>JAWNOE010000276.1:0-600000 GCA_035046095.1 Drosophila pseudotakahashii
TTTATTTATTTATTTATTTATTTATTTATTTATTTATTTATTTATTTATTTATTTATTTATTTATTTATTTATTTATTTATTTATTTATTTATTTATTTATTTATTTATTTATTTATTTATTTATTTATTTATTTATTTATTTATTTATTTATTTATTTATTTATTTATTTATTTATTTATTTATTTATTTATTTATTTATTTATTTATTTATTTATTTATTTATTTATTTATTTATTTATTTATTTATTTATTTATTTATTTATTTATTTATTTATTTATTTATTTATTTATTTATTTATTTATTTATTTATTTATTTATTTATTTATTTATTTATTTATTTATTTATTTATTTATTTATTTATTTATTTATTTATTTATTTATTTATTTATTTATTTATTTATTTATTTATTTATTTATTTATTTATTTATTTATTTATTTATTTATTTATTTATTTATTTATTTATTTATTTATTTATTTATTTATTTATTTATTTATTTATTTATTTATTTATTTATTTATTTATTTATTTATTTATTTATTTATTTATTTATTTATTTATTTATTTATTTATTTATTTATTTATTTATTTATTTATTTATTTATTTATTTATTTATTTATTTATTTATTTATTTATTTATTTATTTATTTATTTATTTATTTATTTATTTATTTATTTATTTATTTATTTATTTATTTATTTATTTATTTATTTATTTATTTATTTATTTATTTATTTATTTATTTATTTATTTATTTATTTATTTATTTATTTATTTATTTATTTATTTATTTATTTATTTATTTATTTATTTATTTATTTATTTATTTATTTATTTATTTATTTATTTATTTATTTATTTATTTATTTATTTATTTATTTATTTATTTATTTATTTATTTATTTATTTATTTATTTATTTATTTATTTATTTATTTATTTATTTATTTATTTATTTATTTATTTATTTATTTATTTATTTATTTATTTATTTATTTATTTATTTATTTATTTATTTATTTATTTATTTATTTATTTATTTATTTATTTATTTATTTATTTATTTATTTATTTATTTATTTATTTATTTATTTATTTATTTATTTATTTATTTATTTATTTATTTATTTATTTATTTATTTATTTATTTATTTATTTATTTATTTATTTATTTATTTATTTATTTATTTATTTATTTATTTATTTATTTATTTATTTATTTATTTATTTATTTATTTATTTATTTATTTATTTATTTATTTATTTATTTATTTATTTATTTATTTATTTATTTATTTATTTATTTATTTATTTATTTATTTATTTATTTATTTATTTATTTATTTATTTATTTATTTATTTATTTATTTATTTATTTATTTATTTATTTATTTATTTATTTATTTATTTATTTATTTATTTATTTATTTATTTATTTATTTATTTATTTATTTATTTATTTATTTATTTATTTATTTATTTATTTATTTATTTATTTATTTATTTATTTATTTATTTATTTATTTATTTATTTATTTATTTATTTATTTATTTATTTATTTATTTATTTATTTATTTATTTATTTATTTATTTATTTATTTATTTATTTATTTATTTATTTATTTATTTATTTATTTATTTATTTATTTATTTATTTATTTATTTATTTATTTATTTATTTATTTATTTATTTATTTATTTATTTATTTATTTATTTATTTATTTATTTATTTATTTATTTATTTATTTATTTATTTATTTATTTATTTATTTATTTATTTATTTATTTATTTATTTATTTATTTATTTATTTATTTATTTATTTATTTATTTATTTATTTATTTATTTATTTATTTATTTATTTATTTATTTATTTATTTATTTATTTATTTATTTATTTATTTATTTATTTATTTATTTATTTATTTATTTATTTATTTATTTATTTATTTATTTATTTATTTATTTATTTATTTATTTATTTATTTATTTATTTATTTATTTATTTATTTATTTATTTATTTATTTATTTATTTATTTATTTATTTATTTATTTATTTATTTATTTATTTATTTATTTATTTATTTATTTATTTATTTATTTATTTATTTATTTATTTATTTAATGTAATATAATGTATAATATAATGTATAATATAATGTTAATAATTGTATAATGGAACGGTTTAAAACAATTTTAACGATTCCTTGATTTAAGGAATCTCAAGAGCTATACAGTTTAAAGTTGTAAGGAAAATCATTAGAGCCGTTTTTGAGAAAATTAAAAAAAGCTAAACAAAAAATTTAAAAATGTTTTCTTTTGTTCATAACTTTCTAACTATTACATTTACACTAATTGCATATAGAAGGCGTTTATAGCATTTAAAAATACCTTACGAGATTACCTTATACGAGATGCAGCACAAGTCTGTAGCTTTAGTAGTATAGAAGTTTCCGAATTTTAGCTTTTTTTAATTGTTTTCCCTTTAAACTAGCGGGTTTTTCCAAAAGTGGTAGAACAAATGTTTTTTATATCGATGTGATGAACGTCATATCAAATTTTCAGAACTTAAAAAACATGTTTTGGACAAACTGGCAAACAGAATTAATTTTTCAATAGGAAACCTACTAAAACATTGCGAGGGGGCATTTATCCCAAACGGCCCCAACAGATCCAAATTTCTAAATTTTCACTTTTACAATTTCACCGCTCTCTCTCCCGAACCAATTGATTTTCTTGAGGTCTTGGTATGCAATCCATTAAGTTTTAGCAATACCTTATATACTCGCCTTCGCATACTCTCCTTGTGAGCTTCGTCACTACATGGACTGCCGTCCATAGTGATATGCCGACGATTAGACGCGATTTAATAAGTCTTGGTGGGCAATCCTTTAAGTTTTTGCGATAACTTCCCTTCAGCTGTGGCATCACATTTCGGTGACCATTCATTAGGCCAAACCCTCGGCCGCTGTCGACGTCAGCTAAGCAGTCGGCGCAGCGTCGACGTGCAAGAAAAAAATGCCGATATTTATATATTGCGCTCTCTTCGTTGTCTTATAATCTGCCTGCACTGGGCGCCAGCAGAGACAAATTTGTGTACAGCTAGAAAGCAAAATTTGGTCGAAATAAATTTTGTAATGCAGCGACATGTGTATGCCCATACATTTTAGTATCATTATTGTATTCCGAAATAAAAAAATTAATTTAGTTTTATAAACTTAAATTAAAATACTATTATCTAATTTACTTTGTTATTTAAGTTGATTTTATAATGGACCATTTTGTATAGGTCGATTAATATTTTTTAAATACTTCAATAGAACTTAATAGAAAGAGTATAGAAGCACTGGCACGCGCCAAAAGCGACGATGCAACAAAAGAAAACGGGAAAGGAAAACATGACTTGCTGTATTTTTTGACTGTCAATCGAAGGGAACAACGTGCTAAAATTTGTGCGTAGACAATTTGTAATTGACGCAGAAAAAATTTTCTGGTGTTTACCGAGTGCATTGAAAGTCAGGTAAGTTGCATTTTAATTCATATATGTAATCAGTATGTCCCGTTTGCTATTGTGATTCGGTGGTAAAACTCTTGCACTAAATGCGAAGAATCTCGCTGTGGTTTCCACGCGATTTAAAAAGGTAAATATAAAAATATTTGTAAGTAAAACACATTTTTAAAACATATTTCTTTAATTTTTCAGGAGCCTTGGGCAAGTATTCATAGTATCGGACAATTGCATAAGGATGGCGATTTTATATTTACAAATATTAAAAACAAAAAAACAAGGGTTAATAATTCATTGTACGAAAATGTAAGTAAAATTTTTTTTTGGAACAAATAAAATAAAAAGTGAAAGAACAAATAAAAATTTAAAAAAAAAGTTTACCCATTTTATGTTATAGAATTTTTTTTAGTAAATGAAATTGCTGATGACATTTTAAAAAAATCATCCATGAAATACAAGGTGACATTGTCACCGGTTGGTGACATCTCATATGACAAATTCGTATAAGGCACTGGTGACATCCCCTGTGACTTCGAAAAAATTTAATTTGAGCTGTCCCGAGTAAAAAAGCGGAACTCCCTTACAATTTTCTCTATGGGATGTCATGAGTGCGTCACAAGGAACAAATGACCTGTCCCCGGTGATTCACCTGGTGATTCACGAGTGAGAAATGATTTCTGGAACTGAAGGGTTTTGATTGGATAGGATCGGATTTTCATTTCTTCCTGTATATGTATATACATATGTAGTTGTCGCCTTCACACTCTTCTGGTGCGCTTCGTCCGGAATGCCATCTACATTGATTTCTTTCTTTTTAATTAATCATATCAATATATTTTCAAACACACATTGTTCTATAACAAACAGTTCGATTATTTATTTAATCATCGCGACTAAACTTAATACATTGTTAGGAATATTTATGTAGATTATTAAGCTACGAAATTGCTTTGCTGTGCACCTTACAGCGAATTAAGATTTTGTAAAAAGTTTGGATTTTACTATTTCTCCCGTTTTTGTTTACTAAAAGTAAAAACAAATTTTATTATTAGTTATGATACTGTCGATATTATACAAAAACAGCTTGCAACACAATTATTTATATTTAACTGATTATTATTGAAAGAATTCGATTAAAATATATTAATATTACTTTCTAGCCATAGCAATGCCTAGTCCCAATATCCCGCCAAGTACTAGGGCTGCTCCTCCAGCGACAGCCATACCCTTTGCCACTTCCTTATCAATTTGTTTCTGAATGTATTCCTAAAATGTATGTTTTTAATTATCTTTTCTATTTCATAAAATAATGTACATATTCTGTTATTCACCTCAAGACAGCGCACTTGATCATTTGATTCGATGTCCAGAAAAGCTCTGCAGTACTTTAATCCAGAGGTATACTCCTTTATTCGAGCATTCCCAAATGCAAGGTAATATATATAGTCACGCCTTCCATCTGGATGAGAACGGGCTAACTCCTCCAATATCATAATACCCTGGTTGTTAATAAAGTAATATAATATTCACATTTCCAGAGCTACATAAGTGATAAAGTTACCTTTTTAATATCATTTGTGTATCGACTGCGGACCAGACAAAATGCATACCTATCGTGATAAAAATATTGAAGTTTAACGTGGTAATTTAATTTTATCATATTTCAGTTTCAACTTGCGTACTCAAACTTCGTCTCTGTGGTAACTTCCCCATCCAACTCAAGTTCGTGGTGATATTTCTTTTCAAACCTCTACAAAAAGAAAACATATTTAACAATGTAAAAAAAAATACTACAATTAAATCAATACCTCCAAATCTTCTTGTGGTACCACTTCGTTTAAAAGTTCATCCATTTTCTTCCACCGTTTTTTGTTATCGTACAAAACCAGCCTTATCTTTAAAGTATTAATAAATATTAAATGTGCGTCAAAATAGCACCGTCGCCTCAAAAGCGGGGGAATGTTGGAAAAAAAAGTATGCCTTTATTTCTTTTACCCACTTTCCATAAAGGTTAATAAGGTTTTTGCGGTTTCACAAATTTCCGAATTATACCCACTGCGTATAGTCGCTTAATATTCAAACAGCGAGGAATGAGAAGCATTACAGCTTAGAAGCAAACCCGTTCCAGAAACATTACAAATTGCAAATTACTTTCAATTATTGAATAATTGATTTCTTTAACATTACAGTAAAACTTTTCAATTAGTAGGCTACGAATATCTTACCTGCGAATATAAAAAAAAATTCTTCAAACTCCGGTATCTTGTTGATCATATAGCCAATTTTCTGCGGATGTCAACCAAGCCAAAAAAAAAACTTGGTAAAACCCTATTTCTATGTGATAGATCCAGTTAAGACACACCCATAATATAGACAAAAAATCATTTTTATTATTTTTTAAAGTTGCTTTGAAGCCGTTAAGCCTCAGATCGGCTAATAGTTTTACTAGTAGAAAAATATTATTCTTTTTTCAGAGTTCACCCGCTTTGCATGTAGCATGGTCTTATTGTAACTCAGCTGGGTTCACAAATTGCAAGCAAATCAACTGGCGCCAATTTTAAAATATTACAAAATTGTATTACACTTAGATCGCAAGTATTAAATTTGCTGTTGGCATAGCGATATGTGTTGCCGCAACTCCTGCATAATATGTTCTAGGCACACCGCTTCTGCACAAACACAGCCAAAAATCAAATTTTCTATTCGGCTAAAGTCGTTAATCGGAATTCATCCGCTAAATCTGTTATTATTCTTGGTATTTTCTTAC
The DNA here is from genome assembly GCA_035046095.1 of Drosophila pseudotakahashii. Lineage (NCBI taxonomy): Eukaryota > Metazoa > Arthropoda > Insecta > Diptera > Drosophilidae > Drosophila > Drosophila pseudotakahashii. The sequence continues at coordinate 6,284 of JAWNOE010000276.1, forward strand.
CATTTCCTTAGCTCATCTGAGTACCGCGGTGAAAAAAGTTTCCGGCTAAAGGCTTTAGCTACCTATTTGCCTCTCGCTTACTCCTATGCTTAGCTAGCAATTTTCGCCGTACTGAGTACTAGGCTTTACTCCTATGCTTGGCTAGCAGCTTTCAGCGATGTGAGTACTGGGCTTTAAAGAAAAACCACTTAACAAAACGTCGGAAAAAAACTATCGTGTGTGACATCTACTCAATATTTTTTAACCAAGCCAAATACATTTTTTAAGAAGAAGGCATTATAGCCTCCTCCCATAGAGTCCATCCGTGTGAAACGGTTGGGATTTTTGACAAATGTGAAACTCGTGTTCCCTCAGAGCTCCATCCACATCCAATAACAGCTGACTTGAAGAGCAGTTGCTCATCTCAACATTAACGAATGGGGATTTCATGTCGGCATAATTGTCATTAAATTGCGTTCTCTTAATCTTATTGTAAACTAATAATTTAAAACATATCTGAGCTTTTATAAAATATACTATATCGAGTGTCCATACATAAAGGTAACTGGGGGAGAGCCTAACCTCCCGTACCCTACACTGTGATTTAACGACGCCACTGTCTAGCCTATATAAAAACGGCAAATTTGTAAACAAAGCCAAATGTGTGCTGTTTTGGTAACTTTCGAACTTTATAGGAGTACATAGTACACTTTTAATTAATATTGGTAATTATTTACGAAGTGCAGAATATTTTCTGAGACTTCGCTACAAACATTGATGTTTTCGTTCGCAAAACATCTTAAACAGCATAGCAACCTGTTGGCGAATGTCTAATTTACAAAATAATATTCCTGAAGTGCTTCCCAGCAATTGATGACAAATTCTGTTAGTGCTGGAGCCCTAGATCACGAAAATTCTACTAACTTCTTTTTCGATGGCACAGTTTCTTTTAAAGATTTTTTAAGTGCAAAATGTTAAACTTCGCATTTTTTTCGAATTTTTTCCTATATTTCACATGTTTACCCAAATGGGCCAGTTTTTGTTTTATTTTAAAGTCAATAAATCAGAGCTTAACTTTGTCATACAGATCAATATGATTGGAAAGGTAATGGCAGCGCAGCAGCTCGACAAAGAATAAAAATGTGTTTTTTGGTCGACTGTAAATCGGCTGTATATATTGTAAAAACTCGAAAAAAAATCCGTTGGATAATTTTAATAGGTACCAACTTAAAAGTATACATCCTACCATATAAAACAAGTCGGATATGGCTAAAATTCATGGAAAATTGTATTTATAGTGGATTTTTAAAGTTAGGATTTTACCACTTTTTTCGTTCGCCCGAGTCCAAATTTAAGTTTTATCCCAGGCGGCAATACGTAAACAACAAGAGAGAACGGTATAGTCGGGTGCCCCGACTATCAGATACCCGTTACTCAGCTAAGGGAGTGCGTGGGAGATAGATATATAAAATCTTTGATCGGGCATAATTTTTAAACGAATGGTCCGATTTGAAAAATTTCTACATTTCGATAGGTATTGAGAGTCACAATAAAACTGCATTTTTAGTTTTCCAAAATCTTTAATGGTGTGGGCGCCAGACACCTTTCAAAAAATGGTGTAGGGCGATTGAGGGCGTTAGAGGGGGCGTGGCACCATTTTGAAATAAACTTGCGCTGCGTAGGAACTCCAAGAATATGCATGCAAAATGCCAATCCTCTAGCTTTTATAGTTTCCGAGATCTCAGCGTTCATACGGACGGACAGACGGACAGACGGACAGACGGACATGGCTAGTTCGACTCGGCTAGTGATCCTGATCAAGAATATATATACTTTATAGGGTCGGAAAAGCTTCCTTCTCCCTGTTACATACTTTTGCACGAATACAATATACCCTTTTACTCTACGAGTAACGGGTATAAAAATGAGTGGTGGTAGCAGCCGGGTCAAAAAATAGATAAATAAGATATTTAAAAGCTAGAAAATAATAAAAATAAAAGTTGCCCACTGTCTGAACTTATTTAATATAGTATCATATAGAAAAGATTCAATAAATAAAGCACAAAAAAACAATTATAAAAGAGGCCCGAGCGTAACAAGGACGTGCTTACACTGTGCAACATTTTTATGGTTTTGAAATACTCATCAATACGATTTAAAACCCATATGGCGTTCTTCTTCCATGGTTTAACTATATAAGGTGGTCTTGTCCAGAGAGCTGCCCTTTTTTGAGGACGTTATTTGTGACAGTCTCTATTTAGCTATCTCTTTCTATCGCTTAAGAGAGACAGAGAGGTAAACATATTTAACGTGCTCAGCAGAGCTGACGAGACCACCTAATATAGTTTCACCATAGCACACTGTTTCAGAAATTTCATTTTTTGACCAAAAATCTGTAATTTCTTTTCTAGGATAGTTAGAAAGATGCAGTTTTTTTGCGTTTTTTTCTTAAAAGATTGAACTTTTCAACGAACTAAAAGTAAAATTTATTGGAATTTTATATGATATAGATAAAGAAGACTGGCGCATCAACGCTTATTGAATAATCGGCTTTTAAAAAATGTCAATATTTTTTTTTTGAGAACATCTCAAGATCGCATTATCAAAATTAAATTTTATTTAATTTAAGCAACCATGATGCGCTGCCCCTTAAGATATGCTCTATAGTTTAGTACCTATCTTTCTCTCCTCTTCTACAAAATTGTTATTTTGCCTGCGTGTTGCATACTTCTACATAATCAAATAAAAACACCTCTTAACGAGGTAAGAAACTAGTGACGATCGCACCTTCAACGTACAAAAGTTCTGATATCAACATTTGTGACGAAAAATTATTACACTCGTCATCAAATACACTTTCTGAAATTTTCTCATTCGGCCCGCCCTAGCAAACTATTCGTCTTTTTCGTCTTCACTCTTCACAGGCATTTTCTATTGCAGCGTGCCGAATGAGAAAATGTTAGAAAGTGTATTTGATGACAAGTGTGATAATTTTTTGTCACAAATGTTGATATCAGAACTTTTGTCTAAACTATTCGTCTTTTTCGTCTTCCTCTTCACAGGCATTTTCTATTGCAGCGTGCCGAATGAGAAAATGTTAGAAAGTGTATTTGATGACAAGTGTAATAATTTTTTGTCACAAATGTTGATATCAGAACTTTTGTATGTTGAAGGTGCGATCGTCACTAGTTTTTTACCTCGTTAAGAGGTGTTTTTATTTGATATCAGAAGTTTTTGTTTGTTTACATTTGCTCTCACAGGAGCTAATATATATAGTTTAACCACAATTCTTAAACTATTGGATTTAAACGAATTAACTTAAAAAGGCGTTCAAGTATTTCAAAATAACTTTTAAACTAGGTGTAGCACATGTCTGTAGCTTTAGTAGTGTAGAACTTACGATCTAACGAAATTTAGCTATTCCTAGCATTTTCCCGCTAAAGCAGCGCGTTTTTCCAAAAGTCGTAAAACAAAAGTTTCCTATTTGTAACTCTTTAAAACAATTGAAATGATTCCATGACCCTAAAATACAGTTTGGATACGCACGTACAAAATTGAATGCTTGGGCAGCGTTTATTCTTCTGAACAACTTTTAAACGTGACTTTTAACAGTAATGTGTTATATATCAAAATTTAAGGAATCTCAAGGGCTATATAGATCAAAGTTTTAAAGAAAATCGTTAGAGCCTTTTTTGAGAGAAATAAAAAAAAAGCTAAAAATAACCTTAAAAAAAATGGTTTTGTGCATAACTTTTAAGCTATTGCATATACATAAATAGTGTTGAGAAGGCGTTTATTTTACTTCAAAATACCTTTACTATGAGGTAAAGCACAAGTCTGTAGCTTAAGTATATCGCAGGTAATGGGCTTACGAAATTTAGCCATTTTTAGCTGTTTTCCCGCTAAACTAGCGAGTTTTTCCAAAAGTGGTAGAACTAATGTTTCTTATATCGAGCTGTTTAACACCATATAAAATTTCCAGGATTTTAAACCAACGTTTTGGGACAAACAGACAAGCGCACAAACTCACAAACTGCCAAACAGAATTAAATTTTCATTTTGGGAAGAAGAAGAAAATCTTATTCTGGCTATAACTTTTGAACGGAGCATCGGATTTAATCATATGACATGGCATTTATCCCCAACAGCTCCAAAATTCGAAACTTTCTCTGCTCTCTCTACCAAGCCAATTGATTTTCTTTAAGTCTTGGTATGCAATCCTGTTAGTTTTTGCGATACCTTTCGATTGGTGTATCACTCATTATGATCGGACCATCACTGCAGATTTTCAATTCTGCGGCTATATATAGTAGTCGCCTTCGCACACTCTCCTTGTGCGCTTCGTCACTACATGGACTGCCGTCCATAGTGATTATTTAGCTTGCGTAGCTTCATGTTAAGTCCTCTAACATTTTGCTAACCAAATCATCATTAAGCCAAAAGCTTTCAGAAAGAAGTTCTTTAAACACATCAGGCGGAGCAAATATTTTAAAAGATGATATCCTACGAGCGTAAGAAAAACGAAATTGTTCAACAGCAATGTCCTCGGATAGGAATTTTCACAAATAAATTCCAAAACATCCTCGGATGTTTTATCTGGGGTAAATCTAGATACGAATAGTTGCTTCCTATGTGGAAGAACCGACAGTTTTTTACGACCCACAGCAGGAATCTGAACCTCGCTCGTTTGGGACCCAGAAGCAGTTCCTACTGTATCTATAGGTACAGTCAGCACCAAATTCTGTGCCTCAGGTTCTCTTCCAGAAACAGGGTCACCTCCGGAACTGGCTGTTTCCATAGGCACAGTTGGCTCGCTTACCCCTGTGCTGACAGGAACTGCTGCAGCTACCGTGTGCAGTATTTTGTTCTGTTTCACGGTCTTATTAACTGCCCCTAAGCTGGTTTTTTTGCGTTTATTCGACTCGATTAATAATAATTTCTTATTATTAAATTGTTCACAAACAGAATTGAACCCGTCATTGAGCTATTTAAAAACTCGTGAAAGGTTCAATAGACCGTCTCGAGTCTGCCTCATAAAGCTACTCATCTCGACTGTCATTTCCTTGCAGGACTCACATGCCCACATGAGACCGGTATGCATTTCAATGAAGTCTTTAACTCTGCCAGTAAATCCTGCACATTTGACGTGCATGACCGATTCGCAGAGCCAGCAGATAATAAAAGAATCTTTAGTTGACATCGAAATAGAACAACTTTTCTTGGTACAGATAAGAGCCATTATAAAGAAAACAAAAGGTTATTCAAAGAAATAGGAATAAAATGTTGAAAAAAATACCTCAACTAAATTTGGCACTGGGATCGAATTCCAAAACCGGAAAGACACAAAACAACGAAAAGTATAAGAGCGCGAGATCGCGATTACAAGAGTTTTAGCAAGTTTAGAGCGAGTAATTTACACTAACAAAGACAAGCGATTAAACAAATCCAATAGAAATGTTAAAATAACTATAACCATGTACCCGTTTATTGGGAGATTTATTTAAAAACACTAACACAGTTGTTAGGCTAAGTTTTCTTTATAAAAAAACGCAAGACACTCGCAAAAAATCACTGAAAAACACAAAAAACTTAGAGCACAAAAGTGAACACAACCGTTCACAAGCGACGCTAAATCGATTTAATGATTAAATATTTGACCGAATTTTTTGAAGCTTTGGCATAAATTTCTTTAATGTATTATAAAACGGACCCCAAACTCAATTTGACCATTTTCTTAAAAAAAGAAAACGTATTTTTGGCCAAAAATCGGATCGGCTGGCCTATATTAGATATCCCAACTGTTTTTTGAGTTGTCCTCTGTGAGAATAGGGTATCACAAAAGAACTCTCTTTTGGATGGCGGTCTGTTGTGTGGGAATAGAGTATAACTGATATGGTATATTTTTTAAGTCTTTTCGCAGTCACACTGTTTTGAAAATGTATTGAAAATCGTAGACTTATAAATGGGGAAAGAAGGTTGTACATTAATATCGCCGTATATTAAATATATTAAAATCGAATTCTTTTCAGATCATCGCTTGAATCCTTCTAAAAGGACAAAGCCGCAACATCATTCCTACTTAGCAAGATATAAAGACTACCCGTTTACTCAGTCTATTTCAAATTCTGTACCGTCGAAAAGGCATCATGATAGTGATGAACTTCAGTTCATCCGCACAAGAAATATTGACACAAAAAAGTCTGCATATAGCGCTACTCCGCACAACGACGGTGCAAAAAAAGGAAAAAGGCGACGCAATAGTGAAACATCCAGTGACGAGGAACGGTGGCTTACTGCCATAGAAACAGGAAAATTGTTCGATGTTGACGAGGAGCTGAGGAAAATCAAAGATCCGAAGTTAATGACAGCTCGTCAACGAGCTATGTATGAACGAACACATGATACCGATATAAATGGCTTTGTTGAAGAACTAATTGCTCTTCCAAGTGGTTATAAAGAAAAGGAAAAACCACAAACGGCGGAAGAAATTCAAAAGGCTATACTAAAATCTCAGAAACGAAAACAGCAAGCTGACGAACGAAGGGAAAAGGATAAACAAAAAACGATGGAACGCTTGTTAAAGAAACAGGAGACCAACAAACGTCAGTCTTTAATTCGTAATAGAAAATTACAAAAGTACTCTTATCCAAAAATAACCTATATTAGTGCTGTTAAAGGTAACTATATAACTGTTTCACCAGGTGAGGAGTTTCCTCTAATAGCACAATTACCTCGCACACCGCCTCTTGAACAGTTGTGCCATGTTAGCGGTTGTGGAAACCGAAAGGCTTACAACTGCTCAACCACAAAAGTACCATTATGTAGTCTTAAATGTTATCGTAAGAATATTGTACAAAATTGTAACCAATAAATAGAGACCATCATAAACGCAAAACATTTTAATGATTCACACAAAAATTGTTTATTATTTCATTTTGGACCGTTTCGATGCGTTGCAAATACTGCAGTTCGTTCTTCAAACGTTCTAATTCCACAGTTTGCTCCAAAATCTCGTATTGGTAGATTTGCTGCTCACTCTGGCGCTGGTTAGATATGGTCTTTAACTGATTTTGAGTGCCAATAGAGCGTAGTTTTTCCTTATCGAGATTTTTTGTGAAAGTTGCATATATTTTCCGAATATCAAGAGTTAATTTCTTGAAAATGTTTAAATTGTTATAGTATTGAAAAAATTCTTGTTTAAACTTTATTTTGTCTCGGACAAGGTTCGGATTTTCAAATCTTAGCCTGTAGATGTCATCTATAAACAGTCCCACTTTTTTAAGTTCCTCCATTTTTATGTTTCTACAACTTCAACTACTAAACAAATCAATATATGTCAATATCTGTATGTCAAATTGGCATCGGTGACTTATAGCCTCTTCCCATAGAGTCCATCCGTGTGAAACGGTTGGGATTTTTGACAAATGTGAAACTCGTGTTCCCACAGAGCTCCATCCACATCCACATCCGATAACAGCTGACTTGAAGAGCAGTTGCTCATCTCAACATAAACGAAGTGGTATTTCAACTCGGCAAAACTGTCGAAAAATTTCCTTCTCCTAATCCAGTTGTAGAAAAATATAATAAAAAGCATAAGAAAATAGTTTGAAATATATTTGATATATTTTCTTAACATATACAACATTCATACAAATTGCTAACTGGGAAATCGCCAAACCTACAATACCCCGCACCCGCTCTTACTACGCCACTGTATAGCCAATAATATGTCAAAATTGTAAACTAAACAAAATGTGTGCTCTTTTGGTAATTTAAAGCAAAATGGAACTTTAAAGAAGAACGTAGTGCACTTTTAAATGATATGAGTTATTATTATTATTTGCAGTCTTTGCTGCAAATATAGATGATTTTGTTCGGCTCACATTTTGGCACACACATTGCAGCCTGTTTGCAAATGCTTTTCGCTGACAACAGACGAAAAATAATTTAACATAGGCAAAAAAATCCTCGATTTGATTTGTTTTCGTAGCCATCGTTCCAATTTTTACATGCAGAGGAGGAATTCAGAGTTGCATCGGCAAAACATAGCATAAAAGAGCCCGTCAAATTTGGATGGCGGACAAAATTTCGGAACGGCAAATCCTTACGGACCATCCGTTCAAGGGATGGTGGATCCTTGTGGGAGGTGGGGATGTCAAATATTTTTAAAATATTGTACAGCTTATATATTTTCCTTAGAAAAAATATTACTATGATATTTAATATATCGCCAAAAAATATCTATATATCAGATATTTTTGATATTTTTTTTCAGTTTAATTTCAAAATATTAGCCGCGTAAATAAGTTAACAACAAGAAAACAAGACTTTTGCCCTAAAATTAACAAGGAGCACTAGAATAGTATATAAAATTAAAATACATTTGGTATTTTATTAGTTCCATAAGTCTTTGCATATATGCAAAGAAATGAGACCCGTACACACACAATACATTAAAAATATCATGCTACTATAGATGAAAAAAGGTGACAAAAAGTACTTAAGCAATAGCCTCTTCCCATATAGTCCATCCGTGTGAAACGGTTGGAATTTTTGACAAATGTGAAACTCGTGTTCCCACAGAGCACATCCACCATCCACCATCCGATAACAGCTGACTTGAAGAGCAGTTGCGCATCTCAACATTAACGAAGGGGGCTTTCAACTCGGAAAAACTGTCGCAAAATGGCGCTCTCCTAATCTTATTGTACAATAATATAATAAATAGCATAGGATAATAGTTAAAATTCATATCTGAACTTTTATGACATATGCTATAGCGAATATGCATAGATATTGCTGACTGGGGGAGAGCCTAACCTCCGGTTAAAAAAATTCTAAACAAAACCAAATTGGTGCTGTTTTGGTAATTTATAGCTACTTTGGAACTTTATAGGAGTACATAGTACACTTTTAATTAATAGGGGGATTCCCCAAACTGTTGAATTGCTGAATTGTTGAATTTTGGCCAGCTGTTAATCAGCTGTTCCATACAAAGTCAACTTTCAGAAATTTCAGCAATTCATCAGCCTCGGGGCTGCTGAAAATTTTGTTGAATTGCTGAAAACCAGAGTTGTCACCTTATTTTACTAAAAGTCATGGCAACTCTGCAACATTTTAGTATTATCAGTTCGCATTATTTACTTTAAAATCAAATTATAAAGCCTATTAGTAGTTCTTATTACCGTGGTAACAATTTTAGACAGTAACAAACAATAAAAATCTAATTTTACATGTTTTAAATTCCGTGAAACTTTTTAACATATAACAGCTGTTTGAAAATTCAACAAAAACCATTTTGGGTCGTTCCCTTAATTGCTGAAATTTTCTGTTGAATTTTCAACAATTCAGCAATTCAACAGTTTAGGGAATCCCTAATATTAGTTATTATTTGCGAAGTGCAGAACATATTCTGAGACTTTGCTGCAAACATTATGTTCTCGTACGCAGAACAGCTTACATTTTGGCCCACTCATAGCAACCAGTTTGCAAATGCTTTTCCGCTCATAACAAACTACAAATAGTTCAAGAATAGCCAAAAAACAATGACCTTTTTTTATTTTTTCCCGCCATCGATTTCATTTGTTCTCGCAGTGAATGTTCCAATTCTCACTGTCAAGAAGAAGAATTCAGAGTTGCACCGAAAAAACATCGCCTAAATATCGCATAAAAGAGGCCGTCAAAGTCCGTTAAAATTGGATGGCGGACTAACTGGGAAATTTTCGGAACGGAAAAACCTTACGGACCATCCGTTCAACGGATGGTAGATGGTGGATGAAGCCCTGTGGGAAGACCATATAAGAATAGTTTTGACCCTTTTAGTTATTTATAACACCTTCCTTTGATACGATTCTTTAACAGCATCCTTTTTTAAGGAACAATTTTGTGCAAATTTAATAGGCGCATCCCTACAAAATTACAAAACGAATAGAAATACGTAAAATGGTTTGGTGCAACAATTGCTTGGTCCTTACAAGATGTTTCTTATTACTTAAGCCTACACACAAAAAAATTTGATTGGTAAAATTTAACTATACGGATAGTTACGTAACTATAGAAGAAAAAGTTAAGTGTACTTTGTTTTTGCTTTGGGTGTGTGTCTTTGCTATTTGTGTGTATTTGTTGTTGTGAAAGTAACTATTTAATTGGTAGAAGTCACAATTTTTCTGGTTGGGGACTGTTTGACATATATCGGTTCATTTTACAAAGTTTTTTTTTGTGTGTAGTACTCAGATCGGCTAAGAGTTTCAATAGTCGAAAAATATTATGTACGTCAAAATAGCGTCGACGAGTTAGCAACGAAAGAGGAAAGGTGGAATTTTGAACACGGCTGCTATTTATATTTTTAAATTTTGTTTGATTCAAAATTGTTTAGAATAAAAATATTTATCGATCTATATAGGTAGGAGCGTCAGAAAATCCATAATTAAAAATAAATGAATTTTACGAAATCTGTGGGTTTGATTTCGCTAATATTAATTCAGAAATTGCTTAAAATTATTCCTCTTCGAATGTGATACCGTGGAAGTTGGCACAACCTTAATGAGAGCTGTATTAATTAAGTAAAGTTTGCATAGAAAATATATGTATATTTACATGGTTGATGTCATGGGTGTGAGGGGCTAGCTGGCGCGGGCAGTGGGAAATTTCTAATATTGACCATTTAACACCCCCCACTGTAAATAAATTTTCTAAAAAACCGTGGGTTTAATTTCATGAAATTTTCACGAAACGTTCTTAAAACGATCCCCAATCAGCCCATATACCGTGCATGTTGGCACAACCTCTACGAGGGAAGCCGCGGGTGAATTCAATTTTGGCCCCCTTTTTTTGTATGGGGAAAACCTGAGGTTGGTGCACCGTTTTTCTCAAAATCTGTGGGTTTGATTTTGATTAAACTTTCAGTCAAAAAGCTTGAATTAACGCTTAATAGCCTGGTTTATCGTGCATATTGGCACAACCTCTGTGAGCGGAGCAGTAAACCAAATGGTGGATACCGGATTTTTCTAATGCATTTTTAAAACATTTGTAGACCTCGAATATTTAAAAATAAAAATAGCCCCAGTGCTCGAATTTCCACCGTTCCACTTTCGATGCTAACTCGTCGACGCTATTTTGACGTACATAAATTTAAGCATCCCTTTCTTTTGTACCGCTTATAAATATAGATTCGCTTTTTGTGAAAACATTACTTTTGTGTGAAAAAACCAGAAGCAAAGGAAACACAATTATCTTTAGAATTTTTGTTACCTAGCGTTTGGCTCGGACGCGACGCGAAAGCCAATATGGCTTCCGCATCAGATTTCGAAAAAACATTGGTAGTAAACATTGAAAATTTCGATAAGATTCAAAATATTTTAAATGACAAGGAGAAGTACAAAGAGATACTTGAAAACAGCGAGAATTTCAACACTCGCTTGTGCATTGAACGCCGACTTCGCATGCCGTTCCTTGATCCCCAGACAGGGGTCGCACAAACACACAGTTCCCTTTTCCTGAAGAAAAAACAGCGTATGCCAGGATTTCGACATGGTCAGATTTACACTTATCCATCCTCCCGTTGGCGCAAACCCAAACGTCAGTATTTGCTTAACCCAAATCAGAGCTACAGAGCCTATCAGTATCGCGAACACAATCTTCAGAGCTCCCACCATCAACCGAATCAGCATCAACATCTTCACCTTATTCCTTCGACTGGCGTTGCTGTCACACGAGATCTGCATCTTGCTGAAAGTGCAGGTAAGAAAAAATAACTTTAAAACAATAAAGGAAGCTAGCTTAGGCCAGCCGAAGCTTATATACCCTTGCAGATCATTTCATCAACAAAGATATAATTTTTTTCCTATTAATTTTCCGACCGTTCTTATGGCAGCTATATGATATAGTCAACCGATTTTTTAAAAATTGTATTCGAAATTCAGAAATATTTAAAAAATAGCAGGGACCGTAATCATTATAAGTTAAATAATAAAAATTACTTGGTAATGATTAAATTTCAATTTTTATATTTTTCTTCAATGATAATATTTATTTTGGAGTAATATAATATGACTTAGAGCATAATAATTATTTTTGATCAAAAAAAATATGTCTCAAAAATAATGATTATTGATGATTTTTATTTTTTTTGCTCAAAATAAAACTCATCAGAGCCTCACGGCCCTCCTGTAAGACTTTTCGCCAATCTGATTTCACAGTCGTCTAAGGGGCTATCAAAGCTACCTCCGCGATTTTTTGCCACTTTTTTTAACCACTTTTTAAAAATGGCCTATCCTACGATTTTTATTTTATTCCAATCAAAATAAAACTCATCAGAGCCTGGCGGCCCTCCTGTAAGACTTTTCGCCAATATGATTTCACAACCGTCTAAGGGGTTATCAAAGCTACCTCTACGATTTTTTGCAAATTTTTATTTTGAGCAAAAAAAATAAAAATCATCAATAATCATTATTTTTGAGACATATTTTTTTTGATCAAAAATAATTATTATGCTATAAGTTTTATTATATTGCTCTAAAATAAAGATTACCATTGAACAAAAAGATTAAAATCATAAATTTAAAAATCATGGCGGGAATGCATAGATTGGACAATGATAATTATTTTGGTGAAAATCATTTGTTTTTGTAAGTGGCCGATTTTTTTGTTTGAAGAAATAAAATTATCATTATTTTCGGTCCCTGAAAAATAGTATTCCCAAAAGTAGAATGTAATATTTCAAAAAACACCAAATGTCTCCTTCACTGCGTTGCAAACTTCTGACTGAAATCATTATACCCTCTGCAAGGGTATACAAATATACAAAAACAAGGGACTGCCCCGACTATCAGATACCCGTTACTCAGTTAAAGGGAGTGCAAGGGAGATGGAGATATTAAACTTTGATCGCGCATAACTTTTTAACGAATGGTCCGATTTGAAAAATTTCTTCCACATTTCGATAGGTATTAATAAACACAACAAAACTGCATTTTTACTTTTTTTTTACGCCAGACACCTTTTAAAATCTTTTACTTGTGGGCGTTGGGCGATTGTGGGCGTTGGAGGGTGCGTGGTCGTCGGCTGAAACAAACTTGCGCTGCGTAGAAAGCCCAAGAATATGTGTGGGTAATGCCAACTCTCTAGCTTTTGTAGTTTCCGAGATCGCAGTGTTCATCCGGACGGACATGGCTGTATCGACTCGGCTAGTGACCCTGATCAAGAATATATATACTTTATAGGGTTGGAAACGCTTCCTTCTACCTGTTACATACTTTTGCACGAATACAATATACCCTTTTACTCTACGAGTAACGGGTATAACTAGCAGGTGGCAGAAAAACTTAAAAACTCAAGTCAAGGTTAAACGCCAGACATTTATTATTGGGGGTAGAGTTCAACCTGAAATTCGTACACCAATAAAAAAAATCTTATATTTACACAGCCATTGCTGCTACGGATGGCAACTCCATGGGAGCTTCAGGAGACAATGATAGTAAGGACTCACATGCAAATGCCGAGAAAGAATGGTTCCACGATGAAATCGACACATCACATTATCACCATGCCGATGATTACGAGGATGATTTGGATTCAGACAACGATTTTGACGAGTCCTACACCAGCAGGGGTAAACGCAAAAAGGGTTCGCGATCTCGAAGAACTAATGCTAGCGTAGAGGTCACTCCCAAACGTGGTCGTAAAGGTGGTGGTAAGTTAAAAACATTAAAGACAGATTTCTCATGGTAACTTTCGTCATTAAAGGGCTGATTAGGAAAAATTAATTTGATAATTTTAATTTTACTTTTATGTGGCTGAAAACTCTTATGGGTGGTAAGGACTTAGGCATCAAAAAATCGCATAACCTAACGATATGTTCCATAAAAAAAAAACTGGCTAGATAAATTTGATTTAAACCTTTTGTATTGTAGTTATTGGATTCTCTAAACTGTTGAATTGGTTTATTTTGGTCAGCTCCTCCATACAAACAAAATTTTTAAGAATTTCACCAAATAAACAACCTTGAAGCTGTTGAATCGTTAAAATTTAGAGCTGTCACCTTTTATAATATAATAAATTATAAAGTACATTTGTAGTGTTTCATAGCAGTTGCTATTGCTATGAATTCCAGAAATTTTTGCCAGCATCTGCTTCGATTGTTGCTACCGACTGAAAGCAGCAGCTAAAAATCAGAAAGCAACGAATATCAATATCAGTATCACTTAAGCAATATCAAATAATCCGCAATTCATCCGAATTCTTCAAGTTAAATGAATGGCGAATGGTGAGAATAGTCACATAACTGAAACATTAGGTTAGGTTAACCCGGACGGCCCTCACGGGGCCACGCATAGGCCAGTATGGCCCTTAGTTGTCCGGTTGATGCGCATGAACCTTGAGACAAGTTAAGAGGTTTTTATGTCCATAAGGATCGAGGTGTTTTTGGCGAAGGCAAGTAGTTCTCCTGGTTCCCTACTGGAGGCGTCTCCTAGTGATGCCAGTACTGGGGCACCGAGGTATCTTCTTCTCGCTCTTGAGAGAGCCGGGCAGTTGCAGATAAGATGTTCCAGGGTTTCGATAGCCCCCGACTCATCACATTTCCTGCAGGCGCGGCTGTTGAGTATTCCGAGTGTTGTTGCGTGTGATGCGGCCAGACAGTGGCCTGTAAGGATTCCCACTAACAGTCTGCAGTCTCTTCTTGGTAGACGCAGTACATACTGGCTGAGTTTGTCGTTGCGCTCTATGCAAATAGTTCTTGAGATTCGGCAGGTCTTGGTATTCCTCCACCTGCTTTTTGCTCGCGTGTCCGCCTGCTTCTCCAGGGCGCTTTGGAGCGTTCGGAGGGAAACAGGCACGTTCTCCGTTCTGTCGTTCGCCAGCTCTACGCCCTCCTTTGCAAGAACGTCAGCTGTCTCGTTGCCATCGATGCCCTGGTGACTGGGAACCCAATAGATCCGCACTGACTTTGTCGTGCTAAGGTTGTCTAATGCCTCCCTGCTCGCCATCACATTTTTGGAACTGACTGTTGACGATTGCATGGATCTTATCGCCGCTTGGCTGTCCACGAACAAGTTGACCACATCGTGTGGTCGGTTTATATTTTGAGCCACTTCAGCAGCTTTCCTTATGGCGAAGACTTCCGCCTGGAATATGCTGCAGTCGTTGGGTAGCTTAAAGGACATCCTTATTTCAGGGTCCGTACAGTATAAGCCCGCTCCTACTCCTCCTTCCATCTTGGAGCCGTCCGTGTATATATTGAGGTGTTGAGTCTGATCCCGACCCGTTTTCCAGTCATCTGGGCCCATGAACGAGGTTGTTTTAACCTCCGGGCACGTTCTGGGGGTCATATGGTCCGTTTGGTTGATCATGCTTCGGCCGATTGAACTATGCCCGAAGCTTTGCGCCGTCATGTTACCTGATGCAACTAGACGTTGTGCTGCCTTTCCTGCAGTCAGTTGTGCGTGGATGTCTATGGGGTCGACTCCGAGGATCGTTTCGAGAGCTTTAGTTGGGGTTGACTTCAGCGCCCCCGTTATGCAGACCAATGCCTGCCGCTGAATTCTCTCCATAAGCTCGGTGTACGTCGTCTTTTCAGTGGCTTGAAACCACACTAAAGCTCCATACAGCAGAGTCGGACGCACCACCGAGATGTAGATCCAGTGCATCAGAGCAGGTGACAGGCCCCATGTGCTGCTAAGCATCTTCTTGGATGCATATAGCGCAATGGTGGCCTTTTTCACCCTTTCCACTACATTGGGTCTCCATGCCAGCTTGAAGTCCAGTACTGTGCCTAGGTACTTGACCTGTGTTTTTGGGGTCAGCCTAGTTACGCCGATTTTCGGGGGGATCCATTTTGGTACCTTGTATCTCTTAGTAAAGAGAATGAGGTCCGTTTTGTCCGCATTGATACTGAGTCCCACATTGTCCGCCCACTCACATATCTCCCTAAGTGTTAATTCCATTATAGAGCTGAGGGTCGATGGGCAAACTCCCGTAATAATTATGCCTATGTCGTCCGCATAGGCTGTTATTTTCGGGGCTCTCCTCTCGAATCTCTTGATTAGATCGTCGACCACCAAATTCCATAGGAGAGGCGAGAGGACCCCACCTTGTGGTGTGCCTCTGTGTGCTCCCTTTACCATGGAAGCGGTGCCCCACTCTGAATGTACCCGCCTGCAACTAAGCAGGTTTCTTATCCAGAGGCTTATTGCGGGGTGCGTATTGGTTGCTTCTAGGCGATCCATTATAGCATCCGTCTTGACATTGTTGAATGCTCCGGATATATCTACGAATACTCCAAGCGCATATTCCTTAATGTGTAGGGCTCTCTCAACGGTTGCTACTAGCGAGTGTAGTGCCGTTTCCACAGATTTCCCCTTGGTGTAGGCGTGCTGGTTGGATGACATGAGCCTCCCTACATCATTCCTGATGTGTAGATCCAGCAGCTTCTCCAGTGTCTTGAGTATGAAAGAGGTGAGGCTTATCGGCCTGTAATCCTTGGGGCTCGCGTGACTGCACTTTCCCGCTTTTGGGAGGAAGACAATCCGAGAGGTCCTCCATTGGATTGGGATATAGCCCGTGCTTAGACATGCAGAGTATATTTCATATAGCCATGGGGTGATCCTTTCCTTGGTCGCCTGTAACATGGCTGGAAATATTCCATCTAGTCCTGGTGCCTTGTAGCCCGCAAAGGAGTCTATGGCCCAGTTGATTCTCGTAGTTGTTATTAGATCGTCTGGGGGGCGTTCTTCGCCGGTTGCTATGTCTTGGTGCGTGCTGGCGTCTAAGACATCCGTGCATCCTGGGAAGTGCGATTGCATAAGTGCTGTTAGGGCCGCTTCACTGCCCTCAGTCCACTGTCCGTCGTCGCGTTTTAGCTGGCTCTGTATGGTAGGTTGCTTTGAAAGCAGCTTCCGGAGTCTAGCTGTTTCCGGACATTCTCAATGCTGGAGCAGAAGTTTCTCCACGAGCTTCTCTGTGCCCTGCGTGTTTCCTTCTTGTAATCCCTCAGTAGGATTTTGTATTCCTCGTTAATGATCTCATCGTCTGACTTCTTGGCGATTTTGAAGAATTCTCGGAGGTTGTGTCTTTGGAGTGTAAGTTCCCGATTCCACCATGGTGGCCTGGTCTTCTTCCTTGTTCTTGAGGTCGGGCATGATGCGTGATACGCATCCAGTAATTCCTTTGACAGGGTCTCTAGGGACCTCTCTATGTCTCTCTCGGATTTTACTACGCCTGGGCTGGTCGCGAGTTTCGAGGTCACTGTCCTTGTAAACTTTTCCCAGTTCGTGTTCCGGGGGTTTCTATAGACAGCTACCTTTGGAGTGCTTTTAAAATCATACCTGAACTGAATATACCTGTGGTCCGAAAAAGATGGCGTTTTTAGGACCTTCCATTCGGAGACCAACGTACTCTGTCCCTTTACAAGTGTTATATCTAGCACGTTTGACGAGGTGGGACCTACGAAGGTGTGCTCCTCCCCCACGTTTGCTATATATAGATTGGTAGATAGAATAAAGTCTACGAGTGACTCACCTCTGTCGTTGATGTCCGAGCTTCCCCACACGCTGTGGTGTGCATTGGCATCTGCACCAATGAGGAGTTGGTCATCCTTCGAGCATAGCTCCACCAAGCTGCTCAGCTCGTCTGGTGGCGCCGATCTTTCGTGTGCCATGTAGCAGGAGGCTACTAAGAGGCGCTGCTCCTCGCTTTCTAGCATCACCGCAGTCAAGTCGTCAGAGCTGTAATGAGGCATAAGGTTAGCATGGATACCCTTCCGCACAAGTACGGCGCTTCTGTTCCTGCTTACCGTTGGTGAGTAGAATGTATTGTAGTTTGAGGACCTTAGTCCGGCCACGATATTGCCCGAGGCAATCCATGGCTCTTGGACCAAGGCTATGTCGACGGGCCCTTGCTCTAGGGCAATCAGGAGCTCCGCCGATGCGAGTCTGCTTTTATGAAGATTGAGCTGCAGCACCCTCAAAGTCATGGGTGGCTGGCTCATCTCCGCTCGACGGGTTGGCTATCACAGTAAGGTCACCGTCCTCTTCGTCCTCCGAGTCGTCCAGAGCAAGTTCCTGGGCGGCATCCACGATGGCTTCCAGACCTAGGTCCTTTTCCACCTCGCCTGCCTGCAGGATGTGTGCGCCTTAATCGTCGGGGTGTCGCTTCTTGAGGCGCAGGTAGACGCTACCCATGCCCCACGCCATCTTCCCGAACCTTGGGTACAGCAGATCCTCCGCCTCCTTGTTGATTTGGAGAACCACACTTTGGCCCCCCTCGTTGGGTAGAGGGCTGGCCATGTGCAGAATCTTCCAATTCGCCGTTGGGACGTCTGGATTCTGCCGTTGAAGCAGCTTCAGCGCCCGATCCCCTTGGATTGCGACGGGGAAGAGCACTTTCGCCTTTGGTATGGTTGGGATTAATTCCCTGTCCACAACCTCTAGCTTGGCGCCCTCCCACAGCGCCTCCAGTTGGCAGACCGTTTGCGTCAGCCACTTCCTGGTCGGATCGTCGTTGCACTTCAGGATTTTCACGCCGTTCAACCACCCTGCACCATCAAATGTGGGCATGGGGGCTGTGGGTGATTCATCCATCCGTGCAAAGAGAGACTCGATCAGTCGCGCATGGACGATCTTCCAGCGCGCCTCTGTCATCTTCCCATTTTCATCGTTCCTGTCAATGAGTGCCACGATCAGGTGTCGGTTGACTACGTCACTGATTTTAGCCCTCTTGTTGGGCTTCTGTGCTGCTTTGGGTGGCGGAGGGCCTGTCTCCTTGGACCCGCGTTTCCGCTTGCTCACCGGAATGTCCTTGGCGGCACTCTCGTGTGAGCGTTGCCTTTTGTTGGCAAGCATCTCCTCCACCTTGTTGGCAAATCCGCCTGTCGACGCCATCGCGGGTTTGCTTGCGAAGTGCAGCCTTCCTTCCTCAATCCTTTGCTCTGCCCAGGCTAGCTTTTCCTTCTCCTCCTGGGAAAGGTCCGCTTTGTCCTGGAGCCGGCTCTTGATCTTGAGGGCTGCCTTGTACTGCGCCTTGGCCTTCATCCCCTCGCTTGTACGCTTCGGCCCTTCCCTGCGCGGGGAGTTGGAACCTGGTACCGGCAAGCGGGTATGGCTTGATTTGGCTTCGTGTAGCACGCTCTCCGAGTCCGAGTCTACTACAACTACGGCACCCGTGCGTCTTAACTTTGCCTGAGATGTTGTTGTGGCAGTAACATTGCCTCTGGAATGACCTGCTCCCGTCATCCCAGGGGTTCGACCGCTGGCTACACGCAGAGAGGATTGCTCCTCCCCGTGCCCGCCGGTGGTAGCAGTCGTACTTCCCACCGACGTTTGGGCTGAAATCCCAGCCCTGATTTGCTCCTTATCTCCGTCCATACTGGTTTGTTTTTCAGGGGAACCACCCACTTGCGTTTTATGCCTACCGCCAGGCACCTCCAACCATGGCTACTGATTCAAAGGGGTTGAACCAGTTGCCTTAGCTAGACACTGCATTGCCTCGGGCAGGACAAGCGACAATGCATTACCCTGCTCGGGGTAATGCAGTGCCCATTGCCCAGCCGGCACCCTCGTGGAGGGTTCAGCTGGAGGATTTTCGCCGGCCAACTGAAACATTGCTTTGTTTTAAATTATATCTCAATTATGACCGTGATATTTTGCCATCATAATTTTATGCAAGAATGGATAAAATTAAATCCGCGAATTCTTCCGGCTTTACTTTGTATTGCAAACGACTTGAAAGATCTTGCAACTTAATCAAAAGTTATCAGATTAATAAAAACCAATATTTGTCCTGCTTACACAAAAAAGTTGTACAAAAAGGGCAATTTTCCACCCTAAATGAATTTTAAAAATATCTTAATATTAAAATATACTGTTTTTTATTTTATGTATTGAAACTACATGGCCAAACGAACAAGATCCGATTTAAATCATATTAGAATTTCTAATACAATGGCCGTAGACGCGAATTGAGTTTTATTTTGAGTTTTATAAAATAAAACTCACACATAATCGTTATTGATGATTTTTATTTTTTTACTCATCAATGCCTCCTGAGTTTTATAAAAAAAACTCAAAATGTAACTGTCAAAATCAGAAATAAGTTTTTCAGTAAGAGATTTATAAATAAAACTTATAACTGTTACGGTCCCTGTTTGATATTGCTTTGACAGTTCGTCAGTGCTCGGTTTTTGCTTTTGGCTCGACTGCGACTGACCACTCTTTTAAAAGCAGCAGAAAATGCAAAAGCAGGCTAAATAAAAATTTTGTGAGTTTTTTAAACACTGATTCTAGACAGTAAGTTGCTAAAAACAAGAAAGGAAGTTATCTTCGGTCAGCCAAAGCTAATATACCCTTGCAGGTATGCCTATTTAAAATGTTGATTTTAAATTGTCAAAAATTAAAACGCCTACTTCCAACAAAGTCACATAGTTTTTTTTATTTTTTTTTTTTATTATTCCTATGAGAGCCATAAGATATAGCGGTCCGATCCGGCTCATTCCGACATACATATGTATACCTGCAATAGAAAGAAAACTTTTGGGAATGTTTCATCGCGATAGCTTTAAAACTGAGAGACTAGTTCGCATAGAAACGGACTGACGGACAGACGGACGGATAGACGGACATGGCTAGATGGACTTGGCTAACGGAAACGCCTCCTTCACTGCGTTACAAACTTCTGACTGAAATTATAATACCCTCTGCAAGGGTATAACAAAAAATGAATTTATTTTTGTAAATAAAAAATTTTGGTTTCTTACAAATTGTCATGTATTTTTTAATCGTAACGGAAATCTAAAAAACCGAAAGGTTTCGTTTATTTTAGAAACTCAGTAGAAATGGCATAAACACCTTTACATTTTACAAAATAAATATTTTCAATGTGCTCGGCAAACTAGTTAGCCATTAAGTTAACTTCGGCAAGCCGAAGTTTATATACCCTTGCAGTTAAAATAAATACATTTCGTTCATTTTTTTTTTTTGGTATAAGCCGAAGTAGGCACATTCTTTACTAACACGCCTCACAAGAAATGGTTCTTGTTTTCATGTTGTTAATAGTATAGCACAGTAAAAATAATCCCGAAATCTGCGGGTAGGTGAGCCATAGTATGGCATAGGCATGTTACATCCGGGTTATTAATTTACAAAAGTCGCCCGTGTCTATCACGGCCGAGGATCCATAGGTCCGCGGGGTGTCGTCTGCGGAGACGACGTCGGCCCAGTGGTGTCGCAAGACGTCTAGCCAGGCGGTTGGAATGTACCAGGAGCTGATCCCTGTAGCGATTCGAGAGCATAGTTATCATCTCAGTAACTGTTGGTACACCTGTGTCTCGAAATAAAACGTTATTTGCAACGTAATGATACCACTTCACCCCAAGCATCCTCCGTAATGCTTTTGTGATGCAAGTCTGAACCCTTCTTAGCGACGTGTCGCAAGCGGTGCCCCAGCATGTTATTCCCCAATTTAGGGTCGGGAGAACAATGGCTTTAAAGAGCCGCACCTTGGCCTGAAGGGATAATCCGCTATCTGAGCGAAGTAGCCAGTCCATTTTGTCTAGTTTCATCCTCGCTGACCCGCAGACACGGTCAATCTGACCCTTCCAGCATAGACGGCGGTCTAACGTAACACCGAGGTATGTTACTCTCTGCTCGTGCTTAAGTCTATCACCATCCAAGTAAAGACTGCGGGATCGGGCAGGTCGAAGGGCAAAGGTGGCGTGTTGCGTTTTATCAACGTTTAGCGCAATATTCCAACGAGAGGCCCAACATTCAAACTCGTTCAAAAATGTCTGGACACGCCACGAGGCCGAGGAGGGGGTGCTGCCAGTAGCTAGGAATGCAGTATCATCTGCATAGGTGGCAAGGAGAGTACCACGAACCACTGGGTTTGGGAGATCCGAAGTGTAAATTGTGTACACCACGAGCTTCCAGAGCATTAATTTGTAGAACAGACCTTCATGCCAAACCCTGTCAAAAGCCTGTCTGACATCAAGAAAAACAGCCGAGCAGTATTTATGATCTAAGCAGGGAATCAAACCGAATCTTATTTCGGTTCCGGTTCCGATAGTGGTCCCATACCGAATCTGCTTATTCGGTTGACGGTTATATTTTGGTATTGATGTTTTGGTTCCGATTCTGGTACCGGTACGTACCGGTACAGTTAAAACAAGAGAGAACGCTATAGTCGGGTGCCCCGACTATCAGATACCCGTTACTCAGCCAAAGTGAGTGCGAGGGAGAAAGAGATAGAAAATTTTTAATATGGCATAACTTTTTGAAAAATTTCTTCTACATTTCGATAGGTTTTGATAAATGCAATAAAACGGCATTTTTTTAAAATCGTTTATTGTGGGCGTAAGGCGTTTGTGGGCGTTAGAGGGGGCGTGGCCCCCGGCTGAAACAAACTTGCGCTGCGTAGGAAGCCAAAGAATATGTGTGGGTAATCCCAATTCTCTAGCTTTTGTAGTTTCTGAGATCTCAGCGTTCATCCGGACGGACAGACGGACAGACGGACATGGCTAGATCGACCCGGCTAGTGACCCTGATCAAGAATATATATACTTTATAGGGTCGGAAACGCTTCCTTCTACCTGTTACATACTTTTGCACGAATACAATATACCCTTTTACTCTACGAGTAACGGGTATAAAAATTTCAATTCATACTTTGAAATGATTTAAGTGAGTTTTATTTGGAAAAAAACTTGAATGTAAGATCGGTAAAATGCTGCTACAGCGACATTTTCTTACATAAGCAAAACATGTGATAAAACGAAGTCGATATAGCGGAAAGTGGGAGCTGATACATACATATGGGTATTTTTTTATTCAGGATTTTTAACGAATTTTGTAAATGAGTACCAAAACCGGACCGGCACCAGCAATACGGTAATCGGTTCAAAATAAAATTTTTATTTTCCTCTCGGTACCGGTTCCGGTTTTCTATTAGGAATCGGTTTATTTCGGTTCCGGTTCCTGTTCTAGTTTTATTTCCTGCTTCTAAGGCATCTTGAATGTGGTTCACGACTCTGTGAACCTGTTCGACAGCGGAGTGGCGACTACGGATACCAAATTGATGGTTTGGTAGAGCGTCATTAAAGGTGTCAGTATCCAGAAGCCTGTTAAGTACGATCCGCTCAAAAATCTTGGAAAACGTGGACAGAAGACTTATTGGCCTGTTTGACTCAGGAGAGCACGGATCTTTGCCCTTTTCGGGAACCATTGTAACTGCGGCACGTTTCCAAGGGGATGAAAAATGGGCAAGGTTGAGCGATGCATTAAAGAGAAGGCAGAGCTGCGCAATGACAGAGTTGGCTAATGACTTTGCAACTTTACCATCTACCTTATACATGCCAGGAGCTTTTGTGGGGACCAATTGCTTAATATGCTCACAGACCTCCTCCTCCTCGTCCACTGGTCGGAGGACAACAACAGGAGGACCGAAAGAGATTCCAAACCTAGAAATTGTGGTTCGAACATCTTGGTTTGTTGCAAAATCGAACGGAGTAAATCAGTTTTCCAGATCATCTGCAAATACATCTGCTATATCGGAATCACTGTGAGCCCAAGTGCCATCGCTTCGTTTAAGAGAAAACCTGTGAAGAGGTTGCCTTTTCAGATTTCGTGTGCATTTCCATAATGCAAACCCATGATCCTGGTTGGGATCAATGGCACCGAGATGATTCACAAAAAATTCAGATTTGGCCAATCGAAGGACCTTTCTAAGTTCTGACACGGCAGCCCTCCATCTTGCCAAGTCCAGGGTATGCCAACTAGTTCCCAACAACGCATTTAGGTAGTTTAAAGACACCATTCTGTTTTGGTTATTAACATCTATAACATCCTAAGATCATATAAAAAAAGTTTTAAGTCAATCGGACAAAAACTAGAAGTTTTAAGCCAATCAAAAAAAAACTTTAGAAGTTGGGTTAAAAAAATATTTTAAGTTAAAAATAAAAACTTCCCAGGGGGTGGCTTTTTCTATTCTTAAACGAAATGTAAAAGCACAATGGAAATCCGTCAATTTTTGGCGGAGATGCGGTGAACACCGCAAAACGCTTTTTCTTAAAGTGTTATATGTGTGTTTTACATGTGACATGTTTAAGTGCGTTTTTCTCGAAACCACGTTTTGAAAGTCCTTGTTCATCGGCATTTCTAAACGGCTAAACGATCGCTTTCAAGTTGTCGCATATTTTTCAGCGCTAAAAAACCTGCCCCAGGGAAGCGTTTGGCGTTTTTTTTTTAATTTTTAAGCGAAATGTAAAAAGAAAATAGAAATCCGATCATTTTTGGCGGAAAAACGCCTTTTTTTAATAGTGTTCAAGCAATCGCTTAGCCACCTATATATTAGCCGATAGTTTCGGCTATAAAAAGTAGTGGATGTTATTTAAATGACACTTAATAATGTACAAAAGGTTTGAATTAAACCCATCCAACCAGTTTTTATAGAAAACATCGCAAAGTTAGTGGATTTTTTGATAGCAAAGACCCTACCCCCCCTTAAAGTAAACTCTATTTCTTGTAGTAGATTGTCTAAAGTTTTTTCTGTTCCTGCACTCGTTAATTTGGCTAACATTGGTCCGAGACACCTATTTATACGTTCCACTTGGCCATTTGCTTGGGTGATTTTCATTTATGGATTTTCAGAAATTCTTCGAAAACATTTGATGTGAATGCGGTTCTTTGGCAAAGACTCAAGTTTTTTAAAATACTCTTTATAAATGTAATCTATTTTAAAGAAATGTAAGAAACTCTTCCCAAAATTAAAAAT
This sequence comes from Drosophila pseudotakahashii, assembly GCA_035046095.1. NCBI lineage: Eukaryota > Metazoa > Arthropoda > Insecta > Diptera > Drosophilidae > Drosophila > Drosophila pseudotakahashii. The sequence continues at coordinate 31,019 of JAWNOE010000276.1, forward strand.
ACACGGAAAATATATGCAACTATTTTGAGGCTACCAGCGATTTAAATGTTAAACAAGAGAGAACGCTATAGTCGGGTGCCCCGACTATCAGATACCCGTTACTCAGCTAAGGGAGTGCGAGGGAGATGGATATATTAAAATTTTGATCGGTCATAACTTTTTAACGAATGGTCCGATTTAAAAAATTTCTTCTACATTTCGATAGGTTTTGATAATCACAATAAAACTGCATTTCCAAAATCTTTAAAGGTGTGGGCGCCAGACACCTTTCAAAAAATGAGGGGCGGTTACAAATAAACTTGCGCTGCGTAGGAACTCCAAGAATATGCATGCAAAATGCCAATCCTCTAGCTTTTATAGTTTCCGAGATCTCAGCGTTCATACGGACGGACAGACAGACGGACAGACGGACATGGCTAGTTATACTTTATAGGGTCGGAAAAGCTTCCTTCTCCATGTTACATACTTTTGCAGGAAACGCTGTTTCTAAAATGATCCGCGTGACATCTGGAGTGCCCCAGGGTAGTCATCTAGGCCCTTTGCTGTTTACTTTGTTTATTAACGATCTTCCCTCTATCATAACAAATTCTTGCGTACTAATGTATGCTGATGATGTTAAGCTTTGTTTGACATACAATAATATAGAGTCTGTTTTCAGCTTACAATCAGACATTGATAATTTTCAAGTATGGTGTGAGTATAACCTCTTAAATTTGAACTGCCTGAAATGTAACGTAATGACCTTTCATAGGGGTACTCCTACGTTTATAAGTTATTTGCTTCAGAACTTGCCACTTGACCGTATATATTCAGTAAATGATTTAGGCATTCTTCTGGACCCGAAGCTTAAATTTGACTGCCACATAATGCTGTCAACAAAGCTATGAGTGTTTTTGGGTTTATAAAGCGTTGGTCAAAAGAATTTGACGACCCTTATATAACCAAATTACTATTTACCTCCCTTGTCCGTCCTATATTGGAATATTGTTCTTCGGTTTGGAGCCCACAATACCAAGTGCACATTGACCGTATAGAGTCGGTACAAAAAAAATTTCTTATTTTTGCTCTTCGTTGTTTGAACTGGGATCAAAACGTAAGGCTACCTTCCTACCAAAGTAGATTACTATTGCTTAATTTACCTACACTTGAAAACCGTAGAATAATGCTTGGTACTATTTTTATGCAAAATCTTATAAGAGGTGATATTGATTCTGTAGAATTGGTAAACCGTTTAACTTTTAATGTTCCCGTTAGACTAACACGAAATTATTACCCTCTTAATTTGCCTCGATGTACATCAAATTTTACTCTGCATGAGCCCTTTCGTGTTCTATGTAATAATTATAACAATCTTTATCATTTAATTTGCACTTCTACATCTATCCCTGTATTAAAAACTAAAATTTTATCTCATTTGCTTCAATCTTAGTTCATAATCTTTATATGTCCCGTCTCTATTTGTCTCATGTATTTTCCTCGCGAACTCGCATTTTTGCCCAAATTGATAAAGGGTCCCGCGCGTAACAAGCACGTGCTTGGTATCGTTGGGCCACTTGTTTGTACTGCTCGTAGTGCATCAACGTCCATCATCATATAAAATATACACTTTTACTCTACGAGTAACGGGTATAATTCTTTATTTTTGTTATTTTAATACATTTTAGTTCGTTTTAACTTATTTCCCGTCCACTTTTCAAGAATATAGACCGAATAACAATTAAAACCAAAAGGCTCATTTCAAAGAAATTTACTGGGCAGAAAGCGACCTCTGTCGAACTGAGCCCTTTTTGTATGCAAAACGGGTGTCCCAACCAACACGCTAAAAATGTCCCAACTTACACAAAATGGGTTGTTTCAGGAAAAAATTAATATCTTTTTTTCTGACTGTCTCTTAACAATGCCGACTGTCATCGAATTATCGCACATTTTGAAGGGAGCCACATCTTTAAAACTTCAAAGAGTTCGATTTGATGACAACATCTCAAATGTCGTAGCTGTCTCGGCGATGCTTTCTCTAGTCGCAGCTATGGCTGTCGAATTTTAAAAAAATATCGTATGTATGATATTTGCTTTTTGAAAAAAACCATTAATGATATTTGAAAATATCAATTTTAAATATCGATATATCGATAATATTTTCTATTTTTCAAAATATTTAAATTTTAATGGGAGAGGACATCACAGGCTGCTCATTTAGAATTCACAGCGCACAGTACCGTTAATATTTGGCTTTAACATACCAGATATATGTTGTAGCGATCTGGTATGGTAATTGAGTTTAGTTTTCGATAATCTCCACATGCCCGCCAGCCAACGGGCTGGACCATAGACTTTTTGACGGGCGATTATGCCTTTCACAATCAATAATTTTTTCAATTTTTCACAGGAGAGGAGTCATGGTCTATCAGCAACAGGTATTGCATTTGTTTCAATATAGTGACGCACGTCGTGTTGCGTTCCTGCTTCGGAGTTCCCTTCGGAGTTTTTGAAATTTGGAAATACACTGCACTGTGGAAACTGATATGTGTTTCGCTGGTGCAAGATATGCAGGTGTAATTATGTCTATTAAGCTTTGGTTTTGAAGATCAATGAGCAATTGGAATTTACTCACAAAATCTGCCCCAATAATAGCAGTGCGATAATGAACGGCCACATAAAGTTTCGGGGAAGATCCAAGTTCAGCTGAGTGACGTACTTTCCATAAGTATGAATGACGGTCTGGTTCGCTGCCTATAGTGTCAAATCGCTCAGAGTATTTTTTTTGTGTCTAACCAGCTTTTGTGGTATGACGGAAACCACAGATCTAGGATCAATAAGGAAGCGTATGTGAAATGTGCGATCGGTGACGGGTAGGAATTGCTCCTGTGGAACAGCTGGCTGAACTGCGAGCTCGCTGGTTATATTCGTGCCCACCAGCATGTCGAGCGACAGCTTTTTTAGTTTAACGACGAGAAGTGGGAGCATGGTGGGCGGCACTTTAGGGCGTTTTTCCAAATCGCTCGTGGTAGAAACAAAGCTTCTCTTTGGGGCCCGGTTGGATGCCAGTTAATTTTAATTTCCAGTTTGTACGTGGCCACGCGATGAACTGCGTGAGCGTCCTTGGAATTGGAGACGTTTGACACCCTATTGCAATACGTCAAAGTTCTGTGATTGCTAACGCAAGTCGTCGTTGATGTTTTTTCAAGGGTCTTCGGGTCTTTGCAAATGTCTGCGATCTTAGCGAGCTTGTCCAAATCGGTCTTTTTCCCGACTGTAAGAGTGGCACAGTATAAGATTTTACCAATCTAGGGGGACTTTTAGCAAAAGTTGAACAATTTTTGAAGTCGATGAGCTTTAAGCAGCACTTTTACAAATGTTCAACTATTAGAAAAACAGGCACAAAATAAAACATACAATTTTTTTTTAATGATAACGGTTTTTAAAGTTAGACTTTATAAATGCATGCAAGTTTGCACCGGGAAGCGAGCAACAGTTTACTAAGTTTAGTCTTATCAATTGCATCGCGTGATAAGCGGGAGCAGCCAAAAGTTATTTTTCCCAGTAACTTTAGACAACTTTTAATTCCGTTACTCAGCTTAAGGTGGTGCGAGGGAGATGGAGATAGAAAGCTTTGATCGCGCATAACTATTTAACGAAAGGTCCGATTTGAAAAATGTCTTCCACATTTCGATAGGTATTGATAACCACAATAAAACTTTACTTTTCCGAAATCTTTAAAGGTGTGGGCGCCAGACATATTTTAAAATCTTTTACTTGTGGGCGTTAGAGGGGGCGTGGCCCTCGGCTTTAATAAACTTGCGCTGCGTAGGAAGCCCAAGAATATGTGTGGGTAATCCCAACTCTCTAGCTTTAGTAGTTTCCGAGATCTCAGTGCTCATACAGACGGACAGACAGACGGACAGACATGGCTAGATTTTATTGGGTCGGAAACTAACTTTGTGATTTTTTCTATAAAAACTCGTAGGGTGGATTTTATTCCAACCTTTTGTATATTATTAGATGTCATTTAAATAACATGCACTTATTTTTATAGCTGATGCTATCGGCTAATGTATCGGTGGGAAAGCGATTGCTTGAAAACTATTAAAAACAAGAGAGAACGCTATAGTCGGGTGCCCCGACTATCAGATACCCGTTACTCAGCTAAGGGAGTGCGAGGGAGATAGATATATATAATCTTTGATCAGGCATAACTTTTTAACGAATGGTCCGATTTGAAAAATTTCTTCTACATTTCGATAGGTATTGATAGTCACAATAAAACTGCATTTTTAGTTTTCCAAAATCTTTAATGGTGTGGGCGCCAGACACCTTTCAAAAAATGGTGTAGGGCGATTGAGGGCGTTAGAGGGGGCGTGGCACCATTTTGAAATAAACTTGCGCTGCGTAGGAACTCCAAGAATATGCATGCAAAATGCCAATCCTCTAGCTTTTATAGTTTCCGAGATCTCAGCGTTCATACGGACGGACAGACGGACAGACGGACAGACGGACATGGCTAGTTCGACTCGGCTAGTGATCCTGATCAAGAATATATATACTTTATAGGGTCGGAAAAGCTTCCTTCTCCCTGTTACATACTTTTGCACGAATACAATATACCCTTTTACTCTACGAGTAACGGGTATAAAAAGGCGTTTTGCGGTGTTTGCTGTATCTCCTCTTAAAAAGATCGGATTTATATTTTGCGCTTAAAATTTAAAAAAAACCCGCATCTGGGAATCCCGATTTTTAATTTTTTACTTTTAACAATTTTTTTTTGATCTTCCGAAGTCAAAAATGCGCTTTTCAGTAAAAATTCGACTTTGAGTTGAGCCGTTTCGAAATGCATTTATTTATAAATACCGTATGGTATTTAATTTTTTTTTTTTGATTTTTTTTTTTATTTTTTTTTTATTAATGTACAACACGTTAAGAATGTTGTGTGAAAATTTCATTTCAATCGGATGAAAATTAAAAAAAATATGACCATTTGAACGAGGGGTCCCGAACAGTTGCACGTCGCGACGTGAAGCTTTAAATCGTTCTCCTGAAAAGTATGTTTATTCAAGTCGGTGAACATTGTCCATCGAAATCTAATGTACCGATCGTTCTGAAATTTTGCACATAATTTCTGTACCTAAATCCGCAGGTAATCAGGTCGGGCTTTTTTTTTTATTTTTTATTTTATAAAAACTAATATATCCAATTTTTTAGGCTAAAATCACGTTTTTGACTTTAAAGTATTACCAAAAATCCAAAAAATTAAAAAAAAAAAAAACTCGACCTGATTACCTCAAGAAACATCTTAACTAATGGACATTTTTTTTATATTTTTAAGACGATCCAGTAATGAGTTATGCTGTTCACTGCAAAGCCTCTTTTTTTGGAGGCGCCTACGGAGATTGGCCGCATACGGCTCATTTTTTAATTTTTTGATATAATAATAAAATAATTTATCTAACATTAACCGTATCGTGTGAAAAAATTCATGAAAATATGCCTTTTTTTGGCCGAATTAACCATACCCCCCCTTAACATTTACAAAACATTTAAGAATAGAAAAAACCCTCCCTATAAGAAGTTTTTTGTTTAATTTTTTAACTTTATTTATTTATTTATTTATTTATTTATTTATTTATTTGTTTATTTATTTATTTATTTATTTATTTATTTATTTATTTATTTATTTATTTATTTATTTATTTATTTATTTATTTATTTATTTATTTATTTATTTATTTATTTATTTATTTATTTATTTATTTATTTATTTATTTATTTATTTATTTATTTATTTATTTATTTATTTATTTATTTATTTATTTATTTATTTATTTATTTATTTATTTATTTATTTATTTATTTATTTATTTATTTATTTATTTATTTATTTATTTATTTATTTATTTATTTATTTATTTATTTATTTATTTATTTATTTATTTATTTATTTATTTATTTATTTATTTATTTATTTATTTATTTATTTATTTATTTATTTATTTATTTATTTATTTATTTATTTATTTATTTATTTATTTATTTATTTATTTATTTATTTATTTATTTATTTATTTATTTATTTATTTATTTATTTATTTATTTATTTATTTATTTATTTATTTATTTATTTATTTATTTATTTATTTATTTATTTATTTATTTATTTATTTATTTATTTATTTATTTATTTATTTATTTATTTATTTATTTATTTATTTATTTATTTATTTATTTATTTATTTATTTATTTATTTATTTATTTATTTATTTATTTATTTATTTATTTATTTATTTATTTATTTATTTATTTATTTATTTATTTATTTATTTATTTATTTATTTATTTATTTATTTATTTATTTATTTATTTATTTATTTATTTATTTATTTATTTATTTATTTATTTATTTATTTATTTATTTATTTATTTATTTATTTATTTATTTATTTATTTATTTATTTATTTATTTATTTATTTATTTATTTATTTATTTTTTTTTTTTTTTTTTCGGGCCTCTTGACTAACTCTAAACTAGTTAATTAAATCTACAAAAATACAATAATTGAATTCGAAATTCAGAAGTATTTAATAAATAGTATTCCCTAAAGAAGAAGGTAAAATTTCAAAAAAGACCGAAGTTAGAATTTTTTCGATTTTTTTCCGATTTTGCCTTGATATAGTTGTCCGATCCGGTCGGTTCCAACATATATACTACCTGCAAAAAAAAAGACTTTTGGGAAAGTTTGAGCCCGATAGCTTTAAAACTGAGAGACTAGTTTGCGTAGACGGATAGACGGACGGACAAACGGACGGACAGATGGACGGACAGACGGACATATATACTTTATGGGGTCGGAAACGTCTCCTTCACTGCGTTGCAAACTTCTGACTGAAATCATAATACCTTCTGCTAGGGTATAAAAAGTTTATATGTATGAAAGAAAAAAAAATGTATAAAAGAAAATCAAAAGAAAAAATCAATCCGATTCCATCTCGGATTCGCCTTCACTATCGCTCTTGTCGCTCATAAATTCTGCTGCTTTTAACAGAGTTAAAGTTTTCTTCGGAAAGGTGTGCACCTTTTTTTTCGGCAACTTCCGTTTGGTAGATATTGGATCGGAGCTAATCAAAACAAGAGAGAACGCTAAGAGAACTCAGCTAAGGGAGTGCGAGGGAGATGGATATATTAAAACTTTGATAGGTCATAACTTTTTAACGAATGGTCCGATTTTAAAAAATTTCTTCTACATTTCGATAGGTTTTGATAATCACAATAAAATTGCATTTTTACATTTCCAAAATCCTTAAATGTGTGGGCTCCAGACACCTTTCAAAAAATGAGGGGGCGGTTAGAGGGGGCGTGGCACCTTTTTGAAATAAACTTGCGCTGCGTGGGAACTCCAAGAATATGCATGCAAAATGCCAATCCTCTAGCTTTTATAGTTTCCGAGATCTCAGCGTTCATACGGACGGACAGACAGACGGACAGACGGACATGGCTAGTTCGACTCGGCTAGTGGTCCTGATCAAGAATATATATACTTTATAGGGTCGGAAAAGCTTCCTTTTCCCTGTTACATACTTTTGCACGAATACAATATACCCTTTTACTCTACGAGTAACGGGTATAAATATATTTAAAATGTCCTGGTTGCTCTTGACCCTATCTATTTTTCTCGAATAACATTCTCTGTATTTTTTGAAGTCTTTTTTCCGAGCTTCTTGAGCTTGAGCACCGTGAATTAAGAACTTGTGTATTGTTGGTGGCATATAAAACCACGGATACAATTATACAAAGTATCTAGCCGTTTCATGAGCAAATTCTTCGAATAGCTTACCAACACCTGACATTCAAAAATAAAAAAAACGTATTTTTTCGTGAAAGTTACGTTTGAAGAAACTTTTGGAATAATATACTAAAACAAAAAAAAACGTCAAATTTTACAGATAATGTTAAATACATTTTTTTTTTATAAAAATTTGACAGAAAAAAAAAATTAAAAATTTCTAAATTTATTATTCTAATTTTCAAAAAGTTGTTTTGGCTTATTTTTATTGTTATAATTTTTTTTTATTTTTATTATAAAAAAATATTAATTTTTTGTACTTTTGAACACGAAAAAAAAAAGTTTTAACTTTGGATTCACATTGTGAGGTTTCTTTAAGACCTAAATTTATTATTCTAATTTTCAAAAAGTTGTTTAGGCTTATTTTTATTGTTAAATTTTTTTTTATTTTTATTATAAAAAAATATACATTTTTCGTACTTTTGAACACGAAAAAAAAAAGTTTTAACTTTGGATTCACATTGTGAGGTTTCTTTAAGACCTAGGAGCATAATTATTTCACTTTCTAATGCAGAATTTTATCTTTCGCCACATATGACCCTCATTGCGCAACTCCAAAATTTTTATTTTGAATTAATCTTCACTTTTGGGGTCGCTCACCCCATTGTGCGACATAAGAATCCATATTCAGCATTAGACTGGGTCGATTTGTATGGGCCAAAAAAAAGTGATAAATCGTAGGGGGGGAACGTGTTCTCTGGACAATTCTAAGCAACATTGCCAAAGAAACTATGCCTTGAAAACCACGTTTGACCCTCCGCATTTGCAAGAGAAAAAAACCCAGTATTTGATGAAAAATATCACAGTAGCCCTTAATTTTATACACTGGAATGGACGCAAAAAAAATTATAAATCGTTTGGCCGGAAACAATCTCTGAGCATTTCTAATTCATATTGTCAAAGGAACTATATGCCTAAAACCACGTTTGACCCTCCGCATTTGCATGAGAAAAATACTGGTATTTTGTTTTACTTTTAAGAAAAATATCATAGTAGCCGTTAAAGAATTATAAATTTTAAATTCTCCCCTTCGTTAAAAATGTTTTCTTCTCTTTAAAGCATTTATTCTACAATGTTACTTGAAATATCAGTAAAGGCTATTATGTTATTTGTTTTAAAAATAAAATGAAATACCAGTATTTTTCTTATGTAAATGCGGAGGGTCAAACGTGGTTTTAGGCATATAGTCGCTTGGACAATGTGGCTTACAATGACCCAAAGATTGTTTTCCTCCCAAACGATTTGAAAATTTTTTCGCTTCCATACAAATGTTCCAAATTCAAGGCTACTCAGATATTTTTCATCAAAAAACCAGTATTTTTATGTTGCAAATGCGGAGGGTCAAACGTGATTTTCAAGGCATAGTTTCATTGGCAATGTTGCTTAGAATTGTCCATAGAATACGTTCCCCCCCTACGATTTGATGACCTCCAAATCGACCCACCCTATTCAGCATACATGTTATAAACCAAGCACAAAAAAATAGTGTGCAAAAATTCAATGCATTGTAGCAACACTGTAAGTTTTTGAGTGAGTGCGTTTCCACCGCATATTTTTGTGTGTTGCCTGTGTAACACTCACAAATGTTGCGGTGTTTAAACACCGCAACTGCATAGTAGGCGGTGTTAGTATCGACGCGAGTACACTGATAGTGTCAAAATCAGGCACCGGTGTCGTTCTCTGATACCTATCAAAATGTAGAAGACATTTTTCAAATCGGACCATTCGTTATAAAGTTATGCGCGAACAATGTTTTATATCTCCATCTCCCTCGCACACTTTAGCTGAGTAAAAGGTGTCTGATAGTCGGGGCACCCAACTACAGCGTTCTCTCTTGTATTTTATATTACGTCTAGCCCAAGATTTTTCCTGTCAAAGTGACAAATTAAAAATTATTTGCCCAGGTCGCAGAGATATGACCGTGAGTAAATGTCAAAAATTCCTAAAAGGGCTTTCAGAATAAATACATTGACCCCTGGACAACTTGATTCAAAGTAAAAAATTAATTTCTTTCGTAAATTTAAAAATGTGAAATTAAAATATTTTTTTTTCCTTAAATATAAGCCGTTTGTAATATTAACAGCATGACCTTTATAGTCGACATTAAACTGATAATTTAAATATATTATTTAAATTTCAGGCAATCGGCGGAGATACGTTGTTGACGGAGAATCAGATAGAAGACGTCGAGGCAGTGGGAATAGTGCAAATACATCTGCAGCCGCCGCTGCAGCTGCCGCAGCCGTCGCACACGCAGCTAGTACTGCAGCAGCGGCCGCTGCTGCTGCCTCAGGGCTCTACGCATCTCATTCAAACTCAGCTTCACCTATTCCCACAATTGACGACAATTCGCAGTCAGCTCTGATGATGCCAACAAACATAGCCTCTTCGTCATTTGAAAAGATTTCCAACGACGCTGGAGCTTCCAACGACTCAATTCCCCTAGCTACAATGGCTGGACTAAAGACTAATTCCTCTGTCTTTAATGCCTCACCGGTGCAAACAACAACAAATAATTCAGCATTTGTTATGGGAGCTGTTGGCAATAAGGTAAAACCCCGTGGTGAACGGGACATTGCTCAACCGTCTCCTTACTGCGACTTTTGTCTGGGGGATCAAAGGGAAAACAAAAAAACCAATATGCCCGAAGAGCTTGTGTCGTGCTCAGACTGCGGTCGCTCCGGTCATCCATCGTGTCTGCAGTTCACTGCAAACATGATAATATCAGTTAAACGTTATCGTTGGCAATGCATCGAATGCAAGTACTGCTCCATTTGTGGTACTTCTGATAATGACGACCAACTATTATTTTGCGACGACTGTGACAGAGGATACCATATGTACTGCTTGTCGCCACCGCTCATCACTCCACCAGAGGGTTCTTGGAGCTGCAAGTTGTGCATGGAAGAGTTCCATAAGAATAAATAAGTAAACATATAAGATTTCAAAATTAAATGATGCACAAACTATAAGAAACTTTCCCATGCATACATAAATGGTAGATAATGTGTTTTAGTTTATTGTATATTTTGTTTTATTTTACTTTGCGTCATATGAAGATACGGGCGGTTCTTTTACAAACCGAACACCTATTCTTGGGTCACATTTTTGATTTGCATGAAACTTTTCGGAAAATAAGTAAGTATCACTTGGCCAAAAAAACATTAATTTTTTGTTAGAATTTTTTAGTTTGCCATAAAACGTTAAATTTAAAAAAGGACCCTCTCATTGAAAAACTGTATCTCCGGTTGTAGTAATCCGATTGACTTCATGTCTTCTGCATTAATTCCTCTAAAAGGTCTTATTTAGAAATAAAAAAAAACTTTTAATTTCTTAAAAATAAAAACAAATTAGGGTTCTTAAAAAAATAAAACAACAAAAATTGTGTTATTAATTTTAATATATGCATCCGATAGTTAGTTACAATCAGTTCTTGTAAAAAGTTGGAGTCATTTTTTTTTATTTTATTTTAAAACAAGAAAGGAAGCTAGCTTCGGCCAGCCGAAGCTTATATACCCTTGCAGTTCCAGGGTTTCCAGATGCTGCGTGCCTTTTTAAAATGTTGTTTTTAAGTTGTCAAAAATCACAACGCCGACTTCCTACAAAGTTACAATGCATTTTTTTTTATATTTTTTTGATTATTCCTATTATGGGAGCATTAAGATATAGTGGTCCGATCCGGCTCTCTCCGACATATGTACTACCTGCAATAGAAAGAATACTTTTCGGATAGTTTCACCGCGATGGCTTCAAAACTGAGAGACTAGTTCGCATAGAAACGGACATACGGACAGACGGACAAGGCTAGATGGACTCGGCTATTGGTGCTGATCAAGAATATATATACTTTATGTGGAAACGTCACTTTCACTGCGTTACAAACTTCTGAATGAAATTATAATACCCTCTGCAAGGGTATAAAAAGTCGTTTAGGATGAATTAATGCTAGGGACATGAAGTCAATCGGATTACTACATCAGGAGGGAAAGACTTTCAATGAGAGAGTACTTTTTCAAATTTGTCTTATTTTAAAAATAATGTTTTTTCGGCCCAATTCGGATACACTTGTTTACTTATTTTCGGAATAGTACATGTAAAACAAGTTTCAAGCAAATCAAAAATGTGAAAAAATATTTTTCGACAAATCTGTTTGGTTTGTAAAAGAACGGCCCATATACGTAAAATAATTTTTGCTTCCTTGGCGATTGCTTTTTCGGCGTGCTCTCACTTCTGCAACAAAATGCAGCGCATTTGCTCTCATAATCCACAAAATTTTTATACCCGTTACTCGTAGAGTAAAAGGGTATATTGTATTCGTGCAAAAGTATGTAACAGGGAGAAGGAAGCTTTTCCGACCCTATAAAGTATATATATTCTTGATCAGGACCACTAGCCGAGTCGAACTAGCCATGTCCGTCTGTCCGTCTGTCTGTCCGTCCGTATGAACGCTGAGATCTCGGAAACTATAAAAGCTAGAGGATTGGCATTTTGCATGCATATTCTTGGAGTTCCCACGCAGCGCAAGTTTATTTCAAAAAGGTGCCACGCCCCCTCTAACCGACCCCTCATTTTTTGAAAGGTGTCTGGCGCCCACACCTCTAAAGATTTTGGAAATGTAAAAATGCAGTTTTATTGTGATTATCAAAACCTATTTTTTAAATCGGACCATTTCTTAAAAAGTTATGACCGATCAAAGTTTTAATATATCCATCTCCCTCGCACTCCCTTAGCTGAGTAACGGGTATCTGATAGTCGGGGCACCCGACTATAGCGTTCTCTCTTGTTTATACTTTAAAGATAAACAATTTAGGACATCGAATTTACTGTTGATCAAGAAATCATCTTCGGAAGTTTTACAAAAATCAATTCCAAACCAAGACGGTTTATTTAGTTAGATATTTTGCTTCCTAAATATTGTTTTGGAGCTTTATAGGGCCCCTGAGGGCCAAATAAAATGCTGTGTTGTTTTGGAATTACGGTTTGCGCTGTAACCCCTAATTATCGCTCTTTCAAATTATAAATCTTTAGACTGCACTGTAATAGTAAATTAGACATTTTATTTGTTGTTTTAAATGATTTTTATTTCGCGGTCCTCACATACGTGTGTTCTTAGCACAGTTCCGACGAAGAAGTGTCTTTTTCTCGCGTTTCAAGGTTGCCACACATTTTTTTACGTTCTGCCTTGCCAGATCGTATACTTAAATGTAGTATTTTATATACTGTCCATAGTTTTACAATAAATACTTAATCTATCTTGTTTATATGTTTATCTTATAATCTAATTTTAAATATTGGTTGTTGTTTAAGATATTAACAAAGAATTATCTTACAGCACTTAATTTTATAGATGTCAAGTTAAAAAAAATAGTGGTTGTTGCCACTCCGTGTAGCAAAAGACAATACCAAATAGAATTTCCATCAAACTCTGCTTTTAGTTTTATTAAGAACAAATTATAAAGTCTAATCGCAATTCACAAATTACAGAAAGAAAGAAAACAATTGTTAAATTATGTTGTCGCGTCTTCGACTTTTCAAGGACTGAACTTGGTGATGGGCGACGCGATCTCGTGATAAGGCATAAATATCGATAGCGGACTGATAAGTTAAGGGGGGTATGGCAACAAATTTAAATTTGATTTTAATGAACTAGCATCATCCCACCCACCGTAAAACAACTATGGAGTTTTACCTAATATATCCAAAACTGCTAGCTTTGATACTGGACGCTTAGGAATCCCTGAGGATGTCTCGACTTCTGCCAATCTTATGTGGCCGTCTTTAGCTGGAATTGTGCTTTTGATGATTCCTTTTTTCCCACATTCTCCAGGTTGATTATTCTCTCAAATAATAACGACATCTCCAACGGAGATCGGCTTGGTGCGCGAATGCCATTTTGTTCGTCTAGTCAAAGTCGGCAAGTATTCTTTTATTCATCGACTCCAAAAGTGAACCTTTAATTGTTGTTTGAAGGGCAATTGAACTGCCAATCAATTGCTTTATTTACCATTTCCGATTTGATATAATCCCAGTCAAAGATATCTTTTTTTATATACCCTTGTAGAGGGTATTATAATTTCAGTCAGAAGTTTGTAACGCCGTGAAGGAGACGTTTCCGACCACATAAAGTATATATATTCTTGATCAGCACCAATAGCCGAGTCGATCTAGCTATGTCCGTCTGTCCGTCCGTCCGTCTGTCCGTCCGTCTGTCCGGCCGTCCGTCTGTCCGTTTCTATGCGAACTAGTCTCTCAGTTTTAAAGCTATCGCGAAGAAACTTTCCCAAAAGTCTTCTTTCTATTGCAGGTAGTACATATGTCGGAGCGAGCCGGATCGGACCACTTTATCTTAAGGCTCCCATAGGAATAATCAAAAAAATAAAAGAAAATTATTTGTAACTTTGTAGGAAGTAGGCGTTTTGATTTTTGACAACTCAAAAACAACATTTTAAATAGGCACGCAGAATCTGGAATCCCTGGAACTGCACCGTTCACAATAGTCTCGTCATTTTGGTGATGGTATGCCATTTAACAATAAGTTTGGTGAAAATATGTCGGAACGGCAATATTATTGGCTGGCGTTGAGTTTTTGGAATGTCAATGGCATACTCCAATATTTCCGCAACCACTAAAACTCCATGAGCATTTAGGTTCGGAGAAAGGGTATAAATGGAACTGCTCTTGGCTCTCCTCATCTTCTGATCTTTGTAACTCAGCCACCTCATCTTCGTATACTTGATTTTGTACCACCTTGCACAATTTTAATTCCGCGAGGAATAATTCATGGGCAGACAATTCTCCTTTCTCCCTTTCTTGAATCCTTTTTTGACAATTGTTTACGAACCTCAAGCACCATCCCATCATACGTTTTAATCAAAGATAATCCGAGAACCGGCTGATATCTATAAACTGGGTAGTTTGAACAGTCATGGTATCATGGTATCAAGTCGTACCAATGTATTCCAGATCCCGAACATCTTGTATCAAGATTTTGCAATGTATCATTAGATCTGCTAACATACCAAAGGGATCATATACACCCTGCAGTTCCATTCATCACCTTTTTAGCAGTGAATCACTGCCAAAAATTGAGCACTAAGCGCTCAATCACTAGTGAATTTGTATGAAAAATAGCGATGATTTTAACATGGGCATGTCCTAGGGGCTCATCACTGCCAGAAACTGGCGCTGATTTAGCACCTGTTCATCACCATTTTTCATCGCCTAATTCATCACCTTATATGCGCTTTTTCAGCCCCAAATTATCACCCAAATTCATCGCCCATTTTCATTGAAAATATGTTAAATTGCATTGCTTTTATCAATGGGTTTATTAAGACATTAAATTAATAGAATTTTACAAACTACGGTGACTTGTAGGGGTCTTCGGCAGGTTCTCAGCTTCCAGAGTCTTGGAGAGCTGCCTTTTCGCGCATGGAGATTATTCACGCATTTCCGCATTCTCTCCAGAGGCTCTGTAGGCTCCTCCTGACCAATAGGATCTGAATTTGGAAAATATTTGTTTTTATAATATTATATAACGAGGCAAGAATGATAAAAACTTACTTAGCAGTACAAGAATAACATTCTTCTGGGCTGTAGGACAAAATGATTTCATCTGAAAAGATATTTTAGATCAATTACTTGTTCCCTGTAAATCTCAGCGTTTTCTGCCTTAATATTTTTTTATATTGAGCACATAATGGCGAGCATGCTGCTCCAAATATAAGGACTGTCATCTTGTATGTATCAACCTGAGCATCGCCATTACCATGTCTCCAAAGAAATCTCAACGAATCCTGACCTTCCTTACGGACTTGCAGTTGCAGAAGCATTTCCTTTATATCAGTACATACTGTTACCTTGCCTTGCCGGAATTTAAAAAGGATCGTCGTCAATGGTGGGTTTTCATCGGGACCTTTTAAAAGCATGGTATTTAGGGAAATGCCGTTGATCGTAGCCGCTGCATAAAACACCAATCTCATCTTTTTTGCCTTGTTTATATTAATATAACCAAAGTGGGGTAAGTACCACGTAAGCGGTCTAACGAGAGCGGCTTCTTGATCCGACATTTTAACTGCATATCTTTTATTTATGAAATCCATAATGGCGTTATCATATTTCGCCATCTTTTCAAGTCCGTGCATTTTGTTTTCTACGCCCTGTAGCCTTTGCAGAGCCATTTTGTAACTGTCCGGAAATTTGATCACATCCTCTTTCCACAGAAGTCCAGTTTCATAACAGCCATTTAGTTTCTTAGACGTGTTTTGTAATATATCCCTGGCTCTGGATATAGCTGCAGATTTGAAAGGCTTTTTTGGTATTTTTACACCGAAGTTCTCCGTTGTAAAGTAATCTGCAATCATGTCATGGATCTCTTGTTCATTGCTATCTTTTTTGGAGCATGCGTGTAAAACTATAGATACTCGTGGTGATCCTTTCTTTTGGTCATCCGCTGAACCACAAATAAGCCAACCCAACGGTGTATTGGCTGCGATTAGGTTTGTATCTAAATAAACACTTTTAATGTTTGCTATTAAGTGACAATTGTTAAATCCTATTAACATCATAGGTTCTGGATCTGTAAATCCGTTTATTGGTAAGGTTCTTAGCAGTGCATACTTCTCAGTAAGCTTCTCGACATCTACCGACTGCAAAGGTAGATCTAAAGTTGGAAGTGTGTGTTAATCGTAGCTTCTTTGGGTTCGACTTTCTCTTCCTTTTGAGGATCTTCTGAATTTTTATCCATTCTTACACTCCCGCTTATACTTGCAAGCTTGCAGAGTGTGTCCACGCCGAAGACAACATAAACATAAACGAAGATCCTTTATCATCTTCCACTGTTCCGGAATATCAGCCTTTAAATAGTGTTCACAGGTATACAGATAATGCTCACCCTGACATTGATAGCACTCCATCTTGTTCACTTTAGATTCATTCTTGGAAGAATGTAAAATTGATTTCAACGGACCCTTTTGCTCATTTTTCGTTTGTTTGGTATTAACCGGTGCTGATACGGTTGCCCTTGTAACGCTTCTTGCCATAGTGTTCAACCAAGTGATCTAAATTTGGATAAGGCTGAATTTGCGATGACCGCTCAATCCATTGAATCCGCTTACTGAGTGGCAGGATTTTGTAAATGTTGAGTAGCATTGGCCGATTTAAAAAATATAACTAAATTGTCTAACTAAATAAGATTATCTTTTCTAAGTTATTCTCTGTTACCGGCGTTATTTGGTTAACCATATTCATTTGACTGTTAATTAACATTCTGTCCTTTCATAAGGAAAATGAAGCCGCTCTATAATATATCTTACATTAGCCGGATTAATTAATAGATCCTTAACCTCTTCTTCAGCCACTCCCTTTAGACTTTTCTGTAAACGCAAAAGGTTCGCTAAGTTTGTATACCTATATGCGTTTGATGGTTCGCAATTCAGGCCATGATTCTGTATTTCCATTAAATGCTGGTAAATCTATCAGTTTCCTTGGATGTATATTTCGGGAGTGCTGTTGATCAGCCATCTTACCATTAATGTCACCAATACCATGTCAATTAACCCCATTAACATTATCAGACGCGTATATACCTTGCAAGCGTTTTCTATCGCGAAAGTCACTATTTAGTGACGTCTAGAAGATGAAAACGATCGTCCGCGATATCGCATTCGGATCGCCGAAGTCACCCCGGTCGGGGAGAAATGTTCCACTACGGCGACACTTTCCGAAGTCACTTCTGAGTGACTTAAGCGAAAGTCACTTCTAGAAGTGACTTCGGCGACGCTTCTAGAAGTGCCGCCGTAGTGGAACAATTCTTCCCGACGGGGGTGACTTCGGCGATCCGAATATCGTGCAAGTCACTTGTAGAAGTGTCGCCGAAGTCAGTTCTGGAAGTTACTCAGAAGACAATTGTAGAAGATACCTAGAAGACCCTTTCCCAATTTAAAATGGTTAAAAGGAAAATATGTTTTTTGTAGTATTTTTCCTTTTTTATTCTATCAACACATTTTTTGAAATATATAATTCGAAAAGCATTGCGGCATGTAAGCACGGTCCATAAGCTTGTAGGAAATGGTGTTGTATTATTTTATTTAATTCCAGTTCCGTGTTCCGTTCATGAAAATGTTTAAAATAATAAAAAAATATTTAATATTGTGTCATATAAAAATCAGAGAAGGTATTTACCTTTTATAATCAAATACATAATTGGAGTATAGTTAAGTTTTCGGTTTTCCCAGAGTTTCACGCCACCGTTTATATTCCACCGTACGCGGTATGTTATATTTAAAAAAATATCTTGTTCACTCCGCATTTCATCACAAACATAGAAATTCTGAATAAATCGCACTGATCACAAAGAAATCTCGAAACGAACTGACGCTTGAATTCGAAATACAAAGTGCGTAGGTCAAAGAGAAAAAAGGGTAGTTTTCATGTATAAAGAGAGAACCAAGAGCGGACTGTACCTCAAAAACTTCAAAAAAAGAATTAGGTTTTATCCTAATTCTTTTCTATCTTCATTTTAACTTCCAAAAGTGAATTGGAAGATAGTTTTTGCCCATTGGTTTTGTTTTTGTAAAATGTGTTCTATCGCCTTTTTATCGTCCAGAAGTGTCTCAGAAGTTACTTCTGCAACCCTTTTTAGGTAGTCAAATGTGTTCTATCGTATTTCTATCGCCTAGAAGTTCCTTAGAAGTTACTTCTCCACGATCGCGACCCTATTTGTTTTTGTAAAATGTGTTCTATCGTCTTTCTATCGCCTAGAAGTGTCTAAGAAGTTACTTCTCCTCGATCGCGACCCTTTTTGTTTTTGTAAAATGTGTTCTATCGTATTTCTAACATCCAGAAGTGACTTCTTCGCGATAGATGTATATTTTGTTTTTGTAAAATGTGTTCTGTCGCGTTTCTATCTTCCAGAAGTTATTAAGAAGTGACTTCTGGACGATAGGAGATAGAAATATCGCCTCTTTGCTTGCAGGGTACCGACATTTCTAGTTTGACGACCAAATGCTTCTCCAGTAATGACAGAACCATGGAATCCTCCAGTAGGGCCTCGACCAAATGCTTCTTCCTTAAATGCGTTCGCGCCTTTATTAGCGCCATACGCTGATCCAAAAGCTCCATGAGTATAAGCGCCTCCATGTGCGCCAAGATTGTGAGGATCTCCAACTGATCCAGGAACAAGGGCGCTTCCAGTAGCGCCATGACTACAAGCGCCTCCATGAGCGCCAAGATTGTCTGCGGTTTCAGTAGCGCCATGAGTATTAGCGCCTCCATAAGCGCCAAGAATGTTTCCGGAACCTTCTCTTTTAGATCCAGGATTGTTTTATCCTCGTTGAAATCCATCTCGTCCTCCGACTGATCTCGACTGTTTGGCTTCGATGTAGAAGTACCAGCCATTTCGCTCGAATCAAATCCCAATTTTTTCTTGTTGCGCAAATGCATGTCTATACTATTACTGCATTTCACCAGATCTCTCAATCTTACGCAACTCTAACTGCTCACTTTGACGGTCAGCTAATACAAATTTAATAAAGATATTGTGTGGCAAAAGACAAAACCAAATATAATTTCCATCAATCTCTGCTTTTAGTTTTATTAAGAACAAATTATAAAGTCTAATCGCAATTCACCAATTACAGAAGGAAAGAAAAAGTTTATTAAATTGTGTTGTCGCGCCGTCTTCTTTTCGCAAACTGAACTTGGTGATGGGCGACGCGATCTCGTGATAAGGCATAAATATCGATAGCGGACTGATAAGTTAATTTGAACTTGATTTTATTGAACCAGCAACAGTGGTCACATTTAAAATTAATATCAAAAGTATGTATCAGGGACCGTAACCGTTATAAGTTTTATTTATAAAACTCGCACTGAAAAACTTATTTCTGATATTTATTTTTTTTGCTCAAAAATAATAGTTATTTTTTGAGTTTTATTATAAAACTCAGGAGGCATTGATGAGTAAAAAAATAAAAATCGTCAATAACGATTATGTGTGAGTTTTATTATATAAAACTCAAATAAAACTCTGCGGCCATTGCATTAGATATTTTAATATACATATGTTGACTTTCATATTTAATTTAAAAAAAAATCAATTTATTTGAACCCTGATTTAAACCTGAACCCTGCTCCAGCTCATCAATGAACCGGTTCGCAAACTTTCAAAGTCTTGCTGTTTGGTTTTCCTAATTGGTGTGTTCATTAAGGTAAAAAATTCAATTAGAAAAAAAAACAACAATTTTTTTTATTATTTAAATTGGTAGAATAAGGCCCGTTTTCTCGTACGTACTTGAATTGGCCTGCCAGGACAACGGAACGATAAATAAAGAATGGTTTACTCGTCCTCATGTTAGCACATGTAGCGACAAATTTGGTCGGAAATTTATTTCTAATTTTTATTTTTTTTTTTGTTAAAAAATAATAGTTATTTTTTGAGTTGGAGGAGGCATTGATGAGTAAAAAAGTAAAAATCATCAATAACGATTATGTGTGAGTTTTATTTTGCGGCCATTGTATTATAAATTTTAATATGATTTAAATTGGTTCTTGTTCATTTGTCCATGTAGTTTTAGTACATATAATAAAACAAATTGTGTTTTAACATTTAGCTATTTTAAAAATTTTTTTAACGTCGACAATTGGTCTTTTTGTACAACTTTTTTGTGTAAGGCTGGGAAGACACATTCAATTTTTATCAACAATTTATTGTAACAATTTTTCCCTTATAGCAGAGCAGTCGACAAAAATTGATTCAAGTAGATTCAATATTGATGCTAGACATAATTTCAGGGCATACTATGTGAAAAGTTCTGTCAAAGTAAATATGGATCTGAAAAAGGCTGCCCTTAGAACTTAATATTATTTGAATTAATTTATTAAAAGCGCGTAAAAAGAAAAGGAAGAAGTTTTCTGCTAACTGGCTTTTGAAAAGGGAGGAAGTAGGTAAAATCTTAATTATGTGAAAACTGTGATTGAATAAAATTATATAATATGGTGTGTAGGATTTGGCCACAGGCTTATGCGCGAAATAAATACTGAAGATGGAAATTTATACATCCACTTTTCTTTCCCTTTATTATTTTCCGAGCTAAAGTAGATTCGAAGGTTAGACCATGAATTCGCCAGGTTCGCCACACAATAAATTGATGATAAAAATTGAATGTGTCATCCCAGCCTAAGCAGGACAAATATTGGTTTTTATGGATCTGAGAACTTTCGATTACGTTGCATGTCTTTAAAGACGTTCGCAATACAAAAGCTAAGAAGAAAAGAAAATCCACGAATTCTTCAGGTCAAATAATTCGCAAATTCTTCGGGTCAAGAGAATCCACGAATTCTTCACGTCAAATGGTGTTTAAGTCGTATAATCCCCGAATTCTTTACGTCAAATGGTAAAAATAGACACATAACTAAAATTTTTCTAAATACTTAAGCTTATGTTAATTATCACAATGATATTTTACCGTCAAGTTATAAGAACCATGAAAATTTTTTTATTCTCCCCTCACAAAAAAAATGTACAACAAGAAAGGAAGTTATCTTCGGCCAGGCGAAGCTTATGTACCCTTGCAGTTATAATAAGTACTCAAAGTTCAGTCCTCACTCGATCGGTGCTGTTCCTATTAAAAGTGTTGATATTAAATTGTCAAAAATTAAAAAGCCTACTTCCTACAAAGTTACAATGTATTTTTATATATTTTTTGAGATTATTCCTATGGGAGCCATAAGATATAGTGGTCCGATCCGGCTCGTTCCGACATACATATGTATAACCTGCAATAAAAAGGAGACTTTTTGGAAAGTTTCATCGCGAAAGCTTTAAAACTGAGAAACTAGTTCGCATAGAAACGGACAGACAGACGAACGGACAGACAGACATGGCTAGATGGACTCGGCTGTTGGTGCTGATCAAGAATATATATACTTTATGTCGTCGGAAACGTCTCCTTCACTGCGTTGCAAACATTTGACTGAAATTATTATACCCCTATATGTGCTCATCGGTGCTCTTGATTTTTTTGTAGCACTAACTGTTATTTTCGGTCCCTGCAAAAAACGTTGCTTTAGAGTTGCTGTCAGCAATCTGGAAGCACTTTAAACATTCAAAAATATTAATACTTCAGTCTCTCTCTCATAATCCTCACAAATTTATTAACAAACAAGAGAGAACGCTATAGTCGGGTACCCCGACTATCAGATACCCGTTACTCAGCCAAAGTGAGTGCGAGGGAGATGGAGATATACAATTTTTAATCTGGCATAACTTTTTAACGAATGGTCCGATTTGAAAAATTTATTCTACATTTCGATAGGTATTGATAAATATGTCGGAGAGGAAGTACTGTAGCATATCGATAGGCACGAGACTTTAACATATGACCATGGGTGGTTGGGTGGTGTTGGTAAATACTAGTCCTGGCAGAATGGAGACTCAGTTTTACGAACTGGGGCCGTGTGTGGCTTCGTATGCGTTGCTAGATCTGGTCTCTTCCTTCTTTTTCTGGTTTCCGGCGTGAAAGGGTCACGCGTAAGTCTAAGAGTTCCGAGCTGTAAGATCTGAAAGACAACGATGAGCAACAAAGGCAACGAAGACTCGCTGCATCCGTCAGGACCGAGTATGGAAAATAAGAAATCGTATGATAACGCGATCAACAACGACGACTTGCACGGGGATGACTTCAATTCCCCGACATCAGAAGTGGGATTCGGCCCTAACCAAACTTCTTCAACAAAACCGGAATATTCTGGAACTGGTTAAGAAGCTACAGACGCCGGTGAACGAGTTACAACAGACTAGCGAGATTTGCTTGCCGAAATACAATCCGGACATTGCTGGGGTGGATGCCACGCAGTGGTGCGCTACGGTCGACATCATTTTGCGAGCTAGACCATTAAGTGACAGCGCTCTTATATTGGCGTTGAGCAAAGCTTTGGAAGGCGCAGCGGCCCAGTGGTTATCACAAATATGCTACCCAGGAATAAATTGGCAACAGTTCCGGCAATTGTTTGAGCAGCGATACGAGACATCAGAAACGCCAGCCGCCGTCATTTTGAATCTTCTTAATAGTCGTCCAAGCAACGGTGAAAGTTTGCCTGTTTTTGTGAGTCGCATCGTGACGTCATTGTGCACAAAATTGCGTAATTTGAATTCTGAACAAATTTGCATAGCGATGGTTCTTGGGCACATGGCTAATTTCGACCGGCGTTTGCAACGAATGATACACACAACGCCTGTAAACAATCGACGTGAACTGCAAGCGGAGCTGCAAGTATTCTAAGTGCTGAAGGAGCGCCCTGTTACATCAAACTGGGAACCGGACACCAAGCGTGCTAGAACTGTGGAACTCAAATGTTATCAGTGTGGAAAACTAGGACATAAAAAGCATGACTGCAGATCCGGAATGGGATCCCAGGTTTCGGAAACTGGAAAGGAGTGGCGTTCAGGACAACCTCGTCATGGAAGGGCAAATGTAACTTGCTACAGATGTCAGGAGCCGGGACACATCGCCACTAATTGTCCAAAAAGTGCAGAGTACCGGAGTGGGAGTAAGATGTGAAAAAAGAGTGGAGCTCTGCGCTATTGTGGAACCCCAATCGAGTATGCTGGTCAATGGTGAGAGATTCCCAATTACATTTGATTCGGGGGCTGAGTGCTCATTAATTAAGGAAAGCGTTTCTTGGAAAGCGTTAGTTGGTAAGAGGATTCATAGCGTTATCTCTTTAAAGGGAATAGGTAATGCCAGTACTTACAGTACCGCAATAGTTGAATCAAACATCATGATTGATGGAAATTCATTGGTTATTTTGTTCCATATAGTACCAGACGAATGTATGAAAAATAATATTGTAATTGGAAGGGAAATATTGGCTCAAGGGTTTTTAGTGGAAGTTTCCTACGATAATTTTAAGATTGTTCAAACTAAAGCTGTGAACGTTTGTGAAACCGTCAAACATACTGATTTTGATAGCATTAAAACTGAAATGGAAGGAAATGAAAAATAAATTTTAATATCATTATTAAAGCTACCTTGGTTATGAGATAAAAGCGGGGGAGATACGTCCAAATTTAAACAAAATAGAATCGCTAGTTGCGTTACCTCCCCCTAAGCCAGTTGCTACTCTAAGACAATTCATTGGGTTAGCTTCATATTTTCGTCAATTCATTCCGGGGTTTTCTCAATTGATGAAGCCTTTATATTTTCTCACATCTGATAGAACTGCAGTTTCCGATAGAACTGCATACCGACGCCAGCTCTATCGGGTATGGTTCTATCCTTTTGCACCGTATAAACTCTAAGCCTCTTGTGGTTGAATACTATAGTAGAGCAACTAGCTCCTGTGAGTCCAGGTATACATCTTATAGTTGGAAACGTTGGCTGTTGTGAATGCTGTAAAACATTTTCGTCACTATCTACATGGGAGAAAATTCGTAATTTTTACTGATTGTAATTCAATCAAATCTTCTCGAAACAAAGTCGAATTATCACCTAGGGTTTATCGTTGGTGGGAGTTTCTACAAGCATTTGAATTCGAAATTGAATACAGAGAAGGTAATCGCATGGCACACGTAGACTTTCTTTCTAGGAATCCGGTGTATCAAAAGAGTAAGTCAGTACCAAGTAAAACAGAAGAGAAACGAATTGACTTAACAGAAATATCGGAAAACTTGATTTTGGTGGAACAACAAAAGGATTCAGAAATATTAGACATTATAACTAAGTTGAAGAATGATGATTTACCATTGGCATTGGTTGCCACTTACGAAATTAGATCAAATGTTTTGTATAGAAAGATTCAGAGGAATTCAAGAACTCTTTGTTTACCTGTAGTCCCTCGTACGTTCCGCTGGTCAGTTATAAATCAGGTACATGAGTCTATTATGCATGTTGGTTGGGAGAAAACGCTAGACAAGGTGTACGATCATAACTGGTTTTCTGGTATGGCAAAATATGTTCGAAGATTTGTGCAGAACTGCATTACATGCACAGTTTCTAAGGGGACGTCAGGAAAACGTCAAATTGAATTACATCCAATTCCAAAAATTAGCATTCCTTGGCATTCCGTTCACATAGATAAATTCGTTTATCTGTTTCACACCTTTTCTTTTCTTGTATAAGCGCATTGAAATCTTCTATTGTTATTTTTGGCGTACCAACACGTTTAATTGCCGATCAGAGACGCAGCTTCACGGGCACAAAGTTTGCTCAATTTTGTTCTAACCAAAAGATACAATTACATCTAATCGGAACAGGTGCAAGTCGAGCCAACGGTCAAATTCAAAGGGTTATGAGTACACTAAAGAATTTGTTGACGGCTGTTGAGACTAGTTCTAGATCATGGCAAGATGCATTTGGGGATGTACAGTTAGCCCTTAATTGTACAGTTAATCGTAGCACTAAGTGTAGTCCTTTACAGCTTTTGATTGGTAAAGTTGGACGACCACTGGGGTTGATTCCTATTAGCGATACTGAAACTGAAATTGACAAGATTAAATTAAGGGAGTTGGCCGCTAAGAACATGGAAGAGGTTGCTAGATATGAGAAGACAAAATTTGATAAAAATATGGCTAAAGTAATTCGGTTCTGTGTGGGTGACTTTGTGTTGCTTAAAAACAGTGAGAGACAGCAAACGAAATTAGACCCAAAGTTCAGAGGACCTTTTTTGGTGGTCGAGGTATTGGACGGAGACCGATACGTTTTGAAGTCTACACAGAACAATAGACGTTATAAGTACCCACACGAAAGTTTGCGAAAGTTACCGGATGTGCAAATTCCCGACAAATACAATAAAACTGCATTTTTACTTTTCCAAAATCTTTAAAGGTGTGGGCGGCAGACACTTTTTAAACTCGTTTATTGTGAGCGTTAGGCGATTGTGGGCGTTAGAGGGGGCGTGGCCCCCGGCTTGCGCAACTTGCGCTGCGTAGGAAGCCAAAGAATATGTGTGGGTAATCCCAATTCTCTAGCTTTTGTAGTTTCTGAGATCTCAGCGTTCATACGGACGGACAGACGGACATGGCTAGATCGACTCGGCTAGTGACCCTGATCAAGAATTTATATACTTTATAGGGTCATACATACATACTTTTGCACGAATACAATATACCCTTTTACTCTACGAGTAACGGGTATAAATAGGGCCGCGAATTCATAAAAACTAAAGAGACCAACTAATATGGTAACTAATGTAAAAAATTTATGACTACATCTGTGAAGTAGAGTATTAAGCAAGGAAGCCAGTTTTCGTCTTCTTAAAAATTCGCGGGTTTCGAAGAATCGATTTCAGCATCGCACCAACCATTTTATCCTAAGATCTACTCAATCTAAATAAGTTAACCCTCATCTTCTAAAGAATTCGCGTTCATTGAAGTATCGATATAAATTTTAAACCAAATTACAAATTATAATCCAAAAAAAGGTTGACATTCCCAACATTTGGGTCCAATTAAATATTATCTTAAAAATTATTAAAATTAAAATCGCTGCTCCGGCCAGAGGATTTATTGATCACCGGGTAATTCTCTGGCCCAAATGCTTGATTTCTATTTTTTAAATCCAGATTTTTTCCCCTATCGATGGGTATTATAATTTTAGTCAGAAGTTTGAAACGTAAACTCAAACGCCATGTCCTTTTGTCCTTTTGTATGAACTAGTCTCTCAGTTTTAAAGCCAAAACTTGCACTTAAGTCGTTTTTCTAATGCAGACCTTACGACGACGCTGCAAATGCTACAGAGCGTGATGTTCAAGCATTCCATAGAGTCAACGCGCTGCAATGACTTACTGAAGATTAAATATCATAATATGGAACGCTAACAATTTAGTTAGCAAATCCTTGGAGGTTGAGCACATCCTATAGGAACGTGTCTGTGACACATTTTACCAGCCGTTCTTTCTTTCAAATCCATGGATATGCTGTGCACTGCGCCAATCACCCCGATGATAGAATTCGTAATGGTGCTGCTGTCAATCTTAAATCTTCCCTGGACTATCACCTAAGCACCACAATAACTGAGCTGCACCTGCAAGCAATTGCTATAACTTTGGTCAAGTCTTTTGAAAGAATTTCGTTTAGCGCTGTCTACTGTCCTCCTGGTCATCGTTACTCGTGGCCAGCTGAGGAATTTTTGCGCCTTTTCGGCTCTGTGGGTAGCCGCTTTATTAATGGAGGTCATTTGAATGCACACCATAGCTTCTGGGGTTGCAGACGGTCCTGCCCTCGCGGAAGCACTCTGATATCTGTTGTCTCTAGCTCAACCATGCAGATTTTGGCCACGCATTTTTCGTGGATCAATGATCATCTTCCGAGTGCCATTGATTTTGCAGAGTATTAACGTATCCCGTGCAGCCACCTTTCCATCTCTGAGTGTTCGGGCCGTTCCTCTGATCATATCCCGGTCCTGATATATTTCTCTGTTGCTGCCTATCAGTTTATCACCAAAACTAAGCTTTTTCCTCGGGGCTCGGATATTAGAAGTTTCAGTGCCAGGCTCACTGCTTTGACTGAAGATAACCCCCAGCTTGTCACTACAGATGACGTTGATTCATTTGCTCAGGTTTTGGAAGACAAGATCCATCAAACTGCCCCTCCTGCTAGAAGTGTACCTGTTTCGCCGCCAACATGAGCTTTTTCGAAAGCTGAAATTGCAGCCTTAACTAGAAAAGGTCGTACACTTCGATGCGTTTGGATGAGCACAAGGCATACCCTGGACTTGGACTTTCATGGAAATGCATACAAAATCTGAAAAGACAACACCTTCACAGGTTTTCTCTTAAACGAAGCGATGGCTCCGATATAGCAGATGTATTTGCTGACGATTTGGAAAACGGATTAATCCGGCCAGGAAACTCAAACCATAATTTCTAGGTTAGGTATTTTGTGGTTTTTTTGATGCAGAAGCGAGAGCCTAACAAGAGAGCGAAAGCCAAGATAACTTATGAAGAATTACTTAAGAGAATGACAGTTTCAATTATTTGTAATATTTGATTTTAATTTGTTTGTTAAGACTTGGAATTGCACAATTATTTTCCGCCCAAAAAAATAAAAATAGATAACTTTTCTAAAAATTACGTAATCAACCGTTAAATGTTTTTAACTTATTCATTAAGCTGAAGTGTATAATTTTTAACCAAGTACGGAAATGAGAATCTCCGAAGCAAAAATAACTCCATTTGGAAAAAAAATGTGGCTACAATATATGTAGAAAAATATGTTATAATTTTCATTTCCAACAAATATATGTATGAATTTATGAAATAAAAAACCAAATGAAGAATACTTTATTTAAAAAGGAATTCATATAAGATATAAGGGATGTTCCAATTCAACCCGGCTACCCCCTTTTTTTTAAGTGGACAGTACTAAATTGATTGGCAAGTCCTTTGGTTCCAATATTTTACGTCTCTCCTTATTTTCCCTTATTTTCCCACACATCCTTAGACTAATTATACCCGTTACTCGTAGAGTAAAAGGGTATATTGTATTCGTGCAAAAGTATGTAACAGGTAGAAGGAAGCGTTTCCGACCCCATAAAGTATATATATTCTTGATCAGGATCACCAGCCGAGTCGATCTAGCCATGTCCGTCTGTCCGTCTGTCTGTCCGTCTGTCTGTCCGTCTGTCTGTCTGTCCGTATGAACGCTGAGATCTCGGAAACTACAAAAGCTAGAAGGTTGAGATTTTCCACGCATATTATTGGGCTTCCTACGCAGCGCAAGTTTATTTCAGCCGAGTGCCACGCCCCCTCTAACGCCCACAATCGCCCACTAACGATTTTAAAATATGTCTGGCGCCCACACCTTTAAAGATTTCCGAGAAGTATAAATTTGCAATTTTGTTGTGCATATTTATACCTATCGAAATGTAGAAGATATTTTTCAAATCGGACCATTCATTAAAAAGTTATACGCAATCAAAATTTCTATATCTATCTCCCTCGCACTCCCTTTAGCTGAGTTACGATTATTAGTCGGGACACCAACCCGAGTACAGCGTTTGCACTCCCTTTGGCTGAGTGACGGGTATTAGATAGTCGGGACACGAATCCGACTATAGCGTTCTCTCTTGTTTTAGATTCAGATTAGTTTTTCGATTTTGGTTTTGGTATGTAAAAAAAAATTTGCATTCGTTGTGATTGTGGTATTTTCCCGTTGCACGGTCATAGTTAAGGCTACAACGTAATACGGAGTAAGGCACATATTGATATGTGTTATATCGGTTATACCAATAAAACCGGTTTTTTGCTTTTATTATCTACTTCTGAATGTTGTCAGATTTGAATTCAAATACGTTTTCAAGGATTTATCCTTACTTTAAATTTAACATGCGGACGAGAAAAAGACCATAAGTATGTTCAGTAAACGTATTAATTTCTATATTCTAGAGGTTGCCTTGACTTATTTAATATTTGACAACATTTAGGATTAGATAACACTGGACAACGAATGGGACTTTAACGTAGGCGTATTAGTGACCTGTCCTAAGGACATGGACGAGGGAGATGAGTCCGATGTTTAGGCACCATTTTGCCGGCTGAACTCGCCTGATGGGGTGGGTTCTTGATAAGCATCTCACCTCTCCCGTCTGTCAAGAAGTCGTCGTCATTATTCTAGACCTACTTCACTTGTTGAATTAGCACACCCTTTAAACGTGAAACTAGCAATTCATGTTTGCTTCACACGGTAAATCTTAATAAATATATATTGAAATTAATCATAAGGTATAGGCAAAAAATCTTTGTTTATGACACTGGCATTATTATTTTTTTTACTGAAGGAATCGAATTGATCGCTTTTAAAAGCGCGCACGTCAGCAAAAAGATTTGCAGACTATTCACGACAACAAATGTCGCTCTGCGGGCTACTTATATTTCAACATGCAAATATTAATGCGGATACCTCCCGCTGAAAAAAATAAATTTTACAATATTATTGAAATATTAACGATACATATGACGAACATGGATAATAAAAGTAGTTAAAAATAATTAGAAGATGATAAAATAAATTAAAACAATAGAGAACACTATAGTCGGGTCCCCGACTATCAGATACCCGTTACTCATCCAAAGCAAGTGCGAGGGAGTTGGAGATATAGGTACATTTCGATAGGTATTGATAAACACAATAAAACTGAATTTTTACTTTCCCATAACCTTTAACGAAGTGGGCGGTTGTGGGCGTTAGAGGGGGCGTGGACCTCGCCTGAAACAAACTTGCGCTGCGTAGAAAGCCAAAGAATATGTGTGGGTAATCTTATCTTTCTAGCTGTTGTAGTTTCCAAGATCTCAGCGTTCATCCAGACAGACGGACAAATCTAGATCGACTCGGCTTGACCCTGATCAAGAATATATATACATTATAAGGTCGGAAATGTTTCCTTCTAGCAGTTACATACTTTTGCACGAATACAATGTACCCTTTTACTCTACGAGTAACGGGTATAAAAATATATGTCCAGGATGTGGAAAATGTGGAAGATAAATCACTTATCACTTTAAAAATATATTCAAATCCCTGACGATGCTACTCGTACGATTCTACGATGCCGAGTATACTCGGCATTGTTTGACACGATTACATGATTACAAAAAATAATCGTGGCATCGCCAACTTGATTACTTTTACACTCAGAAAATTATTTTTCTGAAATATAAAAAAACAAAATTTTTCTGTGCTTTAGAAAAAAAAATTCTATAAAGAGAAAATATTTTCTAAACTTTAGAAAAAATTCTCCATTAAACGATTTTTTTTAGAATTTTTTTTCTAAAATGTAGAAAAATACATTTTTTTCTAAAATATAAGGTTTTTTTTCTAATCTTCCTTTCTATATTTGATGGTTAAAATCGCCATTGATTTTAGAAAAAAAAGACTACATTTTTCTGAAAATAAAGAAAAATCGCCATTAACATTAGAAAAATTCTTACATAGTAGAAATATATTTTTCTAAAAAACAGAAAAAAATGTTTTAAAATTTTTCTAACGTTTAGACATTTTTTTTCTAAAAATAAGAAAACGTCAACTCATTCGTACCGTTTCCCTTCTTATTCACTTTTTAGAAAATTTTCTTTAAATATAAGAAAAAATTGCCTTTAATCGAAGAAAATTTTCTTTAGTGGTAGCCTAGGGGTCTAACGCGTGCGTGCATGAATATGTTATACAAGCTTAAAATCGCAAGTGTGAGTTCAATCCCACATCGAGGCGAAAATGTATTGGTGTCTTTTTTTTTTTTTTAATGCGTAATATTTACATATTAATAAAAAAATTCAATTTTTTTTTTTTACTTTTGTATAATTATATTTTGATAAAAATGATGTTTAAGTTATTCAAATTTGAAACAATCATTTACGGCTACTATCATGCGCGGATCCACGGGGGGTGATACGGGTGATATATCACCCCCCACTCGGGTGAAAATTGGTATTCAAAAAGTATGCAACTAAAAATTTGTTCTAATATCACCCGCCACAACAAAATCCTAGATCCGCCACTGGCTACTATTGTACCATAATAAAATATATATTTGTTTATAAATATTAATGTTAATCAATAATTATTAACAAACACAATAAAATGAACAACTAGTGGGGAATAACGAGAAGAGAGTCAGATCAATTTGACTAAAAGTAAGAGAACAAAATGTGAATAGACTTTGTACGGCGCCTCTCGTGATGCTTCCGGGCTCTACGCATCTCATTCAAACTCAGCTTCACCTATTCCCACAATTGACGACAATTCGCAGTCAGCTCTGATGATGCCAACAAACATAGCCTCTTCGTCATTTGAAAAGATTTCCAACGACGCTCGAGCTTCCAACGACTCAATTCCCCTAGCTACAATGGCTGGACTAAAGACTAATTCCTCTGTCTTTAATGCCTCACCGGTGCAAACAACAACAAATAATTCAGCATTTGTTATGGGAGCTGTTGGCAATAAGGTAAAACCCCGTGGTGAACGGGACATTGCTCAACCGTCTCCTTACTGCGACTTTTGTCTGGGGGATCAAAGGGAAAACAAAAAAACCAATATGCCCGAAGAGCTTGTGTCGTGCTCAGACTGCGGTCGCTCCGGTCATCCATCGTGTCTGCAGTTCACTGCAAACATAATAATATCAGTTAAACGTTATCGTTGGCAATGCTTCGAATGCAAGTACTGCTCCATTTGTGGTACTTCTGATAATGACGACCAACTATTATTTTGCGACGACGGTGACAGAGGATACCATATGTACTGCTTGTCGCCACCGCTCATCACTCCACCAGAGGGTTCTTGGAGCTGCAAGTTGTGCATGGAAGAGTTCCATAAGAATAAATAAGTAAACATATAAGATTTCAAAATTAAATGATGCACAAACAACTTTCCCATGCATACATAAATGGTAGATAATGTGTTTTAGTTTATTGTATATTTTGTTTTATTTTACTTTGTGTCATATGAAGATACGGGCGGTTCTTTTACAAACCGAACACCTATTCTTGGGTCACATTTTTGATTTGCATAAAACTTTTCGGAAAATAAGTAAGTATCACTTGGCCAAAAAAACATTAATTTTTTGTTAGAATTTTTTAGTTTGCCATAAAAAGTTAAATTAAAAAAAGTACCCTCTCATTGAAAAACTGTATCTCCGGTTGTACTAATCCGATTGACTTCATGTCTTCTGCATTAACTCCTCTAAAAGGTCTTATTTAGAAATAAAAACAAACTTTTAATTTCTTAAAAATAAAAACAAATTAGGGTTCTTAAAAAAATAAAACAAAAAAAATTGTGTTATTAATTTTAATATATGCATCCGATAGTTAGTTACAATCAGTTCTTGTAAAAAGTTGGAGTCATTTTTTTATTTTATTTTAAAACAAGAAAGGAAGATAGCTTCGGCCAGCCGAAGCTTATATACCCTTGCAGTTCCAGGGTTTCCAGATGCTGCGTGCCTTTTTAAAATGTTGTTTTTAAGTTGTCAACAATCACAACGCCGACTTCCTACAAAGATACAATGAATTTTTTTTATATTTTTTTGATTATTCCTATTATGGGAGCATTAAGATATAGTGGTCCGATCCGGCTGTCTCCGACATATGTACTACCTGCAATAGAAAGAAAGAATGTAAAGAATGCCTTTAAAACTGAGAGACTAGTTCGCATAGAAACGGACATAAAGACTTTCAATGAGAGAGTACTTTTTCAAAATTTGTCTTATTTTAAAAATAATGTTTTTTCGGCCCAATTCGGATACACTTGTTTACTTATTTTCCGAATAGTACATGTAAAACAAGTTTCAGGCAAATCAAAAATGTGAAAAAATATTTTTGGACAAATCTGTTTGGTTTGTAAAAGAACGGCCCATATACGTAAAATAGTTTTTCCTTCCTTGGCGATTGCTTTTTCGGCGTGCTCTCACTTCTGCAACAAAATGCAGCGCATTTGCTCTCATAATCTACAAAATTTTTATACCTGTTACTCGTAGAGTAAAAGGGTATATTGTATTCGTGCAAAAGTATGTAACAGGGAGAAGGAAGCTTTTCCGACCCTATAATGTATATATATTCTTGATCAGGACCACTAGCCGAGTCGAACTAGCCATGTCCGTCTGTCCGTCTGTCTGTCCGTCCGTATGAACGCTGAGATCTCGGAAACTATAAAAGCTAGAGGATTGGCATTTTGCATGCATATTCTTGGAGTTCCCACGCAGCGCAAGTTTATTTCAAAAAGGTGCCACGCCCCCTCTAACCGCCCCCTCATTTTTTGAAAGGTGTCTGGCGCCCACACCTTTAAAGATTTTGGAAATGTAAAAATGCAGTTTTATTGTGATTATCAAAACCTATCGAAATGTAGAAGAAATTTTTTAAATGGGACCATTCGTTAAAAAGTTTTGACCGATCAAAGTTTTAATATATCCATCTCCCTCGCATTCCCTTAGCTAAGTAACGGGTATCTGATAGTCGGGGAACCCGACTATAGCGTTCTCTCTTGCTTATACTTTAAAGATAAACAATTTAGGACATCGAATTTACTGTTGATCAAGAAATCATCTTCGGAAGTTTTATAAATATCAATTCCAAACCAAGACGGTTTATTTAGTTAAATATTTTGCTTCCTAAATATTGTTTTGGAGCTTTATAGGGCCCCTGAGGGCCAAATAAAATGCTGTGTTGTTTTGGAATTACGGTTTGCGCTGTAACCCCTA
This sequence comes from Drosophila pseudotakahashii, assembly GCA_035046095.1. Taxonomy (NCBI): domain Eukaryota; kingdom Metazoa; phylum Arthropoda; class Insecta; order Diptera; family Drosophilidae; genus Drosophila; species Drosophila pseudotakahashii. The sequence goes on from JAWNOE010000276.1 coordinate 65,032, forward strand.
ATTATCGCTCTTTCAAATTATAAATCTTTAGACTGCACTGTAATAGTAAATTAGACAGTTTATTTGTTGTTTTAAATGATTTTCCTCACATACGTGTGTACTTAGCACAGTTCCGACGAAGAAGTGTCTTTTTTTCGCGTTTCAAGGTTGCCACACATTTTTTTACGTTCTGCCTTGCCAGATCGTATACTTAAATGTAGTATTTTATATACTGTCCATAGTTTTACAATAAATACTTAATCTATCTTGTTTATATGTTTATCTTATAATCTAATTTTAAATATTGGTTGTTGTTTAAGATATTAACAAAGAATTATCTTACAGCACTTAATTTTATAGATGTCAAGTTAAAAAAAATAGTGGTTGTTGCCACTCCGTGTAGCAAAGACAACACCAAATAGAATTTCCATCAAACTCAGCTTTTAGTTTTATTAAGAACAAATTATAAAGTCTAATCGCAATTCACAAATTACAGAAAGAAAGAAAACAATTGTTAAATTATGTTGTCGCGTCTTCGACTTTTCAAGGACTGAACTTGGTGATGGGCGACGCGATCTCGTGATAAGGCATAAATATCGATAGCGGACTGATAAGTTAAGGGGGGTATGGCAACAAATTTGAACTTGATTTTAATGAACCAGCATCATCCCACCCACCGTAAAACAACTATGGAGTTTTACCTAATATATCCAAAACTGCTAGCTTTGATACTGGACGCTTAGGAATCCCTGAGGATGTCTCGACTTCTGCCAATCTTATGTGGCCGTCTTTAGCTGGAATTGTGCTTTTGATGATTCCTTTTTTCCCACTTTCTCCAGGTTGATTATTCTCTCAAATAATAACGACATCTCCAACGGAGATCGGCTTGGTGCGCGAATGCCATTTTGTTCGTCTAGTCAAAGTCGGCAAGTATTCTTTTATTCATCGACTCCAAAGGTGAACCTTTAATTGTTGATTGAAGGGCAATTGAACTGCCAATCAATTGCTTTATTTATCTTAGTTTATTTATCTTTTATTTTTATATTCTTGTAGATTTACTCTACAGATTTTAATTGCCTAGAATGGTGGAACTCTAAAAAACATTTTTTTTGCACAAAACAAGCTGCCAAATTTTTTGTATATCAGCTAGTAGTGCTGCATCCGAAAGGATGCACGAAACTTAAACACAGAAAAACGTTGTTTAATTGCCACTAACGCGGACAAAATTATGTTTTTACACGCCAATATACATAGATAAATCTTAAAGAATTTAAAAAAATGTTTTTTCTATTGTTATACCCTTGCAGAGGGTATTCTGATTTTAGTCAGAAGTTTGGAACGCAGTGAATGAGACGTTTCCGACCCTACAAAAAAAATATATATTTTATTGATCAGCATCACTAGGCGTCGCCTAGTAGGCGAGTCGATCTAGCCATGTACGTCTGTCTGTCTGTCTGTCTTTACGCAAACTAGTCTCTCAGTTTTAAAGCTATCGGGCTCAAACTTTCCCAAACTTCTTTCTATTGCAGGTAGTATATATGTCGGAACCGACCGGATCGGACAACTATCACTATGGACGGCAGTCCATGTAGTGACGAAGCGCACAAGGAGAGTGTGAGAAGGCGACTACTATATATAGCCGCAGAATTGAAAATCTGCTGTGATGGTCCGATCATAATGATACACCAATCGAAAGGTATCGCAAAAACTAACCAAGACTTTAAGAAAATCAATTGGCTTGGAAAAGAGAGCGGAGAAAGTAAAAAAGTACAAATTTTTGGAAAAACTCGCTAGTTTAGTGGGAAAACAGCTATAAATGGCAAAATTTCGTAAGCCCATTACTTGCGATATACTTAAGCTTTAGACTTGTGCTTTACCTCATATTAAAGGTATTTTGAAGTACAATAATCGCCTTCTCAATTTATGTATATGCAATAGATAAAAGTTATGCAGAAAACCATTTTTTTAAGGTTATTTTTGCCTTTTTTTTATTTTGTTTATTTAAATACACTTTTTAATATTTTCTCATTCGGCACGCTGCAGTAGAAAATGCATCTGAAGGGAAAAAGGCTGGAATAGTTTGCTAGGGCGGGCCGAATCAGAAAATGTTAGAAAGTGTATTTAATGACGAGTGTAATAATTTTTCGTCACAAATGTTGATATCAGAACTTTTGTATGTTGAAGGGGCGATCGTCACTAATTTTTTACCTCGTTAAGAGGTGTTTTTATTTGATATCTTATAGCTCTCTTTGGAAGGATCGAAAATAAAACCGTAAAAAATTCTAGCTTTGGTGTTTTCTGAAATATTACCTTCTACTTTTGGGAATACTATTTTTTTAATATTTCTGAATTTCGTATACAATTTTTAAAAAATCGGATGACTATATCATATAGCTACCAAAGTTACGATCGGAAAATTAAATGGAAATTAATAGGAAAAAAATTATTTCTTTGTTGACTTTTATTACATTATCTTCTCCTCTGGGATATGGCTTTTCTTTAACATTTCAAAATTTCGTATAAAATTTATAAAAAATTCGGACGGCTATATTAAATAAAGTAATACGAAAGCAGCTAAAATTTGGATTGTTGTAGCATATACGCAAATTAATTTAAATTTAATGTTTTTTAAATGAATAGGAATGATCTGCAATGGTATATAAGCTTCGGCTGGCCGAAGCTAGCTTCCTTTCTTGTTTTTATAGGTTTTCAGTTTAGGACGGATCTTCTTTTCTACCCGTAGGCACCCCCTTTTCCTTGGATTCGTAATCCGATGTCCATATCTGCTTACTTTGCTGTTCCGTTTCTAATTTTTCTCCCAAGACAAAAAAAGAAATAATTTTCGAAATGCTCCAATTACTATATTGGATCACGCTGTGAAAAGGTCTTTAGCATGGTAGACCCCAATACTCTTTCCGGCGGTATTTCCCAATTCATACAAGGAATTTCCAGGCTTTTTTAATACCACACATCGGATTCGATTGGGTCCTAGTTTGGCGTTATAGCCCTCGGCTTTGTTACTTTGCTTGTAGTTTTTTCGGTAAACCACCTGTTCTAATTGGTCAAATAAATGGGTTTCTAAAAATTTGATGACTTCAGCCGAAATGACTTGTCGCATTGGTTGTAGCCATACAAAATTATCCAGGCACTTAAAGAATGGATACTGGCAGATTCCCCTGGAGAAAGCAAGCAGACAATTCACAGCATTCACGGTGCCGGGAAAGGGGCTCTGCCAGGAGAGAGTGATGCCATTTGGATTACACTCAGCATACGCGACATTTAAAAGGGCTTTGGACCAAGTGATTGGACCCGAGATGTCTCCATATGCGTTCGCGTATCAGGACCATATAATCGTGATCGGACGCACTCTACGAGAACGCAAGGACAATCTCAGAGAAGTGTTTCGGCGTCTGAAGGAGGCGAACCTGAGGATAAACCCCGAGAAGTGTCAATTCTTTAAACAGGAGCTGCTGTACCTGGGACCTTCATTGGCGGCAGCACACCGTGACGTGGACCTGGCCCGTCGACAACGAGACGAAGGCCACGGAGGAAGCGGAGACCCCGGCACAGAACCCACCCCAATTCCAATCTGCGGGATCCACTAAAGGGAGCGGAGAAGAAGACGTCCTGGAGAAGGGGCCATAAGTATGGCCGACACCCGTGGGCAACCCAAACTCCAGCGGCAGGTCTCTGCTCCGGAGGCACGCGGCCCAGTGGTCTGGCCCGCACTGGTGCGGATCGCATCCCGGACGGAGGGCGGAACCTGGCAGGACATCGGCAAGGTGGAGTGGCCAGCTGGCCTATTGGAGCAGCCGGTCGTCAAAGATGCCATTCGACGAGGAGGCCGGCGCTGCGTGATGGCAGAGGTAGGCTAGAGGAAGTATCGAATCCGTTTGGTAGCCTCTGGCCACGTTAAGGTGCGCAGATTTGATTGCTAACCTTGGTAAAGAATAAAAACCTGAAAAACTATCACACACGTCAGCACTGACACTGGGACTTAAAACGCGGACAGAACTTGCACAAACACTTAAAATAATAACGCCATGAAAAGCTGTGGAGTGTATTTGGAAAAGTAGTTCATCTGGAAAAGCAAACAAAAGCCAATCAGTTGAGCAACAAAAAAAAAAGAAAGGCACAAACTCACAAATGGGTGAGAGGGGTAGCTGCTGAAACGCGGGGGGGTCAATAGTGGCAGACAGTCAAATCTCTATTCCAGTTCATCTTTCTCTTCATCTCCGCTCACAGGCGATGGCCACAGTCCAAGAGCAAGGGGGAGCTAAAAGAGAAAAAAGGATGAGAGAAAGGGGAAATGGGAAATTAAAGAGAAAACTTACCGGCAGAAAATTTCTCCTCGTCATCATGTGCTTAGGGAAGGGGTCGCCAGCGATATTTGGCGGTCGATTGGCACTATCGTATAACATATCGTATATCGATGTGCAAGCCATGTTATCGATCGCAAAAGAGTAGTGTGACCAAGACGAACCACAGGAGGCCGCGAAATAGGTTGGAGCGGGATATTTAAAATTTCAACGGCAACATCGTCATTCAAGAAGGTTGCATCGACGAGGGATCGACGCAGTCTAACTCAACAAAGAGCTGCGGGCGTCGAGGGAAGGATCAAGGAGACTCAATGGCTACAAGGATACACAGGATAAAAGCCGGAGAGGAACAACGGAAATTCGTACTGCTAAGGAGGAAACCAGAGCGAGGAGAAGAGCGAGAGGACTCAAAGGCTACAAGGATACACAGGGTAACAGGCCGGAGAGGAGGATCGTGCTTACTTTCGTTATCCGAAAGGGGAGAATGTGAGGAGTTAAATAACTAAGCACAAATAAACCCAGAAATAACAGCATGGAGACCTGCCAGTTGCTACTTACGCAAATAATTCGCAAAGTAACGGCAACACAGGAAAGGAGAGTTCGGAGAAAGCAGTTAAAGAGATAGTGGAGAGAAGTACGGAGAGAGTTTGGAGAGCCCGAGGAGAGAGAGGGTACAGAGTACGAACCCAAAGAGAGTTTGGAGAGATTTGAAGAAACGGAGCGGAGAGATGCGTCAGAGCGAGACGGCACTAGTCAGAGCGAGAGCGCAGGAGTGCCGTGAGCAAGGAAGAAACGGTACAGCGCTGCACTGTGGACTTCAGTGTGGTGCCGTGCGCAGAGGGCGAAAGGTCGAACGGAAAACCGCGGGCTTTGGACCCTGGAGTGGAGAGACGAAAAGGAGAGGCCGAGGATTAACGGGACCCGGAGTCCTATATAAGCGGGAATCAGGACCAGTCATAGAGCATCAAACCGCGAGTGAACAACCTCTAGTGAAAGTCAAAGATATACAACAGTGAAAACCAGCCAGGAGCAAAATCGTACGTCGAGACGTTCGGGACTAAGCAAGTCACCGAATTGAGACACAGATAGCTGAGGTCCTTAGAGTCAAAACACGGCTAAGACTGCAGGACATCAAGGTTGGCTATAATACCGACCATCCAGACTATATTGGCTGTAATACCGATTAGTCCGGCTATGTTGGCTGTAACACCGGTCAGTTTAGCTGCGTTGGCTGTAATACCGATCAAGTTAGCTGTGCCGGCTGTATTACCGACTAGTACGGCTACATTGGCTGTAATACCGATTAGTTATACTGCGTGCGACCAAGTCGGCTGTAACACCGACTGGTCCGGCTACATTGGCTGTAATACCGATTAGTCCAGCTGCGTCGGCCGTAATAACGATCAGTTGCGCAGGTTATAGGCAGACTTGGCAAGGGGATCACCACCAGCAGAGTGTCTTCAAGGACTTCAAGGGACCAACGTGGAACAACGCCGCAGCTAATCGCACAGGTCGTCGACGTGGACAAGCATCCAGGGACCGCGCCAAAAGCCAAGCTTCAGATACGATTACAACAGCCAGGAGGTAAGACTAGGGTGGAACGTTCGTCTTTCTCTAGGCGTTAGCTACAGGGACTGCTGACGTACTCTGGCCGTAGTACCGGAGCGTCAAAGGAAACTAAGTGAGCGTGAGCGGACCAGCCGGGACAGAGCAAGAGACAGGAAGCTACGGCTGGCAGGACGAAGGTCTTGCAAGCGTGGTGCCTGTTCACCCCAGTCTGAGAACGGTGACGCATCCCTAAGCTCAACGGTCCAACTCCACGCCCTCGTCTACGAGTGGCAGCGAAAGTACCCGGAGCGGCAAGGACCACCAGCAGCGAGGAATCACCGAGCGGCGTCGCAGGAGCAGCACCAGTTGGAGACACACATAAGCATTGTAAACCAAAGCCGTAAAAAAACGCCTCCTTAACGTCACGTGTATATGAATTAGGTGGGACGAACGCACAATCTACTAAGCTAGCGCACGAATTTCGTAGCGAGCAAAATATAAAAATCAGTTCGTTACAGCACAAATCTCTATCTCTAAAGATTATAAAATAAAACAAGAGAGAACGCTATAGTCGAGTACTTCGACTATTAGATACCCGTTACTCAGCTAAAGGGAGTGGGAGAGAGATTAATATATGCACGCGTCAAAGCTACTAGCGCCATCTAGTGGCTGTTTCATTTTTTGCTCATAACTTTTTAATGGATTGTCCGATTCGAAAAATTTCTTCTACAATTCGATAGGTATTGATAAACAGAATAAAACTGCATTTTTACTTTTCCGAAATCTTTAAAGTTGTGGGCGCCAGACACCTGTCAAAAAATGGTGTTGGGCGATTGTGGGCGTTAGAGGGGCGTGGCACCTGTTTGAAACAAACTTGCGCTGCGTAGGAACTCTAAGAATCTGCATGCAAAATGCCAATCATCTAGCTTTTGTAGTTTCCGAGATCTCAGCGTTCATACTGACGGACAGACAGACGGACAGACGGACATGGCTAGTTCGACTCGGCTAGTGATCCTGATCAAGAATATATATACTTTATAGGGTCGGAAAAGCTTCCTTCTCTTTTGCACGAATACAATATACCCTTTTACTCTACGAGTAACGGGTATAACAAGAGAGAACTCTATAGTCGGGTGCCCCGACTATCAGATACCCGTTACTCAGCTAAAGGGAGTGCGAGGGAGATGGATATATAAAACTTTGATCGAGCACAACTTTTTAACGAATGGTCCGATTTGAAAGATTTCTTCTACATTTCGATAGGTATTGATAAACACAATAAAACTGCAAACTTTTCCAATATCATTAATGGTGTGGGCGCCAGACAAAGATACACACACACATATAATCGTTTAAGGCGATTGTGGGCGTTAGAGGGGGCGTGGCCATCGTCTGAAACAAACTTGCGCTGCGTAGGAAGCCGAAGAATATGTGTGGGTAATTCATACGTTCATACAGACAGACAGACAGACAGACAGACAGACGGACAGACGGACAGACGGACATGGCTATATCGACTCGGCTAGTGATCAAGAATATATATACTTTATAGGGTCGGAAATGCTTCCTTCTAGCGGTTACATACTTTTGCACGAATACAATATACCCTTTTACTCTACGAGTAACGGGTATAACAAGGAGTTTTAGGGGATACGACTACAGCCCAAACCGTAAGATCAAGAGCAGCCAAATTTTTTCAGAGGATTATTAGTTAGTCTATGGCCCAAATGCTAAAGTTTAAGTTTTCAAGTTTTTAACATTTTGTTTAGTATTTTTAAAGATTTTTTTAAAGTTTTTTAAGATTGTCTAAGGTTTTGCGTCGCATTTTGCGGGAGCCTGCAGAGAGAGCGAAACCTAGAGAGCGGATGCCAGAGAGCAACAGCAACAGAAAACTGATGAGGGGGAGGGGGAATTTAAGTTAAAATTTGTTTTGGATTTTAAAATCTAATACTGCTGCTCCGATCAAGATGACTTTTGAATCATTAGTTATTCTATGGTCCAAATGCTTAAGTTTAATTTTTCAAGTTTTTAAAATTTTTTTTTTTAGTATTTTTCAAGAATGTATTTAGATTTTCTAAGTTATTGCGTCGCATTTTGCAGGAGCCTGCCGAGAGAGCGAATTCCAGAGAGCGGATGCCAACAGGGGAGGGGGAAGTGCTGTGTGGAAAGGGGAGGTAAAAAGGGCAATGTACGTTAAAATTTGTTTTGGATTTTAAAATCTTATACTGCTGCTCCGATCAATACGATTTTCGATCAATAGTCAGTTATGTAAATTAAATGCTTAGGTTTTTTTTTCAAAAAGTCTTTTTCATTTTCATTTTTTCAGAAGTAAGAGCCCTCTTTAATTTCGGCCATGGAAGAAAATCGACAAACTTACTACCCTGCAGTTCCATTCATCACCTTTTTAGCAGTGAATCACTGCCAACAATTGAGCACTAAGCGCTCAATCACTAGTGAATTTGTATGAAAAATAGCGATGATTTTAACATGGGCATGTCCTAGGGGCTCATCACTGCCAGAAACTGGCGCTGATTTAGCACCTGTTCATTATCACCAAATTCATCACCTTTTTAGCGCTTTTTCAGCGCCTAATTATCACTTAAATTCATCTCCCATTTTTATTGAAAATACGTTGAATTTCATTGTTTTTATCAATGGGTTTATTATGACATTAAATTAATACATTTTAACAAACTACGGTGACTTGTAGGGGTCATCGGCAGGTTCTCAGCTTCCGGAGTCTTGGTGAGCTGGAGATTATTCACGCATTTTCGCACTCTCTTCGGACTCTCTGTAGGCTCCACCTGACCAATTGGATCTGAATTTGGAAAATATTTGTTTTTATATTATATAACGAGGCAAGAATGATAAAATCTTACTTAGCAGTACAAGAATAACATTCTTCTGGGCTGTAGGACAAAATGATTTCATCTGAAAAGATATTTTATATGAATTGTGTACCATCAGCTTGACCTAAAAATATTAAAAATAAAGGATAATATAAAAATTAAAAGCTACTGTAATTAAGATAAGACAATACACTTGACAATTACTTACCTAAAAATGTATTCTTAATTAAAGCACTTTTGTTTAAATTCTAAAATAACTAATCACAGCAATGCTACTCTTTTAAAAGTTAAAACCCAGTTGGAAACCGCGGAAAAACGGCGCCTGCCCTCGAGAAATAGAAAAAGAATACTGAGCGAGAAAAACAACATCAATCGCAATCTCTCTTGTTGTTGTCTTCCCTTTGCCACGATCGCGCTTGCCCAGCTTGCAGAGCGAGACAGGTGAAGTTCGACATTTTGTCTCGTTTTCTAAGAGAGAGAAATTTGGGAGAGCGTGATTGAGAGAGAGAGGGTTGGTGAGAGAGTCGATTCTTCAGACGGTCTGCCGGCGTCGCAGTCGACTCAGTGCATTTCAGCGCTTGGGCTAAATTCGGGAACTGCAGGGTAATTATTCTGTAAGCAAAGGCAAAATCTTAAGATTCGAATTTCTGAACAAGTACGGAAGTTTTATATGTAAGCAATCAAATACGTTACTTCTTCAGATATTTATGCATGTAGGTATATTTTGATATGTTTTGATTTGTATTGTGTGTATGAGTGTTTCTATTTAAAAGTAGATGATGTATTTAAATACTAATAAAATGATTACCTTCCTTTCAGCCAATGCTCAATCTTTCTAAGTTATTTGTAAAGTTTAAAACTAATAATTATCGATCATATGCGGAACCTGGAAAAATAAGTTACTTCGCTACTTTTGCATGGGATGGCAATCTTTACGTGTTTGTACAAAAGTTTTCATTTATTCAAAACTAGAAATTTGAAAAAACAAATTCCAATTTACAAAGAAATATATTTGTAAGCTTAATTAAATTGCATTGATAACATTGTAACTGAAAGCAAGTACAACGAAACGCGACTTTCACATGGATCACATTCATTTATTATATGTTTTTAATTTTTATTGATTCGAAAAGGATGAGATCGCAAGTTAGAAGAGGGCTATACTAAAAAATACACTTGCTCTTCTTTGGCACAATTTTTTAGGAGGGAGAAGGTGTTGCTGTTCACCTCATTTAATAGCAAAGTACCAATCTGGCAACTCTAGTATTAAGTTTGATCTGGCATTTCAGTTTCCTTTTTCCACCACACTTTTGTTCTTCTTCTGCATTGTACTTCTTCCTTACTTTATTCGCTTTGAGTTACCGGCTAAGAAGAGACGCCGCAGTTTATCAATAAAGACATTATAACTAAGCGTTTTACTTATTCTTCGGATCACCTGCATCTGCATTGTTGGGGCAAAAGCCCCAAGAGGTTATGGGCCCAGACGCCAACGATCGAAAATAAGTGAAAAGTCGAGAAAGAGAAGCTGTGAAAAATGGCAAATTCGTTCATAAGAATTGAGCCGCTAAACGCGGAGAACTACGACACATGGAAGTTGCAAATGTGTGCAATACTTGTGAAAAATGACTTATGGCAGTACGTAAATGGTGTAGTGGAGTGCCCTGTCGAGGAGGAAGCAATAGCTTTATGGAAAATCAAGGACGAAAAAGCCCGTGCGGATATATTACTGTCCATAAGTACATACGAGTTGGCCCTAATTGAAGAATTTACATCTTCAAGAGAATACTGGTTGAAACTCCAAAATACATTCCGATCAAAGGGGCCTGTCCGCAAAGCTAGTTTACTAAAACGAGTAGCCTTGTATCGCATGAGTGAAGGAAGTGACGCGCGTGTTCACGTTAATGATTTCTTTGACGCAGTAAAGAAACTGAAAGAAATCGGGGTGGCCAAATCTGATGATCTGCTCGCGATTCTCTTGTTGTATAGTTTGCCGGATTCCTATGAGACTTTCCGATGCGCGATTGAAACACGAGACGAATTGCCAGCCCCAGATATTCTCCGTGTTAAAATACTAGAAGAATCGGAAGCACGTAAAACGAAAACTGACCGTAAGGAACAGAGTGCACTGTACGCAAACAAATCAAAGGGAAAACCTAAAGACGAGAAGTTTCAAAAGAAAACTAGGAAATGTTTTTCGTGTAACAAGGTCGGCCATCTTGCAAGAAATTGCCAAACGAAGTTCAAAAAGAACACAAAAAAAAGAGCAAGGTAAAATAAGGCAAAACAAGAAGGAAGCGCTGATGTCTATATGCGAAAGTGCGTACATGGCGGAAGGACAGAGTAGTATGTGGTGTCTAGACAGCGGATGCTCAACTCACATGAGTCCCAACGAAAGCATATTCGAGAAAATTTACAAAGTTGAAAAAACTTTGCATTTGGCAGATCATAGCACTGCAAAAGTAAATGGAGTCGGCGAAGTAAATATCGAAGTAAAAGGAAAACAGAAGAACAATGAAATAACACTGCAAGAAGTTTTGTTTGTTTCGGAGCAACGCCAAAATTTGCTTTCGGTTTCAAGAATCACTGACAGAGGTTATGAAGTTCATTTTCGTAAGGAAGAAGCCGTAATTGTGAAAAACAATAAGGAAGTCTGGCTTAGTGCAAAACGGTACGGTAATTTGTACTACTTAAACACGAGTGAACCTCAAGCTATATTCGGAATAAACATCAAGCAAGGAGACAGACTTTCCCAGTGTGAAATTTGTATTACAGAAAAACAAGCAGCAAACCACTATAAAAGCGCCACTGAGAGAAGAACTGAAAACACACTGGAAATTGTTCACAGTGATGTGTGCGGACCTATGCGTACCCAGTCCATGAGCGGATACAAATATTTCGTTACGTTTATTGACGATTATTCTCGCTACTGTTCAGTATACTTTCTCAAGCAAAAAACAGAAGTACTTGAAGCGTTTAAATCATACAAAGCCTTAGCGGAAAATTGTACGGGCAACAAAAGACAATGGGACTGAGTTTCGAAACAAGGTGTCCGACAATTTTCTTCGAACCAACGGAATAGCGCGGCGATTGACAACTCCGCACACGCCGCAACAAAACGGCATCCCAGAAAGACAAAACCGTCCGCTGGTCAAAATGGCCATGTGTATGATGAAACAATCAGAGGCACCACCTACTTTTTGGGCTGAGGCGATCAACACGACATGTTACATCCCTAACAGGTGCCCAACGAAGGCACTTTCTGGCGACTTACCATACACCTTCTGGACATCTAAAATTCCCACAGTAATTTACATGCGCACGTTCGCTACAAAAGCTTTTGCATTGATAAAAGGCGTAAACAAGGGAAAGTTTGAGTCGAGATCAGAAGAGTGTGTTTTCCTTGGATACTCTAACGAATCGAAGGCTCAAGAGAGTCGGAAAAATAGGAAGATGAAATTTGGCAATTAAATTTGAAACTGAATTTCTGCCGGAAATTGGTGTTTCTTCGGGGACTTCGGGGACCGCTTTGGGGCTCCGATGTTTACAATATCGGCTTGGGTGTTTACAGAATCCCTTTGATGCGGGATGTGTGAAATTGATCTGGGTGGGAATAACTTGGAGGCGTAGTTAAAAGAAATAGCTGACCACGGGTTTATCTCGGAGTCAGTCTGAATTATTTGGAAATTTGTTCTGAGCTCAAAATTGTTTATAAATTGGGTAAGTGCCCCTAAGTAATGTGTCACATAACTCCCCCCATTCTAAATTGAATCGTCCCGATTCATTGGAACTGATGGGTATATTGAATGTATTCGATTAGTCAATTCGACAATGATATTTTCTTCTAGGGTATTCTCATTTTCGTGTATATTATTTTCTTCTTGTATTTCTATATTGGGCTGCCGTGGCTTGAATATTAAAAACTTTCTGTATTTGATTATAAGCATGAAAATTAAATATATAAATGTTAATACGATTAATATTAACGAAATTGGTACTTGAGTTTGTTTAATTTGAATAAAAGGATTTAGTAGTTTAATATTATCGAATGAGAGTTCGGAATCATTTGACATAATAAATTCGGATACTACAAATTCTGTATATTTTCGAGCAGTGATGTATTCCAATATCTTATTATCTACATTATTGAAAGATACATTATTAATTTTAGTGGTGCTGTTAAAAGTTATTAAATATGACCCATCTAAATAAGTGTCATTAATTATATTATGTCCATTTACAAAAATGGCTCCTTCTTGGATTACATATATATTTTTATTTTTTTCTCTGATTTTTTTACATAAAGTTTTTTCTCCATTTAGTAATTTGGTAAAGCAAGAACCTTCTGGGTTTATTGTGCAATAATTATTAAATAATTCTTTCTTAAAGTTAGACATTACATAGTACTTATTTCTGCATTTTGCGACGTGATTATCAATTAATAATTTTCCATCATTATGTGAAATGGATCTTGAATTGTAGACTTCACAACGATCGATAATAATGGGGTATTTTATGTATATAATTAGAATATCCTGGTGTAATGCGATTTTAAATTCTGATATATCCAATAGGTCAGTTATAATTACAGGCTTTTGTTCATGTTTATAAATTTCTTGTAAGTCCTCATTGTTTATCAATTATCAATACATCAATTTTTGCAAGTGTAATTGTGTCCATTAAATTCATAAGATCGTACGTAACCAAGTATTGGAAATGCAATTGGCACGGTATTAACATATCGCATACCGAACTATCGATAGTAAAGTCATAGTATAATGTATTTTCTCTAACGAATGTATTGTCTCTTCTTCTGCCCACCACTATCACAAACGAATGTGTAAAAACTTAATCCTCTGTGTCAATTATCCTAAATAAAACTATTATTCACTACTCAAGCTAAATTACAACACCAAGCGGAGACGATATTTTCTAAGTGGAATTTCTTGATTTTTAAAGGCTCTTTTAAATTCTTCAGATAGAGTTTATTTCTTTAAATATTTTAGAATTAATGACGAATTGATCATTACTATTTTGTATTAAATCATTTATCTTATTTTGCACTGTTATAAAATCATCATGATCTGGTGTTCCTGCTATCCATTTCCAAATAGTGCCTAATTCCGCGTTTTGATCTATTGGGTATTATTTGTGAGATAAGCATTTTAATAATTCTCAATTCGTGGGACATTTCCCAATGTAAATTCGGGTTATTATTTATAAATTCTGATTCAAGATTAATTATTTCTTTATAAAAACTTAAATTACGTTAATGAAATCATTATCTGGAATTTAAGATAAAACATTTTTATTTAAGATTTAATATTATCTTTATGAATCGTCCGATTTCTGCTGTTTATTATGTTTATTATAACTTTATTTGGAAGATTTTCCTTAACTACTTGTTTTTTGTATCTAGAATTAAGCTTATTTCTTTCCCCGTGTGATAATGTTTTTCGTGTCTACCTTTATTGTGAAATTCTAACATTCTCTCCTGAGCTTGTTTTAATAATAGGGGATTTGTATCATGTTGTATTTTATTAAATAATATATCATATGGTCGTTGGTTAGTTATTCAGTGAATTGTTAAATTATATTTTTGAGCCGCTCTAATGATAATTTCAGAATAATCAATTAAATTGAGCTCTTCTTTGATGCAGCGAGCAATTTCTGTTAACGTTGAGTGTGCCCTTTCTATTTGACCGTTAGACGTACTATGTCGAGGATCCGCAAAGAATAAAGAAATCCCGTTTCTTTGAGCAAAAGATTTAAATTGGGATGAAGTGAAACTTGGTTCGTTGTCTATCATCAAGGTTTTGGCCAAGGGAAATTGTTGCAGAATTTCTGAAACTTTATTTTCTATATTTAGTTTATTTGGAATTTCTTTTACTACCAAGAATTTCGAATATGAATCTATGCAAGTAATGAATATTAGATTTTGGGCATAATAGATATCGATATGCAAATTTTCACCTTCTCTTTCAGGAATAGGTGCCTCTCCGATCGGAATTTGCACTGGGTGTCTATTATATTTGTTTTTATTACAAATGGTGCAATTTTTTATAAATTCCTTAAGCGTTTTGTATAAATTAGGCCAGTAATATAATCTGCATATTTGCTTATAATTCTCATCTAGCCCTCTATGTGCCCTACAATGCGTTTCTGTGATGATAAGAGATAAATCTCCGCATTTTCTACATCCTGGACAAACATTTTTGTATATAAAAATTTATTTATAAAATTTTCTTTAAGTGGTTTTTGGATTATATAAAAATCTTCTAAAGTACAATGAACTCCTATGGTTATATTAGGTGGAATATATTCTCTTAAGATTGATATTACATTTTCTGGAGTATCATACTCTATTATATGCCTAGTATTTCCGAAAACGGTAATCGACTCATGTATTGTATACCTCTCCGTTGCTATTAGCAATTGTTGCTTAAACTGGTTTAAGGGTTTTTGGGTTTCTTGTATGACATTCTCAAAACTACTTTAAGCTGAATGCTGAGTATTTTGATCTGAGACCGATTCGATACTTTCCGTTAAGTTATTTATTTAGATCCTTGATAAAGCATCCGCGACTACATTTGTTGCTCCTGGCTTATAAATAATTTTGGGTGAATAACTTTCTATAAATGAATACCATCTCTTCATTTCAATATTCGGATTTTTCTGATAAATGGAGAAGGACAGGGGTTGATGATCTGTTTAGATCTCGATGTTATTTACTCCATATAAATAATTTCTTAAATTTTTAAATGCCCAAACTATGGCTAAAAGTTCTTTCTTATTTGTTGCGTACAATTGTTCTGTTTTGGATAAGGTTTTGGAAATGAAAGTAATTGGTTTTCCTTCTTGGGAAAGAACGGCACCAATAGCTAAATCAGACGCATCAGTGGTTAAAGTAAATTTTTTATTATAATCGGGTTGTACCAGTTCTATTTGTGCGATTAAATTATCTTTGAGCTCGTTAAAAGCTCTTACAGCCGAATCGTCCAACTGTATTGAAGCTCTACGTGAAGCTTTTTTAGATACTTTTTGACCTTCTAAATATTTTGTTAATGGTTTTGCAATTTTTGCGTAATTTTGGACAAATTTTCTATAATATCCTGTAAGACCTAGGAAGCTTCTAAGCTCTCGAATATTTTTAGGAATTGGGTATTTTAGGATTGTAGAAATTTTCTCGGGATCGGTTTTGATCACATTATGGGAAACAACGTAACCTAAAAAATTGGTTTCTTATTTAAAAAACTTTGATTTTTCAATAGAAATTTTCATGTTTGCGTTCAGCAAAATTTTAATTATGACAATTAGATCTTTGTAATGTTGCTCAATAGTTTTTGAAAATATTATAATGTCATTCATATAAACATGGCATGTTTTACCGACTTCTTCTCTTAATATATCATCCATTGCTCTTTGGAAAATTCTGGGAGCGTTAGTCAACCCAAATGGCATTCTCAGGAATTCGTATTTTCCATTGTTTATTGAGAACGATGTTTTTTTTACGTTTGTTTCACTTATGAGAATCTGATGGAATCCAGATTATAAATCGATTGTGGAAAAGTATTTAGCTTTCCCAATATTTGACAAAATTACCGAAGTATCCTGCATTGAATATCTATCCGGAATTGTATTATCATTTAGTTTTTTATAATCTATTACAAGTCTGAGTTTTGGAGTTCCGTCTTCGTTGAAACCCTTTTTTGGTACTACTAGTACTGGGGAGTTATAAGGGCTCCTGCTTGGCCTTATAATTTCCTCTTTTAACATTCGATCTATTTCCGAGTTCACAAAATCTGAAGCTGATAAAGCATACGGATATTGTTTGCTATATATGGGTCTTTCGTTTTCGGTGTTTATTTCACCGCGAATATCTGTCCTAAATGGAATTTGCATATTTATTTTCGAATGCTCTTTATTGATAAAGCTTAGTATTTCATCCTCCAAATCTTTCAATTGATTTGCAGATGATATTTTCATATTGTTAATTTTTTGATTGTCGCATACTTCAACGACGGCGTGTTCAGGATTTTTAATTCCCAAACTTTTATTTTTGTCGGATAATTCAACGACGGCGTGTTCAGGATTTTTAATTTCCAAACTTTTATTTTTGTCGGATAATTCAACGACGGCGTGTTCAGGATTTTTTAATCCCAAACTAAATTCGCTTTGATTTCCCATTTCAGATTCGGATCTGACTCGAGTCTTTTCATCAAAATATTTTTTTTAAATAAATTCCTTTAACGGAAGAATGGTGGTTTCTTCGGAAAAGGAATGTTGAATTAAATTATTTCCGTTGTCGTAATTTAATTTTTCTTCCTTTCCATTATAATTTATCGTTCCTTTAGTTGTATCAATCACAGCTCCGATTTTTTTTAATAGGTTATACCCTACTAGCAAATCTGAATCTAAGCCTTCTATTTCGTAAAATGTATATCGCGTATCAAATATAGTTATCATATGATAATATTTTATTATTGAATATCCATTTACTGTGGATACTCTTTTATATATTGGGAGCTCATTTTTACTTTTATAAATTCCTGTTTTTATATAACAAGAGGTTGCCCCAGTGTCAATTAATATTTTTAGTTTTTTATTTAATTTTTTATCATTTCTAATTAAGTAGGGTAATCCTACTCCTGGATTTGGTCTAAAAAATGGTCTTCCTCAATATTATTAAGTCTCATGGTCTTGTTAGCCGGCTGGTTAACAGTTCCTGTCGGTACTCTTTTATTTTGAACCTGATCTTTTTGTGTGTCAGGTTTTTTATTTTGGTTCCATTTATTTTGATTATAATTATTATTTGGGTAATTATTATAACCTTGATTATAACCGTTATTGTTGCTATTTTGAATCTGAATTGACCCATCTACATCCATTGGCTCTGGCTTATTTTGTGGTGGTTTATTCGAGTTC
The DNA here is from genome assembly GCA_035046095.1 of Drosophila pseudotakahashii. Taxonomy (NCBI): domain Eukaryota; kingdom Metazoa; phylum Arthropoda; class Insecta; order Diptera; family Drosophilidae; genus Drosophila; species Drosophila pseudotakahashii. The sequence continues at coordinate 82,649 of JAWNOE010000276.1, forward strand.
CACTGATTTTGCTGGTTGTTATTATATCTGTCCTGATTCCAATTATTATTCCTGTTCTGGTTATAATTATTACAACCATTTTTATTTTGATTGTTATTATTGTAATTATTACTTTCTTGGTTAAATATTAAATTATTATTATTATTCCTTTGGTTATTATAATTATTGTTCAGCTGTCTGGGCTTATTATTTAAATATATTTGCCCGTTTCCACTTGAATTTTGTTCATTATTTTTTTTCTGTGTGGTTGAGAAAGTATTAGCAAAATGAGCCCTCATATTGTTACTTTCCAATTCCTGAACTATATCCATTGCATTTGGTAAGTCTTGAGGATTCATTGAAAATATTGTGTCAGAAATATGACCGTTAAGGCCGGTTATAAAAACTCTGAGGGCAGTCTTTCTATGTTTCTCGTTCATTTCTAATGTTATTGGTTTATTTCTTACGTAAGTCATAATAGTTTTATTAATTAATAGAGTTAACTTTCTATAAACAGTTCCGTAGTAATTATTTAGTATGGATAATTTACCCTGGCTTAGTACACTCAATTCTTGTTCAATAATATGGATTGGACGTTTGTCGCTAAAGACAAAGTCAAGCCTGGCCATTATGGCATCGAAATTTAAAACTGTACCGGTATGGGTTAAGGCATCATTTGCCATTCCTGTTATTTTATTCCTTAAGATTGACAATGCAGAATAAAACCTATCGCTGCCTCTGGCATATTGCCCCATAGCTATTTCAGCTGACTCTCTCCAGCTGACATACTTATCTTCCTCACCTTTATATTCTCTTACAGATTTGATGATCTCATATGATGTTTCGCATTTAATATTTGGATCTATAACTTCTATCTGATAATCTTCAACCTTCTTTATTTTATTTGATAATTGCTGTTTTAGATTTCCAACCTCGTCTTTTAATGGATTCAATTTATAATTTACAATCTGTTTTATTAATTCTCCTACATTTAACATTGTGGCGTTTGTTACTGCCTGATTGTTTGTAACTTCTTGAGGAGGATTCGCTGTGTGTGGTCTTTTATTACTAGGTCCAGCCTGCTCTTGAGGAGGATTCATTTTGAGGATTTTATCGAATTTTAAAATTAATTCTTTCACTTTGTTTTATGTTTCTTTTTTTTATAATTTTTTTAAATATAAATAATAAAAAAAAAAATATTATCGCTCACGAATCGTCCTTATTAAATTCTTCCTCTTGTATGATGATCCTGATGGGGTCTACTTTTCAATTGATGATCCTGGTTGGGGTCTTCTTTTCACTCTGTGCCTTCCTTTTAAATGTTATTTTTCAATTGTTGGTCTTCGTGTGTGGTCCAATATATTCTCCTTTTTAGTTGATGATGATTTGTTTTTGTTTTATTAAATATTCATTTTTTTTTTTTTTTTATATATGGTCCGTAGCAGTGAATTATGTTACGATCCCTATTTTTAATTGGGAGTAATTTTTTTTATTAAAGCGGATTATTTCATTTATTAATTTCCACCTTTTTATTTTTAGTTCAACACTAACTTTTTTATTTCGTTGGTTATATTTAAGGGGATTATTTCATTTATTAGTTTCCTCCTTATTTAATTAACACAAACTTTTTTATTTCGTTGGTTGTAACTGGGTTTGTTGGCCGCACAAATTCTTTTTTCACTTTAAAATTTTATTAGGATTTCGTTTTAAAGCCTTGCTTTGGAATTTTTAAACGCGCGGCCCCACGTTGGGCGCCAATTACCTTTCTCCTTAATAAGTTGATTAAAAAAATTTATTTTATTTTTTTAACTTTACTTATTCACTATTACAATTGTTTCATAGGTCGAACTTAATTCACTGCTCACTGATTATTGCTTCTTAAACTTCTCGATTCGATTCTCAAAAACGGACTGCCTGGACTCAAGTTCAATGATCAATAATAAAATCTCGGCTTAAGAGATTTATCTCAGAAAAACTGATTAAGAGAATGACTCAAGAGAGTCGGAAAAATAGGAAGATGAAATTTGGCAATTAAATTTGAAACTGAATTTCTGCCGGAAATTGGTGCTTATGTTAGCGGACTTCGGGGACCGCTTTGGGGCTCCGATGTTTACAATATCAGCTTGGGTGTTTACAGAATCCCTTTGATGCGGGATGTGTGAAATTGATCTGGGTGGGAATAACTTGGAGGCGTAGTTAAAAGAAATAGCTGACCACGGGTTTATCTCGGAGTCAGTCTGAATTATTTGGAAATTTGTTCTGAACTCAAAGTTGTTTATAAATTGGGTAAGTGCCCCTAAGTAATGTGTCACATAACTTGCATGTCTCAGGCTTCAAAAGCGAGTACCAGGAGTTCTACGAAGACGAAGATTCGAATGGTGTTGACATCGAGGTGACTTGCAATGATCCAGACCCACAAGATGCGACCTCAAGCGATAATGACACTGAAGAAGAGCAGAATGCGGCACCCCGTCGAGGCAGAGGTCGTCCCAAAATCCTACGGACAGGACAGCGTGGGAGACCGCGAAAAATATATCAAGCAGTGCGCGACGATCAAAGTCATATTGATGCATCTGAAAGCGATGATGGCGATCCAGTGCACATTGGGATGAAAAGCCTTTTTTTTGGCATAAAGTCCAAAATTATTTTGTCAAATTTTTGGTTTTTCTTTTTTTTATCCGTTAAAGAAATGTTCAACTATCATAAAACTATTTTTGAAATATTTTTGTGACCATCCCTGGCTTTTTGCCAGGTCTCTAAAGTCAGCTGTTCGAGTTAAGTTGGATGCGCCTAAATTTTTCTACGAAGTGTCCCAATAGTTTAATTATTTATTCTTTTCCAAATATCGCGCATTCTTTTCGGCTAAATTATGGAAAATCTTCGTCAAGGTACGTATAATATTGCTTAAAGGGCTTACACTAGAAATGCTTTTGTTTTGTGCTGTTTTTAATTGTTTTATTGAACCATGTTTTGTGTAGAAGTTAACCTATAAATATTTGTGTTTCGTGGAGTAGAACTAGCAAGTGTACGCAGGATTGCAAAAAGTAAAAATGTGGTAATACGTGTTATTGTGTATATGATTAAATGGAGTTAATAACTTTTGCGCATACTTGCGCCATTTCGTAATATTTAAATAGATTCGGAACAACTCGACATTAGTAGGGGCGAACTGCTGGAAGTGTGGCTGAAGAATAATCGCATGTGGGCGTGGTCAAAATCAAAAACTAATGAAAACCGAAATTTTACAATGGTCTTAATATTATGTACAAAAAAATTGAAATCCGTATCTTTAAAATTACCTTCGCGGTCGGGGGTGGTTCATGTGGGCGTGGTCAAAATCAAAAACTAATGAAAACCGAAATTTTCCAATGGTCTTAATATTATGTACAAAAAAATTTAAATCCGTATCTTTAAAATTACCTTCGCGGTCGGGGGTGGTTCATGTGGGCGTGGTCAAAATCAAAAACTAATGAAAACCGAAATTTTCCAATGGTCTTAATATTATGTACAAAAAAATTTAAATCCGTATCTTTAAAATTAGAGTTTATGCCAAAAAAAAAGGCTTTTCATCCCAATGTGCAGTGGTCTCGAATAGTTCTCTGGAGGACGTGTTCGAGATGTGCGAAATGGCATTTTTGGCGGCTGTAGGAGATCCGATAACGTTCAAGGAAGCGCAAAGTTCCAGAGATGCGATCTACTGGACACGAGCAGTCGAGGACGAGTTCATGGCACAGATTCTCAACAATACCAGGAAAGTCGAAGAGTTTCCAGATAATCGAAAGGTAATTGGAAACAGGAGGGTTTTTCAAACGAAGGATGACGGCACCACAACTGGCAGAAAGAAGGCTCGATTAGTAGCGAAGGGATATGCACAGAAACCCGGAGAAGATTTCTTTGAAACTTACTCACCTGTAGCCAGGTTCACGTCGGTCAGGCTGTTGGTAGCAACCGCCGCTGAATACGACATGGAAATCCATCAGATGGATGTGGTCACCGCATATCTTAATGGCGAGCTTGAAGAAAAAGTATTCATGGATATTCCAGACCATTTCAACGAGTTCATGAGGAAACTGGAGTTTGGCGCACCAATTGGAACGCTACAAGAAGCACCCTCTGCAGAATATGTCAAAGCCGCAAGTTCTTGGAGAAAATCCTTGAAACGAGTCTCAAATCCTGTTTATTTAATCAAGAAGGCTTTGTACAGACTCCGCCAATCGGGACTACGTTGGTATTGCAAGCTTACAGCTAAGTTAAAGGAAATCGGACTTCAGCCAACTGAACAAGATCCATGCTTGTTTGAAAAACGGAAGAAAGGAAAACTTTTGCTGGTTACGATCTACGTAGACGATTTATTGTTAGCGTCGAATCATCCTGAATGGCTACGAGAGACAAAGGAACATCTCTCAAAATCGTTTCAAATGAAGGACTTTGGAGTAGTGAAAATGTGCCTGGGCATCTCATTCAAGCAAAGCGTCGAAAAACATACAGTTTTTATGTCGCATGAAAAGTACGTCGATGCCATTCTTAAAAAGTATGGAATGTTAGAATGCAAGCCGGCAGTAACTCCGATGGAGACCAAGACAACTCTAAAACGACCAGCTGAACCAAACGATAACGAGATGAATAGGTATCCGTATCAAAGTCTAATTGGTTCCCTAATGTTTCTTGCAGTCTTAACGCGCCCAGACATCGCATATGCCATGAATTTTATGAGTCAATTCAATTCCAACTACACCATTGAGCACTGGAAGGCATCGAATCGGATCCTGAGATATTTGAGCGGTACGAAGAACCTTGGACTTTTCTTCAGGAAAACTGGAGAAGATCTCTACGGCGTGGTAGATGCAGATTGGGGCTCCAATTTATCGGATCGTCGTTCGTACTCTGGTCAAGCATTCATATTGGCTGGAGCAGCAATAAGCTGGGAGGCAAGAAAGCAACGGACAGTTGCTTTATCAAGCACCGAGTCGGAGTACTTGGCCATGTCAGAGGCAGTCAAGGAGGCCCTGTACTTAAATGCTCTACTCAACCGAATTGGCAACAGCTGCGAATTGGTACGGATCTTTAATGACAATCAAAGCGCGCAGCAACTGGTCAAAAGGTTCGGATTTAATCCTCGTACTAAGCATATTGACGTACGTCACCACTTTATTCAGGAGAAACACAGGAATAGAGAAATTTTGGTCGAATATATGCAAACGGAGCGTACGACAGCAGATGTTCTCACCAAGGGATTAAGCAGCAACAAACATAATGAATGTATAACTTCCCTAGGTGTGACTAGTATTTAGATTTGCGATTACTACTTTGAGGGGGTGTGTTCAAACTTGCTGTTCACCTCATTTAATAGCAAAGTACCAATCTGGCAACTCTAGTATTAAGTTTGATCTAGCATTTCAGTTTTCTTTTTCCACCACACTTTTGTTCTTCTTCTGCATTGTACTTCTTTCTTACTTTATTCGCTTTGAGTTACCGGCTAAGAAGAGACGCCGCAGTTTATCAATAAAGACATTATAACTAAGCGTTTTACTTATTCTTATTACCCCAACAGAAGGATACAATGATAATGAGCGTTAGGACAGTAGCAAGCATGGTGAAACTATATAAGGTGGTTTCGTCGAGAGAGCTGATCCCTTTTGAGGACGTTATTTGTGCCAGTCTCTATCTATCTTACTCATTCTATCGCTTTAGAGAGACAGAGGGGTAAACATATATAACGTCCTCAGCTGAGCTTATATAGTTTCACCATGCTTGCTACTGTCCTAATGCTCATTATCATTATATCCTTCTCACTCCCAAAAAATTGTTTTGGGCCAGAAATTTTTAGCACAAGCCAAAAAAGTGTTCTTTGTTTTTTTAACACATCATGAAATGTTAAGATTGGCTATCTGAGCGCTCCTTTTTGACAACGAAAAACCGGTACCAATAAATTATTGCTAAACTCATTTGATGGTTTAGAAGACTCCTATAAATCGGTCGACTCTGTCCCTGATGTTGACAATGCGGTTAATTACCCTGTTGAATTTTTCAATTCTTTGGATCTAGCAGGGATTCCGCAGCATAATCTGTCTCTTAAGATTTGAGCACCCGAAATTTTATTGCGAAATTTAGGTCCCCCAAAGTTATGCAATGGGACACGATTGCAGATAAAAAGTCTTCATAAGAATCCGCGAAGGGAAAAACAGGGTCCTATTAATACCGTCCGGTCAGCCGTATCCCACTAAAAGTTTGCTTTGCAATAACTATAAAATAATCGCAGGGGCAGACTTGGAAGCTGGCTGGACTAGATCTTAGAGAAGAGTGTTTTTCTCATTAGCTTTGCCAGTAACCTTATTCTCGATCCTTAAGGATCTTCTAAAAATGTTGCTTAAACAGAAGTTTTAAAGTAATCAAATTAAAAAAATTGCGTCAATTTTTCTGGAAATAAGAAAGTCCTGACAACCGTATTCCAAACTAATTTTAAGCGAACGAAGTCGTTTCGGGTAAAGCTAGTTTATATATAAACAGGAAACAATATATATAAAAAGAAGGGAACTTGGGTTCCGTAAAACTCACCCTCTAATATCTCCAGCGAAGAGAGCTCTCCTTACTGTTGTTTGGGCTGTAATCTTAAAGAATTGTTAAATATATATTTGTGCACGTCTACACCCTTTTGGGGTAACAGTATGTGGTTATAATTCACTTATTACTCAAAGTTATACATATGGTTGAAATTAAGTTAACACTACAAAAATAATAAAATATAATTTCGCTGATCTAGCGTTTTTCGTGCCACATGACTGTCGCCGATTTCGTTGTGTCAATAGGTGTATACTTCAACGCCGTTGGCGGTTTGTTGTTTCATTCACTTATCTTCTCGGCACACTTATACTGCAAACGAATGACCGGGTTGTACTTTTCGCAATGCTCGGATGTTCATCGCGATTCGGATTACATGAAGCGCGGCAATAAAATAGAACACATCGTTTTGTTAAATGTTATTGTATACTTGTTTTTAAATTTCACGTTATTGTTGCGAAATGGTATTTAAGCCCTGAGCGCGTTCGATATCACTATTGTTCACTGTGTACTGTAACGAACTGATTATTTAGGTCTGCTCGCTACGAGATTCGTGCGCCTAGCTCAGAGAAGTTATGTGTTCGTCCCACCAAATTTATATAAACGTGACCGCCCAGTAGATCAGTGAGAAAGCGCAGAATTCAAGGGTTCGAATTGGGTTTATTGCGGGTATGATTACAGTGGGCTTGATGGCTCGGTTGGCCTTGGTGTCGCCATTCGTGGTCCTCGGTGCCCCCTAGTGATGCTCGTCTCTCCACGACGGTGCGTCGCCTCGGTGATCGCCTTCCTCGTTGACTCCGTGCTCCGGTCTTGTACCTCCCTGTAGCTCCCTGTGGACTCTCGGCGATGTTCTGCTCCGATGCGTTGACTCGCCGACCACACGTAGCGCCTCGGACTCGCCAGGAGATCAGCCGTGTGGGTTTAGGGAAGCGTCACCGTTCTCAGACTAGGGTGAACAGGAGCTGCGCTCTACAGGGCAACGCCTATAGACACACAACCGCCTGTCCCTGGTCTAGGTGGACACCTGGAGGCTGCCTAGTGCTTCACCTTGCTTTACGCCTGGTGTAAACGAACGTTCCACCCTGGCCTCACCCGCTAGGTCGTTCGTGACGTTTCCGTGCAGCTCGATGTCCGATGCTCTGCTCCGGGATGCGCTGGTTGTGAGGTTGGACGTAGCGTGGCTTTTGGTACTTTTGGTTACGGACACGCCGGTCATGGCTCGTAAAACCGTGGGTATTTCTAGGCCAGCGCCTTGAACTGACAAACGGTCTGTTCTTTCTAGGACAGCGCCTTGAAATCACGACGGGCCTAGTCGCTCTAGGACAGCGCCTTGAAATGACCAACGGCCTGTTCTCTCTAGGACAGCGCCTTGAGATGACAATTGGCCTAGTCGCTCTAGGACAGCGCCTTGAAATGACCAACGGCCTGTTCTCTCTAGGACAGCGCCTTGAGATGACAATTGGCCTAGTCGCTCTAGGACAGCGCCTTGAAATGACCAACGGCCTGTTCTCTCTAGGACAGCGCCTTGAGATGACAATTGGCCTAGTCGCTCTAGGACAGCGCCTTGAAATGACCAACGGCCTGTTCTCTCTAGGACAGCGCCTTGAAATGACCAACGGCCTGTTCTCTCTAGGACAGCGCCTTGAGATGACAATTGGCCTGTTCACTCTGAGGGACACGCCAGACGCAATGCGAGGCTTTAGTCGTACAGGAGTATGAACAGTTCGCCTTGACTTAGCCGTGTGGTGCCCACTGGACCTCAGCTACCTGTGTCTCAATTCGGAGATTCCTGATGATCCAATCCCGAACGTCTCGACGTAGCGATCTTGCTCCTTGTAGGCTCCCACGGCGATGCTTCCGACGACTTGACTTGTGTTCTCACTCGTAGATTACTTGGCACTGGTTGACTGACTTATTCACTTTGATATCTGGACTGATCTTGATAGATTGACTCTTCGTGATCGACTGATCCTGTTGCCAGCGCCCGGCGGCTTTATATAGGGCCTCCGGGAACCGTTATTTCCCTCTTGCGCTCTGCCCGCTGAATCTCTCCACTCCGGGTCCAAAGTCCCTGGCTCCTGTTTGAGCCCGTTGCCATTCTCGCACGGCCTCAAATTGTATTTCGGCGTGTTGCTGCCGTCCCGCTGATTCCTCTGGTGCATGTGGGACGCCTGTGTGCCGCTCCGCTGCCGAGATGTGGCACTTGTCCTCCTGGTCCAAAGTTCACGGCAGAGTCCAAAGTCCGGTGCAGATCCGTTATTTCCCTTTTTGCACACGGCACTCTGGCTCTGCCTGCGAAGTCTCCACTCTCTCACTCTCCGCTCCTTGCTCTCCAAACTCTCTTTGGCAGAGTTCTCTCTCCTAACCTCGAAGTCTCCAACCTCTCACTCTCCGCTCCTTGCTCTCCAAACATATGCATTCATAGCCACATTAAGGAGCAAAAGGACAGCGATAATGATCAGGACGTTGTATAGCTTATCAATCTGTTCTGAGTGATCAACTACTTGAACATAGTTGACAACGTTAGCTGAGTCGTTATCGGCCTTCGAGGACTTGCCTCCCATAAATTATATATAGTTTAGCCAGATTCAACTAAACGTTGTTTTTTTCTTGGTCCTGGATCTGCACCAGCTTCAGAACTTTTAGTCCTTTCTGGCAGGACTATTGTTAGGATTGGCTTCGTCCTCTTTCCCGAGGGCTGTGGATGTCCTTTTTGATCAGGACTATGTTCTTTATGGCTTTTCTAGGATGACCCCTTTTTATCTTTTTAACTTAGCACTTTTCACTTTTTAGTTCTTGGTTTACTTTTAGCCCGATTCTTTTTCTGATCCTCCCTTTGCAAATGCGGCTCTTTATAAAGGGTTTTCGGGACTAAGAATGGAAAGAGGTGAATTCCATCGTTCCTACTGAAATTCCCGTTCCATCCAGAATCCCTTCTCATCAATGCACTCAGCTTGAACTTCTCCGGTGCATTGTCCAATTTCCGTGTGTCAGCGGTATTTAAAATCAGGCCACGCTAGTGCATCCACCTGTTCACCACAGGTGTCATCTTCTTGTTTCCGCATTCGGAGCGTGCCGACGGCCACGTGGAATTTTTTCTGCATGCTAAGCGTCTTCCACGAAAATTATGTAACTTAGAAGGTGGGGTTAGATATTCTTACGTAATTGACGACAGTGGTTGACACGTGACCTTATTGGTTTTGCACCTGTTGTCTGCATGATCAATTACATAACTTATTGTTGCCAAATGGTCTTCTCCGGATGATGCTGTTACACTTGGTAGATGTAACAGTATATAAAATTATGTTAATATAGACGTATATAAGCATATCTGCATACTTACTTTTCGATTTTAACGGGTGGTACTTGTAAAATCGTGGTTTGAAAAAATAGCAACATTTAATGTTTTATTGATTTTACATAAATATCTGACACATTCGTAAAAATTGATCCTTCAATTTGACTAGTAGGAGGACCCGGACATAAAAATTATATTGTCAATGGGTTAGTAAGCCTATTAAAAATCTCCCCCTCTCAATTTTAAGGCTACGCCACTAATTTATTTAAAAATAGAGACCAATTTGTTACGTAAGAAAGACTTGTTAATTTTTACGATCCTATGGAAAAAATGCTATAAATTCCATCCTTCGACGTACAAGGCTGAAATTTATCTCAAAAGTTAGTGTAATGTCTGGATGAGTGTACAATATTTTGAGTCAAATATTTTTCCTAGTATTTTTTTAAGCCTGTTCATCGCATCAAATTGGCTGTGAATAGAGGTGAACAAACTACGTAAATGTCTCATAGGCTTTGATTGACTTGAATGATAAGGGAACCTTAAATGCACTTATGTAGAAGGGCATCTAATCAATTTTTTGGCATAGGTTTTCATACAATTAAATAGAGACCCTCGAAGATATAATGTTACTTCGCTGAAGACGGTCGTTCTTTTCAATCGCTCCCGAAAACGTTTAGCCTATTGTTGAAATAAGTCTATCTTCATATCCCAACTTGGATTTTCTTATCACTTTCGATACGCCGCTTCACTTTGAAAAGCCAACTTTATAAAGACAGTGACTTTATTGTTAAATTTTAACAAATTAAAACAAGTGCCTCAACAAGATGTCAATCCTAAAAGTGTTGTTGCTGTTTGGCTTTATCGTCTCCCCCGCAACGCTCTCGTTTACGGCTCTCTCAGCGTTGTAGCTTTCCGTTACATAGCTAGCATTTCTTGAGTACGAAATCGCACTCAGAACATCGCCTGCATATCACGCTCTCCCGCTGTCTCCTCTCTGCGCCCTTAGCCCTCTTCGTTGGATATACCGCCGCTGGACTTATCGCTCTACTGCTCTCTTATCCGCTCTCGCCGCTTTTTCTCTTATCAATTTTTACACAACTTAACAAAATGTCTTTAATTTGCTGCGCCAAGAAATGCGAATTTAGCGGCACCATCTCTGGTGATAATTACGTGATGTGCTGGCTGTGTGATGGTGACCGGTGGCGGTCATAATGGTAGAATCGGAGATATTGTTGGGAAACACAGACAATTTTACTGGACTTGTACTGCGTGGCTAAGCATTATAATGGAAATGAGAACTTTCATGAGGCAAACGAGATCTGGGTTCCAAAAGGTTCGGACTCAACTCAATGTCCTCTCTGACATATTTTGTTCCGTCGAATCTTCATTTCTGGGCCTTAAACTTCTAAGTGAATCTCCCAGAGGGAATATTCCCAATATTCAACCCAATGTTGAACTTATTGCCGATAATGCACTGCTCTCCGTACCTCGTTCGCCGTTGAACATCTCTGCTACATCGATCACCATCAATACACCTGTACGAGCCTTACCTAATGCCTCAAACAATGATGACCCAGCTACAGCTACCACTGCTATTGTTCCTGATTCCGCTGATGCCGATCGTACTCTATTGGATTCAACTTCCCTACATACTGAAGTTACAGATGCTGGGACTGGCACCTTAACTTCCGAACCACGACCGCTTATGGAATTCTCACCTTGCCGACCGTCCGGATCTGCTGGCAACACCAGCGCTATCGCAAATGTTTCCAATCCTGATGATCTGCCGTTAAGATCTGTTCCTCGCCCATCTGAATTACCATTGCGTGCAGTCAAACTTCGGAAAGCAATATTTGTGTCCCGCTTGTCACCTGATACTACGCCGGGAGCCGTCAAAAATCATCTGTGCTCCAAGTTAAAAGCTACTCCTGATAATTTTATAATTAACAAATTTAATTTTAATCACACGCGTAAAATTTCCTCATTTAAAATGTTCCTTCCCGACAGTCTCCTATCAGAAGCTTTGAATCCTGCATTATGGCCTAATGACACTATTGTTCATGAATTTCTGCCTAAAGACTCGATCCAGGCACCCAATATTACCGGATCAAAAATCTAAGTTGCTTTTTTACCGTTATTTATCAAAACGTACGTAGGTAAACTTAACCAAATTCACACTAACAGCTCGTCATTTGACTTTGATGCCATCGCTTTTACCGAAACCTGGCTTAACTCTTCCGTTTCCGACCCTGAAATTTTTGTTCATAGGTTTTCTACTTATAGATCGGATCGTTCTTCCTTTGCTGGTGGTGTCCTTATCGCGGTAAACAACAATTTCTCCTCTGAGTTGTTTCCTGTTGCTAACGAGGCTGGTATTAAATTCGTTGCTGTAAAAGCTTGCATTGGCTCAGCTTTCATATTTTTGACCTGCTCATATATTCCCCCAACGTCAGATTCCACAGTATATTTAAACCACCTGTCTGCCATTCAGTTTGTGATATCTGCCGTGGGTCATGCAGACCAAATAATTGTGATGGCTTACTTTAACCTCCCATATATTTCCTGGATTCCCTGTGATGACTCTAATCTTTTGCTACCTAACATTTGTCACGATTTTATCGATGGGTTAACTGACTTGCCCTTAGCTCAAATCAACTCAGTTAAAAATAATCGGAATAGACGTTTGGACCTCATGTTTGTAGGTGATGCCGCTCTTGCAACAGTTTCTAGAGTCAATGCAATTTCCCTTCCTGAAGATCCTTATCACCCCACTCTATCTATATCTGTTGAGCTTTTAAACCAATCTTACAAATCGACAGACAGACAGACAGACAGACAGACAGACAGACAGACAGACAGACAGACAGACAGACAGACAGACAGACAGACAGACAGACAGACAGACAGACAGACAGACAGACAGACAGACAGACAGACAGACAGACAGACAGACAGACAGACAGACAGACAGACAGACAGACAGACAGACAGACAGACAGACAGACAGACAGACAGACAGACAGACAGACAGACAGACAGACAGACAGACAGACAGACAGACAGACAGACAGACAGACAGACAGACAGACAGACAGACAGACAGACAGACAGACAGACAGACAGACAGACAGACAGACAGACAGACAGACAGACAGACAGACAGACAGACAGACAGACAGACAGACAGACAGACAGACAGACAGACAGACAGACAGACAGACAGACAGACAGACAGACAGACAGACAGACAGACAGACAGACAGACAGACAGACAGACAGACAGACAGACAGACAGACAGACAGACAGACAGACAGACAGACAGACAGACAGACAGACAGACAGACAGACAGACAGACAGACAGACAGACAGACAGACAGACAGACAGACAGACAGACAGACAGACAGACAGACAGACAGACAGACAGACAGACAGACAGACAGACAGACAGACAGACAGACAGACAGACAGACAGACAGACAGACAGACAGACAGACAGACAGACAGACAGACAGACAGACAGACAGACAGACAGACAGACAGACAGACAGACAGACAGACAGACAGAAGACAGACAGACAGACAGACAGACAGACAGACAGACAGACAGACAGACAGACAGACAGACAGACAGACAGACAGACAGACAGACAGACAGACAGACAGACAGACAGACAGACAGACAGACAGACAGACAGACAGACAGACAGACAGACAGACAGACAGACAGACAGACAGACAGACAGACAGACAGACAGACAAAAGCTATTCAAACACAAACGCGATTTACTCTGGCTCTACGCTAACTAGTCCCTCAGTTTTAAAGCTATCGGGCTCAAACTTTCCCAATATTCTTTCTATTGACAGTAGTATATATGTCGGAACCGATTGGATCGGACAACTATCACTATGGACGGCAGTCCGTGTAGTGACGAAGCGCACAAGGAGAGAGTGCGAAGGCGACTACTATATATAGCCGCAGATTTGAAAATCTGCTGTGATGGTCCGATCATAATGATACACCAATCGAAAGGTATCGCAAAAACTAACAGGATTGCATACTTTTACTTTAAGAAAATCAATTGGCTTGGAAAAGGGAGCGGAGAAATTAAAAATGTGAAAATTTTGAGGTGAGGTGGAGCTGTTGGGGCCGGTGGGGATAAATGCCCCCCGCAATGTTTTAGTTATTTTCATATTGAAAATACACGTCGAATAAGGGGTCATATGATAAAATCCGATGCTCCGTTCAAAAGAATATTTTCTTCTTCTTCCCTTGAAAATTTAAAATCAGTTTCTCCCAAAACGTTGGTTTAAAATCCTGAAAATTTTATATGGTGTTAAACAGCTCGATATAAGAAACATTAGTTCTACCACTTTTGGGAAAACAGCTATAAATGGCTAAATTTCGTAAGCCCATTACTTGCGATATACTTAAGCTACACCCTTGTGCTTTACCTCATATTAAAGGTATTTTGAAGTACAATAATCGCCTTCTTAACACTATTTATGTATATGCAATAGATAAAAGTTATACACAAAACCATTTTTTTTAAGGTTATTTTTGCCTTTTTTTTATTTTGTTTATTTAAATACACTTTCTAATATTTTCTCATTCGGCACGCTGCAGTAGAATATGCATCTGAAGGGAAAAAGGCTGGAATAGTTTGCTAGGGCGGGCCGAATCAGAAAATGTTAGAAAGTGTATTTAATGACGAGTGTAATGATTTTTCGTCACAAATGTTGATATCAGAACTTTTGTATGTTGAAGGGGCGATCGTCACTAATTTTTTACCTCGTTAAGAGGTGTTTTTATTTAATATCTTATAGCTCTCTTTGGAAGGATCGAAAAAAAAACCGTAAAAAAATTCTAGCTTTGGTGTTTTCTGAAATATTACCTTCTACTTTTGGGAATACTATTTTTTAAATATTTCTGAATTTCGTATACAATTTTTAAAAAATCGGATGACTATATCATATAGCTGCCAAAGTTACGATCGGAAAATTAAATGGAAATTAATAGGAAAAAAATTATATCTTTGTTGACTTTTATTACATTATCTTCTCCTCTGGGATATGGCTTTTCTTTAACATTTCAAAATTTCGTATAAAATTTATAAAAAATTCGGACGGCTATATTATATAGCTGTCATAGGAAGGATCAAAAAATAAATGCCAAAGTAATACGAAAGCAGCTAAAATTTGGATTGTTGTAGCATATACGCAAATTAATTTAAATTTAATGTTTTTTAAATGAATAGGAATGATCTGCAATGGTATATATAGGTTTTTATAGGTTTTCAGTTTAGGACGGATCTTCTTTTCTACCCGTAGGCAGTACCCCCTTTTCCGTGGATTCGTAATCCGATGTCCATATCTGCTTACTTTGCTGTTCCGTTTCTAATTTTTCTCCCAAGACAAAAAAAAGAAATAATTTTCGAAATGCTCCAATTACGATATTGGATCACGCTGTGAATTCGTTTCGAATTAATAAATACGTAGAACTCCTTGGGGTTGTCTTGGAATTCGATCTTGCAACTATTGAAACATTCGGAATGTAGGACTAAGAAATTTGAACGAGCAATACCTCAAATGGTAAACTTGCAGCCCGGTTCTCTTAAATTTCTTAAAAAGTCGGGACGTGGAGTTTTTTGGGAAAGAGAGTCTACGAGAGAACCAATTGACAGACAGACAGAGAGCATTGCTTCGCAAGGCCAGCTGTTTTTTTTGGACGACCAGAATTTAGGACTGCCCCTTGCGTATGCGATCTAGATGCCTCAGCTCGCGCGTAATTTCCGTCGCCAGTAAGCAAACCGCTGTCCATTTGGCTTGGCTTTCTAGCATGCCTGTTACCATGTTTTCGGCCGTGATCCGGGATTTCGGGACCTCATCCGCTTTCCCACGTGCTTCTCCAAACCTGACGCAAGATGTCAGCACTCTATGGAACTCCACAAACGTCGCACAGGGGGCTTGCTTCATCGCCGAAACGGCAGAGGTACTCCTTGAAGCAGCCGTGTCCGCTAAGCACCTGCGTTAGCTCGAAAGTCAGCTCCCCATGTTTTCGGTTGAATCGCTCCGCAATGCCTGGGATAAGACGGTGCGTCCAGCGGCCAGTTGTGGCCGCGTTCCACCTCTGCTGCCAGCTTTCGAGGGCTTCGGTTCTGGCTCTGAATTTCGCCAGGCTGTGTTCCGATAGCGAGCTTGCTGACTTTCTCGCTTTGAAGTTCTCCTTGGCTTCCACCGCTGCGAGCTCCACGGGAATCATGCCACTGATCACCAGTACGGCCTCTGTGGAGACTGTTTGTAGTGCCCCCAGCCCGTAGTCTCGGTTTATCCCACTCAGGTAGCTTTCTTTGCATTCTTGGGCCCAGATTGGTGCTGCGTAGAGGATGGTAGACTTTGCTACATTGAAGAGCAGTCTCCGACTCGATGATTTTGGGCATCTGTGGTTTAGCATCATGGGTGATAATGCCGCAGTGGGCCGTCGTCTGTGTTATCGTCTATCTGTTATCGAGGTAGTCGCTGACAATCACCCTTAGATATGATGGGATATCTAGTCTCTCGAGGGCCGAGATTATCCTGATCCACGATGCGGAGTTGAAAGCGTTTTTTATGTCCAGCGTGGCCACCAGACAGTACTCTTTGGTTCCTTAAGCCAACGTGTACCCGCAATAGCACTCCGGGCTATTTTGTCTACCGTTTCTAGGGCATCCAGGGTTGAGCGAGCTTTCCTAAAGCGATATTGGCTTTCGGACAGTCCACCGGCGGCCTCTATTTCCTCGCTTAATCTTTGACTGATGATGCTTTCAAGCACTTTCCCCGCAGTGTCTAGGAGACAGATTGGTCTGTATGCAGACGGGTCGTCTCTAGCCTTTCCCGGTTTCGGTATGAGAACCAGGTTTCGCTGCTTCCACTTTGATGGGAAACGGGATTGGGATAGGCATTTTGTGTACATCCTAGCGAATGTTTCTGGATGGAGGCTGATCCCCATCTTGAGGGCCCTGTTTGGTATGCCGTTAGGTCCGGGCGCCTTGCTGTTTGACAGACGTTGGACTATTTTGACAACCTATTCCTGTGTCACTGGTTGAGGTTGGAGGAACGATGGGATGGCATCCTCTTGCCGCTCTTCCTGGCAGGAAATAAGTGCCTGACGATCTCCCCAAGTGTTGAAGAGTCTTTTGGAGCACTGTTTTTAAGCCCGTTTGTCTTCTTCATTACCACCTTATATGCTCTGCCCCATAGGTCGTTCTTCGCTTTGTCACACAGTTCGTGGAAGCATCGCTTTTTGCTGGACTGTATTACCTTTTTTTTAGTGCTTTTCTCTTTTGGGTGTAGATCTCCCTGAGAAACTGGAAGCTTTGGTTTCCCCGCGACCTGTGGTAGGCTCTTCTAGCACTTATGCATTCTCGGCGGGCGTCTTCAATCTCCTGATTCCACCAGTAGACCGGTCTGTGTCCATTAAAGCGTTTACTGCTTTGCATGCTGTCGTCGCAGGCCTCCATGACTTTTGTCAAGCGCCAAAATAAACATCTTCAAGACCGAGTGAAATCCAATGGTTTAATGGTTAACAGATAGTTTTTAGATCTTTCGAAAAATATTTTTTTAGTGTAGTTTAACAGCTGTAACCTTAAATTGGTTTACAGTCACTAGTGCAAAACTAGTAACAAATGAACTAGTTGTTTCCGATGACAAGCCTATAAAAAATGTACCAGTTCGTTACAAGGGAATGAACATAACTTGAACTAGTTAACTGTCCTACCTCAAGTAGTATTTTACTGGTCCAAAACTGGTCCCGTTTCCTGGAGGGAAGTTTATGATTTATTTTAAGCTTTATTTTAATAGTAAAAAATAATATTTTAACTAAATCACTTAGCAAATATTTATATTTTTTATTTATTTAATTTAAGAAATAAAAGTTTATTGATGGACTTCGATGACAGATTACACCTTGGGAAAACAATATCTCTACAGAAACTTGAGTAGCAGGTACGCTATGGAGTACTTTTGCTAGCTGGTACATACGAGGATATGTTTTTTCCGCACCAATATTTAATGGTTTTTTGTTGCAGCCAATTTCAGTTCAGGATCACTGTTGCTATCCGATTCCTCAGCGGAACACACCTCGATGGAGTTAAGAAACTCGTTTAAAATAGAGACAGGGTTTTGGCCAAGTGCGTTAGTTAGGCTCGTCGACGATTTCCTTGCTCGTAAAGGTAATGTGTCCTTTGTTCACCAGCTGCTTTCGGATTCCGTATACACTTCCTTCGCTGGTCCCTTCCCGGGCTGCTACTCTCACTGCTGGTATCCAATGCAGCAAGTGATCAGGAAAGTAATTAGCAAAACTCATTTCGTCGTTGGTCATTTAGTTTGCTAAGCATGCCTGCGTCATTTTCTTAACAAAAAAACAATCATTTGAAAATATGAAAATATAAAACCTTATTTATGTCATATTTTTACTGTTACATGTTGTTCTTTCTAAGACGTTCTTCTAAAAAAAAATCATTTTCTTTAATGATAGTGGGCCAATATTTTCAACTGGCTTATTTATTTAAAATACAAATAAATATTTTTTATTTAGCTTTTATAATAAAAATTGTTGAAGTGTTTCAGCAGTCAAGTTACTGCGCAAATCCGTCAACACCAATTTCAATGCTGAAAAGGCCCTTTCCACGCTGACTTTAGTAGCGGGTACATTTAACACAATCTTGGCCATTTGATAAAGGTACGGATACTAATACTTCTTTTCTTCCCAGTATTTCATAACATCCATATGGATGGCGATTGAACTTGGGTTGTATTGAACAATTTCTTGTATAGCTGAGTTTAGCCGCTCATTATCGACGTTGTCTTCATCGCCAGAGTCTTCAGAAACTGTCTCCAAAAATGAAGCTAAGCGGGAAACAGTTCCTGTGTCCGGGCATTGCTGAGTGCTACCTGAAGCCGGTTCCTCTATGATACCAGTAGTCCTAGGATGACTCTCCTGCAAAAAAATATCAATTAACTGAGTTAAAATATTACTTGATTTGATAATTACCTCGTGCTTAAGATTATGAATGTTTCGAGCTAATCGTTTTAGATGAATCCTAGCCATGTTGGTTTTGATTGGATTCTTCAATAAAAGCTTGCGAAGTCTGGGGTCCAAATACAGTGCAGCTGCAATTTAATTGCTCTTTTAATTGCTTGATATTTTTTAGTATCATGTACATTGAATCCCATCTTGTTGGAGTATCAACTTCAGGTTGCGGAAGATTTTGGCTTGAAATATTACCAAAGATGTTTAAAAAAACGAACCTTTTGGACGGACATCAGAGAGCTTTGGCTAAACTGCGAGCATTTGTAAGCATTGACTTGCACTCGCTTTCTTTTATAAAGTCCTTTATCGCTATCTGTAAGGTGTGCGCTGCGCATTTTATAGAAGTAATGCCATGAATTTTTACTTCCTTAATAAATTCATCTAAGTTGACATCTGATGATGTTGAGGTATCGTCATTACTTAAAAATTCAACAGCTTTGATCATATTACGACCATTATCAGTTGTTACGCAGTAGATTTGCTCTTTTAAAATATTATACTCATTTAAAACGGTCTCTATTTCTTCACATAAATTAACAGCAGTATGCTTCTTCTGCACCTCAATCATGGCAAGGGAGAAGACTTGCATTTTTTTTCAGAGTATACCTGAGCGTTGATCCCTAAAATACTACGGTTTAATCGGGTAGCCGAATCCATTTTAAAGGATACAATTTTTCCTTTTACTGCTGAACAAATGTATTTCTTCATTTTAATGAATTCAATGGATATGAGATCCACAATATTCCTCGATGTTATTGGAGTTATGTTGAGACCATTAAATATTTGTTCCGTTAACACCTTAAATGGTTGTGAGTCAAACAATGAAAACGATACCTTCTCAGCGGTTACAAGCTGCACGCATGCTCGCTTCACCTCTTGCTCGCCAATATAAAGAGAATTCCTTTTTTTTTTCAGGAACATCAATTCTTTCCTCACTTGAGCCAAGATTTTTCCACTCGTTTTTATGCTTGGTTTTTAAGTGCCGTCCCATATTGGTAATGTAATTACCTTGTAAGGCAAAACCGCCAATTTTGCAAGACACATTCGACTCTCCAGCATTTTCATTAAAATATGAGCGAATATTTTCCTTTTGCTTGCGTCCCATTTCATATTTTTATTGACCTTGCTCACTAATTACAGGTATTTGATTGAACAATACAAAAAAATCTAAGGTAACTAGATGAGTAAAACTTTATGCAAATATACACTCAACTATTAAGTAACGGTTTCTTTATTTTAAAAAATGGCTAACGTGAAAAAATTATCTAAAAATTTAAAAATAATTAAGATTAACCCATAATCCAAATTTAATAGCTATGACCTCAACAGTTATCGAGATATATGGAAAAGACTTTTATTTTATTTTTCAGAGTGTCAGAATAAAAGTCTTGGGGAGACTTTTATTTTTGATTTTTATTTAAAAAAATCACATATAACAGTTATTGTATGACTAAAAAAATAAAAGTTGCAAGTAACTGTTATATATAAGAGATAATGTAAAAATTAAAGAATAATAGGTATTTTTAAGGTTTATTTTAAAACGCAGTATTAACCGTTAATTTTAATTTAAAATGAAAAATTAAGATATAAACGTTATTGTCAGGAGCCATAGATATAGTGCTTACAATATGGTCGGTAAAGTCGACGCATTTTTAAAAAAATTAGTATTTGTGATTTATTGATATCTGTTTTTGAAAATAACAGTTATTTTCGGGCCCTTACTAACAACCAGGGATCGTAATTATTATGATTTATAAAATAAAAATTAGAAAATAATAATTATTTGTTGATTTTTATAAAAAAAATTGAAAAATAAGTTTTATTTTTAGTAACAACACTTCAGAATTCGGTTAAGGTGGCGTTTATTTACGGCTCTGGTTTACAATGCTTATGTATGTCTTGTGCTGGTGCTGCTCCTGCGACGCCGCTCGGTGATTCCTTGCTGCTGGTGGTCCTGGCCGCTCCGGGTACTTTTGCTGCCACTCGTAGACCAGGGCGTGGAGTTGGACCGTTGGGCTAAGGGAAGTGTCACCGTTCTCAGACTAGGGTGAACAGGCACCATGCTTGCAAGACCTTCGTCCTGCCAGCCGTAACTTCCTGTCCCTTGCTCTGTCCCGGCCGGTCCCGCTAGACGCTCACTTAGTTTTCTTTGACGCTCCGGTACTACGGCCAGAGTACGTCAGCAGTCCCTGTAGCTAACGC
Source organism: Drosophila pseudotakahashii (assembly GCA_035046095.1). Lineage (NCBI taxonomy): Eukaryota > Metazoa > Arthropoda > Insecta > Diptera > Drosophilidae > Drosophila > Drosophila pseudotakahashii. Next base: position 103,756 of record JAWNOE010000276.1, read on the forward strand.
CTAGAGAAAGACGAACGTTCCACCCTAGTCTTACCTCCTGGCTGTTGCAATCGTATCTGAAGCTTGGCTTTTGGCGCGGTCCCTGGATGCTTGTCCTCGTCGACGACCTGCGCGATTAGCTGCGGCGTTGTTCCACGTTGGTCCCTTGAAGTCCTTGAAGACACTCTGCTGGTGGTGATCCCCTTGCCAAGTCTGCCTATAACCTGCGCGACTGATCGGTATTACGGCCGACCCAGCTGGACTAATCGGTATTACAGCCAATGTAGCCGTACTAGTCGGTAATACAGCCGGCACAGCTAACTTGATCGGTATTACAGCCAACGCAGCTAAACTGACCGGTGTTACAGCCAACATAGCCGGACTAATCGGTATTACAGCCAATATAGTCTGGATGGTCGGTATTATAGCCAACCTTGATGTCCTGCAGTCTTAGCCGTGTTTTGACTCTAAGGACCTCAGCTACCTGTGTCTCAATTCGGTGACTTGCTTAGTCCCGAACGTCTCGACGTAGCGATCTTGCTCCTGGCTGGTTTTCACGGTTGTATATCTTTGACTTTCACTAGACGTTGTTCACTCGCGGTTTGATGCTCTATGACTGGTCCTGATTCCCGCTTATATAGGACTCCGGGTCCCGTTAATCCTCGGCCTCTCCTTTTCGTCTCTCCACTCCAGGGTCCAAAGCCCGCGGTTTTCCGTTCGACCTTTCGCCCTCTGCGCACGGTACCACACTGAAGTCCACAGTGCAGCGCTGTACCGTTTCTTCCTTGCTCACGGCACGCCTGCGCTCTCGCTCTGACTGGTGCCGTCTCGCTCCGACACCTCTCTCCACTCCGTCTCTCGCAATCTCTCCAAACTCTCTTTGGGTTCGTACTCTGCCAACTCTCTCTTCTTGTACTCTCCAAACTCTAGTTAGGCTCGTCGACGGATCTTCCCTTTGTGATAAATTCACGCGTCCTTCTGGTTCGATGTCCTGATGAAATGAATAGTCATTTTTTTTTCAAAGTTAGAAATTACACCCGGGCATTTCCTCTTGTAGCGTGCCGAATAGATCAATTTTAAAAATTGTATTGTTTTTTTCGAATGTAATGTGTCCAGTGGACACTGTCCACATACAAAATATCTGATATCAACTTTTTTGACGTTTTGTTTTTGGTTAAAAGAAATGTAAAACAAAGTATTTACAATGAAAAAATCTTCGGTAGCTTAAACTCGTAGACCAGGGCGTGCAGTTGGACCGTTGGGCTTAGGGAAGTGTCACCGTTCTCAGACTAGGGTGAACAGGCACCATGCTTGCAAGACCTTCGTCCTGCCAGCCGTAACTTCCTGTCCCTTGCTCTTTCCCGGCCGGTCCCACTAGACGCTCACTTAGTTTTCTTTGACGCTCCGGTACTACGGCCAGAGTACGTCAGCAGTCCCTGTAGCTAACGCCCAGAGAAAGACGAACGTTCCACCCAAGTCATCCGTCCTGGCTGTTGCGATCGTACCTGAAGCTTGGCTCTCGGCGCGGTTTCTGGATGCTTTCCCTCGTCGACGTCCTGCGCGACTGGCAGCGGTGTTGTTCGCGCTACTCCCTTGAAGTCCGCTGTTCATGCTCTTTACTCTGCTAGTGGTGATGCCCGTGCCAAGTCTGCCTATAACCTGCGCAACTGATCGGTATTACGGCCGACGCAGCTGGACTAATCCGTATTAAAGCCAATGTAGCCGGACCAGTCGGTATTACAGCCAACTTGGTCGTATTACAGCCAATGTAACCGGACTAGTTGGTATTACAGCCGGCACAGCTAGCCTTATTGGTATTACAGCCATCACCACTCATTTTGGTTTACATGTCGCCGCCTAGGATAAAACTAAAATTTGAACTTTGTCAACCGAAAAAAGTTGAAATATCCGAACTTTAAAAATCCAATTTTCCATGGATTTGAGCCATACTCAGCTTGTTTTATTCGGTGGGATGTAAACTTTAAGTTTGTACCCATTATAATTTTTTAACGGATTTATTTCGAGTTTTACGATACATACAGCCGACTTTCAGTGGACCAAAAAACACATTTTTCATCTTTGTCGAGCTGCTGCGCTGCCATTACTTATCCAATCATATTGATTTGTATGGCATAGTTAAGCTCTGATCTATTGACTTTAAATTTAAACAAAAACTGGCCCAATTGGGTGGATATGTGCCGAGATATTGGAAGAAGTTCGAAAAAAGTCCGATATTTAACATTTTGAACTTTAATAAATCTTTAAAAAAAACTGTGCCATCGAAAAAAAATTAGTGGTATTTTCGTGGTTTGGGGGTCCCACACTAACAGAATTTACCATCAATTGCTTTGGAGCTCTCCAAGAATATTATTTTGTAAACTAGTGTAATACACAAATACCTACGAAGGACTACGGCCAAGAGACCGATCTCAGGATCGGTAGGGTAACAAAAAAAGTAAGTGCCCCAATGTCTGTTTGGCTCAACAGCTGGATTTAAACAGAAAAAACTAGATAATAGCGCACTTAAAGCACCAACTCTTTTGAGTGAAAACTGTGGGAGTAATTCGATCTAAAAGTCAACACTTTGCGATTTTTAAGGTTTCCTGTGAGTTTTTTCACAAATAATTTCCTTCATGCGCCCATCATCTAATATCAAAATGGTTTTAGTTAGGTATTGGCTGGTACAATTCCGAGATTATCAGTGTTGGTAGGGGAATACTACTTGAAAGGGAATCCTGTAATAAGGAAAACAACCTTCACGTTTGAGTTCTGTATAAAAACTGATTATATTTTTCTAAGTCTTCGCTTACGAAACTAACATGAAATTCTTATGATATACTTATCTATGGTCTACGCAGAGACCACATCTGTTTGCCTGAGCGGGGGCTTTATCAACGGCCTCCCGCAAGGCGACCTTTGTACAGTGTTAGAACTATATTTACGTTCAGGCTCAAGTGGCCTGTACTTAAGATTACAGTTGTTCGGCACTGCACCCTTTTTGGTTTTAAGTCATAGATCATTCTTTACGGCTCTAGATCAATTAACATATTGACATGTACCGAACTCGTAAAGTATTAGATTTATTATAAAAAGTGTTCTTCTTGAACATTCTGCCAAGGGCTAGCAAGATGCGGTGTAGGGGTTATCAATTACATAGAATCTTTTTGTTAACAATGCAAATATAAAATTAGTGGACTGTATATTTAATTCGATATATTGTATTTGCTTTTTAACTTATATATTTAGACACCTTGCAACAGTCTTGCATTTTATTATCAAATTTATAATCTGTAGTATGCACACATATTAAATATATATATCGAGCACCCACTGTACCAAGAGTACAGTGTTTATACAATTCAAGGTCTCGGTCATCAACATAAATGCCCGAAATGCGAACCGCTCGCTGTGCCTTGGCCCGCACGCTGAAAGTGCAAGTGTCAGCATAATTGCAACACGAGCGGACCTCATGTGTGTGTGCATATATCTCCGCGCTCCAGACTAAGTGAGCATAGCTTATATACTTTAGAATATAAGAATATATAGGACGTCTCTCCGCTGCCGCTGTTGGCAGCGCCGCTACGAGACTTAGACCTATTTACCTCCTAAGTAAATTGGGCTCAACAAGAACCTCTTACGAGCTTGGAGCGGCAACAACGGCTGCTCCAATTAAACAATTAAATAAACTAAAATAAAAAGGAACATTAAATACAACTCCGATATTATTCTTGATGGCGGGGGAAATGACACCCTTTCTACTGGCGACCCTATTTTACTTGGAATGCTTTTTACATGGCGACCGTGATTTTGGTCAGAAAATGATCTAGACCTGGACCTGGATTTGGATTTCGGACAACAGAAACAACTGCAAACTCAATACATGACAAAAGCAGCCTACAATAACAAAAAACGCAGTGAGTAGAGTGTGATGTGTGCCAAACGTAGTGGCGTGGTGAAAAGACTAAAAGCCAGAAAGGCCGAACTGTTAAAGCTGCTGAACAGCGGCAATGAAATAAGTTGGAACAACTCGGTAAAATTACATGCCGAAGTTGAACACATCAAAAATTTGCTAACAGTGCGAAAAAATAAAACCACAGCCACACACACATCCACCTACCCTGTAATTCAGAATATTGCCAAAAATATAAAAAAATCGCCTCCCCCAGAAAAAATTGCAATTCCAAAGCTGAAGAAGACATGCCCGGATGACTGCAAGGGCCCACTGTGCTCACCGCATTGCGACTACACCTGTGCAGCCAGCACCGGCGCCCCATCAAAGAAGTAACAACCTGTGCAGCCAGCACCGGTGCCCCACCGTAGAACTACAGCCTGTGCAGCCATTTTTAATTAGATGAGCCAAACTAAATGGCAAATAAACTATAAATTAAATTATACGTCTAATAAAAACAGTCCTTTAGCAACTAACAGAAAAACACCCAAAATGGGTTTAGTAGAAGTAAAAGAAGTGGACTCCACAGCAAATGTCATAAATAAAATCGAGTCCAAAACAATAAATACAGATCTAACGAATATTTTATTATCAATTATTGTCTTTATTCTGAGCGCATTTATTTTGTACTAGGCATATATCTTTCATAACAAATGTATTTCAAAAAGAGCCATACATAAAAGCCAGGCTAATGATCTGGACAAAATATAAAATATATAAAGCGCCAACAATAATTATTAACAAGATGTTCGAAATAAACAAAGAAAAAAGAGAAATAATAGAAAACTATCTTATATAAATATGTATGACCATATATTAATATATTGAATAATCTTATCTAATGTGCAACAAGATCAAATGAATAAATAAAAAAAAAAAAAATAAAAACATGTCGGAGTTCTTGGAATAAATTTAAATTATAGAAGCCGTTGTCTTTTTGGCGGGTATCATTCCTAGAAGGCGACCTATTCCTAGAATACAAAGTATTAGTTCTCTCTTGAGAGCGAGAGCGCAATATTAGCGAGACGGTGTTGCCAGACCTTCTGAAATGGCATAACCGTCGAGTGTGGCCCGGTTGCGCAAGAGCGAGAAAGGAGTTGAGTGAGAGGGAAGATGAGCTCGGAGCGAGAGGCGTTCTCGGAGCACAGGCACTTCGATTTGAACTCTTGCCGCGATCGGGACTCACTTCGCTAATTAAAATGAATAACCCGGAGAATGTCTGTTCTCCGATATCAGAAGTGGGATCGGCCCTGCCCCAAGACAGTACAAGTGTTATGGCTGCATTAGAGGCCCAGAATCGTGCTTTGATGGAACTTGTGAAAAAAATGAACACAGCAAGTGCGCCGGTATCGGAAGTGAAAAATACTGCAATAATGTTGCCAAACTTCGATCCTGATAGTGCAGGCGCTGATGCAAGTGCGTGGTGTAATACCGTCGAATTAATTTTCGCTGAACACATGCTCACAGGAAGTGCTCTTGTCATGGCCCTAAGCAAAGCTATGCTAGGAAGTGCGTCACAGTGGTTAGCGCAAATTTGTTTCAGTGGCATGACCTGGCCGCAATTCCAGGAATTGTTCGTGCAACGATTTGTCGGAATTGAGACCCCGGCTGCAACCTTGATGAACGTTTTGAATGGGCGTCCTAACCCAGGAGAGAATATTCCCGAATACGGTAGCCGCCTTGTGACGTCTCTTATGTCTAAATTCAAATCTATTGAACTGGAAGAACTCATCGTGTCCATCGTTTTGACACACCTTTCCAACTTGGATCCTCGCCTTTTGAAATCGATGTTTACGGGTACCGTTAAAACCCGCAACGATCTACAACAACAGCTAAAGGCGCATGTATATGCAAGGCGAAGTGAATCTGTGGGTGGCAACGAAGTCGATAGGAAGAAGATGAAAATGCCATCTCAAGTTAAGTGTCATCACTGTGGGCGAATTGGGCATAAAATCGCCGACTGTCTCAAACGGCGAAATGAAGACCGACACCGGACCAGCGTAGCTTCAGGACAAAAGCCTCGTCCACACAACAACAGGACTTGTTTCAAATGCGGGGAGCTGGGACATTACGCTTCGGAGTGCCCAAAGAATCGTCATAACCAGCAAGATGTCGACGCTGGGAAACGTGTGAACTTGGTGGCTATAGAACCTAAGGGCATTCTTAAACAATTTGGTGAGTCCATTCCATTTTGTTTCGATTCTGGCGCTGAATGTTCTCTTGTAAAGGAAAGCGTAGCGGCGAAGTTACAAGGAAAACGTCTATCTAACTCAGTGGTTTTAAGGGGTATCGGGAGTGAGCCTGTATGGAGTACAACGCAGATCCTCTGTAATGTTAATATTAACGAACATTTTGTAGAAATAATGCTTCATGTTATTTTGGATAAGTTTCTTAATTTTGATATTCTTATTGGACGAGAGATTTTAAGTCAAGGCTTTGGTGTTGTAATCGAAGCAAATAAATTCGAAATTTATAAATCGAAAATTGTGCAAGCGCTGTCGTACGATTCAAGTTTGGAAAATCGTTTCAATTTCAATAAAGATTTAAATGGGTTAGAAAAAGAAAGATTAACCGAAATATTGGGAAAATATTCTAAGTCGTTTATTTAAGGCATTCCACACACACGAGTCACAACAGGTCTACTTAGTATACGTCTTAGTGATCCGCATAAAACTGTTCAGCGTCGCCCATATAGGCTAGGTGAAGAAGAAAAGGCCAATGTAAGACGAATGATAGACGAATTGTTGTCCGCCAAAGTTATACGCCCGAGTAGTTCCCCCTTTGCTAGCCCGATGATGCTGGTCAAAAAGAAGAACGGTACAGATCGCTTATGCGTGGACTACAGGGAATTAAACTCAAATACCGTGGCGGATAAATATCCTTTACCACTCATTTCTGATCAAATTGCTCGTATGCGGGGAGCCATGTTCTTTTCATGTTTAGATATGGCGAGCGGCTTTTATCAAATTCCAATTAGCCCTGACTCGATCGAACGTACGGCATTTGTAACGCCCGAGGGGCAGTATGAATTCCTCGCAATGCCGTTTGGGCTTAAAAACGCACCATCGGTGTTTCAACGAGCAATAATGAAGGCGTAGGGATCGCTAGCCCATTCATTTGTCATCGTTTACATTGATGACGTTTTGATAGCCGCAGAAACAAAAGAACAGGCAATGGAAAGACTAGATCAAGTACTACAAATCTTAATGGAAGCAGGTTTCTCCTTTAATATAAACAAGTGTACGTTCCTGACTCAGCAAATAGATTATTTAGGCTATGAAGTTAGTGCGGGAGAAATTCGACCAAACAGTCGGAAAATAAAGGCTCTTGTAGAATTACCCCCTCCGCAAACGGTATCGCAGTTAAGGCAATTTATCGGATTAGCTTCCTACTTTCGCCAATTCGTGCCAAAATTCTCAGAAATGTTAAAACCGTTGTTTCTATTAACTTCACAAAAATGCAAGGAATTGGCTTGGCAAAGCGAACATGAAACACTGAGGCAGAAAGTAATAGCAATTTTAACTAGTACACCAGTATTGACTATCTTTGATCCCAAACATCCCGTAGAGTTGCACACAGATGCAAGTATGATTGGTTACGGGGCCATTTTGTTACACAGGATAGACAAGAAGCCGCATGTCATCGAGTACTTTAGCAAATGTACAACGCCAGTGGAGTCAAAATATCATTCTTACGAATTAGAAACCCTTGCTGTTGTAAATGCAGTAAAGCACTTTAGGCATTATCTACAAGGTCTAGAATTTGTCATCTTTACAGACTGCGATTCATTAAGGGCAAGCCGTTCCAAAACAACATTGACACCTAGGGTACATCGGTGGTGGGGATACTTGCAAGCTTTTCAATTTCGCATTGAGTATAGGAAAGGGGAGAGAATGGCTCATGCTGATTTTCTAAGTCGTAACCCACTTCCCGCTGAAAAGAATACACAATTAGAAAAGGTAGTCGAAAAGCGAGTTAATCTGACGGAGGTCTCTGACAATTGGTTACTTGCCGAGCAGCAACGCGACCCAGAAGTATCGGAAATAATTGAAAAATTACAAAATGATGAGTTGGAGGAAGAATTACTTAGAACTTACGAGTTGAGGAGGGGCATGCTTCATCGAAAAATTTAACGGAACGGGAGAACACGATGCTTACCCGTAATACCCAGAGCTTACAGATGGGCTGTTATAAACCATGTACACGAAGCTGTAATGCATTTAGGTTGGGAAAAGACATTGGACAAAGTATATGCGCACTATTGGTTCGCCAATATGTCAAAATATGTAAGGCGTTTTGTGGAAAATTGTATTACTTGCAAACTATCTAAGGCGCCAAAAGGAAAAGTGCAGGCTGAGCTTCATCCAATTCCAAAAGTTGCTATTCCCTGGCATACTTTGCACATCGACATTACAGGAAAGCTTAGCGGCAAGAACGATCAAAAGGAATACGTGATTGTTATTATAGATGCTTTTACAAAATTTGTGTACTTGTATCATACGTTTAACTTAGACGCGGAAAGCTGTGTAAGAGCCATGAAAACTGTTGTGTCGTTGTTTGGTTTGCCTATGCGTGTAATTGCCGATCAGGGTAGGTCATTCGCCAGTTCAGGGTTTCGAGAGTTTTGTACTTCGCAAAAGATTGATCTTCATTTGATTGCTACTGGTGCTAGTCGAGCTAACGGGCAGGTTGAGCGAGTTATGGGGACACTAAAAGTATGCTAACTGCAGTCGAAACAAGTCAACGGTCCTGGCAAGACGCGCTACTAGAAGTCCAATTAGCGGTGAACAGTACTGCACATCGAGTGACCAAAATAAGCCCCTTAGAGTTGATGATCGGCAGGGAGGGTAGACCATTTGGTTTGTTGCCCATCTCTGAAGATGAGGAAATAATAGACAGGGAAAAAGCTAGGGTGCAAGCCAAGGAAAATATTGATCGTAACGCACAGTATGACAAAAAAAGATTCGATAAAAGCAAGGCTAAAATTGTAAAGCACCAAGTTGGTGACTATGTTTTAATAAGGAATGAAGAGAGAAACCAAACAACACTCGATCCGAAATTTAAGGGTCCCTTTGAAATAATTGAAGTTTTAGAGGGTGACCGATATAAGTTAAAGTCTCTAACAAGTAAGCGTCAATATAAGTATGCACATGAACACCTGCGTTCCTTGCCGAATATAGATGTACTGGCAGAGATTGATGAAGGATTTGATAAGGCAATTGATGAAGATGGTCAGACCCAAAGTGGGCAAAATGAATTGTAAGAACATGTAATGTTGTATGTAAGGCTGCACCGAGATCCTGTGTGGATGTACGGCGGGAGTCCGTGTAATGCTGCACCATGATCCTGTGTGGATGCTTGGCGGGAGCTTATGTGAGGCTGCACCATGATACTGTGTTGATGCATGGCGGGAGTCAGGATGACGAGTTGGTTTTTGAAAGTCCAATTGGAAAGTAAGAAAAAAAAAAAAAAAAAAAAAAAATGTGAAAAACGACATGATATAAGTTATCAAGAAAGAATGTTTTAAATGTACCCATACATGAATAATTCGAATAATTTAAGTTGAAGTTACTGTTAATAAATAAGTGAAAAGCGCAGCATCTAAGTGGTAATGCTTATTGAGTTGTAAACATCATACACGAGGACGTGTGCCTGTCAGGAAGGCCGTGTCGAAGTTCTTGGAATAAATTTAAATTATAGAAGCCGTTGTCTTTTTGGCGGGTATCATTCCTAGAAGGCGACCTATTCCTAGAATACAAAGTATTAGTTCTCTCTTGAGAGCGAGAGCGCAATATTAGCGAGACGGTGTTGCCAGACCTTTTGAAATGGCATAACCGTCGAGTGTGGCCCGGTTGCGCAAGAGCGAGAAAGGAGTTGAGTGAGAGGGAAGATGAGCTCGGAGCGAGAGGCGTTCTCGGAGCACAGGCACTTCGATTTGAACTTGCCGCGATCGGGACTCACTTCGCTAATTAAAATGAATAACCCGGAGAATGTCTGTTCTCCGATAAACATATATATACAAAAACTCTTGATAAGGAGCCAAACTTTCAGAATAGGGTATTATCAATTATCGAAGAAGGAACTGAGGCTCAACTTGTAAATGAATTAGAATATGAGTACATGAATAGGTATAACTTAGACTTTTCTCCACTAATACATTGCTCATATACGCAAAAAGCAATTGTATTGACCACCATCCCAGGTGTAAAAGTAAAATCCGTCATAAAAGAACATTCCATACTTGGTAGAACACTAGATTTTGGTGTATATAAGACAACTTAGTATGGAATGGGATCAATTAGCAAAACAAATCAGGGAAATAAAAGAGAAATTCGAGAAATCTTACAAATGTGTAAGCCAGAATAGGTTAATCCAAAGAGAGACAATAAACAAACATGCGAGAATACTTGTCGAATCTTTTAACGAGGCAAGAATATTAGTGCATGAAAACAGGAGGACAATAAATGAAACAAACTGGTCAAAAATATCAAAATTATTGATCAAGTTACGTTCAAATTTTATAACAGTCAAAGAAAGGTATAAATTAGATATTTCTATACCCACAATCCTAAATACCCCTTTGACAATAGATACTAAAGAAAAACAAGAATTACCAGACCAAATAGAACTAGAATCAGCTGAGGAAGAAGATTCAGAATCAATCGAAAATGTTGATATAAAAGAAAAAGATCTACACGATCTAACAATTCCGGCGGTTATAAATTTACCGGAACAGGAAGAAGAAATTGAGGAGGAGAAAGAAGAAGAAGAATTAAACTCCTTAACAAGTGTAATAGAGACAACAGCATACATAATGACGGACGCAGCTGCCCAACGGGCCTACATAAAATACATCTCAAATGCCATCCCAGAATTTAATGGGCAAAAACTTCATCTTCAAAGATTTATAACGGCCTTAAAGTTAGTCAACCTGACAAAAGGCACATTTGAGGACATAGCTGTTGAAGTAATAAAGTCCAAAATAATAGGATCTACCCTATACAAAATACAAAATGAAAACACTATAAGTGCCATTATAAAAAAATTGCAAGATACTATAGTCGGTGAAACATCTGACGTAGTAAAGGCAAAAATGGCAAAGACAACCCAAAAAGGAAAAACCGCTGAAAAGTTTACCTCAAAAATTGATAACTTACGAAAGCTTCTTGAAGCTTCGTATATCGATGAGGGCTTACCAGCCGAACATGCTGATAAATTCAGTACCAAAGAAGCCATCACAACAATGGTCAAAAATTGTGAACATGGTAGACTCAAAACCATTGTTGAAGCAGGAATCTTCAATACAATGAATGAAGCCGTCACAAAGTATATACAATGTAGTACTGAAATGACAGGAAATGCCAATTCAATCCTATACGCTCAAAGAGGCCAAAGCCAGCGTGGTAATTACAATAATAGAGGTAATTATCGCGGCAGAGGCAATGGCCGCGGTTATTATAATAATAATAATTATAATAATAATAATTATAACAATAATTATAACAATAATTATACACGCAACAACGGACAGAATTACAACAACAATTATAGAGGAAACAACAGAGGAAACAATAGAGGAAATTATAGAGGGAATAACCATCAAAATGGAGGTTATAACTCTAGCAATAATAACAATAATAACAACAGCAATGTTAGGGTAGCCCAAACTCCCAACAACCTTTAGGTACACAGCAGTAGAAAATATTAAAGTTCACGCCATCAATCTCAGTCAAAGCACATTCGTCACTTTTATAAATGTAGAAACAGGAAAAGAATTTATATTTTTAGTAGACACTGGTGTGGAAATATCCATATTAAAAGAAAATTCCGATGGTTTTAAATACATCCAAGATAATTATATAATAAATATACAGGGAATAAGTAAGGAAGTTACCAAATCAAAAGGCTTAACTTCTATTGAAATTCAAACTTCTAAGTACATAATTCCACATGATTTCCATATCGTAAATATGCAATTCGCTATTCCATGTGATGGAATACTAGGAATCGATTTTATCAAAAGATACAACTGTCAATTAGACTTCAAGCCGTCTGAAGACTGGCTTATAATAAGACCAAATAACCTCAAATATCCGATTTATGTTCCAATAACATACAGTTCTGGCAACAACTCCCTAATTCTGCCAGCAAGATCCCAAGTCGTCCGAAAAATCGAAATAAATTCAGAAGAAGACAGCGTATTAATTCCGAATCAAGAAATTCAGCATGGTATCTATATCGCAAATACCATAGCAACAGTCCAAAATGCATATATAAGATTACTTAATACCACAAACACAGATCAAGTAGTTTATATCAAAAATATACATCATGAACCACTTTCAAACTACGAAGTACTAAAAACGAATTTAGAAACCAGACAAAAAATTGTATTATCCCAACTTGCAAAAAACTTTCCGCCTCAATTCAATGAACAGCTTACAGCATTATGTACCCAGTATAGTGTTGTATTCGGACTAGAAACCGAATCGATCACTACCAATAATTTTTATAAACAAAAGCTGAGATTAACTGACGATGAACCCGTATATATAAAAAATTATAGAAATCCTCATAGTCAACAAGACGAAATTCAAAAACAAGTCCAAAAACTCATCAATGATAAAATAGTGGAACCCTCTGTATCACCTTATAATAGCCCACTTTTGTTAGTACCAAAAAAGTCACTTCCAAATTCGCAAAAAAAAAATGGCGATTAGTAATTGACTATCGTCAAATTAATAAAAAAAACTCTTGTCTGATAAATTTCCACTCCCTAGAATCGATGATATTTTAGATCAACTAGGTAGAGCAAAATACTTCTCATGCCTTGACTTAATGTCAGGTTTTCATCAAATTGAATTGGAAAATAGTTCACGGGATATAACATCCTTTTCAACAAACGCTTCACGCGATTACCATTCGGTTTCAAAATAGCGCCAAACTCTTTTCAGAGAATGATGACTATAGCTTTCTCTGGATTAGAACCTTCGCAAGCATTTCTGTATATGGATGACTTAATAGTCATAGGTTGTTCCGAAAAACATATGCTCAAGAACTTGACTGATGTTTTCGAGAAATGTAGGCAACACAACCTAAAGTTACATCCTGAAAAATGTTAATTTTTATACCCTTGCAGAGGGTATTATGATTTCAGTCAGAAGTTTGCAACGCAGTGAAGGAGACGTTTCCGACCCCATAAAGTATATAAAGTATATATATATTCGTGATCAGCATCACTAGACGAGTCGATCTAGCCATGTCCGTCCGTCCGTCTGTCCGTCCGTTTCTACGCAAACTAGTACCTCAGTTTTGAAGCTATCGGGCTCAAACTTTCCCAAAAGTCTTCTTTCTATTGCAGGTAGTATATATGTCGGAACCAATCGGATCGGGCCACTATATCTTATAGCTCCCATAGGAAAGATCGAAAAAAAAAACGTAAAAAACGTAAAAAAAATTCTAGCTTTGGTGTTTTTTGAAATATTATCTTCTACTTTTGGGAATAATATTTTTTAAATATTTCTGAATTTCGAATAAAATTTTTATAAAATCGGATGACTATATCATATAGCTGCCATAGGAACGGTCCGAAAATTATATGGAAATTAATAGGAAAAAAATTATATCTTTGTTGATTTTTTTTACATTGTCTTTTCCTCTAGGATATGGCTTTTCTTTAATATTTAAAAATTTCGAATAAAATTTAACAAAATTCGGACGGCTATATTATATAGCTGCCATAGGAAGGATCAAAATATGAATGCCAAAGTAATACGAAAGCAGCTAAAATTTGGATTGTTGTAACTCATACGCAAGTTAATTTAAATTTAATGTTTTTGTAAATGAATAGAAATGATCTGCAAGGGTATATAAGCTTCGGCTGGCCGAAGCTAGCTTCCTTTCTTGTTCATGCATGAAGTCACTTTCATAGGGCATAAATGCACAGCTAAAGGAATCTTGCCCGACGACAAAAAATACGACGTCATTGAAAAATATCCAGTCCCACATGATGCGACAGACGCTTTGTAAAGAATTTTGCTAAATACTCCCGTTACATAACAAGATTATGTAAGAAAGATGTAAAATTCGAATGGACAACAGAATGTCAAAACGCCTTCGAACATTTTAAATCAGCATTAATAAACCCTACTCTGTTGCAATACCCAGATTTTAGCAAAGAATTTTGCATAATCACAGATGCTAGCAAATACGCTTGTGGAGCAGTCCTAACTCAAAACAAAAATGGACTACAGCTTCCAGTTGCATACGCATCAAGATCCTTTACGAAAGGTGAAAGCAAGAGAACAGAACAAGAATTAGCAGCTATTCATTGGGCAATAACACACTTCAGACCATATATTTATGGTAGACACTTTACCGTCAAAACAGACCATAGAGCACTTACATACCTACTTATTTTCAATGGTAAGTCTCAGCTCCAAACTAACACGAATGAGACTTGAATTGGAGGAATATAATTTTACGGTAGAGTATCTAAAGGGTAAAGATAACTATGTAGCCGATGCGCTCTCTAGAATAACCATCACAGACTTGAAAAATATACAAACAAACAATACAATTCTGAAAGTCACTACCAGAAACCAAGTAGACAAAAATCCTGCGCAGGAAAAGAACAAATAGAACTGCATAAGCAATCTATAGAGATAGCTTCAGAGCCCAACGTATATGAAGTCATTAATAATCATGAAGTACGTAAAGTAGTGACCTTGCATGTAAATAATAAGATGTGTTTATTTAAGCACGGGAAGAAAATTACAGCAAGATATGATGTTAGCGATTTGTATACTAATGGAACCATTGACTTAGATCAATTCTTTCAAAGGCTTGAAAAGCAGGCCGGTATTCACAAAATCAGCCAACTCAAAGTGGCTCCGTGGGAAAATATCTTTGAACATGTTTCAATTGATAATTTTAAAATTATGGGCAATAATATATTGAAATCATTGAGAGTAGCGCTACTCAACCCGGTGACCGTAATATAAAATTATAAAGAAAAAGAAGCTATATTGTCTACATTCCATGATGATCCAATACAAGGTGGTCATACAGGCATTACAAAAACCTTGGCCAAGGTCCAGAGATACTATTACTGGAAAAATATGTCCAAAGACATAAAAGAGTACATAAAAAAATGTCCTAAATGCCAAAAGTCAAAAACGACTAAACATACTAAGACCCCACTAACTATAACCGAAACCCCACAAAGACCTTTCGATATAGTAATTGTAGATACTATTGGTCCACTTCCAAAATCTAATAATGGAAACGAATACGCAGTAACACTCATCTGCGATTTAACTAAATACCTAGTAGCTATACCTATACCAAATAAAAGTGCAAATACAGTAGCAAAAGCTATATTTGAAGATTTTATTCTAAAGTACGGTCCAATGAAGACGTTCATTACGGACATGGGAACAGAATATAAAAATTCAATTATTGAAGATCTATGTAAATATTTAAATATTAAAAACATAACTTCAACTGCACACCACCACCAGACAGTAGGTACCGTGGAGCGAAGCCACAGAACACTCAATGAGTTCATTCGTTCATACATCTCAGTTGACAAAACAGATTGGGATGTATGGCCAAAATACTTCGTATATTGTTTTAATACAACACCATCTATGGCACATGACTATTGTCCATATGAGCTAGTTTTTGGTAAAATTTCAAATCTACCAAAACATTTTAATAGCATAAATAAAATAAAACCCCTTTATAATATAGAAGATTATGCAAAGGAATCCAAATTTAGATTAGAACAGGCATTTAAAAGAGCTAGACTAATGCTAGAATCTCATAAACTAAAACAGAAAATTAATTACGACAAAAAAAGTAACGATTTCAATTTAAAAATAGGAGATCAGGTTTTATTGCAAAATGAAACAGGGCATAAGTTAGATTTCAAATATACAGGTCCTTATAAAGTAGAACAAATAGGAGACAGAGATAACATAACCATAATAAATAATAAAAATAAAAAGCAAATAGTACATAAAGATAGATTAAAACTCTTTATTTCATAATCAATTTTTATTTCATAAATATATCACGTATGGCCATACATAATATAAGAGCAAATAAGATAACCAAATCTAAAATAAGAATACACACTAATAAAAAAAAAAAAAAAAAAAAATATAATAGTAAAACAAAAAAAAAAAAAAATAGAAAAACAAATTAATAACAAAAAAATTTTTGCCTATAAATAATATAATTTTTCTTCAAAGTTTGTAAAATTAATACTAGAAAATAACTCCATTATATTTCGTTATTTTTTCAAAAGGAGGGAGATGTAGTATGCACACATATTAAATATATATATCGAGCACCCACTGTACCAAGAGTACAGTGTTTATACAATTCAAGGTCTCGGTCATCAACATAAATGCCCGAAATGCGAACCGCTCGCTGTGCCTTGGCCCGCACGCTGAAAGTGCAAGTGTCAGCATAATTGCAACACGAGCGGACCTCATGTGTGTGTGCATATATCTCCGCGCTCCAGACTAAGTGAGCATAGCTTATATACTTTAGAATATGAGAATATATAGGACGTCTCTCCGCTGCCGCTGTTGGCAGCGCCGCTACGAGACTTAGACCTCTTTACCTCCTAAGTAAATTGGGCTCAACAAGAACCTCTTACCAATTAAACAATTAAATAAACTAAAATAAAAAGGAACATTAAATACAACTCCGATATTATTCTTGATGGCGGGGGAAATGACACCCTTTCTACTGGCGACCCTATTTTACTTGGAATGCTTTTTACAAATCATTAGATATTAAATCTTTAATTTTAACATGATGCCTTTTCATGTATTCTTTTTCATCCTTTAACCGTTTAATATTAACTGTACGAATAACAGGACATAGTTTAAATGGGTACCAAATCATTCTTGAATAGGAACGTCTTTGCTTTACAAACATGTAATGAAATAACTTGTTTCGAAAGTATGCGTTGATTATCCTAATTGACATGGAACTTCCAATTATTAATTGTTTGTCTATTGACTCTTCTTCTACTAAATGAACGGTTGTAAGAACGTCATTTACTTCGATTAATACGGATGGTGAACTGAAAACAACCTCACTTCCCAAGTGAGGTCCTGCCGGCGGAATATTACGACAGTGTATTTGCTCATCTTCTATTCCTTTAGAAATCGTTAAGCTACCTAACTCTTGTTCTTTTAATGGACTCGATAATAAAGTTTTTGAATCTATTTTATATGATTCTAAACTATTCTCTTTATGTTTGAATTCACTACAACAAATTAATTCATCGAGACAATTGGAAAACTGTTTTTCTGCCAGGGTAAGAAACTCCTCTGCCCTAAAAACCACAGGAATATATCCATCAATGCGGAATCTTTTCTCTATGATCGTTACTATATTTTGAACATCGAAAACATGAAAATAACATCTAGCTTGTTCCACCACATTAAACAATTTTTTAGCTAAATAGATAATCTTATTCCTTCTTATGTTAAGAGAATCCTTGCAGCCAATTAAATTCTCCACTGTCACATCGAGATATTTGCTTAATTGCTCGACTTTCTCTAAGAAAGCCTTCCTTGAAACATAATAGCTAAAATCGGACGACATCGTGCTCTTTGCAACTATTTTAGTTACTAATATCGAACTTATCTGTTGATTACGTTGACTTAGCCCATTGATTTCCAGGATGCAGTCGACGACTTTGTTGTAGCGACGATTTCGATGATCTCTTGGTGACAAAGTTCTGCAGCCAGCGACGTGGAGATGATTTTGTAGCCAGCAAGATGAAGTTAAGTTGTGGTGCCGAGATCTTCTTCTCGGTAGCTTCGATGTTTTGATTTATCCCAGATTCGGGATATTAAAAAATGCAATATTGCATCTGCAGGCTATTTGCCCAATGGTGTATTTATAGAAATATATTTTCCCATAATCCAAATTAATGGAGTTAAACGCTTATTTGCAATTCAATTCAAGGCCCTTATCTCTAAAGATTATAAAATGAAAGACCGATTTTTAAGGGGATACGACTACAGCCCAAGCCGTAAGAGCTAGAACATCCAAATTTTTGCACAGTATTTCATTGGGGATCTAAACGCCCACTAAGATCCGACATGTCCTCAAAGCTCAAAATTTGGTCTATTTGATTGCTTAACTTCTAAAGTGGTTGGAATTTTGAAATATGGAATTTGCCGAATTTTAGGTATTGAAAAGGCCTATTTAGATTTCTAAATGAAATTTCGATATCCCCCATAATTTGGGGGCTACATTTAAAGTTAACTTTTCGATTTTAAAAATCCAAACCGCTGCTCCGATCAAGATGATTTTTGGATCATTAGTTATTCTATGGCCCAAATGCCTAAGTTTAATTTTTCAAGATTTTAACATTTTTTTTTAGTATTTTTAAAGAATTTATTTAGGTTTTCTAAGTTATTGCGTCTCATTTTGCGGGAGCCTGCCGAGAGAGCGAAACCCAGAGAGGATGCCAAGAGAGCGACCGCCGAGAGAGCAACAGCCAAGAAAACTGATAAGGGGGAGGGGGAAATGCTGTGTGAAAAGGGGAGGGGAAAGGGGCAATTTTAGTTTAAATTTGTTTTGGATTTTAAAATCTTACACTGCTGCTCCGATCAATATGAATTTCGATCAATAGTCAGATCTGTGGATCAAATACTTAGGTTTTATTTTTCAAAAAGTATTTTTCATTTTGTAGCAAAAGTAAGAGCCCTATTTAATTTCCGCCACGGAAAAAAATAGACAAACTTACTACAAATTCTGTTAGCAAAGGCAAAATCTAACGATTCGAATTTCTGCCAAGTACGGAAGTTTGATCTGTAAACAATCAAATACGTTACTTCTTCAGATATGTTTGCATGTACGTATGTATATTTGGATATGTTTTGATTTGTATTGTGTGTTTCTATTTGAAAGTAGATGATGTGTTTAAATACAAATAAAATGATTACCTTCCTTTCAGCCAATGCTCAATCTTTCTAAGTTATTTGTAAAGTTTAAAACTAATAATTATCGTTCATATGCGGAACCTGGAAAAATAAGATACTTCGCTACTTTTGCATGGGATGGCAATCTTTGCGTGTTTGTACACAAGTTTTCATTACATTCAAAACTTGAAAATTTGAAAAAACAAATTCCAATTTACAAACAATTATATTTGTGCGCTAACTGAAAGCAAGTACAAAGATTCGCGACTTTCACATGGATTACATTCATTTATTATATGTTTTTAATTTTTATTGATTCGACAAGGATGAGATCGCAAGTTAGAAGTAGGCTATACTAAAAAATACATTTGCTCTTCTTTGCCACAATTCGTTTTATGAAAGTGAGAAGGATATAATGATAATGAGCGTTTGGACAGTAACAAGTGTAAAAAATGGGGACGATCAAGCGCACAATGAACTCTCTGAGAGAGCTTGCCTAAAGAGAGAAAGAAACAAGCACAAGATTGACCGTGGTGTGGCAAGGGGGTAGAGGGTTTAAATTCACAATTTTGATAATTTTTTTTAGATCATTTTAAAACCAGGAACTTTGCATTTTTACTTTAATCGTATATCCCCTGTTCGGAGCAGAGCGCCAGCGCCTAGTCATGCGCGCATAGGTGTACGACGGCACCTGCAGCGCTCTCTGCTTATCTTTTGTCGCCGTCTTTCTTATTCTACTAAAGCTGTCGCTTATCTATTCAGCGACTACTTTGTAGGCCTGTATATATATTAAGAGCTTGGAGCCAAGCTTACACAGTCCGTTTGCCGCTCCGAATAAACGATATACATATAATAAAACCTATTCGTGCGTTTTAAATTATAAATATTCAAGGGTGGCATATTCGTTGTTTTCCCCATAAACATTTGGTGACCCCGACGTGATAGCAGTTTTTATCGGAGTCTGCAACTCGGTCTCGCGATTGTTTAATATAGTTTCAACAAACGCTTTGTTTCGCTGTCTTTTTCGTGCATTCGGTCACAAACACACGAACATACATATGTGCATATAAAGGTGCACAGCCGGCCGTTCGATTTTTTTTGTACATTCCGCGCTGTGAAAAAACACCAAAACTGTGTTGTGCAAATAATACAAGTGAATTGCATTTAATGGTTGTTAATAGCGCATATTACATATATGTACATATGTACATATAGCCATACATACATTCGTTGTCAATTACATATATCCGCTGTTGCTAGGCAGGCAATTTATCGGCAAGAACAACAACAACCAAGTTAAAGGTTCCGTTGCATCTCGGCGACGGTTGTTAACCTCTACATTTTCGCGGTAAAAAATATAAGGTGTTTCATGCCTCTAACGCGGAGGGACAATTTATTTTATTTTCATTTTTTTTTTTCGAGATCAAAAAAGGATGTCTGATACGGAAAACTCGGTTCGGGCTCAAAATGAATCCACAAGTGACGTTGACTACTACCGAGTCAAGGCCCAATCTACTTTGCGCCAAATTAGCTCGATGAAATTTTATTTAGACCCTGAGGCGATTAATCAGTTTGACGAAGCTGATTTGCTGGCGCGAATGGAATGGATTAATTCCCTAAATCAGGCATTTGATTCTGCGCAGACATCGTTGGAAAGACTAGATTTTGCAGAGATCTCCAGCAACCATCGGATTGAATTTGCTGAGGTTTACATGGATGTGAAGGCGAAACTAAATCGAGGCTTGGCTGCTCATCGCAAGTCGCAATTGCCGGCTTCAACAGCTGCAAATTCAACATCTATTGATCTCATTAATAATGCGGATCTCTCTTTTCGATCTAGGAAGCCTCGGTTGCCAAATATGGAAATTGCTCGTTTTCATGGATCCTACTCTGAGTGGCCCGAATTTCTTGCAACTTTCAATACGGTCATCGGAAATGATGATGAGCTAAGTGACATTGAAAAACTACAATATTTGCGTTCGAGTTTGGGCGGCGTGGCTCTGGAAACCATACGCTCGCTCGAACCCTCGAATGCTAATTATAAAGAGGCTATGAATTTGCTGGTTAATCGATTTGATAATAAAGTTTTACACTTTCAGGCACACGTTCAGGCAATATTCGGTTTAAAGGGTGTCGAGAAGGGATCGTCGAAGGGTCTTCGGGAGCTCAGTGATTGCATGAATTCGCATCTGCGGGCAATTCGAACCCTGGCCACTACGCAACAAATTTTGGATGGACTTTTAATTCACATCGTCACTCGGAAACTGGATCAGAGGACGCGGGAAAAATGGGAAGAGGATTTGTCAATCACTGAGCTGTCCACCTGGGATGCTATGGAGTCGTTTTTGGAAAAGAGATGCAGGATGATGGAAAACTTGGATCAAGCCTTGGTAACTCAAACACCAGGCCAGCAGGTGGGAAAAAACTTGCACAAATATATCCAAAATTCACTGATTGCTGCTGCTACTAACTCAAATCATTTGCTATGTTTATTTTGCGATGCACGATGCATTATTTGCCAAAGTGTTCTCGATTTTTAAATTTGAGTCCGAATCTTCGATATAGAGAAGCAAAGAAGTTGCACCTTTGCCTCAACTGTTTGCGCAAGGGCCATAGTTTGCAGCAATGCAAGTCGACTCACTGCAAATATTGTCGCATGAAGCACCATTCATTATTACACATGAACCATGACCCATCCGCACCATCCACCTCATTTTCATCTCCATCATGCGATCCATCCTCGAGCTCTCAGCCATTGCCATCTACTTCATCAGCATTAGTATCATGTTCGCATACATTATCGCATCCTAATCATCATTTACTAAGCCCTCCACCCAAAACCTCAAATATTTTGCCGATCGACTACGTGTTGCTTCCAACTGCTATTATCTACGTTAAAAATAGAATTGGAGCATTTATGCCTTGACGAGCAATTTTAGATTCGGCTTCCCAGCTTAACTTCATAACCTCTCGCTTAGCTAGCCAACTAAATTTGAATCATAGAAGGTCGCAAACCTCGATTTCTGGGATAGGAGAATCTTCTATGATCTCTGATAAGACTGTCGATATTCTGGCGCAATCACGGGATGCAAGCTATCGTGCGGCATTCACAGCGGTGGTGACTCGCAGGATTACTGATTATCAGCCCCATTTCAATATAAATGCAGCATCATGGAGGATACCGCAAAACATTTCGCTCGCGGATCCTCATTTCAATCAATCGCAACGAATTGACCTTTTACTTGGCGCTGGGTTGTTTTTCGAAATAATTTCTATGGGACAAATTCATTTGGATAGGGCTTTGTCAACTCTTCAGAACACCAAACTTGGTTGGATAGTCTCTGGAGGGTTATCATCGAGTATGCCAACCCATAAATCAGTTTTACAAACCAGCATCAACGACCCAGCTGATCATTCCGATGACACACTTGCCGCCATAGTAAAGCGATTTTGGGAAATTGAGGACTTCACTTCGTCTAAGCCATCTTTATTGCCTGAGGACTTGCGATGTGAACAGCTTTTCACTGAAAATTTCATTAGACTTGAAAACGGCCAATACTCTGTTCGTCTCTTGTCCACTTCCGGATTTGAATCTCTAGGTGATTCTTATTGCCTGGCTCGTCGTCGGTTCAAGAGCTTGGAAGCTAAACTAGATAGAAACCCAGCCCTGAAAGCTCAGTACTCAGCATTTTTGAAGGAGTATATCGATTTAGGTCATATGTCTATTGTAATAAAGGAACCGTCAGAAACACAATTCTTTTTGCCCCACCATTGCGTGCATAAGCAGGAGAGCACGACTACGAAGCTTCGTGTCGTTTTTGATGGATCTGCTAAATCAACCTTTGGTTGACTTACTTCTGGCAGGACCAACAATTCAACAAAAAATCTTCAATATACTGCTTCGTTTTCGATTTTTTAAAGTTGCCCTTTGTGGAGATATCTGCAAGATGTACCGTTGCGTGCGTCTTTCGTACCCGGATGACTTTTTGCAGTGCATCGTTTGGAGAGAGAACTCCACAGAAGATCTCTATGATCTCTGATAAGACTGTCGATATTCTGGCGCAATCACGGGATGCAAGCTATCGTGCGGCATTCACAGCGGTGGTGACTCGCAGGATTACTGATTATCAGCCCCATTTCAATATAAATGCAGCATCATGGAGGATACCGCAAAACATTTCGCTCGCGGATCCTCATTTCAATCAATCGCAACGAATTGACCTTTTACTTGGCGCTGGGTTGTTTTTCGAAATAATTTCTATGGGACAAATTCATTTGGATAGGGCTTTGTCAACTCTTCAGAACACCAAACTTGGTTGGATAGTCTCTGGAGGGTTATCATCGAGTATGCCAACCCATAAATCAGTTTTACAAACCAGCATCAACGACCCAGCTGATCATTCCGATGACACACTTGCCGCCATAGTAAAGCGATTTTGGGAAATTGAGGACTTCACTTCGTCTAAGCCATCTTTATTGCCTGAGGACTTGCGATGTGAACAGCTTTTCACTGAAAATTTCATTAGACTTGAAAACGGCCAATACTCTGTTCGTCTCTTGTCCACTTCCGGATTTGAATCTCTAGGTGATTCTTATTGCCTGGCTCGTCGTCGGTTCAAGAGCTTGGAAGCTAAACTAGATAGAAACCCAGCCCTGAAAGCTCAGTACTCAGCATTTTTGAAGGAGTATATCGATTTAGGTCATATGTCTATTGTAATAAAGGAACCGTCAGAAACACAATTCTTTTTGCCCCACCATTGCGTGCATAAGCAGGAGAGCACGACTACGAAGCTTCGTGTCGTTTTTGATGGATCTGCTAAATCAACCTTTGGTTGACTTACTTCTGGCAGGACCAACAATTCAACAAAAAATCTTCAATATACTGCTTCGTTTTCGATTTTTTAAAGTTGCCCTTTGTGGAGATATCTGCAAGATGTACCGTTGCGTGCGTCTTTCGTACCCGGATGACTTTTTGCAGTGCATCGTTTGGAGAGAGAACTCCACAGAAGAGTTGAGTGTTTTTAAATTGAACACGGTGACCTATGGAACCAAGCCAGCTGCCTTCTTGGCTATAAGGGCCATGCATCAACTCTCATACGATGAGGAGGAATCATTTCCTATTGGATCAAAGATTGTTCGTAAAGATTTCTATGTGGATGATTTAATATCTGGTGGGGACTCAGTTGAGGAGGTGAGAGAAATTCGTCGTCAGGTGAAGGAACTACTGTCGCGAGGCCACTTTCCAATCCGCAAATGGTGCTCGAATGAGTCAGCAGCCCTGGAAGGAGAGTCCGAATGCGACAAGGAGCGGCTAATCAAATTTCACGATGGATCGGATGTCGCCAAGGCATTGGGACTAGTCTGGGATCCATCTTCTGATCAGCTCCTATTTAATTTTTCTCAACTGCCAATTAACAAACGACCCACTAAGCGGATTGCATTGTCAACGATTGCCAAATTCTATGATCCGCTCGGTTTAATAACTCCAATTATCACAAAATGTAAGATTTTTCTGCAATCTCTATGGAGTGCGAACGTGGATTGGGATGACGCACTGCCAGAGCCTATTCTTTCGTCATGGGGGGAGTTGACCTCACAGTAATCGGTCGTACAGAACTTAAAATTTCCACGATTCGTACTGCAACCAAGAACCGCCGTTGAGTTGCATGGATTCTGCGATGCTAGCATGTCAGCTTATGGAGCGTGTCTATACTTGCGATCGGAGGCCAATGGAGAATCGAAAGTCCATCTGCTCTGTGCCAAGTCAAGGGTTGCTCCATTGAAGGCTTTAACAATTCCAAGATTAGAACTTTCCGCAGCGCTTTTATTGGCTGAGCTAATCGTAAACGTCAAGGAAGCCATAGATTTCGATTGCACCTTTCATTGCTGGTCGGACTCGTCTATTGTGTTGGCGTGGATTCGGCAACCTCCGAGGGAGTTTAACGTTTTCGTATCAAACAGAATCGCGAAAATTCAGGAGATGATGAAAGATATGACTTGGCATCACGTTCCTACAAACTTGAATCCAGCAGACGTGGTATCGCGAGGATGTACCCCGAGAGAATTGTTGGAACATTCTCTTTGGGCTAACGGGCCTCCATTCCTTCTGCAAAGTTCGTCGAATTGGCCGTTCCTGCTAGGCGCAGTAAAGGATCTTCCAGAGCGCCGTTCTGTGGCTCTAATTGGGACCGTTAGCATGGACAGTTTATCATACTGCAAATTTCTTAACTCTTTCGATAAGTTGCAGCGCGTATTTGCATACATATATCGGTTCATTTCAAATTGCAAAGCCAAATCTGCGCCGTTAAAAGGTCGTCTTTCGGTAGAGGAGATCAACTCTGGAACTGTACTTCTTTTAAGGGGCATTCAACAGGTTAACTTGGCAAAGGAGTACGTATTCCTTAGCCAGGGCAAGCCGTTTCCACAGAAAAGCAAGCTGGTGTCACTTAGGCCTATACTCGGCTCCGATGGGTTACTTCGCGTTGGTGGAAGGCTGCAAAACGCAAACTTGAACTACGATACGAGGCATCCGATACTGTTGCCCAAAGATCATCCAGTCACCAAGGCGATCATCGTCTATTATCATGAAAAATATTTGCATGCAGGATCGCAGGCGCTGCTTGCCGCATTACGGCAAAGGTACTGGCCGATTGGAGGCCGCAAATTCGTCGCCAGCGTTATCAACAAGTGCGTCCGATGTTTCCGAATGAAGCCCGTCACTTGGGAGCACGTCATGGGTAGCCTGCCAGCAAGCAGAGTGCAGCCCAATCCAGCCTTTCATACTACAGGAGTGGACTACTGTGGGCCATTCTATCATAAGGCAGAGGCCAGAAATAAGGCACCCCACAAGTGTTATATCGCCGTCTTTGTCTGTTTTTCCACGAAGGCTGCTCATTTGGAAGTGGTCCAGGATCTCACGACAGATTCTTTCATCGCAGCGCTGAGGAGATTCATCAGCCTTAGAGGCAGTCCTCGTACCATTTGGAGCGACAATGCTACCAACTTTGTCGGTGCAAAGGGCGAGCTGGCCGAGCTGAAAGAGCTCTTTTTGAGCGAGCAGCACACAACATTGATCTCTTCAGTCTGCTTAGCTGATGGGATTGATTGGAAGTTCATCCCTCCGCGTGCCCCGCACTTCGGTGGCTTATGGGAGGCTGCTGTGAAATCAGCTAAATTTCACTTCTACAGAGTCGTCGGTGCATCCGTATTAGCCATCGATGAATTAAGAACTCTTGCTTATGAGATTTCTGCCATCCTTAACTCCCGTCCACTGTGTCCAATTTCAGAAAATGCTGAAAACCTTGAGGTGCTAACACCGGCGCATTTCCTGAAGGGTTCCACCTACACTAAGTTTCCTGAGCCTGACATTACTCATCTTCTCGAAGGCCGCCTTAGCAGATGGCAGCGTGTGACTCAGATGCAGCAGCATTTCTGGAAAAGATGGAGCAGCGAGTATTTGACCCTTCTACAAGAGAGGAGCAAGTGGCGCGTCGACACGTCTAATATCAAGGTTGGAAGCATAGCTTTGCTGAAGGAGGACAACGTTCCACCCTTGAGATGGCAGCTTGGGCGCATCGAGGAAGTCATACCCGGCGGGGACGGAGTCATCAGAGTAGCTATTGTCCGCACAGCTGCGGGTCTGATTCAGAGAGCCGTCGCCAAACTAGCCGTTCTGCCTATCGATTCCGAGATAGTTGGAACCTTACCTCTTCCAACGGGGGGAGTATGTTCGGAGCAGAGCGCCAGCGCCTAGTCATGCGCGCATAGGTGTACGACGGCACCAGCAGCGCTCTCTGCTTATCTTTTGTCGCCGTCTTTCTTATTCTACTAAAGCTGTCGCTTATCTATTCAGCGACTACTTTGTAGGCCTGTATATATATTAAGAGCTTGGAGCCAAGCTTACACAGTCCGTTTGCCGCTCCGAATAAACGATATTCATATAATAAAACCTATTCGTGCGTTTTAAATTATAAATATTCAAGGGTGGCATATTCGTTGTTTTCCCCATAAACAAATACCAAAATATAGAAGTTTTTAGCTAACTCGAGGTCATACCGGCTAAGACTTCAAGAAGTCCAAGACGTCGGCATTATGCCAACACACAAAAAGGAGCGAATAGGCTTCACTGTACATGCATGTTTCATGCAGTAGCCAACTACAATAATCAGCAGTGAAATCACTGTCTTGGTCAACTATCGAAGTGGGTTACCATTCAAGCCGCGCTATAACTGGTTGGAAATTATAGCGTCGCCATAGCGGTAAACTTCGAAAAGCTGTCTCTGACCTCTATCAGAGTTCCGTGACAGATGGTGAAGAATATGAATTAATGCATATTTTTAGGCTTCCATATATTAGCCTTTTACGGCGTGTTTACCGTTTTTTGTCCTTAGATAAGGACCTTTTTTTGTTACAGAGAAGTTTTTAGCTAACTGGAAGTCATGCCGGCTTAGACTTCAAGAAGTCCAAGACGTCGGCATTATGCCAAAATATCTATATCCTTTATATCATTAAATTTAATTATTATATATTTGATTTCTTTACCTATTATTAAATACAGAAATAGATTTGTAACCAAAAAACAACTTCCAGAATTAGACAAAGAAGAAATATTTTTAACGGAATTATGATATCGTTTAAACGAAATCCAAAATGAATCGGGACGATCCATTTTAGGAGGGGGAGAGTTATTCAACCCCCAGCCGAATGAGTAAATTTTAAAAAGTGTTTTTATATTTTCGAATGTAAAATTATTTTTCTTCACAAAATATGATATCAGAACTTATGTATGTTGAAGGTGCGGTCGTCACTATTTTTTTTACCTCGTTAAGATGTGTTTTTGTTTGATTTAAATGTACCATAAATTGTTTGAAACTTCCCCAAATGTTACTTTATTGAAAAAAGTCGATAGTAATCGACTGAAAATCGAAATGTACCTAACAATATAACAGTCAACAGTAGAAATATAATTATTCACAAAGATAATATAAAATTCGAAATATTTAAATATTTCTTCTTTTTTACTTTTTCCAGAAAATGTTTTATCAGGTGCTCATACTACACCTTATATTATTAACAAAATCAGAAATAATTGACTGTACGTCACGAGTATCTTTTATTTAAGGACAATAAAGACGTATTGACGTATGACACATACGCAGATTTATTTCACGTAACTAACATAAGTTTTTATAAAGAAATAATTCACTTGGAATCAGATAATCAGGGTATTCCCTAAACTGTTGAATTGCTAAATTGTTGAAAATTCAACCGAACATTTCAGTAATTAAGGGAACGACCCTAAATGGTTTCTGTTGAATTTTCAATTTTAAGATGTCAGCTGTTCTATCAACAGTTTGTCAGTTTGTCATATTGCCAGGCTGGTAAGCACATATAATGTTTAAAATTAAGGAAAATCCCGAAAAAAAGACAAAAAACCAAACTATTAGAACAGGTAACAGGCAGCATCCTATCAGAAATCCTTTATTTGGATATTTTTTTGGATTGCAACGGCACGTAAGATGGTTATTTGCTGAATTGTTAACATAATTAGATGTATTTTTTTTGTAGACGAATCTCTTTGCAAACAGGAAGCTCTGCTCTGCTGAAGCGTTTCGATATGGGGTTCCAAATGTGGCACACTCAGTACCCAAAAACAACATATTTTCCAGAGAAATTCTGCGAACCGTTGATGGCAAACTTTCGATTTTATTGTTAACCTAATACAATATGATGAAGTCTTTACTACCATACGATCCGATCTGCAACTGCCTGTGAAGGTACAGTTGATGATAGTTTTGTATCGCCTTGGCTCTTACGGAGAAGGAAGTTCCATTGTGAAATCTGCGTCCTTTTTTGGAGTCGGAGATGGTGGCACTATAGTGAGAGCTACATTTCGAGTATTTAAGGCTATTTTAAAAATAGATAAAACATATTTGTCTTAGGCGAACTTGGAAGAACGTGTGTCGATTGTACAAAAAACATTTGACGAATTATCATTTTGTATTGGATATGTTAATGGCAGTGATATTCCCCTGGCCGAAAAACCAGTAGAAGATCAAGAATCGTATTATTTCAGGAAGCAATGATGTTCTATAAAAATGCAAGCTGTTTGCGATCATCGGAAGCTCATTAGACACTTGTTGGTTGGATGGCCAGGCAGTGTCCATGACAGCCACATTTTTCAAAACTGTTCACTCTATACAAAGGCAGACTTATTTTTTACTGGTGACCAATGAATACCCAGAGACTGTGCCTATAAACTGTCTGAGCAAGTTATAACACCCTTTCGTGCCAATTCAACTGACCTTACACGTAGTGCCAGGAATGAGTTTAATAGAACTTTTAGCAGATACAGAGTACGCATAGAGCAGTGCTTGTTTAAACAAAGATTCAATAGTTTAAAATGAAGTTTCTAAAACGACAGGGAAGAATTCATCTAAAGGAGAGCAAATACGTCGATTGATTTATGAAAGTCAAGAAAAGAAGCTTAGGGCAGCCGAAGCTTATATACCCTTGCAGATAAAGTAAATACCTACTTACTCTATCGCTGCAGTTCCAGGGGTTCCAGATTCTGCGAGCCTATTTCAAATTTTGTTTTTAAGTTGTCAAACATCAAAACGCCTACTACCTACAAAGTGACAAGGTTTTTTTTTATATTTGTTTATTTATTCCAATGGGAGCCTTAAGATATAGTGGTCCGAGCCGGCTCGCTCCGACATATGTACTACCTGCAATAGAAGGAAGACTTTTATGGAAAGTTTCATCGCGATAGCTTTAAAACTGAAAGACTAGTTCGTATAGAAACGGACAGACGGACATGGCTAGATGGACTCGGCAATTGGTGCTGATCAAGAATATTTATACTTTATGTGGTCGGAAACGCCTCCTTCACTGCGTTACAAACTTCTGACTGAAATTATAATACCCTCTGCAAGGGTATAAATATTTCAAAGTACATATACAAAAACTGTATAAAAACTGATTTTATTTCAATAAGTCTTTGTTTACGTAACTAACATGAAATTCTTATAATATAACTATCTATGGTCTACGCAGAGACCACATCTGTTTGCCTGAGCGAATGCCTTATCAACGGTCTCCCGCAAGGCGACCCTTTGTGCAGTGTGAAAACTATATTTATGGTTAGGCTCAAGTGGCCTGTACTTAAGGACTACAAGTGTTAGCACTGCACCCTTGTAGGGTTTGAGTTACAGATCGTTATTTACGGCTCTAGATCAATTAACATATTGGCATGTATCGAACTCGTAAAGTATTATATTTATTATAAAAAGTGTTCTTCTGGAACATTGGGGAATATTCTTCAGTTATCTTTTGGTAGAACTTCTTGACAGTCGGTTTCTGTGAGAATAAAATGATTAATTTATATCAATTAGTTATGATTTTTACTTACTTCAAGTTTTTCTGGGCAATCCTTTACTTTTTCCCAAACCATTTCTATAAAGATGGTCAAAGCTTCGGTTGTTCATCGTTTGCGCTTCACGTAAAATCGAAAATATCCTTAAAATAATTTATAAATTAAATTAGTTATTAAAATTTAATTTTTAAAATTTGTTTGTCAATTACTTCTTCCTCCATGTTTACAAGTGACCAGAGTTTTAGTCGAGAACAGTGAAAACTTTGGTTATCAGCAATTCAACAGCCTAGAGGTTCTTGCTGAAATTTCTAAAAGTTGACTTTGTTTAACAGGTGATACAAATTCAACAACTCAACAAACAGTTTAGGGAATACCCTGAATATTAAAAGGGATATTAATAAAAGATCACAATGGGAAATTAAATATGACTTAGAAGCAATCGAATTAATTTAATCATAATTAATTTCAACTAGGTCAAAATGCGGAATAAATGAGTTGGGCACTGTGTGGAAATGGTTAGCTGGAATTTGGGATCATGATGCTTTTATTAAAGTTCAGAATAAAATCAATGAATTAATTAAAAATAATAATGGATTATCCTTAAACCCCCTCAAATCAAAATGCATAGTAATATTTAACCGATTTTTTAACACAGATCATCTGGAAAAACTTTGCTTAAATGGTCAACTATTAAAATATGTAGACCAAGCGAGCAACTTGTCCTGGAGTAATCTCGTAAATTGAACGATTGGCAAAATGTATGGGATACTTAGACAACTTAACGACACGAAAACCTTTTTACCAATAAATTTTTAAAATGCTCGTAGCGAAAACTAAGCTGACACCATTACTGTTTTATGGAGTCGAAGTCTTCGGAAATTGTGACGCTACTAGCCAGCACAAACTCCTTGTAGCTTTCAACAATGTAGCGAGATATATATTTAATCGCGAGCGCACAGATCGAATCTCTAACGCAACTTGTAAAATTTTTGACATCCCGCTCAAAGTCTGGATCAAGTACAAAACACTAATACTGTTGCTCAAAATACAACTGCCGAGATAAAAAATATTTTAGGAAACTAAAATTCAGCGCTTCCATTTATATAATAGTTCCAAATAATCTAATTTGTCAAGTTGTAAAACACTCCTATGCCGAGAAACACTTTTTTATCGGTGCTGTACGTTCTCGGAACAAACTACCACATCCACTAAAAACAATTAAATTTTACACGCAATTCAAAGCAAAATTACACACTCATTTTCAAACTAGTAATTTATTTAAAACAAAACTTTAGTCTTTAAGAAATCAATGTTAGTAATGCCATATAGCTAAATGTCTTTGAAATAGAACAATGTAGTTAAGAAATTTATTTATGTTCAGGAATTATCAAATTGTGACTAGCTCACTAATTTATAAGTATTTTTTGTACTTGTAGCGTTAGAAAGAAATAAAACCAAAATTAAAATTAAATTAAAATGAAATTAATAATACCAAAATATAGAAGTTTTTAGCTAACTCGAGGTCATACCGGCTAAGACTTCAGAAGTCCAAGACGTCGGCATTATGCCAACACACAAAAAGGAGCGAATAGGCTTCACTGTACATGCATGTTTCATGCAGTAGCCAACTACAATAATCAGCAGTGAAATCACTGTCTTGGTCAACTATCGAAGTGGGTTACCATTCAAGCCGCGCTATAACTGGTTGGAAATTATAGCGTCGCCATAGCGGTAAACTTCGAAAAGCTGTCTCTGACCTCTATCAGAGTTCCGTGACAGATGGTGAAGAATATGAATTAATGCATATTTTTAGGCTTCCATATATTAGCCTTTTACGGCGTGTTTACCGTTTTTTGTCCTTAGATTAGGACCTTTTTTTGTTACAGAGAAGTTTTTAGCTAACTCGAAGTCATGCCGGCTTAGACTTCAAGAAGTCCAAGACGTCGGCATTATGCCAAAATATCTATATCCTTTATATCATTAAATTTAATTATTATATATTTGATTTCTTTACCTATTATTAAATACAGAAATAGATTTGTAACCAAAAAACAACTTTCAGAATTAGAAAAATCTAACGAAGAAATATTTTTAACGGAATTATGATATCGTTTAAACGAAATTCAAAATGAATCGGGACGATCCATTTTAGGAGGGGGAGAGTTATTCAACCAATGAATCGGTTCCACTTATGGAATTAATAAAAAAAAATTTTAATTCAATCTCAGCTACATTGCCTTTGCCTTTGTTTAAGGTTCTGCCTTCGCCATTTTCATTAACTTCGAGGGCAGCGCTTGATCGCCATGCCAGGAGCGGATCGAGGGGCGCGAAAGCACGGCGCGCGGGCTGGCAAATACGTCGCGAGGCTGCCGCAGGCGCGGGACAGGGGGGCATGGAGCTGTAAGGAAGAAAGGCGTCAGAAACCGGCCAAAAACATTAAAAAGGGTGCAAAACACTCACCATTTTCCAGAATCCACGCGGTACTGGAAAATCGGGATGGGGTGCTGCAATAGCGGCGGTCGATCGATAGTGCGATCGATAAGGATAGGCCGAATGAGTAAATTTTAAAAAGTGTTTTTATATTTTCGAATGTAAAATTATTTTTCTTCACAAAATATGATATCAGAACTTATGTATGTTGAAGGTGCGGTCGTCACTATTTTTTTACCTCGTTAAGAGGTGTTTTTGTTTGATTTAAATGTACCATAAATTGTTCGAAACTTCCCCAAATGTTACTTTATTGAAAAAAGTCGATAGTAATCGACTGAAAATCGAAATGTACCTAACAAAATAACAGTCAACAGTAGAAATATAATTATTCACAAAGATAATATAAAATTCGAAATATTTAAATATTTCTTCTTTTTTACTTTTTCCAGAAAATGTTTTAACAGGTGCTCATACTACACCTTATATTATTAACAAAATCAGAAATAATTGACTGTACGTCACGAGTATCTTTTATTTAAGGACAATAAAGACGTATTGACGTATGACACATACGCAGATTTATTTCACGTAACTAACATAAGTTTTTATAAAGAAATAATTCACTTGGAATCAGATAATCAGGGTATTCCCTAAACTGTTGAATTGCTAAATTGTTGAAAATTCAACAGAACATTTCAGTAATTAAGGGATCGACCCTAAATGGTTCCTGTTGAATTTTCAATTTTAAGATATCAGCTGTTCTATCAACAGTTTGTCAGATTGTCATATTGCCAGGCTGGTAAGCACATATAATGTTTAAAATTAAGGAAAATCCCAAAAAAATTACAAAAAACCAAACTATTAGAACAGGTAACAGGCAGCATCCTATCAGAAATCATTTATTTGGATATTTTATTGGATTGCAACGGCACGTAAGATGGTTATTTGCTGAATTGTTAACATAATTAGATGTATTTTTTTGTAGACGAATCTCTTTGTAAACAGGAAGCTCTGCTCGATATGGGGTTCCAAATGTGGCACACTCAGTACCCAAAAACAACATATTTTCCAGAGAAATTCTGCGAACCGTTGATGGCAAACTTTCGATTTTATTGTTAACCTAATACAATATGATGAAGTCTTTACTTCCATACGATCCGATCTGCAACTGCCTGTGAAGGTACAGTTGATGATAGTTTTGTATCGCCTTGGCTCTTACGGAGAAGGAAGTTCCATTGTGAAATCTGCGTCCTTTTTTGGAGTCGGAGATGGTGGCACTATAGTGAGAGCTACATTTCGAGTATTTAAGGCTATTTTAAAAATAGATAAAACATATTTGTCTTAGGCGAACTTGGAAGAACGTGTGTCGATTGTACAAAAAACATTTGACGAATTATCATTTTGTATTGGATATGTTAATGGCAGTGATATTCCCCTGGCCGAAAAACCAGTAGAAGATCAAGAATCGTATTATTTCAGGAAGCAAAGATGTTCTATAAAAATGCAAGCTGTTTGCGATCATCGGAAGCTCATTAGACACTTGTTGGTTGGATGGCCAGGCAGTATCCATGACAGCCGCATTTTTCAAAACTGTTCACTCTATACAAAGGCAGACTTATTTTTTACTGGTGACCAATGAATACCCAGAGACTGTGCCTATAAACTGTCTGAGCAAGTTATAACACCCTTTCGTGCCAATTCAACTGACCTTACACGTAGTGCCAGGAATGAGTTTAATAGAACTTTTAGCAGATACAGAGTACGCATAGAGCAGTGCTTGTTTAAACAAAGATTCAATAGTTTAAAAGAACTAAAGATTATGGCAAAGAATGGTACAAGTTTATCGGTGATTTGTGACTGGTTTTTGTTTGCGCTGTTCTCCATAATATAATTATTTTATCTGGCCATGATGATATAATGGATTACCCCCTTAAATGATGATGATCAATTTAATGAAGTTTCTAAAACGACAGGGAAGAATTCATCTAAAGGAGAGCAAATACGTCGATTGATTTATGAAAGTCAAGAAAAGAAGCTTAGGGCAGCCGAAGCTTATATACCCTTGCAGATAAAGTAAATACCTACTTACTCTATCGCTGCAGTTCCAGGGGTTCCAGATTCTGCGAGCCTATTTCAAATTTTGTTTTTAAGTTGTCAAACATCAAAACGCCTACTACCTACAAAGTGACAAGGTTTTTTTTTATATTTGTTTATTTATTCCAATGGGAGCCTTAAGATATAGTGGTCCGAGCCGGCTCGCTCCGACATATGTACTACCTGCAATAGAAGGAAGACTTTTATGGAAAGTTTCATCGCGATAGCTTTAAAACTGAAAGACTAGTTCGTATAGAAACGGACAGACGGACATGGCTAGATGGACTCGGCAATTGGTGCTGATCAAGAATATTTATACTTTATGTGGTCGGAAACGCCTCCTTCACTGCGTTACAAACTTCTGACTGAAATTATAATACCCTCTGCAAGGGTATAAATATTTTAAAGTACATATACAAAAACTACTATAAAAACTGATTTTATTTCAATAAGTCTTTGTTTACGTAACTAACATGAAATTCTTATAATATAACTATCTATGGTCTACGCAGAGACCACATCTGTTTGCCTGAGCGAATGCCTTATCAACGGTCTCCCGCAAGGCGACCCTTTGTGCAGTGTGAAAACTATATTTATGGTTAGGCTCAAGTGGCCTGTACTTAAGGACTACAAGTGTTAGCACTGCACCCTTGTAGGGTTTGAGTTACAGATCGTTATTTACGGCTCTAGATCAATTAACATATTGACATGTATCGAACTCGTAAAGTATTATATTTATTATAAAAAGTGTTCTTCTGGAACATTGGGGAATATTCTTCAGTTATCTTTTGGTAGAACTTCTTGACAGTCGGTTTCTGTGAGAATAAAATGATTAATTTATATCAATTAGTTATGATTTTTACTTACTTCAAGCTTTTCTGGGCAATCCTTTATTTTTTCCCAAACCATTTCTACAAAGATGGTTAAAGCTTCGGTTGTTCATCGTTTGCGCTTCACGTAAAATCGAAAATATCCTTAAAATAATTTATAAATTAAATTAGTTATTAAAATTCAATTTTTAAAATTTGTTTGTCAATTACTTCTTCCTCCATGTTTACAAGTGACCAGAGTTACCCTCTTAGTTTTAGTCGAGAACAGTGAACACTTTGGTTATCATCAATTCAACAGCCTAGAGGTTGTTGCTGAAATTTCTAAAAGTTTACTTTGTTTAACAGGTGATACAAATTCAACAACTCAACAAACAGTTTAGGGAATACCCTGAATATTAAAAGGGATACTAATAAAAGATCACAATGGGAAATTAAATATGACTTAGAAGCAATCGAATTAATTTAATCATAATTAATTTCAACTAGGGCAAAATGCGGAATAAATGAGTTGGGCACTGTGTGGAAATGGTTAGCTGGAATTTGGGATCATGATGCTTTTATTAAAGTTCAGAATAAAATCAATGAATTAATTAAAAATAATAATGGATTATCCTTAAACCCCCTCAAATCAAAATGCATAGTAATATTTAACCGATTTTTTAACACAGATCATCTGGAAAAACTTTGCTTAAATGGTCAACTATTAAAATATGTAGACCAAGCGAGCAACTTGTCCTGGAGTAATCTCGTAAATTGAACGATTGGGAAAATGTATGGGATAATAAGACAACTTAACGACACGAAAACCTTTTTACCAATAAATTTTTAAAATGCTCGTAGCGAAAACTAAGCTGACACCATTACTGTTTTATGGAGTCGAAGTCTTCGGAAATTGTGACGCTACTAGCCAGCACAAACTCCTTGTAGCTTTCAACAATGTAGCGAGATATATATTTAATCGCGAGCGCACAGATCGAATCTCTAACGCAACTTGTAAAATTTTTGACATCCCGCTCAAAGTCTGGATCAAGTACAAAACACTAATACTGTTGCTCAAAATACAACTGCCGAGATAAAAAATATTTTAGGAAACTAAAATTCAGCGCTTCCAACTATATAATAGTTCCAAATAATCTAATTTGTCAAGTTGTAAAACACTCCTATGCCGAGAAACACTTTTTTATCGGTGCTGTACGTTCTCGGAACAAACTACCACATCCACTAAAAACAATTAAATTTTACACGCAATTCAAAGCAAAATTACACACTCATTTTCAAACTAGTAATTTATTTAAAACAAAACTTTAGTCTTTAAGAAATCAATGTTAGTAATGCCATATAGCTAAATGTCTTTGAAATAGAACAATGTAGTTAAGAAATTTATTTATGTTCAGAAATTATCAAATTGTGACTAGCTCACTAATTTATAAGTATTTTTTGTACTTGTAGCGTTAGATAGAAATAAAACCAAAATTAAAATTAAATTAAAATGAAATTAATAATACCAAAATATAGAAGTTTTTAGCTAACTCGAGGTCATACCGGCTAAGACTTCAAGAAGTCCAAGACGTCGGCATTATGCCAACACACAAAAAGGAGCGAATAGGCTTCACTGTACATGCATGTTTCATGCAGTAGCCAACTACAATAATCAGCAGTGAAATCACTGTCTTGGTCAACTATCGAAGTGGGTTACCATTCAAGCCGCGCTATAACTGGTTGGAAATTATAGCGTCGCCATAGCGGTAAACTTCGAAAAGCTGTCTCTGACCTCTATCAGAGTTCCGTGACAGATGGTGAAGAATATGAATTAATGCATATTTTTAGGCTTCCATATATTAGCCTTTTACGGCGTGTTTACCGTTTTTTGTCCTTAGATTAGGACCTTTTTTTGTTACAGAGAAGTTTTTAGCTAACTCGAAGTCATGCCGGCTTAGACTTCAAGAAGTCCAAGACGTCGGCATTATGCCAAAATATCTATATCCTTTTTATCATTAAATTTAATTATTATATATTTGATTTCTTTACCTATTATTAAATACAGAAATAGATTTGTAACCAAAAAACAACTTCCAGAATTAGAAAAATCTAACGAAGAAATATTTTTAACGGAATTATGAGATCGTTCTAAGGTTCTGCCTTCGCCATTTTCATTAACTTCGAGGGCAGCGCTTGATCGTCCTGCTAAGATAAATAATCCAACCGTAAAGTAAACACAAGCTTTAATTTCTCACGTTCGAAGCCAAAAATATTGCGTTTCAATTTTTAATCAAAATTGCATCAATCAGCATAATTGTATTTCACAATGAGATGCGACAGTTTCATTTTAATCATTTAATCTAAACATAAATTAAAGTTCTAAAGTTCAAGAAGAAAAGCTTCTGGCCGAGGTTCGTTGGATGAGATTTTCGAATTAGGGAGGCAGTCTTATTTTGACCCGAGCCGAGATCAGTAATGTAATAGTGAAACAAAATAATTGCTTTGTGTTAATAATATTCTCAATAAGGGGTTTAACATCATAAAATATTTTAAAAAAATTCATTTTTTTCTTAAAAATTTTCCTTGTGCTAGGCTTTGGTAACCTTTTTTCGAATTAATTTTAAAGAAGATTTAACAAAATGCATTGGATTATGTGTTCAGCGGCTTAATTTAAAATGCTGAACAAAAGAAATTCAAATGTATCTTATAAAACTGAGTAGCCCTTATGTTGTATAGTTGTCGGATCCGGTCGGTTTCGACATACATATATACTACCTGCAATAGAGAGAAGACTTTTGGGAAAGTGTGAGCTCGATAGCATTAAAGCTGAGAGACTAGTTTGCGTAGAAACAGACAGACAGACAGACGGACGGACAGACGAACATATTGCTTAGAATCCTTTAAAGAGTACATTTCCATTATACGATTTTTGTGCTCCCTAATCGATCCACCCTAATGTACATATGTATTGTACATACATATTTAATGTAAAGCTTGTTTAAAACTTTTCAGACTATAAGAAAGCAAAATGTTAAAAAAACGCAAAAGATTTGTAAATAATTTTGGTTTTGCACACAAGCATACATTATTTGATATGTACCGTATATTATTTTGCGTGCAAAATTCAATTGCGACAAAATATTTGTCGCTTTACTCAAATCGGACTCGTATTTTTTTATTTATTAAACAAAATCAACCATAAATCATAACACGTCTGGATGGATGACTATACTATTGCTACCCTGATTAAGAGCATAAAGCTGATATTCCAAAGTCTGTAGGTCTCGCTTGTCCGCAAAATGCGCTGTTAGATATTTTGATAAGGCCGTCCAATCTAAGGGTGTATTATATGATTCTAAGACTGCGTCTGCTTGTCCAATAATTTCGTTTCGGATTGCCAAACAAATTCCGTAGTATTTAGGTGAGCCGATTCTGACTTCGTATACTTTCAACACCCTTTCTACACTTTTTTTCCATGAAGAATATTCGCTTTTATTTCCTGAGAAGTCTCTAAGTGTCCGCACAATGCCTGGTAGTTTGTCTAAGTCACTAAGATTGTGCGATAATTCTCTCTTTATTGTTTGGTCTGTATACTTGGATTACTAAGATTTGCCTCTAGGACAAGTTATATTTTTTCCTCGATATCTTTGTCGGTCATGATTCGCGGATTTGCGTGTGCGTTGCTTACTGACGAGGGTAAGGCAAGATTCGCGAGTCTGTCTGCTAGATCTTGTTCGGTCATTTGAGATATATGAGCACTAAAGAATTAAGATTATATTTTAATTTGAATTGCTCAGAATTCGGAAGTTTGTTTCCTAAAGAATTATGGAGTGCGGGTTTGATTGTAGTGTTAATTTAGCAATTGTTGTGCAAGGATTTTTTCCTATAATTTGTATCTATCTTAATTTCTATTTGTGTAATATTTGTTTCCTTTAGAATTTTTTTCTTTTGGGCTTCGATAGATTTTCTTAAAACTATTCTTACAGTAATATCATATTTCGGCGTGCTCTCGTGAAGGCAGGATTGGAAAATTCCCGTTTATCCTGCGCTGTAGCGATCTCTCCTCAGTGCGGGTTTACTGTGGGGCCTCCTCTGTACTCTTTTCACGTTCCCTTCGAACGGATACTAAAGGGTTCACGGCGATGATGTCGGCCTGATTAACTCACTAGGCACAAGTCCTATTCTAGGAGTGACGGTATAGCGGCGTTATTATTAACGGCACTTTTTCACTTCCGGGTCTCGGATTTTTCTTCTCACTTCACACGGATTAGGTTGAGGCTTTGAACGAAACGTCAGAGTTTTTTTCTGTACTTCGAGAAACGCGGAACTTGTTGCCTTTCGCGACTTTTAATCAGGTCCCTGTTCGGGCGCCAGTTAAAAGAATGAATTTTCTTTTAATATAAAAAAACAAACTTTTCTTTATTGAGTTGTGTTAAGAACTGACTTTACTTAAGCTAAACAATTATTAATTACAACTACGCGTCGATCCATCGCTGCCACCGTCTCTGTCGCTGCTGCTGCTTCTGTTGACGTTTCTTATTCTGATTGGCTGTTACTTTTTGCCGCTGTCACTGGCCTGCAACCAATGCCCTCGATAAAGTTCATCCGGACTTAGCCACGTGCGCTGAGCTTGCACCTTTTGGTCAGCGATCGTGGGAATGCAGAATAGCATATTCCCAAAGTTGATCGAACCCAGCCAAGTGCATACAACAAGAACAATATTAAATGCATTGGCAGGAAATGCAGAATGGCATATTCCCAAAGTTGATCGAACCCAGCCAAGTGCATACAACAAGAACAATACGTAATGCATTGGCCAATAATCTTCTTACTTATTTAATGTTGGGTGTTAACTCTACCCTCCTTAAACGCGACTGTCCTCGGTCGCAACGTAGTAGAGTATAGGTCCGGAATGCGGGGGTTTTTCTTGCGTTTCTGGCACGGAAGCTGCTGTACTCTCCGTAGCTTTACGTCTTCGTAGGAGTTCCGTGATGGATCCTATTATTAGTAGAAGTAGGATGATGGCGAATCCGTAGCTAACAGAAGATTTCATAGTTGTTTTGCTTCTCAATTTTTCCAGCGCTTTTGTGTTGTTAATATTGAATTCCTTGACCATT
The DNA here is from genome assembly GCA_035046095.1 of Drosophila pseudotakahashii. NCBI lineage: Eukaryota > Metazoa > Arthropoda > Insecta > Diptera > Drosophilidae > Drosophila > Drosophila pseudotakahashii. The sequence goes on from JAWNOE010000276.1 coordinate 144,465, forward strand.
TGTAGTGAGAGAACTTCCTCTAACTTCGTCTTTTCTCCCATTAGTTGGAATAACGCAGGTTCTGGTTCGACTATGTTGATTTCTCTTGACTTGTAAGTTGTTTCGCCAATAGTTACCGTTAAATTACGATATTGTTTTATGAAGGAGCCTTGTAGTTGCAGGAGTTTTTCGTCTAGCGAGACTAGCCCATTAAAGTCGTTTAGCAGTATGGTGCCTGGCAGTATTTCCTCGAAATCCGGTATGTGTTGATTGTTGATCGTCTTACATTCGGGTTCTCGAAGGTTCAGGAGAGCGTTTACGCAAGTGTCATTGCTTAAATCTAATAAATTTTCTGAATTACAAATGGTCTTATCATTATGGGATTCGCAATGTTTTTAATTGCAAATAATTGCCTCTTACATTCTAACCAATTTTCGTATTTTATATCGTTGATTATTTGTGCTTTTGTTATTGCTTTGATTTTTAAAGTTTTACAATTATCTGTTTTAATGGTTGGGAGGCTGATAATATAAATGAGGTCGTTGCCATTTGTGGCTAATTTAACTTTAGATATAATAGAAACACAAAAGAGTTTATTGTGTTAGATTTGGCCAATGTAATGGCATATATAATGTTAGTTATTTCTTCTTTTAATAATTGAATTTTATACTTTAAAATATTTGCTTTTTGATTAACTATTTCTTCCGAGCTCTGGGTAACTTTTATTATTGCATTTGTAACATTAGTTAGTTGGTTAATCTTTTGATTGATTAATCTGTTAAATATTACTTGTTTATTGTTGTTTTCTAATTGCTCATTTATCTTATTTTCCAAGATCTCGTAGTCGTGATGGTCTGGAGATCCCTCCAGCCATTTCCATGCTGGGCTTCTATTGCCCTTTTTTGTCTTTTTTGATTTTGGAAAATGCGTAGGTAGGTATGAATATGTTTTAATTCGTAGGAATGGTAAGGGTGTAATGGATGAGATGCGGTGAGATGCGGTGAGTAGATGAGATGACTCTTCTAACTTCACCAGAGTTTCTTCATAGCTGGTTAAGTTGAAGATGTGGATGATTTTAAATGTCCCGTCCTGCTTATCTGCTAGTCCGGTTTCAAGTGAGATGATTTGTGAGTTGGAGTAATCTAGGACTGTGGTTATGCCCAGGCACGTTGGTAAAAATAGTCTGAAAAATTATGTTCTAATATGATTTTGTATGTATGATTTTTCCCGTTTGAGTTTGAATAGTGGTCGTTTTGTTTTCTGCTACTTTCTTGGCTTTATATCTAGGTGTCAGTTTAGTTCCTAACCTTTTGTCTATTTTTACGTGTATTGTGTCGCCTGGTTTAAAAAGTTTTGTTTGCATTTTGCCCTGATTGTGATATTTGAGGTCGGCAGTTTGTTTTTTCTGGCTTTAGTTTAATTTCTTCTCGTTTTTATACCCGTTACTGGTAGAGTAAAAGGGTATATTGTATTCGTGCAAAAGTATGTAACAGGTAGAAGGAAGCGTTTCCGACCCTATAAAGTATATATATTCTTGATCAGGGTCACTAGCCGAGTCGATCTAGCCATGTCCGTCTGTCCGGCTGTCCGTCCGGATGAACGCTGGGATCTCAGAAACTACAAAAGCTAGAGAATTGGGATTACCCACACATATTCTTTGGCTTCCTACGCAGCGCAAGTTTGTTTCAGCCGGGGGCCACGCCCCCTCTAACGCCCACAATCGCCTTACGCCCACAATAAACGAGTTTAAAAAATGTCTGGCGCCCACACCTTTAAAGATTTTGGAAAAGTAAAAATGCAGTTTTATTGCATTTATCAATACCTATCGAAATGAATTTTTCAAATCGGACCATTCGTTAAAAAGATATGACAGGTTAAAAATTTTCTATCTCCATCTCCCTCGCACTCACTTTGGCTGAGTAACGGGATAGTCGGGGCACCTGACTATAGCGTTCTCTCTTGTTATACCCGTTACTCGTAGAGTAAAAGGGTATATTGTATTCGTGCAAAAGTATGTAACAGGGAGAAGGAAGCTTTTCCGACCCTATAAAGTATATATATTCTTGATCAGGATCACTAGCCGAGTCGAACTAGCCATGTCCGTCTGTCCGTCTGTCCGTCTGTCCGTCCGTATGAACGCTGAGATCTCGGAAACTATAAAAGCTAGAGGATTGGCATTTTGCATGCATATTCTTGGAGTTCCTACGCAGCGCAAGTTTATTTCAAAATGGTGCCACGCCCCCTCTAACGCCCTCAATCGCCCAACACCATTTTTTGAAAGGTGTCTGGCGCCCACACCATTAAAGATTTTGGAAAACTAAAAATGCAGTTTTATTGTGACTATCAATACCTATCGAAATGTAGAAGAAATTTTTCAAATCGGACCATTCGTTAAAAAGTTATGCCTGATCAAAAATTTTATATATATATCTCCCTCGCACTCCCTTAGCTGAGTAACGGGTATCTGATAGTCGGGGCACCCGACTATAGCTTTCTCTCTTGTTTTTCTATGTCTTCTACTGAACTTGATATTTTTCTTCTAAAAAATATATTTATGGGGCTATCTTTATTTACAGAATGTATTAATTTGTTATATTCCTGAACGGCTTTTAAAATTAAGTTCTGGAATGTTATGCTCCCGTTGTCTTTTTTGAGACACCGCATGATTTCGGTTAACGTTGAATGGAACCTCTCTATTTGTCCGTTGCTTGTTGATGCATACGGAGCAGTCGTGTGTACTGATATTTTGAGTTCGTCCTCTAACATAAACTTGACGGCTGCTGAGCCTAATGAGCGTTCGTTGTCCATTATTATCAATTTTGGCATATCGAAGGCAATTAACATTTCTCTCAGCGGGTTTTTAATGTCTTCAGATGCTCTTGACTCTAAAATTTTTACTTGGGCATATTTTGAAAATTTGTCAATTCCTGTTAAGACTCTATGTTTTTTCTGTAATATAAATATCAATGTGAACTATTTCTCCTGGGTAATTAGGAATAGGGGTCGGTTGTATTTCTCCTTTTGGGGTGTGTCTATCGTATTTTGATTCTTTACAAGTTTGACAGGCTTGAACTACTGTTTGAATTTTCTTTATTGCTTGTGGAAAAAAATAATTTTGTAGGATTTGTATTTTATTTTCTTTTGCATCCCTATGAGCTCTTTTATGTTCGAGTGTAATTATTTCGTTTTGTTGAGATTTTAAAGTTACGTCGTCTATTTCGTTTTGAGTAAACCTTACTTTATATGATTTGAAGTATGTGGGGTAAATGTTTTGAATTTTTCCCATTACTTCTTCAGATGTAATGATTCCGTTTATGAGTTTAGGATCAAGTCTGATAGTTAAAATTGCAATAAGTTTTTCTTCTGTGTAAGATTTTTGTTTAATTATATGCCTGTGGTACGTTGGAAATGGTATTTCAAAACTATAGGAATCTGTGCCAGCTGTCCGTAAATATATCTGATTTTTAAATACGTTAATTGGGGCTTCTACCGAAAATATGAGGTTGTGTGACGAGCTGTTGTCGCTATGGACTGATGTGAGGAGCTGATTGAATTTACTTTAGCGGGGATCGTGATAAAGCATCCGCCACTACATTAGCTACTCCGGGTTTGTTCCTGATCTTGTGGTTATATTCCAACGAGGTCTCTCCAGCGTTTTAGCTTAGCGTTGTGGTTATTTACGCTATTTGAGAAACTCAGGGGCTGGTGATCCGTGTATATTACCACTTTCGAATACGCGTAAAGATAATGTCTTAAACTTTGCAGTTCTTTGGTTTTTGACAGAGTGCGCGAAATAAATGTTATTGGCCTATGGTTTTGTTCCAGTACTGCGCCTATTGCGTAGCTTGAGGCATCGGTAGTCAGCTGGAATTCTTTTCCGAAATCTGGGTATGCAAGGGTTACGTCTCTGGAGACGAGGGTATTTTTAAGTTTCTCGAATGCTGTAATCGCATCCCTGCTCAGGTTAATAGCAGTTTTGCTTGACTTCGTCTTGGATATAAGGCCTTTTTGGCCTCTTAGGAGAATGGTTAAAGGTTTTGCTATTTTTGCATAATCTTTTATAAACCGCCTGTAATAACCTGTCATGCCTAGGAAAGAACGGAGCTCATTTAATGTTTCTGGGACTGGAAATTTTGTAATTGCTTATATTTTATCTATGTTAGTTTTAACTCCGCTTTCTGATATTGTGTACCCCAAGAAATCTACTTCGTTTTTGAAAAAATGGCATTTCTCTATTTGGACTCTCATGTTTGCGTTTTGTAGGGTTGAAAATACCTTTTCAAGATTTTGACCATGGTCTACTTTATTTTGCTAAAGACTATGATGTCGTCTACGTATATTTAGCAAATTTTCCCTATGTGTTCCCTAAGTATGTCATCTAAAGCTCTTTGAAAAATTAATGGAGAATTTTTTAGGCCCAACGGAAGTCTCGTTAATTCGTATTTTCCGCCGTTTTCTATGTCCGTGTCTTTCAATGGTATTTGGTGAAAGCCACTCTTGAGATCTAATACCGAGAAATACTTGTTATCGCCAAGTTGTGCTATAATTTCGCCAATTCCGGGGATCGGATACTGATCTGAGATAGTAACTTCATTAAGTTTCCTATAGTCGATTACTAATCTGTACTTTTTTTCTTCTGACTGACCGGACTTTTTCGGAACCACCCAGACTGGTGCATTATATGGTGATCTTGAGGGTCTTATAATGCCGTCTCTAAGCATCTCATTTATTTGTTTTTCTTCTTCTTGTTTTAATGCTATTGGATATGGGTAGTGTTTTGGGAACTGGGGAATCTGACGAAGTTCTGATCTCGCCACAACTTTAGTTGTGTATGCAAACTTTGTATCGGGATCTGCAAAGAGGGTCTAGTGACTTTGTACGAGGGTGTGACGAACCCACCTAGAAGGGGTCCGCCACAATTATGTCTATCTATGCCTAGTTTTAAGAGAAATACCTTGGATTATGTTCAGTTATTAGTATTAAGAGAAACACCATAAATTGAAATCAATATTTATAAGTTATATCTAAGTTCCGGGGTGGCAACGCCAACCAATATTAGCCGAGACACCTTAAATACTAGAAATCCCGAATCCCAAGATATTAGTAGTAGGAGAATACTAGAAATCCCGAAAAGCGGGAAAAGGGGAGAAAGGGAAAGGGGCCACACAACTAGAGTCTCTTCTCTCGGGATCGCGGAACGGGCAAGACGTGTGCTCCGGAGCCTTCTTTTCGCAGGGCCAGAAGATCGCGGGACAGGCCAGCTTAGACGCCTGACGCGATTGTTCTCGTGTTTCTAACCGCGAGTCTTCCAAGAGTTCAAGGTAGCGAGGTTATACACCTTGTTTCGCGGGTGATCGTAAGAAAGATTGAAGATAGAGGAGACGGACCAGTCGAGGTTCGTACGACTAGGTTCACAAGTATTCAAACGGTGTAGCTGACTCGAGTGAGGATGATTTGAATAAATGGTAAAGAATATATATAACCGAATATCTCGAATATCTAGACCAGGGCAAAATCTAACCTCGCCTAACCTCATTCTTACCGTTGCTTTAGACTGGAACGCGGACGTCCTTCCCGTTTGCCACAGTGGTCGTATTTCCGTCCGTAGAAAAATATTACCGTAGTGTCACCGGACCCGAATGTGGACCCCTTCCCATTCGGTCCCGTAGTCTCCTCACCTCCTCCGTAGTTTTGGGTTTCGCGTGTGGACACCCGTCCCGCCTTATCCGATTCCCTAGTTCTCTCGCCTTTTTCCGTAGCTTTGGGGATTTGCGCGTGGACACCCGTCCCGCCTTATCCATTACCCTAGTCCTCCTGCATTGTCGTAGCTTTGAGATCGGGGTGTGGACACACGTCCCACCTGATCCGTAACCCTAGTTTTCCCGCCCCTCCCGTAGTTTTGGGACTCGAGCGCGGAGGCCCGTCCCGCTTTGTCCATAATCCTAGTTATTAGCTAAGCTCGCACGCGGACACCAATCCCGTCCGATCTAGCGTCCTAGTATTTTCACCTCTTCCGTAGTTTCTAAGCTGGCGCGCGGACACCCGTCCCGGCCAGTCGAATGAGTCCAATCTTCCCGTCCCCTTACTACCCAACGCCCGCAAATTATCCTTCCCGGCTCGCCTCCGACGCGAAACGCGGGACTCTGACGCGCGCAAAGTATCCTTCCCGGTATCCAGCCCGGTGGATTTTCCACCACCGACGCCCGCGGAGTGAACTTCCCCACTTGGCATCGCCCGAAGATACGGTCCGTCAGGACGTGACCAGGGAATAGGGCTGGTCTGCGTTTTCCTCGACACTAAGAAGACCTTCGGCGGAGACCCCCTTCAACAATACCCGTTCGCTTGTGGAACGGGACCCCCCTAGTCCGGTGTTTCGGTGATTTACAAATTTCTTGTAAAGGACTCTTGGATCCGACTGAGATCTGTACCCCGGCCGAGAAAACATCCTTACAAGGGTATTTATAATTGAATTTTGAGACTCGGTCATGTAGCTGACTTGCGGTCCAATTGTATTTACTGCTTGTGTTCCTAATTGGTGAATTTTAATTTTTTCGTTTTTTTCCAAGTATTTAAGTATCGTTCTTCACATCTATAATTGCTCCTAGGCTTTTCATTGTGTCGTTGTCGAATATACCGTGGAAGGTTTTTAGGGTCTCTAGTAAAAAAAATTTCATGGGAGTATCTGAAATGTTAGGGAGTTAGGCATTGAGGAACTATTTATTCTAAAAAATAGAGCTCTGACATATCTATGTATTCCTGCTGTTCGGTATCATTTTGCCATACGTTTTCTTCCTGAAGCTCATTTATATTGTTTTCCTCTACTAAGTAATAGTATTCCTGCACTGAGTTTGGTGTTGCTTCCTCTGGATTTGGCTGTGCAGTATTTTCTATCTCTGGTTGAATGTGGAATTGCCTTGGCATTTTATTGGTATTTGGGACGTTAGCAGTGCTGAGAGGTCTTTTCCCGACCAAGTCATTATTTGCCGGCTTGATCATATAATTTATATGACGCGAGCGAACTGACTGATCGACATCCATAGGTACCGGTTTCGGTTGGGGTCGTGGGGGAGGTTTTGGTGTGTTGTAAGATGCTATTGCACTGGCCTGGTTTGAATAGGGTTGTTTGTAAGATTTAAATTGATTAGCCTGAGTAATTGGATTTGCTCCAGTTCCGGGTACCCACTGTATTTCGTTTGGGTTATGGTACAGCTGTGGATGAAAGCTTTGTTTGACGGCTACCGCCCTATATGGCTGTTGGGGCTTGGATGGTTATATAGGTGCCCTTGCTAAATATGGAGTTTTCGGCGTCTGAATGTTCCTAGGGTTTTGATTCTCAAGTAAACTACACAAATGAAAAGCGTGTCCCAAATCGTGTGGCTCTTTAATAGCCAATAATTGTGCCAAATTTCCGTTAAGGCCTCTGACGAAAGTGTCCAAAGCTTGTAACGAAGTTCTTAGGCCAGGGTTGCATTCAGCCGGGGCCAGAGAACCTTACAAGAAATTTGTAAGAAAAGGTAGGGGAACCTGTGGCTGGATAATAGTGGAAGGAAATGACTCTTGAAATTTGGTCGGCGAAAAACCTGGGATTACCGTCTACCGGGGAAGGTCCGCTGGTGGCGTAGACTGAACGGGCACTAACCAGGGATGTCCACCGGCAGTGCCTGTAATAAACGGTGACCGGCTAGGGAATAACCACTTACCGTGCACACTATAGTTAGTCGTTTGCCGGGGGATGACCACCGGCTAGGCAGACTCCGGTTAGTTAATTCCTAGGTTACTGGGAAGCTACTGGCCAGGGAATAACCACTGTCCGTGCAAACTACGATAGGTTATTTGCCAGGGGGGAAAAGGGGGCCACTGGTGGCGCACGCTGGGGTTAGCGGACTTACCGGGGATGGCCGCCGGCAGTACCAGCTAGAGTTAGTAACTGGCCAGGGAATAACCACTGTCAGTGCAGAACTACGGCTAGTTTACCAGGGAATGGCCACTGATAAGGCAAAATACGGTCTATTATTTACCGGGGAATAACCACTGGTAATGCAAACTACGGTTAGTTATTTATTAGGTGGATGCCAGGGAATTCCACTGGCGCTAACTGCGGGGTCGGGGCAATGAATACAAACACGGGAGAATTTCACTTTAGTTTATTAAGCTTTGGTTAATACTGCCCGTTCTGCAGTTGAGAATACTCAGCGGTGACGAGAGTCTTACCCGGAGCACACGTCTGTTCGCTGGCACGATCGGAAACACAAGAGAGCCTTTTTCTCTCGATCCGCGTGGTCCCTAACTCCTATCGAAGCCGATTCGTCTATTCGATCGGCGATTGTTCCATTCGATTTGCGACGGGGGTGTGTGAACACTGTTCCAATGTTAGTTAACAGTGCTCACGACTATTCGATTGGTAATCGATGACCTTGTAGCTAGTGTGACCCTAGCTAACTATCGCCCTATCGCTAAATAAATAAGACAGAGTGGTGGGTTTTGAACTTAACTTATTTATCCTTCAGTGGACTTATATCTAAGCTTAATTTAGGTATAACAATAACTGTGCGCCTACAGCTCCAAAATGAGGCGTCACATCCCCCTATTACTTCGGCGGGGGGTGAAAAATGATAATGAGTGTCGTCTGGCTTCAAGGTGGCGGAGTAAACTCCATCCTCCGTGCAAATGCGTAGGCGAGTTCGCGTGGTAATAAGCACCGCTCTGCGGGCCGTTACTTGGTCGATGACCCGTTGGGTGAGCATCCCGTCTGGGGGTTGACGATCCAGCGCCTCCGCGCTGGTACGCGGCCGTTAGCCGGGGCTATGCCTTCATCACCCTCAGCGGCGTTGGAAGTGCAGTGTGCTGTCGGGGGCATAGACGTCGGAGCGGTTGTTGGGGTAGCGTTCGTTGGTGGCGTGTGTGGCGGGGTCGGGCTCGGTGATGGCTCGGTTAACGGAGCGTGTTCCGTGGCCGTGCTCGGCGAGGGCTCGGTTGGCGACGGTGTCGTCCAGGGTGCTTGCGGCGGGGTCTCGCTAGGCGACGCTCCATCTGCTTGTGGTAGCGTGGCGAAGTATGCCAGGACTAACTCCCCCAAATCTTCTGGAACTTCTTCGAGGACGTGGCGAAGGGTTCCTGGCGAGATGTCCAGGTCCATGGGTGTGGCGGCCGGTGTCGTGGGGGTGTGTGATGATTCTCGGCTTGCCCTTGCCCGGCGTCTGAAGCGGGGAGTCTCGTCGTCGTCGTCCTCGGACTCGCTGGAGGCGGATGACCAGTGCATCGCCTTGCCGCTCGCAAGCTCGTCGTGACTGTCATTTCGGCTCGCTGGGGAACGGTATCCTCCGTCCTCGTTGGTGGGGAATTCACACACCAACGGCGGAGGCCTAGTGTCCGGCTCAGCGTGGGGGTCAGCGATGTCACCGGCATCGCGATATGGTTCCGGGATGGTTTCTTCAGAGTCTGTTGGCGCTGATGGTTCGTGATCGACGACCATCTCCTCTGGCGGTCCAATGGCGGGCCTGGTCGGGGATGGTGGAAACTCCACGATCGGATCAGGAGTGGGCATGAAGGGCGTTTCGATGACATATATGGTAGTACGTATGCGCATCAGCTGGACGTATTGATTGTGCCGGAATCCGTACCGGTCCTCGTACTCGTATACGTAATGGGCTGCACCCTCCATGTCGTCGGAGGCGTTTTCCCAGTCTGATCCATCGTCCTCGTCGTCACTGGGGTGCTCCCAGTCCGACCTGGCGTTCTCCTGTCCTTCTGCTCTGCCCTCCCTCATCTCTTCGTCGCTGGATTCGTCGACATCCTCCTCTCTCCCGTTATCCCCGGAAGGGTGGCCGGGCCAGTCTTGTGGCGGCGCGTACCTTGGTGAGGCTTGGTGTAGGGGGCTATACCTCCCTTCGGCATCGGGTGAAAATGACGCTCCGTCGAGACCTTGGGTATGGTCGCAGTGCGGGTCGACTCGCAGGACTATGGGGGACGAGTCGGCTGGCCTATAACGGCTGCCCGGTCGCAGTCTCGGGTCACGGCTTCGAGGAGCGGGTGGTGTGACGTCGCTGTCGCTGTGTTCTTCCATAATGAACTCTGTGGGGAAACTAAAACTATGACTTATCTAGCTTAAGTTATGAAGCGTGTGAATAACGGGCAGTATTTTCTACAATCTCCTAACGGCGATATCGACTTAATGTCTAACAAGTTCTAGTAGTTCTCGGGTACAGGCATTGTTATCATAAGTACTTATAATCACCCCTCGTTGCACTCCTCGTCGACGCGGACATCTTCTGGCGGAGTAGTTGCCTGGCGGTTGCAAGGCTTCTCTTGCGGGTCCTCTTCGTCTTCGCTGGTGGCTGTGGAAGAATGAAAAGCTTTGAGATCGGCGACATTGGCAAGGCGGCTCTTTCGATTCCCCGGGAGACGTATTCGGGCTATGTTACGCGACGGGAACGCGACAACTCGGTAGGGGCCAAATCCTTCGGAAGCCTTGGACAAATGGTGTTGTCGTACCAGGACGAGCGACCCAATGGTCGGTCGCCAATCCCTTCGTCTTAGGTTGTATTGACGGCTCTGCTCCTTACTGGCTTGTTGCATGTTGGTCTGTACCATATGGTACACGTCGCGAAGTTGTGTGGACTTTTGGGTCGGCGTCATGGGATTCGTGCCTGTCCCTGGTGTAACCTGATCGTACCATGCCCCTGGCAATCTGGGTTCGCGACCATGAAGAACGAACGCAGGGCTGTATCCGGTAGAGTCCGAAACACTTGAGTTTATCGCCAAAGTAATCTCCGGCAGCAGTGCATCCCACGTATTCTGTTGATCGTCGACGTACTGCGATACTATGGTCTTGATGGTCCGGTTCGCCCGTTCGGTCGGGTTTTCTCGAAGGCAATATGTATTGGAGTTTCACTCCTGCTTCGGCCATAAAAGTCCGGAATGCTTTGCTGGTAAACTGAGTTCCGTTAACACATACCATTTGTTTTGGTACCCCGAAGTGACTTATGATGCGTTCGCGGAAAGCCTTTATCAGCGTGGCGGTGGTGGCTTTTCGTAGGGGTACCAGTTCCACCCACTTTGAGAAGGCGTCGAAGAAGACGAGCAGCATGGTGTTTCCCTGCTTAGATCGTGGTAACGGTCCCACGAAATCGGTACAGAGGACTGCGAAGGGTTCCTCGACCTGCCGAGTAAGCATCTCCCTGCCTGTTTCTGCTGTGACGCTTTGTATTTCTGGCAAGAAAGGCATCTTCGGACATAAGTGCCTACGTCGCGGATCATCCCGGGCCAGTAGTACCTTTGGCTGATGCGAAGGATCGTCTTCCGGATTCCCAAGTGGCCGGAGGTGGGGGCGTCGAGACATTTATTCAAGATTCGCTGACGGTGGTCGGTGGGGACGCAGAGTTTCCAAGGCAGCTGGTCTTGGTCATCCGGCCGGTGTCCCAGGTGTCGATAGAGAGCGCCGTTCTCGATGATATAATCCGGGTACTTTTGGGGGTCACTCCGCACTTCGTCCATTTTCCGCTTGAGCCATTTGCACGTGCTTTCTTCCAGTGTCATTCGTTGTACGGCCTCGAGCGGTTGTCGGGATAGCGCGTCCGCGACTACATTGTATTTTCCCCGGCGGTAGTGGACGTATTGTTGTAATTCCAATGCCCATTTAGCTACTCGTCCGGTGGGGTTCTCTGTCCAGCCACTTGAGTGCCAGATGATCTGTGACCACGTCGAATCTGTACCCTTCGAGGTAGCACTTTAGTTTCCAGACTCCCCAGATAATGGCTAGGCATTCCTTTTACATCGGCGAATAGTTTAACTCAGCGGCGTCTAGTTTAAGGCTTACATACGCGATCACCCGTTCTTGGCCATCGATCGTTTGAGTTAGTACTCCACCCAACCCGTAATTGCTGGCGTCCGTCTGTAGTGTCATTTTCGCCGAAAAGTCGGGGCAGGCCAACACGGGTGCATCGGTCAATTTCTCCTTTAATAGGTTAAACCCTGTCTGTTCTTCCTTTTCCCAGTTCCACTTCTGGTTCTTCCGGAGGAGGTTTGTCATTGGTTGAAGAATCGAGGCGAAGTTTGGATCGAACCTACGATACCACGAGGCCATCCCTAAGCAACGTCGGAGTTCTTGTAAGTTAGCTGGGGGACTTAGTTTCCGGACTGCAGCAACCTTATTGGGGTCCGTGTGTATTTCTTTCTCGCTGATTACGTGGCCCAAATATGCAAGCCTTTTCCGGAAGAACGAGCATTTGTCCTCGTTGAGGTTTAGGTTAGCCCTCTTTAACCGCTCGAAGACCCTTCGCAGGTTTTCTTTATGCTCTTCCAGGCTAGCGCCGATGACGATAATATCATCCAAGTAGGCGAACGCATGTGGCTCCATGTCCGGGCCGATTACGCTGTCCAGGGAAGGTCGCTGGTAGGTCGCTGGTGCGGAGTGCAGGCCGAACGGCATGACCCTCCATTGGAACAGCGTCCCGGGACCGTGAATGCGGTATACTCCCGGCTCTCGACTGCCATGGGTATCTGCCAGTAGCCGTTCCGTAGGTCCAGTGTGGATATGAACTTTGCCTTTCGGAGCCTTTCCAGGATGTGATTGATCCTGGGCAGCGGATAGGCGTCGGGCGTGGACCGAGCGTTTAGCTGGCTTTCCTGTCTTTTTCCGTACGATAACCACTTGGGCACTATGTGGGCTGCGTGAGGGTTCGATGCAACCCTGTGCGAGCAGCTCGTCCACCTGTTGGTTAATTATCTGCTGCATCGCTAGATTTCTCGGGGAGTATCACTGTTTTATTGGTCTGTTCTCTCGCATCGCAATACTGTGTTGGGCGATATTTGAGACCCCTGTCATCCCTGCAAATGTTGCCAGTTGTTCTTTCAGGAACGCGTGAATTTCCGCCTCTTGGTCTGCGGTTAGCGGTTCCACTCCGCCGCTTGATGTTCTCTTGCCTCCCAGCGGTGAATTTTCCTCGTCGTCTCCTAGCTCGCTGCCGGTGTCTATCAGATTCCCGTGTCCGACTACTCGTACGTCCTTCCTTTCTTCCGTCGATCGGCTTTCTATACACTCTGTGCATCCCGTAGTATACTTGTCCTTCATACTTCTCCTGGCCATCTCCTCCTCTTCTTTTGTTTCCCCGTGTGCTTCGGGGTTTTCGGTCTGCCCCGGGGTTTCCTGCGGATGTTCCTCCGGTGTGGGCGTCGGGGTGGTTGGCCGTAATTCAGTTGTGGGTGTTCTTTTGACCCGGCCGGCCGTGGGTCGTGGTCGAGGGTCGTTGTACTCCGCTTCGAGTTTGGCGTTCCTGGCCGTCTCCTCGAGCCTTTGTCTCCCGTCTATGATGGTGGCTGACCGGTCGTGGTGCGTCTGCGGCGGGTGGTTATTGGGTTGATCCGGTTTGAGTCCGGCGGTTAGTACCAGTCTGGCGGAGCCACATCGTATGGTTGTCCCCATCTTGCAGAGGAAGTCTAACCCTACAATGATGGGCTCGAGCATAGACGGCATTAGTAGCAGCGGAACCTGCACTTGCTGTTGTCCCAGCGTTATGTCCGCCACCAACAGCTGAGAGACTTCGACCTTGGACGCATCGGCGAGGTTGATTACGAACTTCCCTGAATTGGTTAGGTTTACCCACAGCCATAGCGCATTCTCTACTAATAAAGCTGCGGGACGCTGTCGACGGTTGCTAGTCTCCTTTGTCCAAAGATCTCCACTTCGGCCACTATCCGGCCCTCCAATACTCTGAGAGGTGCGGTTACTGTGGGTTGTCGGTGGTGCTCGTCCCCACCGGCTGCCGCGTGTCGCGGGGACTCGACCCGTTTCCCGACTGAGGCCGTCGATAGCACTCCACCGTGCGTGTTCCGCGCCGTCCACAGTCCCAACAAAAGTATTGTCGGTTATTCCAGCACTCCCGACTGAAATGTCCCGACTCACCGCAATTGCGGCAGGCGTTCCGCGTGTCCATGATCGGTCCGGGCCCAATGCTCCGGTCGAGGCCGTCCTGCGTTGCTGCCCTCGGGTCGTTACGGCCGCCTTGGTTTCCGACCTGTGTCGGCCGGTTCGGCTCCACGGTCCGTTGAGCGAGATTGAGATTCCTTGGTGCTGTTTCCCGTTGGATCGTTCGGCTCAAACTGCGTTGTTTTACCGCTTCCAATTCCGTAGCCAATTGGGTCAGGTCCCCAATGGTCTTAAATTCGTGGCGACGAATGTACATCTGCAGGTCCGGGGCGGAGTTTTCGTAGAGTCGGTGCAGCTCTTGCTGTTCCGTGTACCCGGCATGTCGCATGAGTACTCGCAGGTCTAACATGAAATCCTTAAACCTCTCCCCCTCCAATTGTTCTCGTCCTCGGATCCGGTCATCTAGGCGTTGCATATACCGGGGCGGTAGGAAAAATTCCAGAAATTCCTTCCGAAACTGGGCCCAATCGGCTCCTTGCAGACGACTAGTCTGGAACCATTTGTCGGCCCTACCGACTAAGAGTTCCGCCATAGCACGGGGAATGAGGTGCAGTTCGATACCGTAGGACATGACGCGACTCTCCACCTGTTCGATGAAAGTCAAAGGGTCAGAGACCCCATCGAACTGTAACCCCCCCTTGCGAATCCTCTCTGGAGTACAGGGGTGTTCGCGCTGGGTTCGCGTCTCGTAAGATACGTCCGGCGTGGGTGGATGCACAACGACGTTAGGGTGAAGAAACCCAGAGTGGTTGAAACGTCCCGATGGACTGGGAGTACGCGTGTGGGTGGAAATGGGGGCACTGTTAGCAGCGGAAGACAGGGCGGCGGTCAGGGCAGTATCCCTGACCTGGCAGACTTGTGATTTGTCATCAGGGGCCTGCTGTTTTTCTCCCGTAGGGCTGAAGGCGCGGGAGGCGTACCGTGATTCCGGGGCAGGTTCGTGGGCAGTTTTTGCCCAGTTGACGAAACTGCGTCGTAAGTCGTCAACATTTCCTTCGGCCGAGAACCCGAATTCCTCGGCTGTGTTCACTCGATTCGCGTTTTTCTTTTCGTTTCGCGGCGCAAGCACGTTGGCTTCCGATTACGCAACGGACTGAGAATGACGCGACGACTTAGGACACGAACTTAGAGGTTTTTTTGTTTTTTTGAGTTTTCCGTGCTCCACAAGATGTTAGTTTTTTTTTCCAGAATTTCCCTACAGGTCCCTGTTCGGGCGCCACTTGTAACGAAGTTCTTAGGCCAGGGTTGCATTCAGCCGGGGCCAGAGAACCTTACAAGAAATTTGTAAGAAAAGGTAGGGGAACATGTGGCTGGATAATAGTGGAAGGAAATGACTCTTTAAATTTGGTCGGCGAAAAACCTGGGATTACCGTCTACCGGGGAAGGTCCGCTGGTGGCGTAGACTGAACGGGCACTAACCAGGGATGTCCACCGGCAGTGCCTGTAATAAACGGTGACCGGCTAGGGAATAACCACTTACCGTGCACACTATAGTTAGTCGTTTGCCGGGAGATGACCACCGGCTAGGCAGACTCCGGTTAGTTAATTCCTAGGTTACTGGGAAGCTACTGGCCAGGGAATAACCACTGTCCGTGCAAACTACGATCGGTTATTTGCCAGGGGGGAAAAGGGGGCCACTGGTGGCGCACGCTGGGGTTAGCGGACTTACCGGGGATGGCCGCCGGCAGTACCAGCTAGAGTTAGTAACTGGCCAGGGAATAACCACTGTCAGTGCAGAACTACGGCTAGTTTACCAGGGAATGGCCACTGATAAGGCAAAATACGGTCTATTATTTACCGGGGAATAACCACTGGTAATGCAAACTACGGTTAGTTATTTATTAGGTGGATGCCAGGAAATTCCACTGGCGCTAACTGCGGGGTCGGGGCAATGAATACAAACACGGGAGAATTTCACTTTAGTTTATTAAGCTTTGGTTAATACTGCCCGTTCTGCAGTTGAGAATACTCAGCGGTGACGAGAGTCTTACCCGGAGCACACGTCTGTTCGCTGGCACGATCGGAAACACAAGAGAGCCTTTTTCTCTCGATCCGCGTGGTCCCTAACTCCTATCGAAGCCGATTCGTCTATTCGATCGGCGATTGTTCCATTCGATTTGCGACGGGGGTGTGTGAACACTGTTCCAATGTTAGTTAACAGTGCTCACGACTATTCGATTGGTAATCGATGACCTTGTAGCTAGTGTGACCCTAGCTAACTATCGCCCTATCGCTAAAGAAATAAGACAGAGTGGTGGGTTTTGAACTTAACTTATTTATCCTTCAGTGGACTTATATCTAAGCTTAATTTAGGTATAACAATAATTGTGCGCCTACAACTCCAAAATGAGGCGTCACAAGCTTTTTCTCTGTATATAGCTGTTAGAGATTGTACAGTTTCTTGTGAGGCATCTAAGTTAGCGATCTGGTTTAAAATCAATGACAGCTGTTGATACACTGCCTGATAATAATCGACTTTACTATTGCTACCCTGATTAAGAGCATAAAGCTGATATTCCAAAGTCTTTAGGTCTCGCTTGTCCGCAAAATGCGCTGTTAGGCATTTTGATAAGGCCGTCCAATCTAAGGGTGTATTATATTATTCTAAGACTGGGTCTGCTTGTCCAATAATTTCGTTTCGGATTGCCAAAAAAATTCCGTAGATTTAGGTGAGCCGATTCTGACTTCGTAAACTTTCAACACCCTTTCTACACTTTTTTTCCATGAAGAATATTCGCTTTTATTTCCTGAGAAATCCCTAAGTGTCCGCACAATGTCTGGTAGTTTGTCTAGGTCACTAAGATTGTGCGATAATTCTCTCTTTATTGTTTGGTCTGTATACTTATAAAAATCTTTATTGGGATTAAGTATTTCTTTTACTAGATTACTAAGATTTGCCTCTAGGACAAGTTTTATTTTTTCCTCGATATCTTTCTCGGTCATGATTCGCGGATTTGCGTGTGCGTTGCTTACTGACGAGGGTAAGGCAAGATTGCGGGTTTGATTGTAGTGTTAATTTAGCAATTGTTGTGCAAGGATTTTTTCCTATAATTTGTATCTATCTTAATTTCTATTTGTGTAATATTTGTTTCCTTTAGAATTTTTTTCTTTTGGGCTTCGATAGATTTTCTTAAAACTATTCTTACAGTAATATCATATTTCGGCGTGCTCTCGTGAAGACAGGATTGGCAGATTTATCCTGCGCAGTAGCGATCTCTCCTCAGGGTTTACTGTGGGGCCTCCTCTGTACTCTTTTCACGTTCCCTTCGAACGGATACTAAAGGGATCACGGCGATGATGTCGGCCTGATTAACTCACTAGGCACAAGTCCTTTTCTAGGAGTGACGGTATAGCGGCGTTATTATTAACGGCACTTTTTCACTTCCGGGTCTCGGATTTTTCTTCTCACTTCACACGGATTAGGTTGAGGCTTTGAACGAAACGTCAGAGTTTTTTTCTGTACTTCGCGAAACGCGGAACTTGTTTCCTTTCGCGACTTTTAATCAGGTCCCTGTTCGGGATAATTAAATATGGTAAAATATGGTTAAATATGGTAAAACGACACAATGTGAAGAGAGTCTGCTCTCTTAATTTCATATGATAATAAACAAATCAATAAATTCATAAAAATAGTTTGTCTTTTGACGTAGGTTCTTTCCCTAATACTAAACAGCGATTTTCTTCGAAGTTTCTGGGGTAGAAATGAGATGAAAAATAAATTTTAATTGTTGCTTATGCAGAGGTAACTCCCAGGTCAGCAGAATATGCTTTGACAAAAATACAAAAACAAAACAACAATTAAACAAATGTAATTTGCTTTGCCAGTTCAGAATAAAAAATCAACAATATACCCTATTTTTCCTAATGGGCTATCAATTTCGTTGTGAGACGTGGTCAGAAGATTTCTTAATAAAAAAAATTCAACTGTAGATCCAATGCGCTTTATCAACGCGATGCCATTCGGTTTTGCGCCGCCTAACTATCCGTGGCCAGTGGAGAATTATTGATAATTCTGCCCATCTGTTAATCAAACGTCTAGCTCTCCGTTGCTATTGATCCCTAAACCAAAGAAAATATAAAAGATTTTTCTCACCCTTTTTCCTATCTCAGCCGTGGCTAGCTAATCACTTGCGGACAAGTTGTTCAACTATAGATCCTATGCACCTGATTTACAAATTAAAATGAAAATGAAAGATAGATGCTTTGCTGAGTATCGCGGCAACCGTGAAAAGATATAGAGAAAGTGTTTGTCTGATTGCGTCTGTGTTTTCTTGCATAAATTTTTCAAATTTAAAACGATTTTCTTTTTGCTACGATAAGAATTATACAGATGGGGAACAATCGTATACAGACACGCAGACAGACAAAATAGATTGGAAATCCTCGAAGGTCCCTAACAGTCCTCAGATGATCTGGAGGAACTCCGGATGCCCACCCTACCTTGGCCATTCCATGCCTGATCTCAAATTACTTACTGAACGGCCCCTTGTGGGATCGCTGATAAGCTCTTACGGGGGAGTCATCCTAGTCATAGGCAAACAAAGCGTTTTCCTAACACATTATAAAATATATTTAAATCCTAATAAACTAACTTACTACTAACAGGCAAAATAAAACGAATAGATAAATAAAAACATATACAATTACATTCGCCAACGAGTGGGATTAAAAAGATAAATATTCGCCGAATTAGAATAGAATAAATGGAAAATGTCTGGCTTTTGCTGAGTGGATACAACATTTTTTCTAGGCTAGAATATTTTACCAAATATAATTAAAATAGACTCGAACATAAATAAATTTTGAATCGTATGATTAAATAAAAATAAAGGAACGAAAAAGAAACTTCGGAGATATCAAAGGAAATATGCGAACGGGGACTTGGGACAGTAGGGCAAATGCTATTCATTTTCTAGGCTTTCAATTTACCAAATAAAAGGGAATAACATATTTTTATTTGTGAAATATCACTCACCAAAACTCGGGGGAACCATCGACGAAAGCGCTTCCGAGAGGTTTTCCGAATGCTGTAAATCTACTATTCTACCCACTGTGCCAGCTTTAGCGCAAATAGCCTGTGAAGAACAATTTCTCATAAATATATATATAGTCGCCGATCGCAAACAGAAGTGTTTTATTAAAGTATTTAAAGTTTCGTGGCTGGCACGTAACATCATCCAAAAAACTCTCCATTTGCCTACAAATTTCCCTTAACTGATCGACTGATTGTATCTGAATGTTTAAAAGTTTGTGTCGTATTTCAGGTCGCAGATTCCTGCTCAGAATTTCCACCATTGATTTTTCTGAGAGGGGCGTTTCCAAACTGTCCATCAGAGCGACGATCGCGTCATAGAAACAGTCGAAGCTTTCCCTTTCTTTCTGCTTCCTATCGCGTATTGCTTCCCTAATGTCGACATCTGTTCTTGTATCTCGAAACTGCTTCCTCATAGCCTGACAAAGAAGATCCCAACGAAGTTCTCTGGTGGCTTTGTGAAATCGCCAGTAAAACTCTCGAGCCTTGTCATCAATTAACAGACTAGCATTTTCACACAAAACAGCAAAATTTCCTTCTAAAGTCTGTGGATTAAGGCTTCAACTCGATAAATAAAATTGTCCACACTCATGCCCTCAGAACTGCCATTGAATCGAATTTTCCAACTGTTTAGGATGTGACCCACCTTATCTGGAGTACTGATCAAATCGTAAACTACGCTAACAGGAGTAAATCTTGCATGAGCAGAGAAATTAGCTAAGTTTTGGCTATTGGGCCTTTCAGGCTCCTGCCAATTCAAATTCTCGAATTCCGGCGTTTGGGTATTACGATTAGTGAGTGCTGAAATATTTCTCTCAATTATTTGAGCCATTTGCTGCGTCAGCTGAGTTAGCAAATCGTTATTCATGCTCTGCACTGCCAGATTGACTAGATTTCCTACATCTTGCTCAGTACTATTTACACTAAGCTTTCCCGCCTGCGCTGGTGAATTTGCAGATGATTTGTTGCCGGTTAGCCCTTGAAAGGACATGACCCCACAGATTGGACATTCTCGGTGTCTTTTTGAATGAGTTGTTTTACACGACTTGTGGAACTCGTGACCACATTTTGCTTTGTACGTTGAGGCCGTTGACAAATCTTTATCGCACAGTGTACACTTCGGGTCGCTTACCCCCGGCACCTCCTCTTCGTCCGCCATTTTTTCTTAGACCCGAGTTTGTGCTAATCAATCAACGATATTAAACAAATCTTTATCTCTTGTGATCAATCCCAATAAGAATCAATGTAAATAATTAAATATGGTAAAACGACACAATGTGAAGAGAGTCTGCTCTCTTAATTTCATATGATAATAAACAAATCAATAAATTCATAAAAATAGTTTGTCTTTTGACGTAGGTTCTTTCCCTAATACTAAACAGCGATTTTCTTCGAAGTTTCTGGGGTAGAAATGAGATGAAAAATAAATTTTAATTGTTGCTTATGCAGAGGTAACTCCCAGGTCAGCAGAATATGCTTTGACAAAAATACAAAAACAAAACAACAATTAAACAAATGTAATTTGCTTTGCCAGTTCAGAATAAAAAATCAACAATATACCCTATTTTTCCTAATGGGCTATCAATTTCGTTGTGAGTCGTGGTCAGAAGATTTCTTAATAAAAAAAATTCAACTGTAGATCCAATGCGCTTTATCAACGCGATGCCATTCGGTTTTGCGCCGCCTAACTATCCGTGGCCAGTGGAGAATTATTGATAATTCTGCCCATCTGTTAATCAAACGTCTAGCTCTCCGTTGCTATTGATCCCTAAACCAAAAAAAATATAAAAGATTTTTCTCACCCTTTTTCCTATCTCAGCCGTGGCTACCTAATCACTTGCGGACAAGTTGTTCAACTATAGATCCTATGCACCTGATTTAGAAATTAAAATGAAAATGAAAGATAGATGCTTTGCTGAGTATCGCGGCAACCGTGAAAAGATATAGAGAAAGTGTTTGTCTGATTGCGACTGTGTTTTCTTGCATAAATTTTTCAAATTTAAAACGATTTTCTTTTTGCTACGACAAGAATTATACAGATGGGGAACAATCGTATACAGACACGCAGACAGACAAAATAGATAGGAAATCCTCGAAGGTCCCTAACAGTCCTCAGATGATCTGGAGGAACTCCGGATGCCCACCCTACCTTGGCCATTCCATACCTGATCTCAAATTACTTGCTGAACGGCCCCTTGTGGGATCGCTGATAAGCTCTTACGGGGGAGTCATCCTAGTCATAGGCAAACAAAGCGTTTTCCTAACACATTATAAAATATATTTAAATCCTAATAAACTAACTTACTACTAACAGGCATAATAAAACGAATAGATAAATAAAAACATATACAATTACATTCGCCAACGAGTGGGATTAAAAAGATAAATATTCGCCGAATTAGAATAGAATAAATGGAAAATGTCTGGCTTTTGCTGAGTGGATACAACATTTTTTCTAGGCTAGAATATTTTACCAAATATAATTAAAATAGACTCGAACATAAATAAATTTTGAATCGTATGATTAAATAAAAATAAAGGAACGAAAAAGAAACTTCGGAGAAATCAAAGGAAATATGCGAACGGGGACTTGGGACAGTGGGGCAAATGCTATTCATTTTCTAGGCTTTCAATTTACCAAATAAAAGGGAATAACATATTTTTATTTGTGAAATATCACTCACCAAAACTCGGGGGAACCATCGACGAAAGCGCTTCCGAGAGGTTTTCCGAATGCTGTAAATCTACTATTCTACCCACTGTGCCAGCTTTAGCGCATCTCTGCACCTGCCCTTTTCACTGCTCACTCTTTTCATTCTATTTCTTTTCCTACACTTCTTTTCGGGCAACCGAGGTTTAATTTTTCGGCTTCAACTTTTAACTTTTTTCATTGAGCGGGGCGAATTCGGAGAGTGCAGACGTGTTTTGCGCGAGCTTCGGAAAAAGCAGCTTAAAAGTGAAATCATACATAGATCAGAACTGGAAAACAGCAGACGCACTTGTGCACGGGCTCCGGAAAATACACGGATTAACTCTTAATAAACAAAAATTTAAATTCAGAAAACTACATAAAGTGTTGCGGAAGATTTTAGCGTTCTGCTTAAGAACACTCCGTTAACAAAGTGCTTCGATTTTAATAATTATAAACAAAACTAAAAATCGACGCTCAAAGTAATACGAGCCAAAGAAACAAAATTGCGGTTTAACGAAGGAAACAAAACATAAACACTCAAAACACTTAAAAAAATATAATAACTCATAAATCACTCAATTTAAAAAATTATTAAAAATGGCTCCTGTACCAAAACGTCAACGCGAAAACAATAACACCAACACCAACGCCGAGATGAAACGGCCACGTTCATCCGATGCCCCGGCAGCTAACTTGTCCCTTGATATTTTAACCACCCTCAATTAGCGTTTTGAGGAGCAGGGCAAATTGATCTCGGCCAACATGCAAGAAGCCGAGCAGAGATTACTTGCGATGCTGTCAGAGCGACTGGATGGGATGACCAGTGAAGTGTCCCGGCTCAGCGAAAGGGTACAGCAGATGGAGACGGAGATAACTGCACTTCGCTCGATACGGGAGCGGGTTCAGCAGCTAGAGTCGAAGGTTACTACACTTCGCTCAATTCAGGAGCGGGTGCAAATGATGGAAGCTGGGGTTGAGGCGCGAAGGAATGCCGAAAATGCGTGCGACCTGCGAATACACGGTGTCCCGTTTGTCAACGGCGAAAGGTTAAAATCGATTTTTAACACAATGTGCCTTTCAATAAATTTAACACCAGCGCCAAGAGTAAGAAATATCTTCCGAGCGCGAAAGTCACAGTATACAAATGTCGACCCGGTTGTAATTGTTAAATTAGAGTCCATAAATGAAAAAATTGAAGTTCTCCGAGCAGCTGGCGCATACCGAAGGCAGACAAAACAACAACTAAGTCTACAGCTGCTTGGATTTAACTCCAGTGCCGCAGTTTATGTAAACGAGCAACTCTCCAAAGAAAGCTTTGTTATCTTTAAAGAAGCAATGAGAATGAAGAAGGCGAAATTGCTGTCTGCTGTGTTCACACGCCGTGGTTTCGTACACGTGAGAAGCAGTGGAGATGGAGGAGAAGTTCGCTGCATTGAACGTTTGGAAGAGCTTTCCGCTTTTCACACACCCGCTCTTAATTCGACGAGCTCTGCAGCTCTTAATTCATCTTTATCGTATGCTGCTGCTGCTGGGGGAAATCATAGCTTTCGAGATACTCGAGATAACTAATATAATTTATTTAAACTTAGGATCATTTTTACTAATAATATGCCTTAATAGTGTGTGTGTTAAATATGTGCCGTTTATGTTCAAATATGTGCCAATAATGTGTATATGTATAGTAAATAGTAATCCAACGTTTAGATATGTCAAACTCAAATAGCTATGCATTAATTCGAGTTCTCCGAAATTTTAAGCAAGGTCTAACGATATGCCATTTAAACGCTCAGAGTCTATGTCAGAAAATGGAAGAATTCAGGTATTTGTTTGTCAATTCAAATGTCGATATTGTATGTATTTCAGAAACATGGTTCCAGTCAAATGTAAAAGATGCATGTTATGAATGTCCTGGGTATACTTTATACCGTTCAGACCGTATGGGTCATGCTGGGGGGGTTGCAATTTATGTAAATTCCAAAATCAAATGTAAAGTCATAGGTCAACATCCTTCTGATAGCCTTATAGAGTACGTTTCCCTAGAAATTACTAATGTTGGACATAACCCATCGAGAATATTAGTTAGCTGTATTTATAGACCAAACAAACAAATAGACTACACAAATATGATAGAAGTATTCTCAAGGGTAACTCTTAAATACAATGATATAATCCTGGCAGGAGACCTAAACAGTAATATGCTTCATGATTTTGGTCTTCGTGGGGATCTGGAGTCATTGGGGGTAAACATTGTTAATTCTGTGATACCCACTCACTACACTAAGAATAATAACAGTTTGCTAGACGTCTTTTTTGTAAATAATGTAAGAAAAGTATTGCTATATGACCAAATTTCTGTTCCAAATTTTTCTAAGCACGACCTTATATTTTTGATAGAGACTTTCGAAATATTGACTATTCTAGACTAAACAATAATTGTAACATTTGTGACTGGGACAACATTTTTTACTTAACAACAGTAGACGAACAACTGGAACTATTTAACTCGAACATTGACTTCTTATATAATACTCATGTACCTGTTAAAGTAAAAACTGTGAGAAATTCCTTAAAATCATGGTTCAATAATAATATTAAAAAAGCTATTTTAAAGAGAGATAAGGCTTACTACAAATGGAAACGATATAAGACTGAACATTTCTACACACAATTTAAAAGCGAAAGGACTACAGTGAACAGACTTATTAATGCAGCTAAACGGGAATACTTAAGCATGAAGCTTACTGGTGCTATAGAAAACGGAAAAGTCTGGAAAGAACTAAAAAACCTGGGAATTGGCAATATGAAAAATGTAATAAAGGAAGATGTAAATGTGGACGACCTTAACAGAAAATTCTTTAACATAAATGTACCTGATCCAGACGATAGCACATATGTGACAACAGAGAGTGTAGATAGTATGTTTGATTGTTTCAGTTTTGTTTGTGTGAATCAATGCGATGTCTTAGAAGCTATACTACAAATTAAATCAAAAGCTACAGGACTTGATGAGGTAAACCCGAACTTTGTAAAAATATTACTTCCAAAAATTATTAACCACTTGACACATTTGTTCAATACGGCGATAACAACATCAACCTTTCCAGAGACTTGGAAATTAGCAAAAATTATGCCTATACCCAAGGGAAATAACGAATATAGGCCTATCTCAATTTTGTCATATTGCTCAAAGATATTCGAAAAACAAGAGAGAACGCTATAGTCGGGTTCGTGTCCCGACTATCTAATACCCGTCACTCAGCTAAAGAGAGTGCAAACGCAGTACTCGGGTTGGTGTCCCGACTAATAATCGTAACTCAGCTAAAGGGAGTGCGAGGGAGATAGATATAGAAATTTTGATTGCGTATAACTTTTTAATGAATGGTCCGATTTGAAAAATATCTTCTACATTTCGATAGGTATAAATATGCACAACAAAATTGCATTTATAGTTCTCGGAAATCTTTAAAGGTGTGGGCGCCAGACACATTTTAAAATCGTTAGTGGGCGATTGTGGGCGTTAAAGTGGCTATGGCACTCGGCTGAAATAAACTTGCGCTGCGTAGGAAGCCCAAGAATATGCGTGGAAAATCTCAACCTTCTAGCTTTTGTAGTTTCCGAGATCTCAGCGTTCATACGGACAGACAGACAGACGGACAGACAGACGGACAGACGGACATGGCTAGATCGACTGATCTAGAATATATATACTTTATGGGGTCGGAAACGCTTCCTTCTACCTTTTACATACTTTTGCACGAATACAATATACCCTTTTACTCTACGAGTAACGGGTATAATTAATTGCCGGGCAAATAAATCGATTCCTTACTTCAAATAATTTGTTAAAAAATAATCAGTCAGGTTTTCGGAAACAGAGAAGCTGCACGACTGCTATTATCAAGATTGTTGAGGAAATACGAAGGGAAACTGATGAAAGCAAAAAAACTTTTTTAACATTGCTGGACTTTAGTAAGGCATATGATGCAGTGAACCACAAAATATTAATACTAAAGCTGAAGAAATTATTTAAATTTTCAGACACATCAGTAAAACTAATGTCATCCTATATAACAAATAGAAAGCAAGCTGTTGTTATAAAAGAAAATAAATCAAATTTTGAAACAACCTATCGTGGTGTTCCTCAGGGATCGGTATTAGGGCCATTATTGTTTTCAATGTATATTAATGATCTGTCTAATGAATTGTCTATGTGTAACGTACATATGTATGCGGATGATGTTCAATTATATGTTAGTCGACCGTTGAGTTTAGTTAATGAATGAATCAATTTGTCTAATATTTGTTTGTTTAACGTTGATAACTGGGCTACAAAGAATGACTTGAGATTAAATCCTAAGAAATCAAAGTCTTGTTCATCTACAAGAAAAATGTAAACACAAATGGTTTTCCAAAGCTGGCAAACGGAACCACCTCCTCGCGATGTTGAGGATGATAATTCCACAGAAGAGTAGGATATTATCTAAAATATTTATCTATTTGTACAATTGTTAGTATAATAAAGTGATTGTCTTTTTTATTTAAATCTATGCAGTGAAATTTGTCCAATTTCTTAAAGAATTTAAATATTTTTTTTTTTTAAATTATTACGTATTTAAATTATGTTTTTCTTTTTAAACTAAATAATAACTAAATAACTTAATAACTATCTTTTGTCCAAACATTCTTATCCTTGGAACCCTGTAAATTCGCAAACCACCAAAAAACATTCTGAACCACCACTACCTTCTTCTTTAACTCCTATATGGAAATGCATGCTGTGAGGAGTTAAATAACTCCGCACAAATAAGGCCAGGGAAAACTGCATGGAGACCGGCCAGTTGCTAATTACGCAACTAATTCGGAGAGAAGAAAAGGAGATACCGAGGATTAACGAGACCCCGAAAGCCTATTTTGTATTTTTATTTTGTATTTTTACCCCTGTAATTACCGAAAGTTCTCTTTTAAAGGATTTAGCAACAACAACGCCAACGTATTCTCCCGGTCCTGATGGACTCCCTGGGAGTGTGCTTAAGTTTTGTGCTTCAACCATTTGTAAACCGATTCTTAAACTTTTTCATTTGTCTATTTCATCATCAGTTTTTCCAACTATCTGGAAGGACTCTTTCATTATTCCACTCCACAAAAAGGGTGCGAAGGCGGATGCCCAGAATTATAGAGGCATTTCTAAATTGTCGGCAATTCCTAAAGCATTTGAATGTATTATTACTTCTCATTTGCAGCATTTATGTTCCTCGCTAATATCACCGTGTCAGCATGGTTTTGTTAAGCGAAGATCGACCACCACCAACCTTCTTGAACTGTCATCTATTGTAATAAATGGATATAAGAATAACATGCAGACTGACGTTATATATACAGATTTTAGTAAGGCCTTTGACTCTGTTAACCACTCTCTCCTTTTATTCAAATTAGATCAGCTTGGGTTTCCATGTAATCTATTAACTTGGATTTCAAGTTACTTGAATGGTAGGACTCAGAGGGTTATATTTAAGAGCGCTGTTTCTAAAATGATCAACGTGACATCTGGAGTTCCTCAAGGTAGTCATTTAGGCCCTTTGCTGTTTACTTTGTTTATTAACGATCTTCCCTCTATTGTAGCTCATTCTCGTGTACTAATGTACGCTGACGATGTTAAGCTTTGTTAATCATATAAAGATGTAGGGTCCGGTTTCAACTTACAGTCAGATATTGATTGTTTTCAGGGATGGTGTGAGTACAATCTTTTAAATCTGAACTGCCTTAAATGCAACGTTATGACTTTTTATAGGGGTACTCCTACGTTTATTAGTTATTCTCTTCAAAATACACCACTCGACCGTATATATTCAATTAACGATTTAGGTGTTCTTCTCGACCCAAAACTTAAATTTGATTGCCACATAATGGCCACTGTCAATAAAGCTATGAGTGTTTTTGGGTTTATAAAGCGTTGGTCAAAGGAATTTGATGACCCTTATACAACCAGATTATTATATACCTCCCTTGTCCGTCCTATTTTGGAATATTGTTCTTCAGTTTGGAGTCCACAATATCAAGTGCACATCGACCGTATTGAGTCGGTGCAAAAAAAATTTCTCCTTTTTGCCCTTCGTAGTTTGAACTGGGATCAAAACGTAAGGCTACCTTCCTACCAGAGTAGATTACTATTGCTTAATTTACCTACACTTGAAAACCGTAGAATAATGCTTGGTACTATTTTTATGCAAAATCTTATAAAAGGTGATATTGACTCCGTAGAACTGGTAAACCGTTTAACTTTTAATGTTCCCGTTAGACTAACACGAAATTATTACCCTCTTAATTTGCCTCGATGTACATCAAATTTTACTCTGCATGAGCCCTTTCGTGTTCTATGTAAAAATTAAAACAATCTTTATCATTTAATTTGCACTTCAACATCTATCCCCGTATTAAAAACTAAAATTTTATCTCATTTGCTTCAATCTTAGTTGTAGTATTTGTAGTACTTGTTTCATATATTTTCCTCGCGAACTCGCATTTTTGCCCTAATTGATAAAGGGTCCCGCGCGTAACAAGCACGTGCTTGGTATCGTTGGGCCACTTGTTTGTACTGCTCGTAGTGCATCAACGTCCATCATATATAAACGGGCCCAGCGCGGGAGTCGGGAACAGTCATTGAGCATCAAACCGCGAATGAACAACGTCTTGTAAAAGTCAAAGTCAAGGATATACAACCGTGAAAACCAGCCAGGAGCAAGACCGCTACTTCGAGACGTTCGGTACCAAGCAAGTCACCGATTTGAGACACAGGTAGCTGAGGTCCTTAGAGGCAACACACGGCTAAGTCTGCAGGACATCAAGGTTGGCTGTAATACCGACCATCCAGACTATATTGGCTGTGATACCGATTAGTTCGGCTACGTTGGCCGTAATACCGGTCAGTTTATCTTCGTTGGCTGTAATACCGATCAGGCTAGCTGTGCCGGCTGTAATACCGACTAGTCCGGCTACATTGGCTGTAATACCGATTAGTCCAGCTGCGTCGGCCGTTGGCACGGGCATCACCACCAGCAGAAAGAAGAGCACGAGCAGCGGACTTCAAGGGAGCAGCGTGAACAACACCGCAGTAGTCGCACAGAACGTCGACGAGGACAAGCATCCAGGGACCGCGCCAAGAGCCAAGCTTCAGGTACGAACGCAATAACCAGAAGGGGAGGACTAGGGTGGAACGTTCGTCTTTCTATGGGCGTTAGCTACAGGAACTGCTGACGTACTCCGGCCGTAGTACCTGAGCGTTAAAGGAAAATAAGTGACCGTCTAGCGGGACCGGCTGGGACAGAGCAAGGGACAGGAAGCTACGGCTGGTAAAACAAGGTCTTGCAAGCGTGGCGCCTGTTCACCCTAGTCTGAGAACGGTGACGCTTCCCTAAGCCCAACGATCCAACTCCACGCCAGGACCACCAGCAGCGAGGAATCACCGAGCGGCGTCGCAGGAGCAGCACCAGCACGAGATATTCATAAGCATTGTAAACCAGAGCAGTAAATAAAGACCTCCTTAACCGAATTCTGAAGTGTTGTTACTGTTAACCGGGCGGTCACGTTTGTATAAATTTGGTGGGACGAACGCACAATCTACTGAGCTAGCCGCACGAACTTCGTAGCGAGTTCGTTACAATGCAATTGTAAAACACAAGGTCAATAACAAAATGACAAAAAAGGAAAATTATTCTGCAGTATAGGGCTGTCATCAGACAGACCAGCTTGCCATAATTCGCATTGGATATACAGTGGATTTTATTTACATAAAGATTCACTGACCACGATGAAAGGCATGACTAATATGCACCGCAATTGTAAAGCGCGAAGCAGACGGCTCGGATTATAGGCATTGTCGCGAAGGTCGTACGATCGGCTAGCCGCTGTCTGCGAGTGGCGCTTATTGTTGTTGTTGTGGTTTTTGGCGATAAGCACTGGCAATGCACTTTTCTTATCTTTGTTAGGTTTGTCCGGGGGGGAATATTTATGTCCGACGTCAAATTAATTTATGATATATATTTCTGTTGCTTCTTTTGTTTACGAGTTTATTTGATTTAATTTATTCAAACTTATATGCTTTTACATGTTTATATTTCTGTTGTCAATCAATGTTTGATTTTCGCCAAAACGTATAGAACTAAATGTAAGCATTGTAACGATCTGTTTATTATTTAATTATACTAACAAACAAAAAAACTGCCTTTGCTAGTATACCCTGGCGATGGTGATAGCCTTGAAAAGAGTGCGCATGCAACAATTAAATTTATCCTGGCTCTGGCTCGACGGCAAATGGTCGTGGTGGTCTTGCTACTCTTTCCTAAAATTCGCCTTTAATAATCATTACGGGAAGATTGTGTTGCATGCCTAAATAATTAGCCAATAACAGTTGGAGAGAAGGAATAGCAATCAAAAATAGGCATCAGCCGATAGAATGGGGAAAATAAAAGAGAATCCAGAATAGAGGGTAGTAATGATTTTTGCCTCCAAGTCGAATCCCTTAATGCCTGTTAACCTCCGATGGTATTGAGGTACAAATGACCCTCCCTTCCTGTGATCGCTCTTGTCAAAATCATTTAATTTACTGAGCGACCCCTTCGGGCATTAGTGGGTTAAAAAGAGTAAGTTAGCCGTGTCGAATACTTGGACTTACAACATTATAAAAGTTTATTTAAAATCTAAAATATAAAATATAGAGTATCATGGGCCAAAAATATAATATGATAAAAAGGATGTTTCGAATACATGCACATAAACCTTAGAATAAATCCCGATACTTTTAAATATAAAACAAATATAAATATAAACAAGCTTTCAAGCAATCAATAAGCAAATAAGCAGACATTCAGCGGGCCTCTGCCTGTCGTTCCTCATGACACGAGTGCGACTCTACCGCATCAAATTAGCAGTAATAAAAAAAGTCAGAAAATTTTGGCAAAAATACAGAAGCCACAAAACTGAGCGATTTGAGCGCAAACCAGGAATAGGTTCTTTATTCTTGAATCATTTAACTTTTGATTTACGTTAACACCAACGAATTTCTCGGGCACAAATTTCTTTCTGCATCTTTTTGTTTTCAAGGATTTATCCCCTTCTTCTTTTTCTAATTTTTTTTTTGGGATTTAAAAGTTTACATAAACGAAAGTTTCTCGCTTACCAATCAGTATTCTCGACTCCCTCGTAGAAAGCGCTTTCCGAGAGGTGGTCCTGAAACGCTGTAAAAGGATTCTAAAAAAATGTTTTTACACTTTATTTCACATGAAAAAAATTGCCCCGAGTCGCCGGCCAGAAAATCACTCAAAACCAAAAAGAGCAAAATCACTCAAATCTTCTCCGTTCTGCCTTATTGCCGTCTTTCATCATCGTTATTTCTTCCGCACGCCATTATTGGGAGGAGATTACATAATTTAACTTATATTTTTCTTAATGCTATTTTTACTTTGCTTATTCGAATTACTTCCAGTTAACAGAATAGCTTTAATTTACTGCAAGGAATTACTTTACTTTTTAAGGCATTGGAATTACTTTACTTTTAGGTTAAAATTGATCTTCCTATCTTTTGACGATGAAGAAGGCAAAATTGGACGCAGATGGAGGTTATACTTTTCTTCTCGCGGGTTTTTCCCGCTTTTCACCACACACTCATAAAAACGATTTTTCTCTGGCAGCGATTCTTTTCCGACGACACACAAAACCCACTCGTTCGGATTTTTTTGAGCGCCCTCTTGGGCAGCAGCGCGATTACTGATGCGCTCAGAACTAATAAACGCCAATTTCGCTCAATTCCAATTCCACTCGTTCCTGCCGACGATGCGGTAGGTCAGGTCCGCCAATATTTCCCTCTTTCGCTTTATCGTCCCTCTCTTTTCTCTTGTGCCTCTAGATCCGATCTCGTAACTTTAAAATGATTTGTAAAGCGCCAAGCCTATATCCAAAAAAAACATATTTCCCTCGTCAGAAATCCAACCGGATTATTCTTCAACTTCCCAACTCACCCAATTGGACTTAGCGCTGAGCTAACTTTTGATGGCTGCACGCCGAGCTTTCACTTTCGTATAATTTTATTTCTTTTAATTAGGACTTGGGAGGACACTTGAAAGAAATACTTCTGGTCAGTACGATGGTAGAAATCGGAAAGACCGACTGTGCCGCCATAGCTCTGGCGGTAACCCATGGCGAATCTGGGAGATGCCCCAAAGCAGGTTGACATTAGGGTCTGTTACTCTCCTCCCCCTTTTCTATATGGCCCTCAATATAGTTCCCTATATGAGTCCTAGATGGCGCCTCCCAATTTACGATAATACTACAAGCGCTACAAAGCCCCCCGCCAAGATCTGACTTGGGTTCAACAACCAAAGGCTGATCCCAAACAAAGCTTGTAGTTAGCCCTATTGTTTCATATCCTTGGCGTGAAAACATCCCAGAATTCGACCTTGCAGATCTTCTATCTCATAACAAGAATATCCCATCTTCTTACGAACTCTGACTTTCAGATACGAAGGCCCTAACTTCGCGCTGTACCCAGATGTGAAGTTGCTTTGCTTGAAGTTCTTCAGATATACTTCCTGCCCTACTCTATATGTTACATCTCTAGTTCTCAGATCATACTGGCGCTTATTCTTGTCGTTTTGCTTGCCTAGAATTTCTTGTGCTTTCTTTCTCATTATCTCCAAAGAATTCTCTCGGGAAAAGACCGCGGATTTGTCTTCTAAAATCCCCAAAGTTCGTAACAGCTTGTACGTGGATCCAGACGCGACAAAATGCTGGCCGAAAACCATATAATACGGGCTAGTCCCTATGGCTGAGTGCACCGCCGATCGAAGAGCGCAACAGATGCTACTTAAGTGCTCATCCCAATCCTTTTGGTCCGGCCGCACATATGCGCGAATAGCGGCTATGACTGACCTATTTACCCTTTCGGACGCATTAGCCTGCGGTGAATAGGACGCGGTCAAAATGTGTGAAATCTTATGCCCTATTAACAGTTTCCGGAACGCCTCCGACTTGAATTGAGACCCATTGTCGGATACAATTGTCTCTGGAAAACCAAATGTGTGAAATAACTCTAGCTGCATATACTTTATGACTACATCGGCTGTGAGTTGTTTAACCGCTTTCAAAAAGACAAACTTGGTATAATGGTCTAGGACTATAAATATACCCACATTTCCACTCCGAGATCGGGGATAAGGACCCAAAAAATCAACATATAAACGCTGGAAAAATCGCTGAGATTCGGGTGCCACTCCCATCGGTGGTCGCTGAATTCTATTTGATGCCTTCGTAGTTTTGCAGACTTCACAGGACTGGATATATGCCTTCACATCATTAACCAATCCTGGCCAATAATAATACCGGCGTACCCTTTCCAACGTCTTATGCACGCCTCCATGCGAAGCTAGCGGATCGTCATGAGTTCTCTTTAGCACTTCCCCTACCAATTCATTTGGGATCCACAACTTCCAGCTGAGCGAATCATGCAGCTGATCGCCGGTTGCATAATCCAACCTACGATACGCCAAACCATCTACCACTCTGAGGTCCGGCAACTTGTCTTGGTTGGCGGTTATACGATCCAACAGCTCCAGATATTTTTCGGATTTAAACTCAACTGCTTGCAAATCAATCATTAGCCCTAGTCCACTCTCGATGACAGCCAATTCTGACTCGTTTACTCTAGACAGGGCATCCGGAACGACATTTAAGCTACCTTTACGGTGTTCTATTTTAAAATTAAACCCTTGGAGCTTCAACGCCCAACGGGCCAACCGGGAGTGCAAATCTGTTTGAGACATAAGCCACTTTAGAGATGCGTGATCCGTTATTACGGTGAATTCATGCCCTTCTATGTATGGCCGGAATCTTTTGATACAAATGATGGCTGCGAGACACTCCTGCTCAGTCACTGAGTAACTGCGCTGAGCTCGATTCAACTTTTTGGACACATTTGCTATGGGATACTCATCCCCCCGATCGGTTTTCTGTACAAGCACACCACCAACCCCCGTACTGCTTGCATCACACTGGACGAAAAATGGCTTACTAAAATCGGCACTATGAAGCACCGGGGCAGAGCAAAGCGCACTTTTTAAGTCTCGAAATGCTTTCTCTGCTTCTGACGTCATCTCAAACTTCTTTCTGGGCTTCAGCAAATCAGTTAATGGGGCAGCCACGGATGCAAAATTGCTTATGAACTTGCGATACCAACCGACCATTCGCAAAAAGCTGCGGAGAGACTTCAAATTCTTTGGAAGCGGAAATTCTGACATAGCTGAAATCTTTCCTGGATCCGTACGAATCACCCCCTCACCCACAATGTGTCCTAAATAGCTCACTGAGCGCATACAAAAGTGACTTTTCCCAACATTTAGGGTAAGTCCAGCCATCTTAACTTTCTCTGCTACCAATTTCAGCACTCTCAAATGCGTCTCAAAAGTGTCTGACACAACAAGAAGGTCGTCAAGGTAGACAAAAACCTCATTTCGCAAATTAGCTGGGATGACCTTATCCATAAGGCGAGTCATGGTCTGGGACGCATTCGTCAATCCAAATGGCATGACCTTATACTGGTATAAAGGCTTGCCTGGGATCGTAAAAGCCGTTTTCTCCCTAGACTCTGCTTCTAATGGGATCTGCCAGTAGGCGTCTTTGAGATCCAGACTGGAAATAAACATAGCCTTTGGAAGCCGCGATAAGATACCATCAATCTGTGGCAGTGGATAAGCATCTCTTTTTGTAACCGCATTCACCTTGCGACTATCTAGGCATAACCGAACCTTTCCAGGCTTTTGAACCAACACAACCGGAGATGACCATGGGCTCTGTGATTCTTCTATAACCCCTAACTTTAACATCCTATCCACCTCCTCATATAGTAGCTTTTCAATCGCTGGTGACACAGGAAAATGACGCTGCTTAACTGGCTTAGCTTGACCCACATCTATCTCATGCCAGATGAGCGTGGTTTTTCCTAGCCCAACAATTGCAAAGGATGGGAACAAATCGATTACTTCTTGTAAACACCGCTGTTGTGCCTGAGAAAGAACATGCGAATTTGATGTGATCTCGGATATTTGCATTGAAGATGGCAGCAAGTCAAAAACGGACCAAAAATTAATTCCCAGATATAAATCTTGGGTTAGGGATGGTATTAAATGGAATTCGAGCTCTTTAACTACATTCTTGAACGTTACCGGGGTTTTAAACCTACCTACAACCTCTTGAGTTTTCCCATCTGCTGTACAAGCTACAGTAAAAACTTTCTTAAATGGAAGATTATTCAGTATGACCTGCTTTGCCAGATTCCCACCAATGGCATTAATTGCAGCTCCAGTGTCTAGCAAACCTATTACTACTCTATCTAAAATTCTAACTTCCGCGTACGGGCGATCATCCTTATCTTTAAACTTGATTGAATTTATGGTTTTAATTGCCCTCCAATAGGCCCTCCATCTCTTTGCATTTCTAGACGATACCTTAGCCCGAGAAAAATCTATTTTTATTGCCGTTCTATTCTCGGCCACCGACCCTAAGTCTTCGTTGATTTCCGTATCTGGAGACTCCTTAATGACCTCCATATCGGAAGGTATAAGAGATTTTACTGCGGACTGAATTCGGTGTCCGTCTTGCTGTTGTGAGCACAGGACAACTGCCGGGAGTGACCTATGCTCGTCCGCCCGTTTTTTTGGCATCTACTACAAGTATGCCTATAAGTATTCGGAGCCCCACAACCGTGACAGAACACTTTGCGCTGTTCCACGCAATCCTTGTGCCGATGCCCTTCCTTTCGACAATTGAAACAGATGAGTGCTACAGCACCTACTTCTCTACTTATTTCTTCTTCTGTGAACTCCAAGGCATCTTCCATCGGAATATCTCCTATTAATTCGGCAACTTGCTTCCTAAATTGGACAGTTCTCTGGTAAGGCTGGTTTTTCCGCACTTCCTCAAGGAAATTTTCTCTCCTGCGACAGACTTCCCGAAGCTTTGCCACCGACAGAATGGGAACATTGAGCAGCTCATGCCGAATTTCTGGCCTTAGATTTCTGCGCAGGGTTTCAACAATTTCTAACTCGGTAAGAGGCATATCCAAATTATCCATTAAGTCCACTACGGCATCATAAAAAGAATCAAAATTTTCCCGGTCCTTCTGCTTCCGATCCCTTATAGCCTCTCTTATATCAATGTCCGTCCGTGCGTCTCTGAATTGCCTTCGCAGAGCGGCGCAGAGTATGTTCCAGCTACGATCCAAAGAATTCTTATGGAAACGCCAATAGAATTCGCGAGCCTTCCCGTCGAATAGAATGCTGGCGTTGCTACTCAAAATGTCGAAGTTTCCTTCCAGAGTTTGGTACGTAAGAGCTTCCGCCCGATATATGAAATTGTCTACACTAAGACCCTCAGCACTACCATTGAATCTCAACTTCCAACTGTTCAATATCTGGCCTATTTTGTCAGGCCTGTTGACTAGATCAGACGCCCCGCTTCTTGCAGTTAGCTGCCCTGACCTTACTGGATCCGGTATGTAACCAAAAGACCCATTTCTATCATTCGATGGCAAAACATGCTCTCTCAAATTATCAACTGGCGGTGCGAGCCTTGCCAAGAGATTCTCTTGAATTAATTGACCCATTTTTTCAGACAACTTGTCCAATAAATCCTTTTCCATCCCCTGAATAGCCGTTTTAATAGAGCTTTCGATCAAATCCATTTGATTGATGTTTGGCTCCTCTCTTCTTGGCGTAGACTCTCCTGCCTCCACGATTTGCTGGGTCTTCTTCCTAGTATTTTGAGAGGGTGTGGCTGGAGTACTAAAACAGACGGTTGGACAAATCGGACAAGTGGTTTTGGTTTTAGCATGATTAGCCAAACAGGCTTCGTGGAATTCATGCCCACATTTAGTTTTATAAACCTTGGCTATGTCTAACTTCTTTCCGCACAAATGGCAATTTGCCGGATCATTACCTTCAGGCGGGTCCATTTAACAAATAATTTGTTTAAAATCTAACGAAAATTTACGAAATTATCAAAGAGAGACAGTAATTTAATAACTTTATTTTATTTTATTTTATTTTATTTTATTTTATTTTATTTTATTTTATTTTATTTTATTTTATTTTATTTTATTTTATTTTATTTTATTTTATTTTATTTTATTTTATTTTATTTTATTTTATTTTATTTTATTTTATTTTATTTTATTTTATTTTATTTTATTTTATTTTATTTTATTTTATTTTATTTTATTTTATTTTATTTTATTTTATTTTATTTTATTTTATTTTATTTTATTTTATTTTATTTTATTTTATTTTATTTTATTTTATTTTATTTTATTTTATTTTATTTTATTTTATTTTATTTTATTTTATTTTATTTTATTTTATTTTATTTTATTTTATTTTATTTTATTTTTTTTATTTTATTTTATTTTATTTTTTTTATTTTATTTTTTTATTTTATTTTATTTTATTTTATTTTATTTTATTTTTATTTTATTTTATTTTATTTTATTTTATTTTATTTTATTTTATTTTATTTTATTTTATTTTATTTTATTTTATTTTATTTTATTTTATTTTATTTTATTTTTTTTATTTTATTTTTTCTTTATTTTATTTTATTTTATTTTATTTTTTTTTTTTCTTTTTATTTTATTTTATTTTATTTTATTTTATTTTATTTTATTTTATTTTATTTTATTTTATTTTATTTTATTTTATTTTATTTTATTTTATTTTATTTTATTTTATTTTATTTTATTTTATTTTATTTTATTTTATTTTATTTTATTTTATTTTATTTTATTTTATTTTATTTTATTTTATTTTATTTTATTTTATTTTATTTTATTTTATTTTATTTTATTTTATTTTATTTTATTTTATTTTATTTTATTTTATTTTATTTTATTTTATTTTATTTTATTTTATTTTATTTTAATTTATTTTATTTTATTTTATTTTATTTTATTTTATTTTATTTTATTTTATTTTATTTTATTTTATTTTATTTTATTTTTATCTTATTTTTATTTTATTTGTACCTCACCTTGCGATCAGCTGATATGCCTTTCCATGCAAACGCACTGAAAAGTACTTAAAGTTCTTCTCCAATTTAAGAGAAAATTTTCCTTTTGTTAGGTTCTTACTCAAGAGCGCTTCTAAACCCCAAACTCTTTCTCGAGCGCTCTCAAATTAAAAACTCATCAACTCAAAAGAACCTACACAAATAAAAGTAAATGCAAATTCCAATACTAACAACAAATACATATAAATGTTCGACAATTGGCATAACTCCTCTCTCACCCAAGTGAGGAACTAAACTTGGCGTGCAAAAGAAAAGGAAAAAAAAGATAACGGCGATGAGAGCGCACGGCGCTGTTTCTTGTCCCTCGACAACAACAACGCGAGCGATTCGCGGTCAGCGGCTGCAGTCGCAATTGCCCCGCTGAAATCCGAGCGGTCGCTTAATACCCTGCACTTCAGGCCTATTCATTTCACCGTCCAACGCGGTCAGTGGATTTAATTAATAAAATTCACACTGCAATCCCAAGCGTTTAGCAATCCGAAACGGGAAATAAAAAATATAGTTGTGAGTTTGTAACTGTCGATGTCATTTATTCGTGGTCAGGCAATCAGTTTTAAAACCTCTATTGCCTGCATGTCCTATGCGCCTAAATGACCCAACCTATGGATTTTAACATTGTAGAAAATATAAATTTTTCGCCTAAGTATTTCCCTCAACCGTGGACAGATGACCAACTATTTATAATTCGGTGTCTGTTTCCGATGCGTTTGAGTTAAGCGTGAGCGAAGTGAGAGCGTGCTTTGAGAGAGAAGTCGAGTGAAA
Source organism: Drosophila pseudotakahashii (assembly GCA_035046095.1). Lineage (NCBI taxonomy): Eukaryota > Metazoa > Arthropoda > Insecta > Diptera > Drosophilidae > Drosophila > Drosophila pseudotakahashii. The sequence goes on from JAWNOE010000276.1 coordinate 182,958, forward strand.
CTCCAACAGTAGTTAACCGAGTAAAAATCCCTCGCCTTAACCCAACGTCACCCTGACTTATCAATCTTGGCTAATTCTTTTAAATTGCTATTTGTGAGCTACGTATTAACGAGGCCCTTAAAGTTGGGCGCCACTTCTGTAACGATCTGTTTATTATTTAATTATACTAACAAACAAAAAAACTGCCTTTGCTAGTATACCCTGGCGATGGTGATAGCCTTGAAAAGAGTGCGCATGCAACAATTAAATTTATCCTGGCTCTGGCTCGACGGCAAATGGTCGTGGTGGTCTTGCTACTCTTTCCTAAAATTCGCCTTTAATAATCATTACGGGAAGATTGTGTTGCATGCCTAAATAATTAGCCAATAACAGTTGGAGAGAAGGAATAGCAATCAAAAATAGGCATCAGCCGATAGAATGGGGAAAATAAAAGAGAATCCAGAATAGAGGGTAGTAATGATTTTTGCCTCCAAGTCGAATCCCTTAATGCCTGTTAACCTCCGATGGTATTGAGGTACAAATGACCCTCCCTTCCTGTGATCGCTCTTGTCAAAATCATTTAATTTACTGAGCGACCCCTTCGGGCATTAGTGGGTTAAAAAGAGTAAGTTAGCCGTGTCGAATACTTGGACTTACAACATTATAAAAGTTTATTTAAAATCTAAAATATAAAATATAGAGTATCATGGGCCAAAAATATAATATGATAAAAAGGATGTTTCGAATACATGCACATAAACCTTAGAATAAATCCCGATACTTTTAAATATAAAACAAATATAAATATAAACAAGCTTTCAAGCAATCAATAAGCAAATAAGCAGACATTCAGCGGGCCTCTGCCTGTCGTTCCTCATGACACGAGTGCGACTCTACCGCATCAAATTAGCAGTAATAAAAAAAGTCAGAAAATTTTGGCAAAAATACAGAAGCCACAAAACTGAGCGATTTGAGCGCAAACCAGGAATAGGTTCTTTATTCTTGAATCATTTAACTTTTGATTTACGTTAACACCAACGAATTTCTCGGGCACAAATTTCTTTCTGCATCTTTTTGTTTTCAAGGATTTATCCCCTTCTTCTTTTTCTAATTTTTTTTTTGGGATTTAAAAGTTTACATAAACGAAAGTTTCTCGCTTACCAATCAGTATTCTCGACTCCCTCGTAGAAAGCGCTTTCCGAGAGGTGGTCCTGAAACGCTGTAAAAGGATTCTAAAAAAATGTTTTTACACTTTATTTCACATGAAAAAAATTGCCCCGAGTCGCCGGCCAGAAAATCACTCAAAACCAAAAATAGCAAAATCACTCAAATCTTCTCCGTTCTGCCTTATTGCCGTCTTTCATCATCGTTATTTCTTCCGCACGCCATTATTGGGAGGAGATTACATAATTTAACTTATATTTTTCTTAATGCTATTTTTACTTTGCTTATTCGAATTACTTCCAGTTAACAGAATAGCTTTAATTTACTGCAAGGAATTACTTTACTTTTTAAGGCATTGGAATTACTTTACTTTAAGGTTAAAATTGATCTTCCTATCTTTTGACGATGAAGAAGGCAAAATTGGACGCAGATGGAGGTTATACTTTTCTTCTCGCGGGTTTTTCCCGCTTTTCACCACACACTCATAAAAACGAATTTTCTCTGGCAGCGATTCTTTTCCGACGACACACAAAACCCACTCGTTCGGATTTTTTTGAGCGCCCTCTTGGGCAGCAGCGCGATTACTGATGCGCTCAGAACTAATAAACGCCAATTTCGCTCAATTCCAATTCCACTCGTTCCTGCCGACGATGCGGTAGGTCAGGTCCGCCAATATTTCCCTCTTTCGCTTTATCGTCCCTCTCTTTTCTCTTGTGCCTCTAGATCCGATCTCGTAACTTTAAAATGATTTGTAAAGCGCCAAGCCTATATCCAAAAAAAACATATTTCCCTCGTCAGAAATCCAACCGGATTATTCTTCAACTTCCCAACTCACCCAATTGGACTTAGCGCTGAGCTAACTTTTGATGGCTGCACGCCGAACTTTCACTTTCGTATAATTTTATTTCTTTTAATTAGGACTTGGGAGGACACTTGAAAGAAATACTTCTGGTCAGTACGATGGTAGAAATCGGAAAGACCGACTGTGCCGCCATAGCTCTGGCGGTAACCCATGGCGAATCTGGGAGATGCCCCAAAGCAGGTTGACATTAGGGTCTGTTACTCTCCTCCCCCTTTTCTATATGGCCCTCAATATAGTTCCCTATATGAGTCCTAGATGGCGCCTCCCAATTTACGATAATACTACAAGCGCTACAGCATGAGTTTCATCAATCCTGTATCGGGAATTTTTCCAAGACCCACACTGCATGTCCTACTTGCCAAACAGTATGTTTTGAGAAACCAGCAACTCCTTCTCAGAATACCAGATAGCAGAAGACCCAGGTGCTAACTGCAAGTGGCAATACGCCAATAGGATCTCGAGTTTCAGAAGGGATGGAAGCTTCTCAAACCGAATTAATTGAGAATAAAGTCAAAAGCGCAATACAAGGCATGCAAAATGAATTACTTACTATGCTAACAGATAAAATGGCCCAGCTTATAGATACAAACCTTGCGGCTCGCTTTCAGCCAACAGGTATAAATATCTCTGAGCAAGAAGAAGGGGCACATATAGAGCGACAAATTCCAGTAGACCACACGAGTGTTCAATTAGGCTCGGGAAGAGGAACTCCTAGGAGCTTCACATCCGATCTAAGCCAGAGGCCGGATAAGGTAGGCCACATTATCAATAGCTGGAAATTGCGTTTTAGTGGTAGTTCAGGCTCTCACAGAACAGACTCTGGAGGGGAACTAATCGATCCTTAGTAGCAATGCAAATCTCTTATTTGAAGGAAAGACTAGGGAATTTTATTGGAGATGCCATAAGCGAACAAGCAATTTTCAATGGGAAACCCTTTGTAATGCTTTAAGTAAACAATTTCGTTAGGCTTGGACAAACATGGATTAAGGATGGGTCTTTGGCATCAACAAATCTTTGCGATTTTTTCTATAAAAACTGGTTGAATGAATTTAATTCAAACCTTTTGTATATTATTAAGGGCCGCTTTCACAAGTCCAAAGTTCCTGATAGCTATCTGATTGAAAAATATAAAGACCAAATAAACTAATCATAAAAGCAAATCGGTTTTCTCGACACCCTTAATTTATCTGAACGATAAACAATTACAGAGTGCTGTTAGGGCACAGAATTGAGCTGAATAGCCCACATAATAGCATGCTTTGATTATTTGATCAGCTGTCTTTGGCATCATAAAATCAACTAACTTTGCGATTTTTTCTATAAAAACTGGTTGGATGGATTTAACTCAAACCTTTTGTAGATTATTAAGTGTCATTAAAATAACATCCACTAATTTTTATAGCAGATACTATCTGCTAATATATCGGTGGCAAAGCGATTACTGGAACACTATTAATAAATGGCGTTTTGCAGTGTTCACTGCACCTCCGCGAAAAATGATCGGATTTCCATTTTGTTTTTACATTTCGCTTAAGAATTTAAAAAACCCGCCCCCTGGGAAGCCCGCTTTGTAATTTTTATTTTTAAGAATTTTTTTTAGTATTTCAAAGTCAAAAATGCGTTTTTCATCTAAAAAATTTGACTTTGGGCTTTATAAAAAACATTTAAAGTTAAAAAATAAATAAAAACTCTTCCCAGGGGCCGTGTTTTTTTTATGCAGAAAAAAATGCGGCTAATGCCGATGAACACGGACTTTCAAAACGTGGTTTTGAGAAAAACGCACTTAAACTGATGCATATATTACTGCTGAAAATGATGTTTCAGGATCTAATAGCGAGATTGAAATTGCACCGCTTGCACCTGTTATGACACTACCACGCGAAGTGGTCCTGAAAGGTGCCCAGCAAAAAGTCCCGGCTGGGATTAGTATTTAAGATGGTCCATGGAATTAATTAATTAAAATAATTATAATTATTAAATAAAGAAGCGTGTAATAAGTGTGAACGGTCCTTAACTTGATACTCGACACCTTCCAACTTGTATATGTATTAATGTATAAGCCCTGCAGTTCCATTCATCACCTTTTTAGCAGTGAATCACTGCCAAAAATTGAGCACTAAGCGCTCAATCACTAGTGAATTTGTATGAAAAATAGCGATGATTTTAACATGGGCATGTCCTAGTGGCTCATTACTGCCAGAAACTGGCGCCTAATTATTACTTAAATTCATCTCCCATTTTTATTGAAAATATATTGAATTTCATTGCTTTTATCAATGGGTTTATTATTACATTAAATTAATACATTTTTACAAACTATGGTGACTTGTAGGGGTCTTCGGCAGGTTCTCAGCTTCCGGAGTCTTGGTGAGCTAGAGATTATTCACGCATTTTCGCCTGACCAATTGGATCTGAATTTGGAAAATATTTGTTTTTATATTATATAACGAGGCAAGAATGATAAAAACTTACTTAGCAGTACAAGAATAACATTCTTCTGGGCTGTAGGACAAAGTGATTTCATCTGAAAAGATATTTTATAAGAACTGTGGACCATCAGCTTGACCTAAAAATATTAAAAATAAAGGATAATATAAAAATTAAAAGCTACTGTAATTAAGATAAGACAATACACTTGACAATTACTTACCTAAAAATGTATTCTTAGTTAAAGCACTTTTGTTTAAACTCTAAAATAACTAATCACAGCAATGCTACTCCTTTAAAAGTTAAAACGCAGTTGAAAACCGCGGAAAAACGGCGCCTGCCCTCGAGAAATAGAAAAAGAATACTGAGCGAGAAAAACAACATCAATCGCAATCTCTCTTGTTGTTGTCTTCCCTTTGCCACGATCGCGCTTGCCCAGCTTGCAGAGCGAGACAGGCGAAGTTCGACATTTTGTCTCGTTTTCTAAGGGAGAGAAATTTGGGAGAGCGAAATTGAGAGAGAGGGGGTTGGTGAGAGAGTCGATTCTGCAGACGCTCTGCCGGCGTCGCAGTCGACTCAGTGCATTTCAGCGCTTGGGCTAAATTCGGGAACTGCAGGGAGGTGATAGGCGAATTTTAGTTAAGATTTAAGCACCATCTGCCATCCGTTGAACGTATGGCCCGTAAGGTTTTGCGTTTCGAAAATTTCCCTGTTAGTCCGCCATCCAATTTTGACGGACTTTATCGGGCTCTTTTATGCGATAATTAGGCGGAGTTTTCTCGGTGCAATTCGGAGTTCTTCTTCTTGACAGTGAGAATTGGAACATTCACAGCGAAAATGTAAGCAATAATGACAGGGAACATTTGAAAAATGGATGGCGCTGAACCAACCGGTATTATTATTATTATTTATTGTTTTGGCTTCCTAACGCTACAAGTTGCATAACTTATAAATTACTGCGCTAGTCACAACGGATAATCAATTTTATATTCGAACAATATTGGTTCTTAAATCTAATGACATACATTTTACATTAATTATTGAAAGTACAGAATGACAAATATAGTTAAGTCGAATTAAAAAGAACAAAGGAAGAAGTTTTGGGGATAAGTCGCTATGTTAAGATAGGATAATACAGCTTATAGCAAACTGGAGCTGCTATTTTTTAGGTGTGAAAGAAGTTTTGTCTTAAATAGAGGTGCGCACAAAAGTTGAGAACCTGACCAAGAAGTACAGGTAACTTTTATTTGCAACCGTCGTTAATATATTCTAAAATAATTTCATTATGTTAATCCTTGCAGGCAGGAGAAAAATAAGGTGGGGCCAAGTGGTGGCGCTCCATCTTCTTGGCAGCACTACGAGTCCCTTCACTCTTTCCTGGGTGCATTCCGCATCCACAACACTGAGAGAATGGCAGACAGCCAAGCTCAGTTCCAGGCTGATTTGTTGGAGCTCTTGAGGCGTCAAAACAACAATTAGAAACAATCAAAAATAGCTAATAAAATTAGAATAAAACAAAATCAAACATATTTGAATTTCACGAACTTTATTTATTTATAGTTTGACAATATTGAGCGATAGCTGATCATACTCTTTCAGCAGGCTGGCTGAAATCTGCAGACATATTAGTACGCAACGGTTGTTTGCGTGGGTCACTTGCAGTCGGTTGCCAATTGTCATTAATAGTGCTGTTGTGCTCATTTTTCTTACCACGCTAGACCTTTGAAAAATTGCAGAGTAGTGGCATCGCCCTGCAGATCCGATGTTTACGTAGGTGAATCTGTATCTGTAGAACATATAAAATATATGAAGACTGTTAAGCACTTAGGAAAAGGTAATTTACCTGTAATCCACGAGAGCGAATAGAACAATTGAGTAACAACCCTTATAATTGTCATGATCGATTGCTTCTGCAGCTGTCGGTTTAATTTCAATGTGGCACCCATCTAAAAAATGTATATTGTTATAGCCATTAACTAAATTGATGAAGTGATGTCTTACCAATTGCTCCAAGACACTGTGGAAACCCAATAGCATCGAACCCCTTGACACATTCGTCCACTTTTTCTGGAGTTAGGTAGTCGGGAGACATAAACTCACATCCGAGCTCCAATATGAGAGCAAAATTCGTGGAGAATTTTGCACACCGTGTTTTGTGCAACTCCGAAAAGGCTTCCAACAGGACGATATTCCGAGGATGATCCCAAGGTGTACAGGGCAATAGCGATCCTCTTTTCCAGAGGAATTGCATTTCGCCAGTTTGTATCCTTTTTCGTCAAAACTCCAAGCCGATCCCCCAAAAACGAAAAGGTCCTTTTCTCCATTCGAAAACTCTCTTTGAAAAACTCGTCGTTGTTTTCGGGAATATCCTTTTCCCAAAATGTCCCGTATCGCTTCTGTTTAATATAAGACGGATAGTTTAACTTTATTTTTAAAAGAATTCGACGGCACTTACCACCATCCACACACGTCTTGGTATTTGATCTTTTGTTGAAAAAATGCCTTCGTACAGCTCCAATTTGTCATCATTCCACTCCTACGAATTGACTGCCTTAAAAAGCTGTAGCAAATTAAGGTTCTGCTGTTGAACAACAGCCAAAATAGTTTGGAAATTGTTCATTTTAATCTCGCACTTCAACAACCTTTGTTTATGTTTTGATGAGCCACAGCTGTTCAGATCAGCTGTTATCGGATGGTAGATGGTGGATGGAGTTCTGTGGGAACACGCGTTTCACATTCCCGTGCATTATAGAAAAAAAAAATCAATTTTGTAATTAACATTTTCGTACAATGAAGTATTAATATTAACCCCAGTTTTTTGTTTTGTTATTTTGTTTTTAATATTTAAGATCGCCTTTCTACGCATTTGTCCGGGTCCGGTGAATTTTTGCCCAAGGCTCCTGAAAAAGTTAAAGACATATGTTTTAAAAATGTGTTTTACTTGTATATTTGATTTTATATGTACATTTTTAAGAAGCGTATAGGCCGCAGCGAGGTCCTAAGCATTTGTAGGGGTGGCCACGGGAAATGTTTTGCATAAGTTTTACCACCCAGAAACAATAGTAAACGGCACATAAACCTAATGGTTATTAATGATTAAAATCAACTGCACATATGGGCAGTTCCAGGAAAAACTCAACCAAAACCAAATTTAAAAGTTGGCGGAAAATTTTCTTTTTTGGTTTAAAAATAGCATTGGTATCAATATTTTGTAAATCAATTACATATCCGTCCAAAATAAATTTTTTACGCGAAGATATGCAGCTTTGAAACACGAGGAACACATACTGTTTATCTCAGCAAAATTTTGTTGTGTTTTCGTAATATAGCTATGCCTTCGGTGGAAGTCTCAAGATCAAGCAACCAATCCTACAAATTAGTTTAAGGCAAATGCTATCAGATTAAGACTTGTTTAATATTAATGGAAAATATGTCTTTATTGAAGTTCATTTTTAAACATTTTTAATGTCGCGTCCGTAATCAAAAAACCCTTTTTATACCCGTTACTCGTAGAGTAAAAGGGTATATTGTATTCGTGCAAAAGTATGTAACAGGGAGAAGGAAGCTTTTCCGACCCTATAAAGTATATATATTCTTGATCAGGATCACTAGCCGAGTCGAACTAGCCATGTCCGTCTGTCCGTCTGTCCGTCTGTCCGTCCGTATGAACGCTGAGATCTCGGAAACTATAAAAGCTAGAAGATTGGCATTTTGCATGCATATTCTTGGAGTTCCTACGCAGCGCAAGTTTATTTCAAAATGGTGCCACGCCCCCTCTAACGCCCTCAATCGCCCTACACCATTTTTTGAAAGGTGTCTGGCGCCCACACCATTAAAGATTTTGGAAAACTAAAAATGCAGTTTTATTGTGACTATCAATACCTATCGAAATGTAGAAGAAATTTTTCAAATCGGACCATTCGTTAAAAAGTTATGCCTGATCAAAGATTTTATATATCTATCTCCCTCGCACTCCCTTAGCTGAGTAACGGGTATCTGATAGTCGGGGCACCCGACTATAGCGTTCTCTCTTGTTTTTCTTTTCACTCGTTCAATTTGCAACACATATAAACGACCTTTTAGGCGTAAAGCAAGGGTAGTTGGATCAAATTAATTATAATTTTTTGTCAATAAAAATGAACGCAACATGTCGCGTCCGTAATTGTCGCGTCCGTATTCTTGCATTACAAATAGAGAAAAAACGGCTGAATGTTTTGCTACTGAACTTGATTTTTTTTGTTCTGTTACTCAGCAGGTATACTGGAAAAAAAACAAAAAAATACGACCTCCAGTTTCGCAGAATTTAAGGTTTTTTTTTTAAGTTTTCAATATTGCAGTTCTATTTTTGTCGCGTCCGTAATTAACTTATTTTATTTTATTTTTAAGAACTGGCTGGACAGAAAATCTTAATTTTTACACCATAAATACAAGAGCGTCTGAGCTATCGAACAAAAAAATAAAAAGTATAAAATGTATACTGCGTCACTCTTATTTTTTAAGGATAAGTTGAAAAAATGTCGCGTCCGCCACCCTGGAAATGACCATATGTAAATGAAATAAAATGCCACTTCCTTATATTTCAAATAGGTTTGTCGAATTTTTAAAAATATAGTATCGATGAAATTTGGTTTTCGAAAAAATATCTTTAATGATATTTGAAAATATATAGATATATATCGAAAATGTTTAATTTTTTTTTTTAATATTAAAATTTAAATGGGAGAGGACAACACAGGCTGCTCATTTAAAATTCACAGCGCACAGTGCCGTTGTTATGTTGCTTTAAAATACCAGATATAAAATAAAATTCAAGAAATTTTATCAAATCAATTTCACATTTTTTTTTTATTTTTAAATATTTGGACACATCTCCATTTTTTATGTAGGCATATTATGTAAATTACAAATAAAATGATATAATAGGCTAGGAAAAGAACTCTGTACTTAAAGAGTTTTAAAATATTCGGTCGGTTATGCTGGTAGATATGCTGGTCCGTCATACAACTGCGGGTATCGCAAATCACGCAGAGGGCAATCTTTAAGATGCAACTGATCTTTCAGGAGTAATAAGGCAAGATGAGGCTAAGTCTTTAAAGTAACCAACCATTAGAAAGGACCAAAATATTATTTACAAATTATATCGATATATCGAATATATTTGATATTTCGACCCTAAAAAATATCGCTATGATAATTTATTTTTGTAATATCATCGATATATCGATATTTCGATATATTTTCAATGCACTTGGTAAACACTTGTAACATTTTTTAAATGCCCAAAATATAATTTGTTTTTTGATATACTGTCAAAATACATCAAGTCTTATTTCTTATTTTACCTCTTTACTTGTTTTCTTTTGTTTCATCTTCGCTTGGCGCGAAGTTAATAAAACAAATTTAATGTTCTTATTCCGTGAAAACAATAAAGTTACTGAAGTGTCGCAAAAATTATTCCGGTCATATTTTGGTTTCTAGCTGAACATAACGATTAGGCGCAAAGGACGGACAAACATCTAAACACTCATTTATTCTGTTTAAGGGATGATTCACATACATTTCATCCGCAAACAAGTGAACATCACATTCCGATATTGCATTGGGAAGGTAATTTTTATATAATGAAAACAATAAAAGACCACGGACCCTTGACATGTAGACGAAACGCTAGACAGTACATCCGATTGACGATGATTTTGTAAGTACGAAGACACAAGTTTCATAGAAGCTTTAGACAACAGGAACATGTTACGTAACTTTGCACAAAGGAATAGTCTAGTAAAACTAAGAGAGTAACATTATTGTTGTCTATTTCTTTTGTTGGGTCGTCTGCAAATTTTAAAATAGCTGAGGTACAGCTTCTGTTGTTCCTAAAACCACACTGATTATTATTTTAAACATTTATAACATCTTTCTCCCTTACAATTCTTTGTCTATATAATTTTTTAAGCAACAATTTTGAAAAATGGATGCCCCTACAATATATCAGATCGAGCAGAAATGCGTATAATGTTTTGGTGCAACATCTCATTTAAGATAAGATCATTTTCAGAGGTCGGAAGCTAGCCTCTGCAAGCCGAAGTTTTGATACCCTAGCAGATTTCACGAATTAAAATTTGACTAGAATAGCAACATGAATTTATAAACAACAAAATATTTTATAACTGACAAGAGAGAACGCTATAGTCGGGTGCCCCGACTATCAGATACCCGTTACTCAGCTAAGGGAGTGCGAGGGAGATAGATATATAAAATCTTTGATCAGGCATAACTTTTTAACGAATGGTCCGATTTGAAAAATTTCTTCTACATTTCGATAGGTATTGATAGTCACAATAAAACTGCATTTTTAGTTTTCCAAAATCTTTATATTCTTGGAGTTCCTACGCAGCGCAAGTTTATTTCAAAATGGTGCCACGCCCCCTCTAACGCCCTCAATCGCCCTACACCATTTTTTGAAAGGTGTCTGGCGCCCACACCATTAAAGATTTTGGAAAACTAAAAATGCAGTTTTATTGTGACTATCAATACCTATCGAAATGTAGAAGAAATTTTTCAAATCGGACCATTCGTTAAAAAGTTATGCCTGATCAAAGATTTTATATATCTATCTCCCTCGCACTCCCTTAGCTGAGTAACGGGTATCTGATAGTCGGGGCACCCGACTATAGCGTTCTCTCTTGTTTTTCTTTTCACTCGTTCAATTTGCAACACATATAAACGACCTTTTAGGCGTAAAGCAAGGGTAGTTGGATCAAATTAATTATAATTTTTTGTCAATAAAAATGAACGCAACATGTCGCGTCCGTAATTGTCGCGTCCGTATTCTTGCATTACAAATAGAGAAAAAACGGCTGAATGTTTTGCTACTGAACTTGATTTTTTTTGTTCTGTTACTCAGCAGGTATACTGGAAAAAAAACAAAAAAATACGACCTCCAGTTTCGCAGAATTTAAGGTTTTTTTTTAAGTTTTCAATATTGCAGTTCTATTTTTGTCGCGTCCGTAATTAACTTATTTTATTTTATTTTTAAGAACTGGCTGGACAGAAAATCTTAATTTTTACACCATAAATACAAGAGCGTCTGAGCTATCGAACAAAAAAATAAAAAGTATAAAATGTATACTGCGTCACTCTTATTTTTTAAGGATAAGTTGAAAAAATGTCGCGTCCGCCACCCTGGAAATGACCATATGTAAATGAAATAAAATGCCACTTCCTTATATTTCAAATAGGTTTGTCGAATTTTTAAAAATATAGTATCGATGAAATTTGGTTTTCGAAAAAATATCTTTAATGATATTTGAAAATATATAGATATATATCGAAAATGTTTAATTTTTTTTTTTAATATTAAAATTTAAATGGGAGAGGACAACACAGGCTGCTCATTTAAAATTCACAGCGCACAGTGCCGTTGTTATGTTGCTTTAAAATACCAGATATAAAATAAAATTCAAGAAATTTTATCAAATCAATTTCACATTTTTTTTTTATTTTTAAATATTTGGACACATCTCCATTTTTAATGTAGGCATATTATGTAAATTACAAATAAAATGATATAATAGGCTAGGAAAAGAACTCTGTACTTAAAGAGTTTTAAAATATTCGGTCGGTTATGCTGGTAGATATGCTGGTCCGTCATACAACTGCGGGTATCGCAAATCACGCAGAGGGCAATCTTTAAGATGCAACTGATCTTTCAGGAGTAATAAGGCAAGATGAGGCTAAGTCTTTAAAGTAACCAACCATTAGAAAGGACCAAAATATTATTTACAAATTATATCGATATATCGAATATATTTGATATTTCGACCCTAAAAAATATCGCTATGATAATTTATTTTTGTAATATCATCGATATATCGATATTTCGATATATTTTCAATGCACTTGGTAAACACTTGTAACATTTTTTAAATGCCCAAAATATAATTTGTTTTTTGATATACTGTCAAAATACATCAAGTCTTATTTCTTATTTTACCTCTTTACTTGTTTTCTTTTGTTTCATATTCGCTTGGCGCGAAGTTAATAAAACAAATTTAATGTTCTTATTCCGTGAAAACAATAAAGTTACTGAAGTGTCGCAAAAATTATTCCGGTCATATTTTGGTTTCTAGCTGAACATAACGATTAGGCGCAAAGGACGGACAAACATCTAAACACTCATTTATTCTGTTTAAGGGATGATTCACATACATTTCATCCGCAAACAAGTGAACATCACATTCCGATATTGCATTGGGAAGGTAATTTTTATATAATGAAAACAATAAAAGACCACGGACCCTTGACATGTAGACGAAACGCTAGACAGTACATCCGATTGACGATGATTTTGTAAGTACGAAGACACAAGTTTCATAGAAGCTTTAGACAACAGGAACATGTTACGTAACTTTGCACAAAGGAATAGTCTAGTAAAACTAAGAGAGTAACATTATTGTTGTCTATTTCTTTTGTTGGGTCGTCTGCAAATTTTAAAATAGCTGAGGTACAGCTTCTGTTGTTCCTAAAACCACACTGATTATTATTTTAAACATTTATAACATCTTTCTCCCTTACAATTCTTTGTCTATATAATTTTTTAAGCAACAATTTTGAAAAATGGATGCCCCTACAATATATCAGATCGAGCAGAAATGCGTATAATGTTTTGGTGCAACATCTCATTTAAGATAAGATCATTTTCAGAGGTCGGAAGCTAGCCTCTGCAAGCCGAAGTTTTGATACCCTAGCAGATTTCACGAATTAAAATTTGACTAGAATAGCAACATGAATTTATAAACAACAAAATATTTTATAACTGACAAGAGAGAACGCTATAGTCGGGTGCCCCGACTATCAGATACCCGTTACTCAGCTAAGGGAGTGCGAGGGAGATAGATATATAAAATCTTTGATCAGGCATAACTTTTTAACGAATGGTCCGATTTGAAAAATTTCTTCTACATTTCGATAGGTATTGATAGTCACAATAAAACTGCATTTTTAGTTTTCCAAAATCTTTAATGGTGTGGGCGCCAGACACCTTTCAAAAAATGGTGTAGGGCGATTGAGGGCGTTAGAGGGGGCGTGGCACCATTTTGAAATAAACTTGCGCTGCGTAGGAACTCCAAGAATATGCATGCAAAATGCCAATCCTCTAGCTTTTATAGTTTCCGAGATCTCAGCGTTCATACGGACGGACAGACGGACAGACGGACAGACGGACATGGCTAGTTCGACTCGGCTAGTGATCCTGATCAAGAATATATATACTTTATAGGGTCGGAAAAGCTTCCTTCTCCCTGTTACATACTTTTGCACGAATACAATATACCCTTTTACTCTACGAGTAACGGGTATAATGAAAAGAATATCATTTTTTATTTTTTATTCGCCCTATTTTTCCTATGGGAGCTATAGGATGTAGACGTTCGATCGAAAAGCGCTATTACCATGATCAAGGTATGCACAAAAAAATACGATTTGGAATGATTCATGTCAATATGATTCATGTATATATGACATGTCAATGTCGCTAAATATCCTCAAAAACATAAAATTTAAACAAATTTCACCCTATTATTCCTATGGGAGCTATCTATATAAATATCTTCATTTATTGAAAGCTATAACCAATTGTTCTTTTGGGAGCTATAGGATATAGACGTCCGATCGGGTAGATTTTAAAACTTGACCTGCGTACACATGTTTTACGACGACTGTGAAAGTTTCAAATCGCTGGCTTTTAAACTGAGCTCGCAAACGGTTTTGAAACAGACGGGCAGACGGACAGACGGACAGATGGACGGACGGACAGACAGACAGACGGACATGGCTATATCGACTCCCCTATTGATCCTGATCAAGAATATATATGCCTTATGAGGTCGGAAACGTCTCCTTCACTGCGTTCCAAACTTCTGAACAAAATTATAATACCCTCTGCAAGGGTATAACAAGAAAGGAAGTTAACTTCGGCAAGCCGAAGTTTATATACCCTTGCAGTTATAATAAGTACCCAAGGTTTAGTCCTCACTTGATCGGTGCTGTTCCTGGAATTCCAAATATATTATTACCTGTAAATAATGTTGCTATTAAATTGTCAAAAATTAAAACGCCTACTTCCTACAAAGTTACAATGTATTTTTATATAATTTTTGAGATTATTCCTATGGGAGCCATTAGATATAGTGGTCCGATCCGGCTCGTTCCGACATATGTACGACCTGCAATAAAAAGAAGAAAGTTTCATCGCGATAGCATTAAAACTTAGGGACTAGTTCGCAAAGAAACCGACGGACATGGCTAGATGGACTCGGCTATTGGTGCTGATCAAGAATATATATACTTTATGTGGTCGGAAACGTCTCCTTCACTGCGTTGCACACATCTGACTGAAGTTATAATACCCCTGCAAGGATATAACAATGCAGACCTGTTGTAGGACATGTTCCGTTTGTTCAAAATGTTATTAAATATTATCTTTTAATGTTTATGATATTGTTCCAAAATAAGATTAGAAATACAACATTTGGCAACAGTTCCGCTGGATTAAAACCATCATTGTTATAATGAGCAATGGTTCAATAAGTCAGCTGTTAACGTTTCGTTATTGTGGATGTGCTTTGTGGGAATCAGATATTCACATTTCTCAAAAATACCAACTGTTTCCAGCGATTTGAGATAGCATCATTTCGAAATAATCGATATCGATATGGAATTGCAAGCACTGAAATATCTTTTGTAATTAATGACTTACTATTTTGAAAGAATAAGTTTAGTTGGCTATACTGTGGTAAAAGCTCTCGTCAAAATTGATTCATCAACGCTTGAGAATGTTTCGGGTATAAGCAACGCAAATGAAAGCGTTTGCTGTAGCTCAAAACAAAAGGGTACTAGAGAACACACAAAAATAGCAGTTGAAGAGTTAGGCCCTAGGTATACAAGGGCAGTTAGGGCTAGGCCGGAAAGAAATAACCAAATAGCAATGTCGGAAAATATTTTGGGCGATCAACAAATTTTGTTAAAAGGGCACTCCTCCCAGTACTTAAAACTAAATGTTGGTGGTCGCTTATATTATACCACAATTGGAACACTGACCAAAAATAATGACACCATGTTGAGCGCGATGTTTAGTGGTAGGATGGAGGTGCTGACTGATTCTGAAGGTTGGTTGTACCGTACTTAGTAATTATATAATTATAGTAATACTAAATAAAGCATTCTAGGATGGATTTTAATCGACCGCTGTGGAAATCATTTTGGCATCATACTCAATTTTTTAAGAGATGGGACTGTTCCGTTACCCGAAACTAACAAAGAAATCGCAGAGCTGCTTGCTGAAGCCAAATATTATTGCATTACGGAACTGGCTATGTCTTGTGAAAGGGCGCTGTATGCTCACCAGGAACCGAAGCCAATTTGTCGCATTCCTTTAATAACTTCGCAAAAGGAAGAACAACTTCTAATTAGTGTCTCTTCAAAGCCTGCTGTTATTCTTGTAGTACAGCGGCAGAATAACAAGTATTCGTACACAAGTACTTCAGATGATAACTTACTAAAAAATATTGAACTTTTTGATAAACTATCTTTGCGTTTTAATGAACGAATATTGTTCATTAAAGACGTAATTGGGCCAAGTGAAATCTGCTGCTGGTCTTTTTATGGACACGGCAAAAAAGTAGCGGAAGTATGTTGCACTTCAATAGTATATGCCACTGATAGAAAGCATACTAAAGTTGAATTTCCGGAAGCTCGTATATACGAAGAAACTCTTCAGGTCTTACTTTATGAAAATCGAAATGCGCCCGATCAAGAGCTCATGCAAGCAACTTCTTCAGCACGAGTAGGAAGTGTTAGTGGAACCAGCATGCATCAATATACAAGCGACGAGGAAGAAGAACGCACTGGCTTGGCACGATTACGATCCAATAAGCGTAATAACCCATCTTGACTTACGTTAAAGTTGTCGATTGCATAGATACATATGTTTGATATTTTAGTCTCCCGGAAATGAATACCAGAATTGGTAAAATGTATTTAAAACAATTAAAAGAAACTGTAGTGGTTAATAAAAAAAGGTACGATATCTACTAAAAAGATTAATATTAGTTAGTAGCGTGCCAAATGAGAAAATTTTGAAGAAGGGTATTTATGTATCGAGTATTACAATAAAAGAGCAGAAGTCGATTTCCGTCGTGCTCCAAAACCATGAATTCAAATTATGGAAAAAATTGGGTCTGTACCGTATTTTAGAGGAGGGGTGCACTTTTTTTTAAAATTCGGTCACGAAGGACTCCCTGGACTCTCGATAAAATGCGAAATTGCATGAATAACATGTTAAGTATTCCCACAGTTTTCAACCAAAAAAGGGAAATTTTTTATTTTGTGCATTATTTATAAAACCCACGCGCCGTCTATGCGATCAGATCCGTTTTTAGCTTAAAGAGTAGAGCTATCCCGGACAATCCTTAAAGTATTTTTTTTATACACTCAGTTGATTCACGTTGTTCGGATTACAAACGATTTCCAAACACTGCTCTCAGCAAATTTTACTCGGATGTTAATTAGAATTCTGAAATATGAAAAATCAGGTAACTATAGTAGTAGTACTATAATAGTAGCGGACAAAGTCGCTATGGATATTGATAGTTACCGTCACAAGTTTTTTATCTCGTCAAAAAGTATATTAAAAGTTTTTGAACAGACAATTTTATAGAATGTCTTATAAATGGTCTAATTAATCCGAAAAATGTCACATTTTATGATGTTGACTTTAACACAATCAAGCAATCTTCTTTGGCTTCAACAGGCTGGTATTGTTTTTAGAGACTGATTTGCTTTTTTAAGTGGTTGATGTTTAAATTAATAACTTTTGAATAGATAGTCCGATTGGAAAGGATTAATTTCCGTCCGATAGAGCTGTGAAAACATCAATACTATTACGTTTTTATCGCTCTGTATAAAATTGCAATATTAGTAATAAACTAAATAACAAACTTTTTATATATAAGCCTAAGTAGGCATCCAAAAATCAAGTCATTTTCCGATTTTTTATTTTATAAAAACCGGTTAGATTTTCGCCTGTTTACTGTATCTCCGTCAAAAATGATCGGATTTCCATTGTGTACATTTCGTAAAAGTATTAAAAAAAGGCGCCCATCGGGAAGTGTGATTTTTATTTACAAGTTTTTTACGATCTTCCAAAGCTAAAAAATGATTTTTAATAAAAAAATTAAATTAATTGCTTTAAAATAAAAATATTTTTAGTTGAAAAATAAAAAAACATTTTCCAGGGTGCAGATAAATATGCGATAAGTTTGAAAACGATCGGTTGAGCTGTTTATAAATGCCGATGAACACGGACTTTCAAAACGTCGTTTTAAGAAAAACGGATTTATCTGCTATGCTTTAGAGTAAATTTCATAAAAAAAACTCAACTTACAAAGATCGAATTTTTTAAAATATTAGTCGGATCGAATTGAAATTTCCACTGTGCATTCGAGACACATTAAACAGTAAAGAAAATGGTAACACTCTTGTTTGTGGGACTCACACCGAAATTAGCGAAAAAATTATCCTCGATGGAGCGCGGTTTCTGAAGAATTTACATGCAACAAGAGAGAAAGCTATAGTCGGGTGCCCTGACTATCACTCAACTAAAGGGAGTTGAACGAATGGTCCGATTTTAAAAATCTACATTTCGATAGGTCTTGTTAAACACAATAAAATTGCATTTTTACTTTTCCGAAATCTTTAAAGGTGTTTATTGTGGGCGTTAGGCGATTGTGGGCGTTAGAAGGGGCGTGGCCCCCGGCTGGGGGTAATCCCAATTCTCTAGCTTTTGTAGTTTCCGAGATCTCAGCGTTCATACGGACGGACAGACAGACAGACGGACAAACGGACATGGCTAGATCGACACGGCTAGTGACCCTGAGCTAGAATATATATAATATACTTTATAGGGTCGGAAACGCTTCCTTCTATCTTTTGCAATATACCCTTTTACTCTACGAGTAACGGGTATAAAAATAACGGCGGTCAGCCATGGTTCTCTTGTAATTGAATTTAAAAGTTCCTTGTTTTGCCATAAAAATAAGTATTGTAGTATGCGCACATATCGGGTACATACTGTACATTAATTAAATTAAATTATAAATACACAAAAGTCCCACGGCCAG
Organism: Drosophila pseudotakahashii; assembly: GCA_035046095.1. NCBI lineage: Eukaryota > Metazoa > Arthropoda > Insecta > Diptera > Drosophilidae > Drosophila > Drosophila pseudotakahashii. The sequence goes on from JAWNOE010000276.1 coordinate 201,564, forward strand.
CACATTTTTAAGTGCATTGGTAATATGATCACCCCAGCAGACAACTGTCGCTGTGTTGGTATGTTACACACAGGTCGACTTACTTGAATATGATATATGTATATGTCGCGCACGCTGCATACCCCTGCTTGCTTAAACAGCGAATATCAATATATTCGCATAAAACTAATGGGCATGAAGTAGTCTATAAGAATATTGGCATCCCAAATGCGTATTCAGCACAAGCCGCCTTAAGGGGCTGTGCTTCGATTTATTTGGTTACCAGCGTAGTGAGTATATGCAGAACACCACGGTCAACATATTTCCCCGCTGATGCCAAATGCCCAGCAACGACACTAAAGCTTAAGCAAAGACATTGATAATTTAGAATTAAGAAAGGAAAGACCTGTTGGTCTGGGAATGATAAAGAAAACTGAATTATGACAAGTGCGAACTATAAAGACAACTGAATTATGACCAGTACTAAAACTGGTGTTCGACTTATTGAGGATCTCATTTTGGATTTACATGGCGACCGTGACAGCAAAGGACCCGTGGATCATGGGAAAATTAATCTGAGTGAGTAAAGATGGAGTTATGACCAAACGAGGGGGCGTAAAGAACAAGATAACAAAAAGAATAGCTCACATAAAGTGGCTATTATTTAAAAACCAACCGCCACCCCCTGGACAACAGGCCAAAAATTACAAGAAGAACATGATTTTCTAAATTCAAGTCTAAAAAAATCAAAGCCAATAACTCCAGCTCACTCAGCAAGTAAATCCCTGCTCCATGAAAAAACAAGAAAGGAAGCTAGCTTCGGCCAGCCGAAGCTTATATACCCTTGCAGATCATTTCTATTCATTTACAAAAACATTAAATTTAAATTAACTTGTGTATATGTTACAACAATCCAAATCTTAGCTGCTTTCGTTTTACTTTGGCATTAATATTTTGATCCTTCCTATGGCAGCTATATAATATAGCCGTCCGAATTTTGTTAAATTTAATACGAAATTTTGAAATGTTAAAGAAAAGCCATATCCCAGAGAAAAAGATAATGTAATTAAAGTCAACAAAGATATAATTTTTTTCCTATTAATATCCATTTAATTTTCCGACCGTTCCTATGACAGCCATATGATATAGTCATCCGATATTTTAGAAATTTTATTCGAAACTCAGAAATATTTAAAAACAAGAGGGAACGCTATAGTCGGGTGCCCCGACTATCAGATACCCGTTACTCAGCTAGAGGGAGTGCGAGGGAGATGGAGATATAAAACTTTGATCGGGCATAACTTTTTAACGAAAGGTCCGATTTTAACATTTTACATTTTACATTTTGGTATAAATAAACGCAACAAAATTGCATTTATACTTCTCCGAAATATTGAAAAATGTGGGCGCCAGACACATTTTAAAATCATTTGTGGACGATTATGGGCGTGGCGTCCGTTTGAAATAAACTCTACGAGTAACGGGTATAAATAGTACTCCCAAAAGTAGAAAGGAATATTTCAAAAAACACCAAAGCTAGCATTTTTTTACGTTTTTTTTCGATCCCTCCTATGGGAGCTATAAGATATAGTTGTCCGATCCGGTCGGTTCCGACATATATACTACCTGCAATAGGAAGAAAACTTTTGGGAAAGTTTGAGCCCGATAGCTTTAAAACTGAGAGACTAGTTTGCGTAGAAACAGACAGACAGACGGACATGGCTAGATCGACTCGTCTTGTCATGCTGATCAAGAACTGAAAGGGTATAAATATAATACCTCCTCCTTCCCTCAAAGAAACTACCACAAAAAATCAAGGAGTGTCCCAAGGACTGCCCGGGACCCCTGGAGAGCACACACTGCAAATCAACTTGTATTAAAACCTGTGCGATGACCGGCACCGGTACCGCCTGAGCCCATAGGCCAAGAACATCTGCAGCTGAGACAACAAGTGTGAGGGGCAGGCCGCCCCTTATGCCAGCGAAGGAGCATCAGCGAACCAACCGGCGACGACCAGGTGATGCAGACAAGAACAAACACATCCGGAGGCAACTAAAAAAAAAAATAATTTTTTTTAATAGAAAATCTTATATGTATAAGACAAAATTGTAAAATTGAGCGGAATCCCTTTCTGTCCGATTACACAGGTACACAGCCAAAAATTTACACGAACCAATTCAACTTTTCCATGATATTTGGGTGCTCCTGAGTAAAAGTCCCATACAAAATTATTTTCCATCACCTACAGGTTCCGCGGTATAGCTAAGAATACAAAAAACCGATGTTTTCCGACATTTTGAATTACGTGGCCTATATAATTAGACTTAGCTTTATTATTTTCGGTAGGACCTATTCTAAATACATCACGGCACTACAAAAAAATTGTCCCCATCCTGAACCATTGCCCATGTCTTTGGAATTCGACGCCAAAGTTGAAACTCCCAAAATTTCCACAATTTCTGTGTTGAAAAAGAATTCTGAGAATTAAAACTTAAATGGAACTAATTTTAATTATTCATTCAATCTCTTGTTCATTGCATGCTTTAATTTCGGTTTAAAGCATTTTCATGAGGATATTTTATTGCATTTATTATACCAATAAAACCGTTGTTTTGATTTTATTATCTACTTTATTTATTGTCAAATTTGAAATAAGTCATGGCAACCTCTAGAGCTATAAAAAAAATACGTCCACCGAACATACATAGAGAATAATACATGATTACTCGCATTCTATAGAATACTAGCTATACCCGGCGCGACTTCGTTCGCTTAAAATTAGCTGGAGTACGGTTATCAAGACTTTCCCATTTCCACACCACCCCTGAGGTAGAGAAATCGGCGCGTATTTTTAAAGTGGTATCTCCATTTAGACCTATTCCACTGAAACTGTCTAAGTTAAATAATGTAAATTAATATGATTACTTTAAAACCTCTGTGTAAACAACATTTTTAGAAGATCCTTTAGGAGGGAGAATAATAAGGCTACTGGCAGAGCTAACTCTAGAGCATGCGACATAAAATTGTCCATGAGAAAAGCAATCTTCTCTAAGATCTAGCCCAGCCAGCTTTAAAGTCTGCCCCTGCGATTTATTTATAGTTATTGCAAAGCAAACTTTAAGAGGGAATTGAAGCCTTTTAAACTGAAACGGCAGGCTGGATGGTATTAAGGGGATCCTGGGTATAAACACTGTTTCCCCCTTCGCGCATCCCGTAAATACTATTGCTTCGATTACATTCTTATTTTATTTGCAATCGTGTCCCATTGCATAACTTTGGGGGATTCAAATTTCGCAATAGCATTACGGGTGCTCCAATCTTAAGAGACAGATTATGCTGCGGAATCCCTGGTGGATTCAAAGAATTTAAAAATTCAACAGGGTAATGAACCGCACTATCAACATCAGGGACAGAGTCGACCGATTTATAGGAGACTTCTAATCCATCAAATAAGTTGAGCAATAAATTATTAATACCGATTGCTCTTTCATTTTTCGTTGTCAAAATGGCGCGCTCAGAAAGCCAATCTAAGCTTTTTCATGATATGTTTGAAATGTCAGGAAATATTTTGGATGTAAGGTCTTGAACGTTTTTCACTACATTTCCTAAGCTTGATGTTATAGCTATTTTTCCATTAACTGTTGGATGGACGCCATTCCCAATTTTTAAAAGAGTTTAGGCAAAAATTCCTGCAAAACTATCTCCTCTTAAGTGCACTCGCATATTTTTCGTGAGCGCTAGTTTTTTTATCTGTGGCCATAAAAATGAAGATTTTAAACAGGCCTTTATTTCATCAGCTCTTGTACCTCTTGGCACCACAGGAAGGGTTTGGCTAAAGTCTCCAGCTAGCAGGACTGTAATACCACCCATCAACATACTATTCTCATTAATATCTTGCAGGGTTCTATTTATGGCTTCAATACCACCTTTATGTGACATGGTGCACTCATCCTAAACAATCAACTTACAATCTTTATACACCGCAGCCATATTACATTGCTTTGAAATAGAGCAATGAGGTGTTTCTAAATTAACTAAATCCAAAGGAAGTTTGAATGTAGAATGAGCAGTTCGACCTCCATTGAGCAGGGTAGCAGCTATACCAGAAGATGCTACAGCTAGGGCTATTTTTTTTGAACTTCGAACTTTTGCCAACAATAAATTAATCAGGAAGGTTTTACCTGTCCCTCCAGGTGCATCCAAAAAAAATATTTCACCCATCTCAGCCCCAACGCTTTGTAAAATTGTATTGTATACATATTTTTGCTCGTCTGTAACCAAATTTTCGTTGTTAGCAAGGAGAGTGTTGTTACTTTCATAACTTATTTCTCTTTGATAATCGGTATTATTTTCTTCCAATACGGCTTCAGGAATAATTGGTTGAGGAAGACCATATTCCTTAAGACATGATCCACCAATAGACAATACAAAATGTTCAATGCTTATTAGGCATTTGTTATAGACTCTTTCCATAATTTCGTCATTATTGTCAGAGTTTTCGGGCATTTGTAATGAATGAAGTATATCTTCCGATAAGAAAATCTTGTACTTATTCCAAAGACCTAAAGGATCCGAGAGTTGACAAAAAACTAACATAATTCCAAACAGATCACGTAAGTTTTTTGGAACTTGACAAACGCTAGCTTCTGCCAAAGTTTTGTCCCAATGACTATTATCCTCAAGTAAGCCCAATGCTTTGCAAGCCAATTGAAAGGTACTGTATATTACGCCATTTGCAGTTTTTAAATACAAAAATGAAGTTGGACCTCGTACCTCATGGAGTAAAAGTCTAAGAAAATAACATTCACTGTTATGTGGGTGAACGGTATAAACCCTGCCCAAAGCTGAATCTTTTTTAACTCCAGAAAAATTAGGTACGTCACTGCCTCGTTTTCTTCTAAGAAACTTTATATTGTTCCATGTGTAATAGGATGGAACTCAACATATAAAAGAGTTTTGGCGAAATCATCAATTTTACAAAGTTCAAAGAAAGCGAGAAGTGTTGTATTCGAAGGAGTGTTTATCTTCTTCGCTATTTGATTTGGATCATTTGGATTAAACTACACACGCTGCCCATTTTCTAAATGTACAGACAATTGCATAACTGCTGGAAATCGTTCATGTATAGGGAAAGCGAGGATTCTCCACACGGCTTCCGAACTGCTTATATATATGTTTATACCCTTGCAGAGGGTATTATGATTTCAGTCAGAAGTTTGCAACGCAGTGAAGGAGACGTTTCCGACCCCATAAAGTATATATATTCTTGCTCAGCATCACTAGTCGAGTCGATCTAGCCATGTCCGTCTGTCCGTCCGTCTGTCCATCTGTCCGTCCGTTTCTACGCAAACTAGTCCCTCAGTTTTAAAGCTATCGGGCTCAAACTTTCCCAAAAGTCTTCTTCCTATTGCAGGTAGTATATATGTCGGAACCGACCGGATCGGGCCACTATATCTTATAGCTCCCATAGGAAGAATCGAAAAAAAAAACGTAAAAAAATTCTAGCTTTGGTGTTTTTATACCCTTGCAGAGGGTATTATGATTTCAGTCAGAAGTTTGCAACGCAGTGAAGGAGACGTTTCCGACCCCATAAAGTATATATATTCTTGATCAGCATGACAAGACGAGTCGATCTAGCCGTGTCCGTCTGTCCGTCCGTCTGTCCGTCTGTCCGTCCGTCTGTCCGTCCGTTTCTACGCAAACTAGTCTCTCAGTTTTAAAGCTATCGGGCTCAAACTTTCCCAAAAGTCTTCTTCCTATTGCAGGTAGTATATATGTCGGAACCGACCGGATCGGACAACTATATCTTATAGCTCCCATAGGAAGGATCAAAAAAAAAAACTTTAAAAAATTCTAGCTTTGGTGTTTTTTGAAATATTACCTTCTTCTTTTGGGAATACTATTTTTTAATATTTCTGAATTTCGAATAAAATTTCTAAAAAGTCGGATGACTATATCCTATAGCTGCCATAGGAACGGTCGGAAAATTAAATGGAAATTAATAGGAAAAAAATTATATCTTTGTTGACTTTTATTACATTATCTTTTTCTCTGGGATATGGCTTTTTTTAACATTTCAAAATTTCGTATTAAATTTTACAAAATTCGGACGGCTATATTATATAGCTGCCATAGGAAGGATCAAAATATGAATGCCAAAGTAATACGAAAGCAGCTAAAATTTGGATTGTTGTAACATATACGCAAGTTAATTTAAATTTAATGTTTTTGTAAATGAATAGAAATGATCTGCAAGGGTATATAAGCTTTTGGCTGGCCGAAGCTAGCTTCCTTTCTTGTTTGAAATATAACCTTCTACTTTTGGGAATACTATTTTTATAATATTTCTGAATTTCGAATAAAATTTCTAAAAAATCGGTTGACTATATCATATAGCTGCCATAGGAACGGTCGAAAAATTAGATGAAAATTAATAGGAAAAAAATTATATCTTTGTTGACTTATATTACATTCTCTTCTCCTCTAGGCTATGGCGTTTCTTTAACATTTTAAAATTTCGTAAAAAATTTAAAAAAAATTCGGACGGATATTTTAGTCAGCTGCCATAGGAAGGATCAAAAATTAATGCCAAAATAATACGAAAACAGCTAAAATTTGGTTTGTTGTAACATATTCGCAAGTTAATTTAAATTTAATATTTTTGTAAATGAATAGGAATGATCTGCAAGGGTATATAAGCTTCGGCTGGCCGAAGCTAGCTTCCTTTCTTGTTTAACTTCATTTCGTCGGTCTTCAAGGGAAAATTAAGCTGCCTTTCTTGACATATTTGCATACGTATTTTATAGACTTAACTGAACTGCAGGCTTCAACATTTATGTGTGCTTCCATTGCACGTAATAGTACCGAATTATATGGCACAACCCAACGATTGTCTAAAATATTACCATTTTTTCTACAGTAAAGCCACCATCATCTGAAGCCCTTCTTCGATACAGAGGATAACTATCAATTCCTTTTACTGTTTCCTTTGAAAGCTGACGGGGAAATTTTTTTGAACATTTGCCATCTTTCATGCACGGTGAAGTACGGTTTAACATTCCGCAAGGTCCATGAATCATATTGGACTTAACAATATTATGTAGCACGGGATCTTTCTGTGGGTCTGGAATTTCTGCACATATTGTATCGTCTATTTGATCAGCATAAATTCGATTTTTAAGCCAAAGTAGTATATGGACATGTGGCAGCCCACGTTTTTGCCATTCTACAGTGTACATGAAACATTGAACTTCTCCAAACAATTCGGCCTTAACTAAAAGAGCCTTTAGTGCTTTAACTTTTAAATAAAATACTCGTGCTATTATATCATGGCGGTCATAGGCCATCTGACCGGTTAATAATGCCTCTGTAATGTCTTTCCACTTAGGATTGCAAGTAAATGTTATAAGTAAATCAGGACGGCCATAGTGCCGGACATATGTCATAGCATCCTGAGTTTTCTCATGCATATAACGTGCAGAACTCGTGAATGAAGATGGTAAAATAACCATTTGGCCCAGCTGAGCTGGATTTACATCTTGTCTACCTATAGCGTCTTTAAGGTGTATATAGCTTTCAGCCCTAAGTTTTTCCTGATTGTTTCGAATAAAATTAAGCCGTTCTGCTTCCATTTTGGCATACATATCGACTAAAAACTGACTAAAAAGAGCTTTGGAATAATTTAAATGATTATCTTCACCCTCTCGAATCATTATTCGGTAACTATAAAAATTTAGTGCCGATACGGTTTTCTTTAAATGTTTTTTTGATAGAGGATCTACTTGCGGTATATCAATTGAATATCCATCCTCTCCATGTGGAAAGAGAAGCGGATACTGCAAAGCGTCATAGGAACGGTGTAGTTCATTAATTTTTTGTAATTTTGAATTATGACTTTCAAGAATAATATCTCTCTGCTTGAACTGCTGACCAACAATAAGTAAAGCTACTTCACTTGTTCGCGGTGCATTATAGCAACCTTTGTGAGATCCAGATGGTGTGCGATCAGCATTAATTATCATTTTGTAGTCAGTAGTGTTTGCAGGAACTTTGTTAATAGTTGATTTTAAATCTTTAACGAACGGATTAATTTTATGCAACATAGATTGTAAATTTTGTACCAAATCACGATTAACATCAGACGCATTTTTACATCTCAGTTCTGTTTCCTTTTTATCCTCACCAACAAAATATATTTAAAGAAACTGTGCTTCTTTTTCCTTTGTAGGCCATAGACTGCCAATTAGGTGATATACCTGACCCTGAACCTTAAAAGTTGACATGAAACCTTTTTCATAAACTTTATTACAGCCAAATGAAGTCATTTGAAATAATGAATTGTATTTTCGTAAACGATCTAAGATGTGGGCATGCTTGGGATGACCGCCTAGGATTAGGCTCTTAAGGGGCTCAGGTAATGTTTGAAGTTGAGGAAGTTTAACTTTTCCGGAACTACAGCAAATGCCGTCAGATTCGTTCTTCCATTTCAAAGCATTGCAATAGTTGCATTTCTTATTCATTGGACCAATTTCAATCATTTTGTCAGCACTGTACGCTATTTGGCAATTATATGTAAGTCCAGACATTTTCTTTTCTTTCCATAAAAGATTACCTTTTGACGACTTATTAGCGTAATATTCCTTATTTGTAACTTTGATTTGTTCTGTATGATCAATCCTAAATTTTTTTTAGCACCCTTTGTTTGGTTGGACTTAGTTCTATCAGAAAATCGAGCTCTCCTTTTGGGAGTTTTTTTTTTTGTGCTAGCCTCAACTAATCTTTGTGACGGTGAATCTGTTAACGGTGATGATTCATACAAAAGAAGTACATCGAAATGTCCATTTTCAAGATCACCAGAAAATTTCAATAATTTAACAGGGTTATCTTCTGAACCATAACCGCTATGAAAATTTCCATTTCGAAAAACATGAAAGCAAACTAAATATACATTAGCAGCTGCTTGAAGCTCACACGCTGTTCCGTAAGTACGGGACTTCATCATTTCGTCTTCATATTCTGCAGAATTTAGGAAATTAAGTCCATTAGAGTTTAGTGCGTGCACTTGAAAAAAATCCCAATTGTTAGTTACGTGAGCCACAATTTCCTGGCGAATCACTCCAGAGAAATGCTGTGAGCCTTTTAAATGATATGAAATGGCTCTAAACAGGCAAGCACCATCGCCAATTATTTTAACCACCATATGGGGCACCAGCTCACCATTTATAATTAGGTTCTTAATTGACATTTTAAAACTTTAAATTCGTATTAAAGGTCAAAGATCAAATTAAACTTTTACCCAAGTTTATATTGTCAACTTCAATTAAAGAAGTTTAAAAAAATCGATTTAGTTATGCCAACTTAAAAAAGCCAACAGTAACTCGCTAATCAATGTTAAAAAGAAACGTTAATAGCGTTCAAGCACAGCTTGCTTATATTTAAAATCAAAATTGACTTCACTGATCAACGTTAAATATTAACGTGAAAAGTGTCCATACATTGTAAGGAAATGGATAACTAACTAATTTAATAATGAAAGTCAGCTTTGACTCCGCTTCTCAAGAATTTGATTAGCGTCTATACAAAACTTGTATAGTGGAAATAGAAAAAATAACTTACGTGTAAGAATTTAAATTAACTTTAGGCACAGAAAAATTTTAAAATGTTTGCGCTTCACAATAGCATTCACTTGCTGCTCAGGCATCCAAAATAAAACTAAACTTCTCGCGCATGCTAGCGGTTTATTAGTTTCCTTCATTTCCTTGTCCTTAAGTTACAGCGATTTGCGTAGCGGCAACGCAGGCACAAACACAAACATCAAAAGATGTGGATGTATGTATGTATGTAACCGTCCCTATTACATAAGTAGCTTTTAACTTTTTCGTTTTCATGTTCAAATTCGTGTAAGAGATGGAACGCATCTAAGAAGACAGAAAACGAAAACCCGAGGAAAAGGAAAAGCCAGATAAGATAATAATAAAGATCCACCCAATATAATACGTATTTTTTATTGATTTTTTTTGTTTTTTTATTTAAATAGAAACTGTAATTAAATTAAACTTAAAACTAAGAAAAGGAAAAAAGATAAGATTAAATTAAGGTAAGGACTAAAAGCTAATTAAAAATTGAAAACAAAAAGAAAAAATTAAATCAGCTTGAAAGGTCTTGCTGCTGGAGCTGTTGCTGCAAACCCTGGATTTGCTGCGCCATCATTGAGCCAGGTTGTTGCTGGAGCGGTTGACCCGGCTGCAGCTGGTCATGATCTCGCCGCTCATCACCGGGGGTTGCTTTTGAAGCTGCTGTTGCAACATGTTTATTTGCTGCACCAGCTCATCCGCAGAAGGGCCAGGCTGAACATTCTGCGGCGGCACAGTCAGCAACGGCACTGTCTGCAGCGGCACTACCTGCGGCGGACTCCACGATTGGGGCAGGCGCATCACGGAGCTTACATAGGCCTGGAAATTCTCCAAGGCTGCCACCTTGTCCTGAAGGCCCTTTATTTGGCGCTGCTGCTTTTGAATCTTATTGTGGGCCTCTCGCAGCGTTTGGAACTGCGGCCGATCCTTTCCAGGGTGCGCAGCTTTCCGTTGTTGTTGCATAAATAATTGCTGCTGCGTTTGCTGAAGATGTTGTTGCTGCTGCTCCAGTTGTTGATACTGATATGGCTGTTGGTTGTTCAATTGCTGCTGGAACAACTCAAGCTGATGCTTGTGCTGCTCCAATTGCAATTGCAAATTCTGCTGCTGTTGTTGTTGGGGCTGCCATGCAGCCTGGAATGGTCCGCTCCTGTTGAAATTCATATTGCATAATAAAAGGAGATGCTTTCGTAAATGTGACTATAATAAACTAAACTACATGATTTCGCAATATAATTGGACTGATTTGTACAATTGCATGGATATTGACAGTGCAATTGAACTTTTCTATAGCGTTTTAAACACTTTTTTTGACGAATGCGTTCCTGACAGTCTTCCTCCGAAGCTAAACAGGCCTCCTTGGTTTAACAATGCGCTTCAAAGACTTAAAAATCTGAAATCCAACACTTATAAAAAGTATAAAAAAACGGGTAAGCCATCTGATTTTGCGAAATTTGTTGTGGCTCGTTCAGATTTTAATGTTCTCAACAGTCATTGCTATTCCATGTATTTAAATCGATGTAAATTCGAGTTTTCAAATGATCCAAAGCAGTTTTATAACTTCGTTAATGCCAAGCGAAAGTCTTCGGCATTGCCTTCATCGGTACGTTTAAACTCAAAAGAGGCATCGTCGGATTCTGAAATTGCGGATTTATTTGCCGAGTTTTTCCAAACAACTTATAGTTCGGCTGCTTGGTCAAACCCTATCTACCCTAACCCCTTAAATAGGGCTAATTGTATTTTTACCCCTGTAATTACCGAAAGTTCTCTTTTAAAGGATTTATCAACAACAACGCCAACGTATTCTCCCGGTCCTGATGGACTCCCTGGGAGTGTGCTTAAGTTTTGTGCTTCAACCATTTGTAAACCGATTCTTAAACTTTTTCATTTGTCTATTTCATCATCAGTTTTTCCAACTATCTGGAAGGACTCTTTCATTATTCCACTCCACAAAAAGGGTGCGAAGGCGGATGCCCAGAATTATAGAGGCATTTCTAAATTGTCGGCAATTCCTAAAGCATTTGAATGTATTATTACTTCTCATTTGCAGCATTTATGTTCCTCGCTAATATCACCGTGTCAGCATGGTTTTGTTAAGCGAAGATCGACCACCACCAACCTTCTTGAACTGTCATCTATTGTAATAAATGGATATAAGAATAACATGCAGACTGACGTTATATATACAGATTTTAGTAAGGCCTTTGACTCTGTTAACCACTCTCTCCTTTTATTCAAATTAGATCAGCTTGGGTTTCCATGTAATCTATTAACTTGGATTTCAAGTTACTTGAATGGTAGGACTCAGAGGGTTATATTTAAGAGCGCTGTTTCTAAAATGATCAACGTGACATCTGGAGTTCCTCAAGGTAGTCATTTAGGCCCTTTGCTGTTTACTTTGTTTATTAACGATCTTCCCTCTATTGTAGCTCATTCTCGTGTACTAATGTACGCTGACGATGTTAAGCTTTGTTTATCATATAAAGATGTAGGGTCCGGTTTCAACTTACAGTCAGATATTGATTGTTTTCAGGGATGGTGTGAGTACAATCTTTTAAATCTGAACTGCCTTAAATGCAACGTTATGACTTTTTATAGGGGTACTCCTACGTTTATTAGTTATTCTCTTCAAAATACACCACTCGACCGTATATATTCAATTAACGATTTAGGTGTTCTTCTCGACCCAAAACTTAAATTTGATTGCCACATAATGGCCACTGTCAATAAAGCTATGAGTGTTTTTGGGTTTATAAAGCGTTGGTCAAAGGAATTTGATGACCCTTATACAACCAGATTATTATATACCTCCCTTGTCCGTCCTATTTTTGAATATTGTTCTTCAGTTTGGAGTCCACAATATCAAGTGCACATCGACCGTATTGAGTCGGTGCAAAAAAAATTTCTCCTTTTTGCCCTTCGTAGTTTGAACTGGGATCAAACGTAAGGCTACCTTCCTACCAGAGTAGATTACTATTGCTTAATTTACCTACACTTGAAAACCGTAGAATAATGCTTGGTACTATTTTTATGCAAAATCTTATAAAAGGTGATATTGACTCCGTAGAACTGGTAAACCGTTTAACTTTTAATGTTCCCGTTAGACTAACACGAAATTATTACCCTCTTAATTTGCCTCGATCTACATCAAATTTTACTCTGCATGAGCCCTTTCGTGTTCTATGTAAAAATTATAACAATATTTATCATTTAATTTGCACTTCAACATCTATCCCCGTATTAAAAACTAAAATTGTATCTCATTTGCTTCAATCTTAGTTGTAGTATTTGTAGTACTTGTTTCATATATTTTCCTCGCGAACTCGCATTTTTGCCCTAATTGATAAAGGGTCCCGCGCGTAACAAGCACGTGCTTGGTATCGTTGGGCCACTTGTTTGTACTGCTCGTAGTGCATCAACGTCCATCATATATATATAACTGAATAGACGAAATGTGTAACTACATACATCTACATTAGTTGCCACATTCCTTTGCATATGTATTTGTGTGACGGTCACATGATCTGTGGCGACACAAAAGGGAAAAACAAAGAACCGTTTTTTGGCTTGTGCCTAGCTCATGGGCGTACTAAAATTTTCTGGAGGGGGTCATACAAATTTAATATTTGCTCAAATAGGTCGTGAAAAAGGGTGATATACGCAATTAAGTAAAATTTCAAAGATCGTAATATTAAAATGAAGTCAAAAAAGGATAAAAATGTGTACAAAAGAATTTTTTTTTTTAAACAAAAATTGAAACCAAAATTGAGAGTTTAAGCCCCTACCCCCTTGCCACACCACTGTCAATCTTATGCTCAGTCTTGTCCCTCTCTCTTTGGGCAAGCTCTCACAGAGAGTTCGTTGTGAGCATGAGCTCTCTCAGAGAGTTCGTTGTGAGCATGATCATCCCCTATTTTTGCTTTTACCTATACACTTGTTACTGTCATAACAAAGATCTCGCTCATTATTATTGCATCCTTCTCACTCCCAAAAATTGAATTGTGGCAAAGAAAAGCAAGTGTATTTTTTTTTTGTATACCCTTCTTCTAATACTTGCGATTTCAATTAGTCAAATAATAAATTCAGTTTTATAAAAAATGAATTTAATCCAAGTAAAAGTCGTGAATTTGTATACTTTTTAACAGTGACAATGTTATTAATGCAATTTTAATTTGCGCACAAATATATCTGTTTGTAAATTGAATTTTTAAATGAAATAAAAACATTTGTTCACACACCAAAGATTGGCATCCCATACAAAAGTAGCGAAGTAACTTAACTGGGAAAATACCCAGATTCCGCATATGATCGATAATTATTAGTTTGGAACTTTACAAATAACTTAGAAAGATTTTGCATTGTCTGAAAGGAAGTTAATCATTTTATTTATATTTAAGCACATCATATACTTTTAAATAGAAACACACACACACAATACAAATCAAAACATATCCAAATATACATACCTACATACACACATATCTGAAGAAGTAACGTATTTGATTGCTTACAGTTCAAAACTTCCGTACTTGGCAGAAATTCGAATCTTTAGATTTTGCCTTTTTACAGAATTTGTAGTAAGTTTGTCTATTTTCTTCCGTGGCGGAAATTAAATAGGGCTCTTACTTTTGCTACAAAATGAAAAATACTTTTTGAAAAATAAAACCTAAGTATTTGATCCACAGAACTGACTATTGATCGAAAATCATATTGATCGGAGCAGCAGCAACAAATTTTAAATTAAATTGCCCCTTTCCCCTCCCCTTTCCACATAGCACTTCCCCCTCCCACTCATCAGTTTACTTGGATGTTGCTCTCTCGGCCGTCGCTCTCTTGGCATCCGCTTTCTCGGCAGGCTCCCGCAAAATGCGACGCAATAACTTAGAAAATCTAAATAAATTCTTTAAAAATACTAAAAAAAATTTTAAAATCTTGAAAAATTAAACTTAAGCATTTGGGCCATAGAATAACTAATGATCCAAAAATCATCATAATCGGAGCAGCGGTTTGGATTTTTTAAATCGAAAAGTTAACTTTAAATGTAGCCCCCAAATTATGGGGGATATCGAAATTTCATTTAGAAATCTTAATAGGACTTTTCAATACCTAAAATTCGGCATATTCCAAATTTCAAAATTCCAACCACTTTATAAGTTAAGCAATCAAATAGACCAAATTTAGAGCTTCGAAATATTAATTTTGGAGCTGATTGGGACCACTGGGGGGACATGTCGGATCTTAGTGGGCGTTTAGAACCCCAATGGAATACTGTGCAAAAATTTGGCAGCTCTAGCTCTTACGGTTTGGGCTGTAGTCGTATCCCCTTAAAAATCGGTCTTTCATTTTATAATCTTTAGAGATACTAGCCAGACACGGGTAGGTTTTTCGCCATTAAAAAGTTTTCTTTCGAACATGGAAGAATTCATAGACCACGTATCTCTTTTCAACTGCGAAAAATCCATATGTTCATTTCTCTTATAATTATACTTAGCGATATGATCAGGTAGTTCGTCATTTACGAGCCATTCCGCAGGGTAATCGCTAAATGAAAATGTCGACTTTTTATAAACGTCTAATGCTAGATAAAAAAAAAAAATTTATGTTATGTACTTTTTAGTCTGCGAACAAATTTTTTTTTGTTTAATACAGAAAATTTAGAAACTAGAATTATCACCTTGAAATAATTATGACGAGTAAAATTAAAAAAATAATAAATTATAGGGAACAAAAATTCATGGAATTCAAAACTTTAATGTACCTGCAAAGTCTGTTGCTATAACCTCGTTATCTTTAACTGCGCATTTGAGATTTGCCTTTGAGAAAAAAATGTTTGTGTACATTTAAAATCATTTTATGTAGTGTTAATAGTCGGAAATTTGCCGCCCCTGAAAATATTCCGTATAGCCTATTTCCAGTATTAATTCTAAAATAATCGCGTGAAAGGACAGGGAAAAACAAAGGGACGAGATACTATACATTTTAGCAAGACATTACGGAAATTGTACAGAATTTAAAATTAGGGGATCTATTCCACTTTTTCTAATCTTTGAACACTTATAAATCTCGGATGTTGATAGAGATCTTTATCGCCCTCCCTTCCTTTGACCGTTTTGTTGCCAACAAAAATCATATTTAATCAAACGGTCCCTTATGTGTCCAGGGGTGTCAGGGGATCTTATTACGACGAGTCAAAATTTCAAGGAATTAAGACAATTTAATATTTTTATTTAAAAACTAAAAGAAAAATTCTGGTAATGCATGGGGACAGCTAAAAACAAGAGAGAACGCTATAGTCGGGTACCCCGACTATCAGATACCCGTTACTCAGCCAAAGTGCGTGCGAGGGAGATGGAGATATAACATTTTTAATCTGGCATAACTTTTTAACAAATGGTCCGATTTGAAAAATGTCTTCTACATTTCGATAGGTATTGATAAATACAATAAAACTGCATTTTTACTTTTCCAAAATCTTTAAAGGTGTTTATTGTGGGCGTTAGGCGATTGTGGGCGTTAGAAGGGGCGTGGCCCCCGGCTGGGGGTAATCCCAATTCTCTAGCTTTTGTAGTTTCTGAGATCTCAGCGTTCATTCGGACGGACAGACGTACACACGGACAGACGCACAGACGGACATGGCTAGATTGACCCGGCTAGTGACCCCGATCAAGAATATATATACTTTATATGGTCGGAAACGCTTCCTTCTACCTGTTACATACTTTTGCACGAATACAATATACACTTTTACTCTACGAGTAACGGGTACAAAGGGAAAAATATAAAAAAAGAACAATATAAAAATACAATATAAATATAAAATTGGTATAAACATATAGGATAAAAATATAGTTGATATAAAAGTTAAATGTTCATGCGGGATCCTAGAAATTAAAATGACAAAGATTGCTTCGGCGAGTGTGTTGTACATGGCCACAAAATTTGAGCATCAAAAATTCCAATAAGTTTCGTATTATTTTCTTGTTGTTGTGTCACAACCCAATTGCCGTTGTCATTAATTACCTTGTATTTGAAATCTGGCGCCGATTCTTGATAGTTATCATAAATCAATAAGAAATGTGATGCTGTCAACTTGACCGCAAGAAAAAGAGAAGATAGAAATGAAAAAATATTGAATTTTTTGTACTCTTATTGTAACCTTCGCACGAGGAAGTCAAGTGCAGTGAATTTACTCTAACTCATTAAAGACATTCATAAACTAGCACCGTCCGACTTTAAATTAAGGAAATCAAGGAAAAGCCCTTGTCTCAACATTTTGTCGACCGCGACAGGACTTTGCTAGTTTTGAGTGGTTTTTGTGTTATTTGAGGATAAGTTCTCTGCCACTGTACTTCGCTCCCAATTGTCGCTCGCGCTTTGATACGTAGCCCGTCGACACACCGTCCTCCAAATCTATCACCCTCTCGTCGTCCAAATCTATCACCCCATCCTCCAAATCTATCAACACTTCGTCGTTGGAGTCGACAGCAGTCCTCCAAATTTAACTGCATTTCTCGTCGTTGGACTCGACATCGGTCCTCCAGATCTATCAGGTCAAAGCTGGGGTCGACATTCGGTCCCCCATCTTCACATCGGACTCGGCGGACACAGCATCCACCAATCTCGGACATAACCTCGATCCTCACATAGCGTATTTGCATTCGCCAGCCTATTACATAACATTCCTATCGAGCCAAAACTTTATACTACATATCGTCATCTCTTTCGCACTCTCATACGTGTGTGTGTGAATGCTGTCCACGGCGTTGCCAGATCAACTCATCACATAACTGGAACGTGGAACTTGCAACATGCCTACCATCGAACAACTTGAAGCGCAGCGTGTGGACGCTCACAGGAAGCTGTCCAGAATTAGCCAGTCAGTGAACCCTGGTTTCAACCTATTCAACAACTCGTTGCGTTCTCTGGGCTCTGAATCAGAGTCATGGGCAAGGTTGATCAGGTGACCAAGAGGAAGTGGAATGAATGGGCCAACCAGGTGGCCATAAGCCTCGCACGCAGAGGAACCCATCAAGTTTCTCTTTCAACTGTACAACACAAACTTGCAACAAGTGTTCAAGCATAGACCACAAGATATTTAGATGTCCCGATCTAATCAAGCTTACGCCGGACAGTTGCTTAGATAAAGTGAAGCGCCTTCGGCTTTGCATCAATTGCCTCAATAAGGGCCATCATATAGCCAATTGCCCATCTATTCAGAGGTGCCGCATATGTTCATCAGCGCATCGTTCATTGCTCCATCGACACGTTCCAGAATCCGTTGCACCACCTGATCCGCAGTCCCGAGCAGACGCGTCGCAAGTTTCGGTCGCAGTCACTCATACTCACACAGATACTCGGTCTGATTGTGTCATACTCGCCACGGCATTAGTATTGGTAAAGGACGCATCTGGATGCTACAAGGTAGGACGAGCCCTACTGGATTCCTGTTCCCAGGTGAACTTCATTTCGGAAGAGTTCGCCCAGAAGCTGCGATTGCCTCGGAACAAACGCAACATGGAGATTCACAGCATCGGGGACACTCAAACGCAGATCAAGCATCATACAGCTACCACAGTTAAGTCTCGACAAACTGATTCTGAGTTGCTCCTTGATTTTTGCGTTACATTACACATTGCCTATCACCCAGAAGCGGAGATAGACATTTCATCGTGGGCCTTCCCTCTAACGCATTGCTGACCGATGAAAAGTTCCACCTATCTCGGCGAATCGATTTGCTCCTAGAAACGAAAACTTTTTTCGACATCATAGCAATCGGCCAAATCAAGCTTGGCCAAAACTTACCACTGTTACAGAAAACACTACTCGGATGGATAGTGTCTGTTCGATGTCAGATGCATCCCAGGTCACTTCAATCGTAGATGTGAACGACGTTATTCACAAAAACTTGGAGCGCTTTTGGCGCATTGATGAGGTGAAGAACAATGGAAATGTGAAGAATTCTACAACAGGGCGGTCCGACGCACCGGAGACGGTCGGATAATGGTACGACTACCATTGAAGGACGAACCCAGTCTGCTCGGCTCCTCATACGACACCGCTAAAAGAAGATTTCTCGCTCTCGAACGAAGCCTTAACCGTAAGCCTGAGAACAAGGCCAAGTACATTGAGTTCATGCAGGAGTTCGAAGCCTTGGGCCACATGAGCCTGGTAGGCCACCCAAACTTACATACTTCGCATTTTTACATGCCGCACCACTGCGTGCTCAAGCCCAGCAGCACATCGACTAAGCTGAGAGTAGTCTTCGACGCTTCTTGTCAGACAACATCTCAGAAATCCCTCAACGATCTACTAATGGTGGGACCGACCATTCAGCCAGATCTCTACCCATTGCTCCTTCGTTTACGTATACGAATACATCAGTACGCAATCACTGCTGATGTGGTCATAATGTTTCGTCAGGTGCAGGTATCTGTAGAGGACCTGGGATACCAGTACATCATTTGAAGAAATTCGCCATCAGAGCCACTGCGCACCTTTGAACTGAATACAGTCACTTATGGCACAGCGGCCGCCCCGTATTTAGCCATACGCAGCATGGCTGACCTTGCAGATCAACACATCGACAACTATAAGCTCGGAGCTAAAGCCATTAAATCATCGTTCTACATTGATGACTTCCTTGGCGGAGCAGACACAGAAATGGAACTTCAGCAAATAAAGAAGGAAGTCACAGCTATCCTGAAAGTCGGCCAATTTGAACTCGCTAAATGGCATTTAAATCACAATAAGTTTGTGAAAGACGATACCATCAAACTGTTAAGTTTAGACGAGGACAAGGTCACCAGCGCACTTGGTCTAAAATGGGATCAGGATTTAGACATATTCTCTTTTTCGCCTAGAACCACCTCGTACCTTGTTACCAAGCGTACTATTCTGTCAATAGCGCCATCCCGCGATACTGTATCTAACCGACGACACGCACTCTGGAGATACATGAATTCTGCGACGAATCATCAGGGCGTATGGCTGCTGCGTCTACGCTCGAACACTTGGGTCAGATGGTCACATCAAAGTCCAACTCAACATTCAAGTCCTGAGTTGCTCCAACCAAGAAAATTTCGCTGCCTAAGTTGGAACTCTGTGGAGCACATCTCCTCTCACTACTCTATCGAAAAATCGCAAGAATCTTCGCAGACAGAGAGCCGGCCACCTACTTGTGGTGTGACTCCCAAATCGTCCTACACTGGAATCGTCAGCACTCAGCCACGTTGTCAACCTTCGTCAGCAATCGAATTTCGGAAATCCAGGAACCAACAGCAGACTCTCATTGGAGATACGTTCCAACACACTGCAACCCCGCAGATCTACTCACCAGTGGCTGTACAGTTGCTGACCTGCAAACCTCGATATGGTTCCAGGGACCTGAATTTTTACGAAGAGATCAGCATCATTGGCCAAAGGACATTAAGGAAGACATCGACATGGAGGTTGTGCAACTGGAGACAAGGAAATCAGTCTTCGTCGTACACACCGTCAATAACACACTGCTCTCAGGAATTCATAAAATCAGCTCGTATTATCGTTGTTTACTTGTTGTTGCCTGTATGTACAGATTATGTAAGTTTCTACTTGAAAGTATATAATGTGTTTAAATTCAAATAAAACAAGAGAGAACGCTATAGTCGAGTACTTCGACTATTAGATACCCGTTACTCAGCTAAAGGGAGTGGGAGAGAGATTAATATATGCACGCGTCAAAGCTACTAGCGCCATCTAGTTAATTTAAATTAACTTGTGTATATGTTACAACAATCCAAATCTTAGCTGCTTTCGTTTTACTTTGGCATTAATATTTTGATCCTTCCTATGGCAGCTATAGAATATAGCCGTCCGAATTTTGTTAAATTTAATACGAAATTTTGAAATGTTAAAGAAAAGCCATATCCCAGAGAAAAAGATAATGTAATAAAAGTCAACAAAGATATAATTTTTTTCCTATTAATATCCATTTAATTTTCCGACCGTTCCTATGACAGCCATATGATATAGTCATCCGATATTTTAGAAATTTTATTCGAAACTCAGAAATATTTAAAAACAAGAGGGAACGCTATAGTCGGGTGCCCCGACTATCAGATACCCGTTACTCAGCTAGAGGGAGTGCGAGGGAGATGGAGATGGAGGTATAAAACTTTGATCGGGCATAACTTTTTAACGAAAGGTCAGATTTTAACATTTTACATTTTACATTTTGGTATAAATAAACGCAACAAAATTGCATTTATACTTCTCCGAAATCTTGAAAAATGTGGGCGCTAGACACATTTTAAAATCATTTGTGGGCGATTGTGGGCGTTAGAAGGGGCTGCGTAGGAAGCAAAAGAATATGTGTTGGTAATCCCAACTTTCTAGCTCCTGTAGTTTCCGAGATCTCAGCGTTCATACGGACAGACAGACGGACAGACGGACATGGCTAGATCGACTCGGCTAGTGATCCTGATCAAGAATATATGTACTTAATAGGGTCGGAAACGCTTCCTTCTCCCTGTTACAAACTTTTGCACGAATACAATATACCCTTTTACTCTACGAGTAACGGGTATAAATAATACTCCCAAAAGTAGAAAGGAATATTTCAAAAAACACCAAAGCTAGCAGTTTTTTACGTTTTTTTTCGATCCTTCCTATGGGAGCTATAAGATATAGTTGTCCGATCCGGTCGGTTCCGACATATATACTACCTGCAATAGAAAGAAGACTTTTGGGAAAGTTTGAGCCCGATAGCTTTAAAACTGAGAGACTAGTTTGCGTAGAAACAGACAGACAGACAGACATGGCTAGATCGACTCGTCTTGTCATGCTGATCAAGAACTGAAATCATAATATCCTCTGCAAGGGTATAAATATAATACCTCCTCCTCCCCCAAAGAAACTACCACAAAAAATCAAGGAGTGTCCCAAGGACTGCCCGGGACCCCTGGAGAACACACACTGCAAATCAACTTGTATTAAAACCTGTGCGATGACCGGCACCGGTACCGCCTGAGCCCATAGGCCAAGAACATCTGCAGCTGAGACAACAAGTGTGAGGGGCAGGCCGCCCCTTATGCCAGCGAAGGAGCATCAGCGAACCAACCGGCGACGACCAGGTGATGCAGACAAGAACAAACACATCCGAAGGCAACTAAAAAAAAAAATAATTTTTTTTAATAGAAAATCTTATATGTATAAGACAAAATTGTAAAATTGAGCGGAACCCCTTTCTGCCCGATTACACAGGTACACAGCCAAAAATTTACACGAACCAATTCAACTTTTCCATGATATTTGGGTGCTCCTGAGTAAAAGTCCCATACAAAATTATTTTCCATCACCTACAGGTTCCGCGGTATAGCTAAGAATACAAAAAACCGATGTTTTCCGACATTTTGAATTACGTGGCCTATATAATTAGACTTAGCTTTATTATTTTCGGTAGGACCTATTCTAAATACATCACGGCACTACAAAAAAATTGTCCCCATCCTGCACCATTGCCCATGTCTTTGGAATTCGACGCTAAAGTTGAAATTCCCAAAATTTCCACAATTTCTGTGTTGAAAAAGAATTCTGAGAATTAAAACTTAAATGGAACTAATTTTAATTATTCATTCAATCTCTTGTTCATTGCATGCTTTAATTTCGGTTAAAAGCGTTTTCATGAGGATATTTTATTGCATTTATTATACCAATAAAACCGTTGTTTTGATTTTATTATCTACTTTATTTATTGTCAAATTTGAAATAAGTCATGGCAACCTCTAGAGCTATAAAAGAAATACGGTCACCGAACATACATAGAGAATAATACATGATTACTCGCATTCTATAGAATATACTAGCCAGACACGGGTAGGTTTTTCGCCATTAAAAAGTTTTCATTCGAACATGGAAGAATTCATAGACCACGTATCTCTTTTTAACTGCGAAAAATCCATATGTTCATTTCTCTTATAATTATACTTAGCGATATGATCAGGTAGTTCGTCATTTACGAGCCATTCCGCAGGGTCATCGCTAAATGAAAATTTCGACTTTTTATAAACGTCTAATGCTAGATAAAAAAAAAAAATTTTATGTTATGTACTTTTTAGTCTGCGAACAAATTTTTTTTTGTTTAATACAGAAAATTTAGAAACTAGAATTATCACCTTGAAATAATTATGACGAGTAAAATTAAAACAAGAGAGAACGCTATAGTCGGGTGCCCCGACTATCAGATACCCGTTACTCAGCTAAGGGAGTGCGAGGGAGATAGATATATAAAATCTTTGATCGGGCATAACTTTTTAACGAATGGTCCGATTTGAAAAATTTCTTCAACATTTCGATAGGTATTGATAGTCACAATAAAACTGCATTTTTAGTTTTCCAAAATCTTTAATGGTATGGGCGCCAGACACCTTTCAAAAAATGGTGTAGGGCGATTGAGGGCGTTAGAGGGGGCGTGGCACCATTTTGAAATAAACTTGCGCTGCGTAGGAACTCCAAGAATATGCATGCAAAATGTCAATCCTCTAGCTTTTATAGTTTCCGAGATCTCAGCGTTCATACGGACGGACAGACAGACGGACAGACGGACATGGCTAGTTCGACTCGGCTAGTGATCCTGATCAAGAATATATATACTTTATAGGGTCGGAAAAGCTTCCTTCTCCCTGTTACATACTTTTGCACGAATACAATATACCCTTTTACTCTACGAGTAACGGGTATAAAAATAATAAATTATAGGGAACAAAAATTCATGGAATTCAAAACTTTAATGTACCTGCAAAGTCTGTTGCTATAACCTCGTTATCTTTAACTGCGCATTTGAGATTTGCCTTTGAGAAAAAAATGTTTGTGTACATTTAAAAGCATTTTATGTAGTGTTAATAGTCGGAAATTTGCCGCCCCTGAAAATATTCCGTATAGCCTTTTTCCAGTATTAATTCTAAAATAATCGCGTGAAAGGACAAGGAAAAACAAGGGACGAGATACTATACATTTTAGCAAGACATTACGGAAATTGTACAGAATTTAAAATTAGGGGATCTATTCCACTTTTTCTAATCTTTGAACACTTATAAATCTCGGATGTTGATAGAGATGTTTATCGCCCTTCCTTCCTTTGACCGTTTTGTTGCCAACAAAAATCATATTTAATCAAACGGTCCCTTATGTGTCCAGGGGTGTCAGGGGATCATATTACGACGAGTCAAAATTTCAAGGAATTAAGACAATTTAATATTTTTATTTAAAAACTAAAAGAAAAATTCTGGTAATGCATGGGGACAGCTAAAAACAAGAGAGAACGCTATAGTCGGGTACCCCGACTATCAGATACCCGTTACTCAGCCAAAGTGAGTGCGAGGGAGATGGAGATATAACATTTTTAATCTGGCATAACTTTTTAACAAATGGTCCGATTTGAAAAATGTCTTCTACATTTCGATAGGTATTGATAAATACAATAAAACTGCATTTTTACTTTTCCAAAATCTTTAAAGGTGTTTATTGTGGGCGTTAGGCGATTGTGGGCGTTAGAGGGGGCGTGGCCCCCGGCTGAAACAAACTTGCGCTGCGTAGGAAGCCAAAGAATATGTGTGGGTAATCCCAATTCTCTAGCTTTTGTAGTTTCTGAGATCTCAGCGTTCATCCGGACGGACAGACGGACACACGGACAGACGCACAGACGGACATGGCTAGATCGACTCGGCTAGTGACCCCGATCAAGAATATATATACTTTATATGGTCGGAAACGCTTCCTTCTACCTGTTACATACTTTTGCACGAATACAATATACCCTTTTACTCTGCGAGTAACGGGTATAAAAATATACATCGATGTAAACCAAAACAAAGTGAAAAATATAAAAAAAGAACAATATAAAAATACAATATAAATATAAAATTGGTATAAACATATAGGATAAAAATATAGTTGATATAAAAGTTAAATGTTCATGCGGGATCTTAGAATTTAAAATGACAAAGATTGCTTCGGCGAGTGTGTTGTACATGGCCACAAAATTTGAGCATCAAAAATTCCAATAGGTTTCGTATTATTTTCTTGTTGTTGTGTCACAACCCAATTGCCGTTGTCATTAATTACCTTGTATTTGAAATCTTGCGCCGATTCTTGATAGTTATCATAAATCAATAAGAAATGTGATGCTGTCAACTTGACCGCAAGAAAAAGAGAAGATAGAA
Source organism: Drosophila pseudotakahashii (assembly GCA_035046095.1). NCBI lineage: Eukaryota > Metazoa > Arthropoda > Insecta > Diptera > Drosophilidae > Drosophila > Drosophila pseudotakahashii. The sequence goes on from JAWNOE010000276.1 coordinate 226,372, forward strand.
ATGAAAAAATATTGAATTTTTTGTACTCTTATTGTAACCTTCGCACGAGGAAGTCAAGTGCAGTGAATTTACTCTAACTCATTAAAGACATTCATAAACTAGCACCGTCCGACTTTAAATTAAGGAAATCAAGGAAAAGCCCTTGTCTCAACATTTTGTCGACCGCGACAGGACTTTGCTAGTTTTGAGTGGTTTTTGTGTTATTTGAGGAAAAGTTCTCTGCCACTGTACTTCGCTCCCAATTGTCGGTCGCGCTTTGATACGTAGCCCGTCGACACACCGTCCTCCAAATCTATCATCCTCTCGTCGTCCAAATCTATCACCCCATCCTCCAAATCTATCAACACTTCGTCGTTGGAGTCGACAGCAGTCCTCCAAATTTAACTGCATTTCTCGTCGTTGGACTAGATCTATCAGGTCAAAGCTGGGGTCGACATTCGGTCCCCCATCTTCACATCGGACTCGGCGGACACAGCATCCACCAATCTCGGACATAACCTCGATCCTCACATAGCGTATTTGCATTCGTCAGCCTATTACATAACATTCCTATCGAGCCAAAACTTTATACTACATATCGTCATCTCTTTCGCACTCTCATACGTGTGTGTGTGAATGCTGTCCACGGCGTTGGCAGATCAACTCATCACATAACTGGAACGTGGAACTTGCAACATGCCTACCATCGAACAACTTGAAGCGCAGCGTGTGGACGCTCACAGGAAGCTTTCCAGAATTAGCCAGTCAGTGAACCCTGGTTTCAACCTATTCAACAACTCGTTGCGTTCTCTGGGCTCTGAATCAGAGTCATGGGCAAGGTTGATCAGGTGACCAAGAGGAAGTGGAATGAATGAGCCAACCAGGTGGCCATAAGCCTCGCACGCAGAGGAACCCATCAAGTTTGTCTTTCAACTGTACAACACAAACTTGCAACATGTGTTCAAGCATAGACCACAAGATATTTAGATGTCCCGATCTAATCAAGCTTACGCCGGACAGTTGCTTAGATAAAGTGAAGCGCCTTCGGCTTTGCATCAATTGCCTCAATAAGGGCCATCATATAGCCAATTGCATATCTATTCAGAGATGCCGCATATGTTCATCAGCGCATCGTTCATTGCTCCATCGACACGTTCCAGAATCCGTTGCACCACCTGATCCGCAGTCCCGAGCAGACGTGTCGCAAGTTTCGGTCGCAGTCACTCATACTCACACAGATACTCGGTCTGATTGTGTCATACTCGCCACGGCATTAGTATTGGTAAAGGACGCATCTGGATGCTACAAGGTAGGACGAGCCCTACTGGATTCCTGTTCCCAGGTGAACTTCATTTCGGAAGAGTTCGCCCAGAAGCTGCGATTGCCTCGGAAGAAACGCAACATGGAGATTCACAGCATCGGGGACACTCAAACGCAGATCAAGCATCATACAGCTACCACAGTTAAGTCTCGACAAACTGATTCTGAGTTGCTCCTTGATTTTTGCGTTACATTACACATTGCCTATCACCCAGAAGCGGAGATAGACATTTCATCGTGGGCCTTCCCTCTAACGCATTGCTGACCGATGAAAAGTTCCACCTATCTCGGCGAATCAACTTGCTCCTAGAAACGAAAACTTTTTTCGACATCATAGCAATCGGCCAAATCAAGCTTGGCCAAAACTTACCACTGTTACAGAAAACACTACTCGGATGGATAGTGTCTGTTCGATGTCAGATGCATCCCAGGTCACTTCAATCGTAGATGTGAACGACGTTATTCACAAAAACTTGGAGCGCTTTTGGCGCATTGATGAGGTGAAGAACAATGGAAATGTGAAGAATTCTACAACAGGGCGGTCCGACGCACCGGAGACGGTCGGATAATGGTACGACTACCATTGAAGGACGAACCCAGTCTGCTCGGCTCCTCATACGACACCGCTAAAAGAAGATTTCTCGCTCTCGAACGAAGCCTTAACCGTAAGCCTGAGAACAAGGCCAAGTACATTGAGTTCATGCAGGAGTTCGAAGCCTTGGGCCACATGAGCCTGGTAGGCCACCCAAACTTACATACTTCGCATTTTTACATGCCGCACCACTGCGTGCTCAAGCCCAGCAGCACATCGACTAAGCTGAGAGTAGTCTTCGACGCTTCTTGTCAGACAACATCTCAGAAATCCCTCAACGATCTACTAATGGTGGGACCGACCATTCAGCCAGATCTCTACCCATTGCTCCTTCGTTTACGTATACGAATACATCAGTACGCAATCACTGCTGATGTGGTCATAATGTTTCGTCAGGTGCAGGTATCTGTAGAGGGCCGGGGATACCAGTACATCATTTGAAGAAATTCGCCATCAGAGCCACTGCGCACCTTTGAACTGAATACAGTCACTTATGGCACAGCGGCCGCCCCGTATTTAGCCATACGCAGCATGGCTGACCTTGCAGATCAACACATCGACAACTATAAGCTCGTAGCTAAAGCCATTAAATCATCGTTCTACATTGATGACTTCCTTGGCGGAGCAGACACAGAAATGGAACTTCAGCAAATAAAGAAGGAAGTCACAGCTATCCTGAAAGTCGGCCAATTTGAACTCGCTAAATGGCATTTAAATCACAATAAGTTTGTGAAAGACGATACCATCAAACTGTTAAGTTTAGACGAGGACAAGGTCACCAGCGCACTTGGTCTAAAATGGGATCAGGATTTAGACATATTCTCTTTTTCGCCTAGAACCACCTCGTACCTTGTTACCAAGCGTACTATTCTGTCAATAGCGCCATCCCGCGATACTGTATCTAACCGACGACACGCACTCTGGAGATACATGAATTCTGCGACGAATCATCAGGGCGTATGGCTGCTGCGTCTACGCTCGAACACTTGGGTCAGATGGTCACATCAAAGTCCAACTCAACATTCAAGTCCTGAGTTGCTCCAACCAAGAAAATTTCGCTGCCTAAGTTGGAACTCTGTGGAGCACATCTCCTCTCACTACTCTATCGAAAAATCGCAAGAATCTTCGCAGACAGAGAGCCGGCCACCTACTTGTGGTGTGACTCCCAAATCGTCCTACACTGGAATCGTCAGCACTCAGCCACGTTGTCAACCTTCGTCAGCAATCGAATTTCGGAAATCCAGGAACCAACAGCAGACTCTCATTGGAGATACGTTCCAACACACTGCAACCCCGCAGATCTACTCACCAGTGGCTGTACAGTTGCTGACCTGCAAACCTCGATATGGTTCCAGGGACCTGAATTTTTACGAAGAGATCAGCATCATTGGCCAAAGGACATTAAGGAAGACATCGACATGGAGGTTGTGCAACTGGAGACAAGGAAATCAGTCTTCGTCGTACACACCGTCAATAACACACTGCTCTCAGGAATTCATAAAATCAGCTCGTATTATCGTTGTTTACTTGTTGTTGCCTGTATGTACAGATTGTGTAAGTTTCTACTTGAAAGTATATAATGTGTTTAAATTCAAGTAGTAGGTTAATACGGGTGCTGGCTCACTTTTAATTGATCGTGATAAACCAATTAGCACCTATTAGTCACGCATGGCTGCACATTGACCTAATTAGCACCTATTAGTCACGCATGGCTGCACATTGACCTAATTAGCACATAGGTGTTATAATGACCTAGTTAACATAATTAATCAATAAAAGTGTGGGAGAAAGTTGGAGGGGGGAAATGGAGTGTGAGAGAGGGGTCCGTTAAGATGCACATAGGTGTTATAATGACCTAATTAACATAATTAATCAATAAAAGTGTGGGAGAAAGTTGGAGGGGGGAAAAATGGAGTGTGAGAGAGGGGTCCGTTAAGATGCACACAGGTGTCAGAATTTGTGATTGGTTGTGGTGTGAGAAAGGTGGGGGGGGGGGGGGGGGAAAATGGAGTGTGTGGTGACCGTTAAGATGCACATAGGTGTTATAATGACCTAATTAACATAATTAATCAATAAAAGTGTGGGAGAAAGGTGGGGAAAAATGGAGTGTGTGGGTGACCGTTAAGATGCACACAGGTGTCAGAATTTGTGATTGGTTGTGGTGTGTAGGAGTGTGAGGGAGATGTGTTTTCTCATGCCTAGAATTTGTGTGTAGGAGTGTGAGGGAGATGTGTTTTCTCATGCCTAGAATTTGTGTGTGTAGGAGTGTGAGAGAGGGGTCATGCTTAGAATTTGTGTGTGTAGGAGTGTGAGAGAGGGGTCATGCTTTGAATTTGTGATTGGTTGTGGTGTGTAGGAGTGTGAGGGAGATGTGTTTTCTCATGCCTAGAATTTGTGTGTAGGAGTGTGAGGGAGGTGTGTTTTCTCATGCCTAGAATTTGTGGTTGCACAAAAACAAATGAGATCGTTTATTTAGTCAAATGCGTTTTTATTTATTTAATCAAGTTTTCAAAAAAGTTACATGTCAAGAAGAAATGTGGAAAGTAGTTCAGTTTAAGAAAAGTATTCAAGTTGAGTGAATCTTATAAAATCGTCGTGTGAACCCTCCGGAAATTTCAAGTTGAAGAAAACTCGTGTTAATCGAAATCTATGTAATCGTATTTTCTTTTTAAAAATTAAAACATTTTACAGTTTGAGTAAAGTTGTGCTATCTTGTGAAATACCTGAATTTTAGTTTTGTGGACAAACTAAAAAAAAGAAAATAAAATACTTTACAGTTAAAGTAAAGTATAATAAAGTGAAAAGAAGAAGAAGAAGTGAAAAAAAATATATTTCAAAACAATATTTATAAACAAAAAAAAACAAAACAAATCAAAAATGAATAAGTATTGTGATAAGTGCAATATTACCCTATCAACCAACATTTCATGGAGTCATCATCTGCGAACGGAGCAACATAAAAGAAATGTCATAGAGCCAGTGGATTCGAAAATTAAAAAAATCGGATCTGGATTCCGAGGAAGGATTATTCACTATCTATATGAAAATAGTAGTAATAATGTGATTTATCCAACAAGATTTATGGAGGAAGCAGGAGAAGCTTTTCTCCATCACTTGTATCCATTATTAGAGAGTTATGGATCAGTAAAAATTAACTTTGAACTTTTTGGGGAATATGTGCTCTTGAAGGAAGAAGTGGAATGTAAAGAAATAAAGTCATTTCAAAGTAAAATGACAATAATCAGTGCCAACTCCAATATAGAAACTGAATATAAGGAGCACATGGAGAAAATTTTGGTGAGGATGGAGGAATTCCAAGAAAGGGGTAGTGGATGGACATTGATTCATATCATTCGATTGGAAATGAATATCAATCAATATTCACCTTTAAGAGGATCATCCTATATCAAACTACCCTCTTGGTTAGAAAATAAAAACGCAATCATAAATGTTAAAAACCTGAATGATGAATATTGTTTTAAGTGGACCTTAATCGCTGCATTAAGCAACCTTAATAAAAATGCAGGTAGATGCACGAGTTATAAAGTTAATATATATGATGATTTCATTCAAGTCAATGGGATCACATTAAATTTCAATGGATTGGAATTTCCACTTAAACCGTCAGACATCAAAAAATTTATAGAGAAAAATAAAGAAATAAATATAACGCTTTTTGGATTCGAGGATGGAGCTATTTTTGGACCTATATACTATTACCCAGAAGTGAGGAAAAATTCGATAAATATGTTGCTAGTGGAGGAAGGAAACAAAGCACATTATACTTGGATAAAAAACCTATCAAAGTAAGTAGTTTTATAATATCATTATTATTATTATGTATTATGTATTATTATTTTTTTTGTTTATGTTTTTTTTTTAATTTTATAATATTTATGTTTTCATTTAAAAAAAAAAAAAAAATTGTTTTTTTATATTTTTATTGTAGTTTGGTTTCCTCGCAAGTTTCGAAAGATAAAGCAATGAAATGGTTCTGCCAAATTTGCTTAAATTATTCATTGAGTGAAGATGCTGCCAACCGACACTCTGAAGTCTGTGGTAAAAAGGTATCACGTCTACCAAAGCCGAGGGATGCAATTTTAAAATATCAGAATATTCAAAAGGAAGTGATGATACCATTCACAGTATACGCTGATTTTGAATGCATCCTTCAACCTATTAATAAAAATGAAACATTAAATTTAAATATAGTAAATATTCATAAGCCTATTTCATATGCATACTATATAAAGTGTGCACATGATAATAGTTTAGATAAGTTTGTTCTAGAAACTAAATTAAACTCAGGAATGAATTTCCTGCTATCTCTTATAGAAAATTTAACACTTATATTTGAGAATCATATTTCCAAAAATGTACCCATACTTATATCTGATGATGAAGAAGAAGATTTTAAAAAATCAATTAATTGTCATATATGCAACACTCCTCTTTTATTAGATAGAGTTAGGGATCACTGTCACTTCACAGGAAAATTTAGGGGTGCAGCACATAATGCGTGCAATTTAAAATATAAAGTCCCAAAATTTATTCCTGTTTTCTTCCACAATTTCACCAGGTATGATTGTCATCTATTTATAAAAGATTTGGCTCTCATACCTGGTGAAATAAAGGTAATTCCATTAAATAAGGAACAATATATTTCAATATCAAAAATTATAACTATTAGTAATGGTGAAAACTTTGAAATCCGTTTTCTAGATTCGTTTCGTTTTATGCCTTCTGCATTAGATACATTAGCTTCAAACCTGGATAGTGAACAAATGCATATTACAAAATCATTTTTCCCAAATGAAAATCAGTTTAACCTTATGCGAAGAAAGGGTGTATTTCCTTATGAATATTTAGATTCAGTTGAGAAATTAAAAGAAAGTATATTACCTCCTAAAGAAGCTTTCTATAGTTCCTTAACTGAAAATGAATGTTCAAACGAAAATTACACTCACGCACAAGAGGTATGGAATGAGTTTTCATGTGAGAACTTAAAAGATTATTTAGAGTTATATTTGAAAACAGATGTTTTATTAATGACTGATGTCTTTGAAAACTTCCGAAGACTTTGCATTAAAATTTATTCACTTGATCCAGCACATTTTTTCACAACACCAGGTTTATCATGGGAAGCTATGTTGAAATGTACTAAAATTGAATTAGATTTATTAACTGATATAGATCAATATAAATTTATTCAAAGTGGTATTCGAGGTGGTTTAGTACAATGTACATGTAGATATGCTAAAGCAAATAATAAATATGTTGATAATTTTGATAGTACTCAAAAATCATCATATTTAATTTATTTGGATGCAAATAATTTATATGGTTGGGCTATGTCACAATCTTTACCATATGGAGGTTTTGAATGGCTTTCAAGGGAATCACTTAATAGTATTAATATTTCAGAGATTGGAGATGATAGTGAATATGGATACATTTTCGAGGTAGATTTAAAATATCCTTATAAATTACATAACACACACAATGATCTTCCATTTTGTTGCAATAATCAATTACCAACAAACAGAGATAAAATTAAAAAATTAATTGCTGATTTAAGGGATAAAGAAAAATATATTATTCATTATAAAAATCTTCAACAGTGTATAGAAAATGGTTTAATTTTAAAAAAAATCCATAGAGGCCTTCGTTTCTTACAGAAGCCTTGGTTAAAAGCATACATTGACTTGAATACATTTCATAGAACTAATGCAAAAAATGCATTTGAAAAAGATTTTTTTAAACTTTTAAATAATGCTGTCTATGGAAAAACCATGGAAAATGTTGATAAAAGAGTGGATGTAAAGTTAATTACAGAATGGGAAAGTGCTTCACCATTAGACTCTGCTGGACCTAAAAGACATTGTGCTAGATCTCTTATTTCAAAGTCCAACTTCCATAGCGTAAAACAGTTTTCAGAAAACTTCTTTGCTTTTCAAATGAAAAGGTTAAATGTGTTATACAATAAACCTGTATATTTAGGGTTTGTTGTATTAGATTTATCAAAATGGAAAATGTATGATTTTCATTATAATTATATAAAACCCAAATACAATGAAAATGTGCAATTAAATTATATGGATACAGATTCTTTTATATACACAATTAATACTGATGATTTTTATAAAGATATTCAGAATGATATTGAGATGAAGTTTGATACATCAGATTATTCTGATGAATTATTAAATCTCTATAATTTCCCTAAAGCTAATAAAAAGAGGTTGGGGTTTTTTAAAGATGAACTCAATGGAAGACCGATGACTGAATTTGTTGGTTTAAGATCGAAAATGTATGCCTTTAGGTCATCTAATATTAATGATATCTCTGAAAAAACAGTGAAAAAATCAAAGGGGGTTAAAAGAAGTGCTATTGATCAATTAACTTTTAATAGTTTTAAAAAATGTTTGTTTTCAGAAGAGGAAGTGGTCGGATCTATGTCAATGATTAGATCTAAAAATCATCTTTTATCAACAGTTAAATGTAAAAAAGTTGTTCTCAGTCACAAAGATACAAAGCTCGTTATACAAAACAATAAAATTAATACATTACAATATGGACATTATAAAATAGAAGAAAACAAATTAGAAAATAAACTTGATGAAATAAACGCAAATATTTATGTTTACGAGCAAAGAATAAAAGAAATAGAGAATTGTTCTAATAGAAATAATAATCAAGACATTGAAATAGAAAAATTAAAGAAAAATATTGATGATTGTACATTTGAAATGTTTTATACAGAATTAGAAATAAATTTACTGGATTGTGAAAAAGAATAAATGTAATCTATAATAAAAATAAATTAAATCTATAATAATAATAATAAAAATCAACCAACATCGCTTTTTATTTAAAGGTTAATTAAAGGTAATGTATAAACCAAATATTACAAATCAAAACAGTATTATAAAATTTTTATTTTAAAGAATAAACATTGCTTTATTAAGAGGTTAATATTAAAATTTCTCAGAACAATATTATAAAATTTTTATTTTAAAGAATAATTAAAATGTTTTCTTCGAATTACATTCAATTTGCTTACTTTCTTCTATATTTAGTGGTATAGTTTGTACATAACTATTTATACCACCCTCTAATATATAGATTTTATTATCATCATTACTTAAAGGAATTGATTTTATATATTCATCATTATCCTTATCTAAATTTAAAGGAATAGTTTGTATGTAGTTATTTATTCCACCTTCAACAAGAATAGATTCGTCCTCACTAGATGATCTTGTAATGCATGGCTCTGGATTATCCTCATCGAAAATGTTTACATCATCATCATCATCATCATCATCATCTTCATCATATGAAAGCAGAGTGTCGTCTTTAACCTCATTATTGTTAAGGTTTTGAAATTCTGAAAATATAAATATTATTAGTATAAATATTATTTTATATATATGTATATTTATTATTCAACTCACCTTTTTCTACTCTATTTGAAATAGTATTATTAACCTCATTATTGTTAAGGTTTTGAAATTCTGAAAATATAAATATTATTAGTATAAATATTATTTTATAAATGTATATTTATTTTTCAACTCACCTTTTTGTAGCCCACTTGAAATAGTATTTGCAACTTCTTTATTTAAATTCTGCAAAAACAAACATATTTCCCTACTCAATCAGATTATAGTATCACTATTAGTTATTTTGAAATCGTTAATGTCATTAATTATAATTTTCTTTGTACTACTTTCACTTTCTTTTTTATTCCCTACTCAATCAGATTATAGTATCACTATTAGTTATTTTGAAATCGTTAATGTCATTAATTATAATTTTATCTGTACTACTTTCACTTTCTTTTTTATTTAAATAGTCAATTAACATTTGAGCTTCTAAATTTCTCTTTCTTAAATATATTCCATTAATTTTTTCAGCTGTTTCAATAGCTATTTCATCGTTAAGATAACCTGGTTCTACATCTCCTATCTCTCCCCGTTTACTCTCTTGCATAGAAATAAGATCAGCATCTTTCGAAATTCTTTCATATACTTGCCTATCTTTCTGTCTCTCTGCATGTATTAGTGCATGTGTTAGAACTTCAGCAAATTCAAAGCAATTTATTCTTAATGTTGCTAGGGGGGGACTAATATTTCGTTTAGATTTTCGTTGGTGGTGGGGGGTAGTTATATGTTTTGTATTCCTACGTTTAGATTTATTTACACTACGTTTAACATTTGATCTTCTATATATATTATTGTAGTGACATTTAACACCTACCGTAGCACTTTTATATGTTACGGTGAAGAATCTATTTAACCCCCTTCTTCCTAAATCCAGATGTCCTCCTATTTTCCTTTCATTCTCAATTAATTGCTTTTTAAAATTCTCTATTATTCCTCTCTTTGTAAATTCTATTTCAGAGTTATGCATGTTTGCAGTGTTTTTTAATTTATACGTGATATTTCTTTTTATTGGAACTCGTCCTATACTTTCAAAGTCTGACTCACTATCATTGATACCAATCCCTAATTCTTGAATTGTATTACTTAATTTAGGTGCTTGACTTACGTTTTGAAATTCTAACTCACTATCATTGATACCAACACCATTTCTTTGCGATTTTTCATCTCCTATGCTTTTATTTTCTATTTTCTCAACATTTGTATCTTTAGTAATAATATCAAAAGGATTGAGTGAGTTTGTTGTTGTTGTTGCAGATGTTGTTGTTGTTGTAGTTGCAGATGTAGTTGTTGTTGTGGATGTTGAGGTACTTGATTCTTCTTCTCCTGCTTCCTCCTCCAAACTACTTATCAAAGTAGGTGGGTTTGATGTTGATGTTGATGTTGTAGGTGTAATTGTTGTTGTTGTGTTTATTTTTTCTTCAAGCACACTTGCATTAATACTATTATTATTATTAGTATTAATTATTTTCATGTCCACTTCACTTTTTAAATTTTTTTCATTGTCATTAGTACTCTTGTTCATAAGATCCATAAAAATATGGCTATCTTCCATGATCTCGAACTTTAAGTCAATTTTTATAATTTTATTTAATTTTGGCATATTTATGAATACTTCAATTGAGTTATTCGAAATAGAGGGTTTATCAATGACTAACATTTCACTAGGCACCGGTAACATTTTCGCAACCGGATTCATTATTGAAATTAAAAAAAATATTATCATGAATGACATTTTAAGTTTTTTAATAAATGAATGCACGCACAACGAATAAACGATCCGAAATTGACTTGAGGGAACGAATAGATGGAAACTGAAAACTTTTTAAAATGCCCCCCTTTTATATCATCTAGATTTGTATATGTATATATATATATATATATATATAAATATACATGAGTCTATTTCAAGCATTGACGTCAATGCGTACATTTTAATTGATTATATACTTCAAGTTCTTGTTTTTGTGAATCCAAGTATATACTAATTTTAAAAAGTCTACATAGTGCGTAACTATACAATCATCTTTTTTGTTTTAGATTCTTTAGAGCTCAAGTTCTATACAAAATTCTTATCTGCACACGCACGCTCTCTTAACCTACTCATCTCACAAGCACATAATCAATTCCATTCGAATTCTTATCTATACATGTTTCTTCACACTTTAAAAATAGGAATTGTGCGTGTGAAGAAACATAATTTCATTTGAGGCATTGACGTCAATGTGTGAAATGTCTAGCCAACGCACAAACACATAATCAATTCCATTCGAATTCTTATCTTTACATATTTCTTCACACTTTTTAAATAGGAATTGTGCGTGTGAAGAAACATAATTTGGTTTCACACATTGACGTCAATGTGTAAATTTAATTTTTCTACGCATTCACTTGTTTTTATAGAATTTCTTTTTTGTGAATCCAACTATCTTCTGATTTTGAAAAGCCTAGCCAACGTACAAACACATAATCACCTTTTTGTTTCAGAATCTTTTCAACAAGATAAGTATTAGGGAATTTTGTTTTTTTAATTTCTTGTTTATAGAAGCCCCCTTGAATTGGATCACCCTTCAAGTCTTCAAGTAAATATGTGGTGGGAGATGTATTTTGTACTTTACGAATTCGAAAAATTTCCGTTGTCCAGTTTGGAGTATAACCTTTTTCAAAGACATGCTTATATTTACTTATTCGTACATGATCCCCCTCTTTAAACTTTCCATTTGTGAATATTTTTAGATGATTGTATGATGTCATCAAAATCTGCTTTTCATTTTTAGCATTAACATCAATGGGTTTCATTTTAATGGTTCTGTGCTTCCTATTGTTATAATTATTAATCAATTCTTTGTATACTTGAAGCCATGTGTATTTTCCATTAAAACTGAACTCACGCCACATAAGTTCTTTTAATGTTCTATTAAAACGTTCCACAATAGATGCTTTAAGAGTACTAAATGTTGAGTAATGATTAATTTCATATCGTTTCATTAATTCTCTAAATTGTTTATTATAGAATTCATTTCCATTATCTGTTTGTAAATTCTTTGGTACTCCACGATCAGATTTTATTATTTTTTCCATTGCTCTTGTAACTTCTTCTGCATTTTTTGATTTTATTGCTTCACCCCATCCATATTTAGAAAAGGTATCTATAACTGTTAATAGATACCTAAAGCCTTTATTCGATGATGCATATGCCCCCATTTCAACTAAATCAGCCTGCCATAAATCATTAATACCCTTTACTATAACTCTACGTCTTGGAAAATTCTTGAATGATGGTCGATGTAATTCATTTACAATATCTCGTTTACTCATGACTTTATTTGATTTGCTACAAATGGTTTCTTCTCTAAAGATTCAGTTTCACTTTTTAAAACTGCAGTCGGTGCAATGATATAATTGAAAATGTTACTTTCTATTTCATTTATATCCTCTACTATCTTATTAATAGTTTTCAAGAGATAGTCCAATTTTTTAGAAATTTCACTCACTTTTCCCTCAATATTATTGATTCGAGGTCTTAATCTAAAGATTTCTTGTTTCTGTGGTTGTTTAGAAATTTCACTAGATGTATTCTGTATTAGTTTACTTATTTCATCATCAACATAAAATTTTGTTGCAATATCATTTTCATGAATGGGGGGTAGGGAATTCTTAAATCGTTTCCTCTGAATATTTAAATGTCCATCATAATCATTGAGTATACTTTGAAATTTTTCCACACCTTTTGTTATATCTCTTGAGTACTCTTTCTCATTTAAAAAACAACCAAACTTATCAACTGTCATTTTAATTATAAAATAAATAATGAAAGAACGGTATATTTATGTATGATCCACATTAATTGTTAAGACCTCTTCTTCGTTTTTACGATGTGAAAATGGACTACCTCGAAGAATCGTTCCATCTATTTGTATCTGATCAGAACGATTGATTGGTGTGGGTTTTTTCCGTAAATTTTGATTTATGAAATTGTTAAGATTTTCCATTTTATCAAGAAGCTCTTTTAATCTATTATGTATATACTCCATTTGAGTTAGCATTTTTATTACTTTACTTTCCAACTCTGATACTCTTTTATTTCGTTGATGAAATGATTTAGTTATAGTTTCGATTTGTTGTGATTTCGCTTCGTTAATTTTCTCATCTACATAAAATTTATTAGCCAAATCATTTCCATTTATTGGATTTGAAGAGTTTTTAATTCTTTTTTTCTGAACATTTATGTGACCATCAGTATCTAGATTTAAACCTGTAAGACTCTCAACTTCCCTTTTGAAAAGTGAGGAAAAATCTCTATCATTTGAAAAGTGACCAAACTTGTCAATAGACATTTTACTATTAAACAAAATGAGAAAATGTTTTCCATTTTATTAATATATTATTTTTGCTTCACGCAATTCTTCTATTATTGAAAGAATTTCATTTGTATGGTTATTATTACCAGCAGCTCTTGATGCCATTAAGAGTTGTAATCTTTCAACAAGTTCATTCACATTATCCCAATATACATAATTTGGTGGTAATTTTTGTAGTCTCATATACCCAGAACCAGTATATTCTTTATTTACTGAAGACGAAGATATTAATGGTTTAATAATTGAAGAATATTTTTTAGAACGATTTCCTTTTATTTGACCATCTGGTTGATAGTTTCTTTTGTGAGCACTTGTTTCAATTAAAATGTTTCTATATGATTCTAAATCATTCTTAGTAAAATCCTTAGGATTGTTATGAAAAATTAAAGAGTATAAACCAGGTGATAGAGTCCAAAAATTTCCACTTCCTAATTCCATTTCATTTTTTTTAATTTTTAGCGTACTATTACCCAACATTAAAATATTATTTTCTTCTCTTGGTCCATAACTATTATCTAAAATCTTTTCTTGTTTTAACTGATTAATGTTGATATTATACTTCACCCCGGTTTCTTCATATACACTTTCATTTAAATCATCTATATGAGAGTGTTGTGAAACATCAGATTCGTCTATAAGAGACTGTTGTGAAACATCAGATTCGTCTATAAGAGATTGCTGAGAAATGTCAGATTCATCTATGTGAGAGTGTTCTGAGTAAGCATCAACATACGCATCACTCTCATCATCACTTTCAATTACTCTCTCCTGTACCCTTTTATTACTTTTAGGTACGTTTAGTTTCTCTTTCTTGAATTTGGTCTTAACATTGTGTGTATCATTAATATACTTTTTTTTGTTTTTATTTAATTTTTTATTTTCATTTAGTAATTCATTTAAAGGTTCTGTAATAGGTTTAAAAGTTTCCTCCAAATTTGATACGTTCTCATTTTTTATTTGCTTCAATTCATTAAATTTTCTTTTTAATGAATTCCTACTTTTCGTCAACTGTTCTAAAAGATTTCGCTTCATTGTTCTAGTTTTCTCTGATACTCATGTGGTACTGGGGGGAAATGTAGTATAATATAAATATTTATAACAAAGTGTTTTGAGTTTAATGAAATTTTATTTTTATTTGAGAAAATAAGTACATTAATAATATTAAAATTGAATACATTTTAAGCTTTATTTGAGAAAATAAGTACATTAATAATAATATTAAAAATGAATACATTTTAAGCTTTATTTAATTCTAAATAGAGGTTGTTATCATTCCTTTTAATAATACAAAACAGATTATCTTTTATATATTCAATGGTTGAATCATCTAAAGTCGAGTATCGTTCCGGTAAGTACAGCATATACTCTTCAAGTTCAAGAGTGAGGGCCATTCCAAAGCTGGTTTTTTTACGTTGAGCTCGTCGAATAGGGTAGCACACATCCGATTCCATCTTTGTCTTTGTTAAGAGAGGCTTTGGTAGGTTAGCATTAAAATCCTTGAGTACCTTCATCATTTCTGGGTTGACCATTTGTAGTTGTTTCTTCATCTAGTTGTTTCTTCTTCTTCTTGTTATTGTTTTTATTGTTTTTATAGTTGTTTTTGTTGTTTGTAGTTGTTTTTATAGTTGTTTTTGTTGTTTGTAGTTGTTTTATAGTTGTTTTTATAGTTGTTTTTTTTCTTCTTGTTATTGTTTTTGTTGTTTGTAGTTGTTTTATAGTTGTTTTTGTTGTTTGTAGTTGTTTTATAGTTGTTTTATAATTGTTTTTATAGTTGTTTTTATAGTTGTTTTTTTCTTCTTGTTATTGTTTTTGTTGTTTGTAGTTGTTTTATAGTTGTTTTTATAGTTGTTTTTTTTTTTCTTGTTATTATTGTTTCAACTGTTTTTCTTGTTTGCGAGATGATTTAGATTAAAACTTGCAACTTAAAACTTAGGTTGAGACTGTTTACAAGTGGTTTTTCAAATGCGACTTAAAATAACTTTTGATCGAGTTTTTATACCTTTTGGTAAACTAACCCTCCTTTTTCTATCTCTTTCTTGATTTAGAATTGACCAATCATAACAGCGAATAGCATGTGGAATAGAGTGAGTTTCAAGAATCATAGAGAATCAAAGAGAAGTCACTTGACCATAACGAGAAAGTTAGGGAGAGATAGAGAGTAAGAATTGGAGGGAGAGGTGTCCACAGTTGGTACTATTGAAAACTTGTTTTCTCTCATAATTATAGTTAATATTATTCCCCAAGTATTTCACAACTTCTTTTGGGGGCTGTAAATTTCCAAAACTATCAAAATAATGTATACTGTTTTTATTTTTGTTGTAAGCTACCCAATGTGTACCATTTGATGAACTATCATCTAGGTTTATAATTCCTGACTCTTCTCTCCACGGAGATTTTGGTAGTGAGTCTCTCATAAACACACCTCGGAAATGTGGAATATACTTTTGAGCAAAATTCCAAATTTCAAAATTTGAAAGCGGTTTTTTAGGTAGCTTAGTAATCAGTTTTTTGGATTTCCTCTAAATGGATTGAGATATAATCCATAACCTTTTCTATAAGGTTTTAGAAACATACCTTCACCCACCTTAATACTTTCCATTTTTGTATTATGTCGTTTACTCTCTTCTAATTGTTTTTTTCCAATATTTGCATTATTAATAGTTTTAACAATGGCTGCACTACCAGAGGCAAGACTACCTAATGCACTTAATGCAGTCAAAATGGGTACAATAGGTAAAAAACCACCAATTTTCGGTACATTAATAACGCGAGGAATCTTAATTTTTTTTTTTTATTTCTACCAATTGTTTTACTGACTGCCTTACGCGCAACCTTGATTGCACTCATTAGATCTAGTGGTTTTTGAGTTTTCAATGCCCGCATTCCTGTTTGGACAACATTTGAAAAACTCTTTACCTTTGATCTCCTCTTCTTACATTTTCTCTTTGTTTTCTTCTTCACACCCATTCCGAATTTCTTTTTTGTTTTCATAATATTTGTAACCAAGTATGCTGCTGTTTTCTCCGCAATACTACTATCTTTTGTTCCAACACGTTCCCACGCTTTATTTATTAATATTGCATCAGCCTTATGTCGATCAGCTAGATCCTTATTTTGTGAATATGCAATATCATGTACTCTACAAGCTTCATCCAATTGATTTATCCCACGATCACCGCGCTCCAACCTTTGTTTAAGCTTTGTTCCAGGTCCACAAAAATTATAGCCAGGAATATGTGCTTCAAATGGAAGTGTGTTAATTATTTTGTTGATAATACCACTACCTCGTTTCAAGTTTGAACTCTGACTGCAACAATTATAAAAACTTTTACCCATTTTATATAATGTTTAATCAAGGAGCATTTCTCATCGAATGAACTACATTACAGACGTGAATATGCGTTTAATACGTCAAAAACAAGAAATCTATGTTAGAAATATCGAGGGTAGTGATCAATCATTTAAAAATTCAGTTCCACGACATAGTTCTTTATTACCCAATACAATAAGAGCATTGGTTGTCGGTCCGTCAAACTGTGGAAAAACAAATGTTATGCTCAGTCTTATTGAAAGTCCAAACGGTCTTAAATTTGAGAATATATATGTATTCTCAAAGAGTTTATATCAACCAAAGTATGAGTATTTAGAGAAACTAATTAAACCGATAAAAGGTATGGGATATTATACATTCTCACAAAATGATGAAGTTTTACTACCCGCTAAGGCTAAAGAAAACTCTATTATGATTTTTGATGATGTTGCTTGTGAAAAACAAAACAATATTCGTTCATATTTTTGTATGGGACGTCATAAAAATATAGATTCTTTTTACCTATGTCAAACGTATACTCATATTCCAAAACATCTAATACGTGATAATGCGAATATGATTATAATGTTTAAACAAGATGATTTAAATATGCGACATATATATCGTGATCATGTAAATACTGATATGTCTTATGATTCATTTATGAAAATTTGTCAAAAGTGCTGGAGTGATAAATACGGATTCCTCATAATAAGTAAAGATAACGATATGGAAAAAGGAAGATATAGGAAGGGTTTTAATGAATTTATAATTATTTGAGAATATAAGTTTCGTTCTGTAGGCTATATTTTCACAGTTCATTATTAGATTCCAAAATGAGTAGATCATTCACTCTTACACTAAATGGTAATGAACCCATTACAAACATTACTTATTTCCCACCCATAGAACTGACGAATGGTGACTATGAGTGTGCACTCATTGACTTTCATATGTACAACTCTATACCCAATGTTGATATAAATAATAATCTATTTCATATTGGTGATAAAGTTATTCAACTCCCCATAGGATCATATGAACTCAATGATATTTATGATTTTCTAAAAAATAAACTAAATGATTATGATCTTGAGAAAACATTTCAAATGGAAAGTAATAATAACACACTTCAAGTTCATATTACAACTACCAAGGAACCTATTTATTTTAATAGAAACAACTCCATTGGGCAATTGCTTGGTTTCAATAAAAAAATAATCTACCCCGACCTGAAAAAAACCTATATATCGGATCAACCTGTTAACATTTTAAAAATAAACACAATACGTTTAGTATGTAATATTGTGAGCGGATCATATATTGATAGTAGGCAAGATCATTCATTATACGAATTCGGAATTAATGTTCCACCGGGCTATAAAATGAATATCACACCACACAATCTCATTTACTTACCAGTCAACACTAGAGAAATAAGTACACTCTCTATACACATAACTGATCAGAACGGTGAACTTATTAATTTACGCGGTGAAAACTATACAATTCGTTTACATTTAAGACTAATACAATGATTGTATATAATAAAAGAGATGATACTTACCATCATCAGCACACTTTCAAACATAAAGTTATAGGAAGAGGATCGAAAGTAAAAAGACACACAATTACATTAAAAAACAAGTTAATTCTTAAATCATTGGGCTTCAAAGTACGAGTTTAACTAAAGTTATGGGTCTGAATGAAATATTGGTGGTACGAGAAAAACCTTTCTCTGATGATAGTATATCGAAGAAAGAATATCACAGTTATTCACCCTATCAACAATCATTTAAACCGAATGATGAGATAAGAATTACAATTCAAAATCAAGATTTATATGTACTCCCCCATGAGAGTCTTCTAAATTTTCAAGGAGATATTACTCTAATTAAGGAAGGGGGGGCGGTAGAAACTCAAAATGTTATTGGGAGGATGAGAAATAATTGCATGGCATACTTTTTAGATGAAATACGTTATGAAATAAATGGTGTTGAGATAGATAGAACAAGGTTTAGTGGTATTACTTCTACAATAAAAAACTTTGTTTCTTTAAATCAATTTGAAAGCAAGAGACTTTACAATTCTGGATGGAGTGGAGGATCCGATTTCAATTTAAGCCCCAACTTTAACTTTTCAATACCCCTTAAAAATCTACTTGGATTTGCTGAAGATTTCAAAAAAGTTTTATTAAATTGTAAACATGAACTAGTACTATTGATATCAAAAAATTTAAATGATGTACTTGAGGAAGATAAAAATGAGAATGGACTAAGAGTCGGAAAATATCATCTCAATATGACTAATATTACATGGAAAATTCCTCATATAACACCCAGCGATTCAACGAAAATTAAAATGTATGATATTATAAAAAGTGGATCCAATCTACCGATTGCATTCCGTAGTTGGGATACATACATTAATCCTAAACTAAGTAATGGAACACATCATGTTTGGAATGTTAAATTAGCGGCTAACCGCGAACGTCCACGTTTTGCTTTAATTGCATTTAAAGATAATCACCATCTGATTACAAACAATTTAAGAAATCTAAAGGTCTACTTAAACTCTGAAACATATCCCTACGATGACTTGAATTTGGACTTTGAGAAAGAACGATTTGCCCACCTTTATGAAATGTATTGCAAGTTTCAAACTAGCTACTATAATCGAAGTGAATCTCCTTTACTATCACCTGCAGAGTTTAAAGCTAAAGCTCCTATTATCGTAATAGACTTATCATATCAAAATGAAATGGTTAAATCGGGACCCATTGATGTTAGGATTTCAATTGAACTTAGCAAGCCCGCTATCGAAAATGTTCAAGTATATTGCGTGCTGATACATGATCGATTAGTTGAATATAACCCGTTGAATGGTCTAGTTCAGCGGATTGTCTAACAAACAATCAAGTAATCATGAGTGAAGATATTGTTGCAATTGATGTTCAAGGATTTCAAGGGAATAATAATAAATTTATTCTAAAAGAAATTGGAGTCGTATTCAAGAACGAAACAAACTTGAACTCTAATTTTCTCATACACTCTCCACATGATTTTATTGAATTGAATAAAAAATGTAGAAAAACAGCTACTTGGTTAACAAAAAAACATCATAAAATTTATTGGAACGATGGAGTATACTTTTTCAAAGAAATACAAATGTATTTAAGAGAAATAATTAGAAAAAAGGAAATAATTTGTAAAGGATATCAAAAAAGGTTATTCATACAAAAATTTTTAAAAATTGATGATGTAATTAACATTGATGAAATTGGATGTCCCTCTCTAAAAATAATGGATGGAAAACACTTGCCATATTGCTCATTACATGCTCTAGATGGTGTCTGCTCACTCAACAATGCTCATAAAATCTTAAACTTTTACACAAAAGAAAACTGCTAGCAACAACAACTTTTCATCATTCATTCTTTCATTCACAATTTGTGGGTCGAGAAAAGAAGTTTACGAAATGTCGGATTCTAATAAAAATCTTAATATACCGAATTATTCTTCCTTGATAAATAAAATTAATTTATTTATCAATACATTTGGAAATATGATTTCAAAAGAGGACTTGAAATTACTGTTGGAGTCAAAGGACATGTTCATGAGTATTGACGTGAAGGAGTTTATAAAAACAACATTTGGAGAACATTTTAATTTATGTAAATTTTCTAATGATAATATAGAAACGTGTGCTTGTTTTCATTTTGTAATTCAACAATATAAAGTTAGAAAATTAATTTCATCATATATTGAAATTCTAAAATAAAGAAAAAACTAAAAAAAAAAATCTATTGTTTTGATTTTGTTTTTGAGGGTGGGTCTATCAACAGCTGTTGTATTATTTAACAGCTGTTTTCTAAGTATAATACAACGATTTATATCCAACAGACTTTAGTTTAAGATAAACATTCAACCTATTACGTTGAAAGAAAAAAAAATGATTTCCTCAAAAATTGAAGAGTTCTTAAAAGAGTATGGGAGTGAGATCTTCAAGGAACATGTTTCGAGGTTGAAATCATTTCATACATTTTTTAAAGATGTTGAAGCCACCCCAGTAATTCATTCCAAGTATGGGGAACACCTATCATCCTGTGCATGGGCATATGATGATTGTAAAGTCGGACCTGACACCTGCAGGTGTATGCATATTGAAAAGAAAGAAGAAGATGTCCAAAAACTGATGGAACGATACATTAATTTGTTTAAAAAACTCAATGGAAACTAATGTTACATGAATATGATTAAATAAATAAAAACGCATTTGACTAAATAAACGATCTCATTTGTTTTTGTGCAACCACAAATTCTAGGCATGACCCCTCCCTCACACTCCTACACACAAATTCTAGGCATGAGAAAACACACCTCCCTCACACTCCTACACACAAATTCTAGGCATGAGAAAACACATCTCCCTCACACTCCTACACACCACAACCAATCACAAATTCAAAGCATGACCCCTCTCTCACACTCCTACACACACAAATTCTAAGCATGACCCCTCTCTCACACTCCTACACACAAATTCTAGGCATGAGAAAACACATCTCCCTCACACTCCTACACACAAATTCTAGGCATGAGAAAACACACCTCTCTCACACTCCTACACACCACAACCAATCACAAATTCTGACACCTGTGTGCATCTTAACGGTCACCCACACACTCCATTTTTCCCCACCTTTCTCCCACACTTTTATTGATTAATTATGTTAATTAGGTCATTATAACACCTATGTGCATCTTAACGGTCACCACACACTCCATTTCCCCCCCACCTTTCTCACACCACAACCAATCACAAATTCTGACACCTGTGTGCATCTTAACGGACCCCTCTCTCACACTCCATTTTTCCCCTCCAACTTTCTCCCACACTTTTATTGATTAATTATGTTAATTAGGTCATTCTGACACCTGTGTGCATCTTAACGGACCCCTCTCTCACACTCCATTTTTCCCCTCCAACTTTCTCCCACACTTTTATTGATTAATTATGTTAATTAGGTCATTATAACACCTATGTGCTAATTAGGTCAATGTGCAGCCATGCGTGACTAATAGGTGCTAATTAGGTCAATGTGCAGCCATGCGTGACTAATAGGTGCTAATTGGTTTATCACGATCAATTAAAAGTGAGCCAGCACCCGTATTAACCTACTACTAATTCAAATAAAACAAGAGAGAACGCTATAGTCGAGTACTTTGACTATTAGATACCCGTTACTCAGCTAAAGGGAGTGGGAGAGAGATTAATATACGCACGCGTCAAAGCTACTAGCGCCATCTAGTGGCTGTTTCATTTTTTGCTCATAACTTTTTAATGGATTGTCCGATTTGAAAAATGTCTTCTACAATTCGATAGATATTGATAATCACAATAAAACTGCATTTTTACTTTTCCAAAATATTTAAAGGTGTGGGCGCCAGACACCTTTCAAAAAATGGTTTAGGGCGATTGTGGGCGTTAGAAGGGGCGTGGCCACCGTCTGAAACAAACTTGCGCTGCGTAGGAAGCCCAAGAATATGTGTGGGTAATCCCAACTTTCTAGTTTTTGTAGTTTTTTTACTCTACAAGTAACGGGTATAATTATTAATTTCTTATAGATTCAAAATTAAAAATTCATCTCTAAAGGTTAATAAATGAAAGACCGATTTTTAAGGGGATACGACCATAGCCCAAACCGTAAGAGCCAGAGCAGCCAAAATTGGGCACAGTTTTGCATTGGGTGAATCATTAGTTAATTCTATTACTCAAATGCTTAAGATAAATTTTTCAAGTTTTTAACATTTTTTGAAGTATTCTTAAAGAATTTATTTAGATTTTCTAAGTTATTGTGTCGCATTTTACGGGAGCCTGCCAAGAAAGCGAACCCTAAAAAGCGGATGCCAAGAGAGCGACGCCCGAGAGAGCAACATCCAAGAAAACTGATGAGGGGAAGGGGGAAGTGCTATGAGGAAAGGGGAGGGGAAAGGGGCAATTTAAGTTAAAATTTGTTTTGGATTTTAAAATCTTATACTGCTGCTCTGATTAATATGATTTTCGACCAATAGTCAGTTCTGTATCTGTGGATCAAATGCTTAGGTTTTTTTTTCAAAAAGTATTTTTCATTTTGTAGCAAAAGTAGAGCCCTATTTAAAGTCGGCCATGGAAGAAAATAGACAAACTTACTACATATTCTGTAAGCAAAGGCAAAATCTTAAAATTCGAATTTCTGAACAAGTACGGAAGTTTGATCTGTAAGCATTCAAATACGTTACTTTTTCAGATATGTATGCATGTAAGTATGAATATTTGGCTATGTTTTGATTTGTGTTGTGTGTGTTTGTTTCTATTTGAAAGTAGATGATGTGTTTAAATACAAATAAAATGATTACCTTCCTTTCAGCCAATGCTAAATCTTTCTAAGTTATTTGTTAAGTTTAAAACTATTAATTATCGATCTTATGCGGAACCTGGAAAAATAAAATACTTCGCTACTTTTGTATGGGATGCCAACCTTTGCGTGTTTGTACAAAAGTTTTCATTTCATTCAAAACTAGAAATTTAAAAAAAAAATTCCAATTTACAAACAAATATATTTGTGCGCTCAATAAAATTGCAATGATAACATTGTAACTGAAAGCAAGCACAAAAATTCGCGACTTTCACATGGATCACATTCATTTATTAAATGTTTATAATTTGTATTGATTCGACAAGGATGAGATCGCAAGTTAGAAGAAGGCTATACTAAAAAATACACTTGCTCTTCTTTGCCACAATTTGTTTTTTGGGAGTGAGAAGGATATAATGATAATGGGCGTTAGGTCAGTAGCAAGTGTAAAAAATGGGGACGAATAAGCTCGCAATGAACTCTTTCAGAGAGCTTGCCTAAAAAAAGAGAAAAAAATACAAGATTGACCGTGGTTTGGCAAGGGGGTAGGGTTTAAATTCACAAATATGATTTCAATTTTGGTTTAAAATAACTCTCTTTAGTACACATTTTGAGTATTCTTTTGAGTTCATTTTAAAACCCGGAGCTTTGAAGTTTTTCTTTAATCGTACATCCCCCATTTTACGACCAATTTGGGCAAAAATTTAAATTATATGACAACCTCCAGAAATTGGATGTGCTAAGCACAAGCCAAAAAAGGGTTCTTTGTTTTTCTAACACATCTCAGAGCTCCATTTTGACAACGAAAAATGAAAGAGCAATTGGTACCAATAAATTATTGCTAAGCTCATTTGATGGTTTAGAAGTCTCCTAAAAATCGGACGACTTTGTCCCTGATGTTGACAATGCGGTTCATTTCCTGTCGAATTTTTAAATTCTTTGAATCTAGCAGGGATTCCGCAGCATAATCTGTCTCTTAAGATTGGAGCACCTGAAATGTTATTGCGAAATTTAGTTCCCTCAAAGTTATGAAATGGGAGACGATTGCAGATAAAAGGTCTTTATAATAATGTAATCGAAGCAACAGTATTTACGGGATTCGCGAAGGGGAAAACAGGATCCTATTAATACCGTCCGGTCTGCCGTTTTAATTTAAGAGGCTACAATTCCCTCTAAAAGTTTTCTTTGCAATAACTATAAATTAATCGCAGGGGCAGACTTGGAAGCTGGCTGGACTAGATCTTAGAGAAGATTGCTTTTCTCATTAGCTCTGCCAGTAGCCCTACTCTCGATCCTTAAGGATCTTCTAAAAATGTTGTTTACACAGAAGTTTTAAAGTAATCATATTAAAAAAAAAATGTGCCAATTTTTCTGGAAATTAGAAAGTCCTGACAACCGTACTCCAAACTAATTTTAACCATAAATTTTAGGACGGCTATTTTATTGATTTCTCGCTAAGCAGAGAGATGCGAGCGTTGGGACCGGCAATCGACGAAGTGGACCTTAGCGACTTGGAGGCCGACGTTACTGTGGTGGAGGTTGCAGCTGGGGATGTCGCTAAGATTTCTACAGATCAACCTACACCACAGTAAAAAAACGTCCGCTGCTCTATCGCTTCGCCTGGCCAAGGGCGAAGCCGACGTGTTCCTAGTACAGGAACCTTGGGTGGTAGGAGGCAAGGTTGGAACGAGAGAGTATAAGCTAATGCTTGACCCCAAAGAAGGTAAAATTCGAACCTGCATTTTATCCAATTTATATTTCTGCTTCGCAATTACAGGAACGGAGATAACTCCGCAGTAAGCCTGGAGCTGCAACACGGCTCCATAAGGCTGCTATCGGCTTACATGGCCTTTGAAAAGGAAGACCCCCAGACGTGCTAGTCAGAGGACTGGCAAAGGAATGCGAAGAGCTCCAGACAGGTTTGGTAATAGGCTGTGACGCCAACGCACATCGCACCCAGTGGGGGCCCAAACAACAACGACAGAGGTAAGTCTCTTTTTTACTTTTTTCTAAATTCGAACTTATTCAACAAGGGAAATGTCCCTACCTTCATAACCAAGGCGTGCCAAACGATCATAGATCTAACTTTGGTATCAGATTCACTTGTAAGTGCAGTCATAAACTGGTTCGTCTCCGACGAGCACTCCTTCTCAGACCATAGATACATAGAAACAATATTGTCCCTTGATTCACCCATGCCGGTCGGCTTTGCTAGTCCCAGACGGGCACATGTACAAAGAAGTTCTGACGAATATCCTCCCCATGGTACCGCCAGAAAGCATTACAGGCCCACAAGAGCTAGACACAACAGTAGATATTTTCACAGAAG
The DNA here is from genome assembly GCA_035046095.1 of Drosophila pseudotakahashii. Taxonomy (NCBI): domain Eukaryota; kingdom Metazoa; phylum Arthropoda; class Insecta; order Diptera; family Drosophilidae; genus Drosophila; species Drosophila pseudotakahashii. Next base: position 252,105 of record JAWNOE010000276.1, read on the forward strand.
CGTGCAACTCGGCCTTCAAAGTTGCATGCCACATAGGGAAACCCAGTGGGAAGAAACAATCCTCAGATCAAACTGCATATGCCTGCTTAACAGAGCAAAGGCGGGTAATGAGGACTCAAATTGGCATTGCTACAAGCTAGAATTAGCCTCGTACAAAAAGGCCATCAGAAGAGCAAAACGAGCTGCATGGCAGATTTTCTGCTCTGACATAGAAAAAACGACTGATGCTGCAATGCTCAAAAAAAATACTCTCCAAGACAACCGCGCCCTTAGGGTATCTCCAGAAAGGAAAGAGCGAAGAGTCCCTGGACCTACTTCTAGATGCCCACTTCCCAGGTAGCCAACATACATGTCTACCTCCAGAAAGGATTGTCGGAGAAGGGATCAATCTGGATCTCCTCATATCAGACCGCAATATTAAATGGGCCATTCAGAGCATCAAACCATACAAATCGCCGGGACCAGACGGGATAACCCCGGCACATATCCAACAAGCAGGACAGCTGGCTATAAATTGGCTCAGAAAAACCTTCCACACCATTCTGGCAGTAGGAGAACTACCAACCGCATGGCGGGAAACGAAAGTGGTCTATGTTCCCAAGGCAGGGAAGGCCACCCACCCATCTATCTATTCGACAAGCACCAACTCCCGAACACTAGCAGATATCTCTCCACGAGATAGCTAGTCAGTTTACTATCAGCCTAATATGGGTTCCGGGTCACCGGGACATTGTAGGCGACTGCACAGCGGACGAGTTAGCCAGGCAGGGTACCATCATGCCTCTCCTTCCAGGAAAGGAGAGTGTCGGTATGCCCATGGCGACTTGCAAGCTAAATATCAAAAACCACTTCATCAAACTAGCCAACACTAGGTGGCAAAATGCACCACAGTGTCGTATCACTCACCAGACATGGCCTGGGATAAACAGTAAAAAAACTTCGGAATTACTCAAATTTAGTCGCACAAAGTGCGGTATGCTAGTTCGAGTCCTTACAGGCCACTGGCTAGTCGGCACACATGCCGGCAGGCTAAAAGCCCCATACAATGACTTCTGTAGAAGCTGCAGGGATCAAGAAGAAGAAGAAACGGTGGAGAACCTTCTCAGCTTCTGCCCAGCCCTATGCAGACTTAGACTGAAACACTTAGGTAACCCCTTCATTAACGATCTGACCGAAATATCGGAGATTAACCTTAAAAGTATCTTCCGTGTGGAAGACGTTCTAATCATTCAAATTTCTAGGTTGAGACATATAAGATAGAGGATATGAGAGTGAATTCTCTCAGAAGTTCTGAGTCAGAACTTATGGTGACGGTGACGGCAATTAGAACGCCGCCCCCCCTACGGGAAAGGCGATCGGTTCTGTAGGTATTAAAGTTGTTTGACAGAACTTTAGAGTCGGTTATCTCTGGTTTCAGCCAAGTTTCTGTAAAGGTTAAGATATCGTCCGTAAATGCCTAGGAATCAGCATAAAGCTTGGGTAGCTTCATGTTAAGTTCTCTAACACTTTGATAAGCCAAAAATAAACTTTTCAGTTTTTTGGCGCCGTGGAAGGCCTGTTATTTGTTCTTGGTTTATTTGGAACAAGTTCTTTTATAACCAGATCACCATTAAGCCAAAAGCTTTCAGAAAGTAGTATATTAAACACATCAGGCGGAGAAAAAGTTAAAAAAGACGATTACCAACATAATAATTATCAAGGAAATTATGGCCAAGGTCAAGGCCAAAACCAAAATTATTACGAAAAGCAAAATAGAAATTATAACAGAAACAATAGAGGAAACTCAAATGCTCAAAGAGGCACCTCTCAAAATAATTCAAACAATAGAGGAAACTAGAATGCTCAAGTCAGAGCTATTGGTACTGAACATGAAAACTAAGAAATTCTCGTTAGAAGAATAAGCCACACAAAACTAATATATATAAAATAAATCTTAGTCTCAACATTTACATTCAAATAAAAAATTATAAAACAAAAACCCCCTTAACCCTTTTAATTGATACAGGAGCTGATTTAAGTCTTTTAAAAATAAACTCTGATAACTATGATAACATAGACACATCAAAAATAATAAAAATGTCTGGAATAGGAGAAGGTACTCTTAAGTCCAAAGGTTTAGCATTTATAGAGATACAAACAGGAAAATTTATAATCCCCTTCAACTTTCAAATAGTTAATGATAACGATACCCTGTGATGGTACAGTAGGAATGGACTTCCTAAAAACATTAAATTGCCAAATCGACTTTCAGCCAGATAACGATTGGATAATAGCTAGACCCGAAAACTTTGATCAAGAGATCAACATTCCGATTATACATGTGGGATTTGAATTAGGCGGGTCTACTACACTGCACACTCGAAGCGGGTTACGGCAACTCTTGATCAGTTCGCCATTTAAAATCCATGATAAAGTACTTGATTCTTTGAATGCCGCCGATACCTGCACGAGTGAGCGGGGAGTCGTCGTTTAGCGTTCGTGAAGAGAGAAGATCGTTTTGTGTAAAGAATACCAATACCGAAATAACTTTGTAAAACTAATATAAGCACTTTATGTTTAAACTTTATTCCAATAAATAATTTCAGTGAATATTACAATTCATACAATTTGGGGGCTCGCCCGGGATTGACCCAAACAGGCACAACAGTGATTGCAAAATTTAATGTCTGGTGAAATTGCAACTTGAGGCAACTGAGCAGGTAATTTGGCAGTGTGCAAAAAGACGACGACGAAGCAGTATTTTGGCATATTGATGTATTGTATTGTATTGTATTTTATTAAGCAATGGACTGCTTGTAAAACATTTATAATATTTTGTGTTTAAGAACTAGAACGCCAAACCACATAAGGGGAATTTTTTAGCGATATGCCCCTGCTCACATCGAGTGGTAGGCACGTTGAATTACATATTTGATGACAATAACAATAATAACTTATTATAATTAGACACTGAAGAGACTCCATACAATAAGACGTGACTGAGATCATTATATTTTTCACAAAGAACACGGAAAGGGTCATTAAGGGCAAAATTTGTCCTGCAAAATGGCAGAGACAAAGGCCGATACCGGCGAATTGTCCTGCATGGCACATTCCAGTTGAGGGAACTAAGGAGAAAGGAGGAGTCGACATCACCATTTATTAACTTGTGTATAAACATAACACCGTGACAAATCCTACGGTTGATCAGGGTGGGCATGTCTAGTAAACGCAATCTGGCATTATAGGATGGCAACCGACGGCCAGCGTCCCAGTTAAAACCTCTTAGAGCAAATAACAAAAACTGCTTTTGAACGGACTCTAACATATTTTGGCAAGTTAACGTCTGCGGTGACCATATACATGAACAATACTCTAACGATGGGCGAACAAGAGATACATATAAAAGCTTGGTTGTATACGGGTCATCAAACTCCTTAGACCAACGCTTCGTAAAGGCTAAAAGGCTCCTAGCTTTATTACAAATTAGTGATATGTGATCATTAAAACAAAGTTTATGCTCAAATAACACTCCCAGGTCTTGTATAGTAGAAATACGTTGAAGGACATTGCTGTCAATGGAGTACGAATACAAAGACGGATTACGACGATAAAAGGTCATAACATTACATTTAGAATAGTTAAGATATAAATTATTGAGTTTGCACCAAGTCTGTAAATAGTCAAGATCTAGTTGAAGACGAGAACAAGAATCCGGTAATGACATAGACAAACACAGTTTAACGTCGTCAGCAAACATTAAAACAGTTGCGGACTTAATAACTTGAGGTAAGTCGTTAATCAACAAGCCAAATAATAAGGGTCCCAAATGACTTCCTTGAGGTACACCAGAGGTAACATTTATAGTTTTGGACGTTATATCATTATATTTCACCCTCTGACAGCGGTCTGTGAGGTATGAAAGTAACCACGCTAACAACTTTGGAGGGAACCCCATAAGATTAAGTTTTTTTTTATAAGTACACAGTGGTTTACCGAGTCAAATGCTTTGGAAAAATCCGTATAAATAACATCAGTTTGTTGCTTATGGAGAAAGCCACGGTTTACTAATGAGGTAAACTCAAGCAAATTGGTAGTAGTAGATCTGCACCTGGTGAAGCCATGTTGACATGGCGAAATAAGCGACCGACATTGATGCTGCAATTGACTAGTTATTAATTTTTCGAATAATTTAGGAATAGCACTGAGCTTGGCAATCCTCCGATAGTTAGCAATATCGGACCTATTACCTTTTTTAAACAGCGGAACAATGAAAGATTCCTTCCAAGCGGATGGAAAATTACATTGATTTATAGACATATTAAAAAGGATTGTTAGAGGACTGGAAAGAAAATTTGCACAATTTTTTAAAATACAGCTAGGAACCATATCTGGTCCTGCTGAAAAGGAGAGTTTCAAAGCGATTAAGCCCTGGAGAACATCGGCTTCGAGAATAACCGGATTAAAAATTTAGTCCAGATGAGGTAGAGAATGAGGATAGTTAAAATCTTTACTGCTGTCAGCATTGGTATAAGTTGATTGGAAAAAATCAGCAAATAAATTAGAAATACCATTTCCATCGGAAGCAACAGCAGAATTAAAAAACAAGGAGGGAGGAAAGGATTGAGACTTTGGTTTGGCATTCACAAATGAATAAAATAGTTTCGGATTACTTTTAAAGTCATTTTTACAGCGAGCTAGATAGTTATTGTAGCATTCAGAATTATGCTTTATGTAGTCAGATTTAACTACCGAATATTTGGCAAAGTCCGTCTGCAAACCAGTTTGTTTGAATCGTTTAAAGAGTCTAGATTTTTTATTCTTAAGATAAGAAAGCTGACGAGTAAACCACGGAGAGCTGTAAGGAGTTTTACCACTAAAAAGGGGTACATATTTATCAAACAAACTATAAAGGACACCATAGAAATACGCCACACCATCCACAACAGGGACATCTGTTAGGCATGACCAATCAGTTATGGATAACGAATGCAAAAGCTGCGAATAATTAGTTTTTCTAAAGCAAAATCTTAGCTGAGGCCTTGCTGAAGCTCTCACAGAGTGGAAAACACCATTTAAAGATAGCTGGAGGGTAGGATGATGATTGTCTTCAGGGAGAGATAGAGGAGGAACACGAGACACAGCGGCGTCGCAGTTATCAGACACAAAAGTTAAGTCTAAAATTCGCTCATTGTGATTGGAAATCCAATTTATCTGCAGCAAAGATAGATCAATGAGGCCTTCAATAAAGTCATTTTGAGTTCTGGGAGTCATTGATATCGAGTCATTACTCTGGAACCAAGAGACATTTGGGAGATTAAAGTCACCAAGAACAATAAGGTGATCATTATCGTCAGCCAACGAAGATACATAACGTATTGCAGACAGGTGGAGTAAATACATGTCTATTTCAGACCCTAGACTTTGGAAGGGAGAGTTTGACAGAAATAAATTCAATACTTGAGGAGTTAGGAGTGTTAATAAGCTCTGAAGTCAAGTTTGATTTAACCGCAATAAGGACCCCACCACCACGACGACACGGCCGATCATTTCTATAAATAAAGTAGTTTTTAGACAAGATTTCACTATCATTTACAGTCGAGTTAAGCCAGGTTTCAGAGAAAGCAATAACATTTGCATAAAAAGTAGTACTATCTAGAAATAGTTTAGAGAGCTTACTTAGCAAACCTCGAACATTTTGATAGTGAATCAAGAAATCTAGTTTTTTGAAACTGTTGAAACATTACGCGAAGCAGCAGAGGTTCTAACTGTGGAATTGTCTTTTTTCAAGTACTCATGCACAATAGTATTTTCTGGCCAAAAACTCGAACAAATAATTTTACTAAACAGTCCATCCGGAACATGAATTTTAAAGGAAGAGTAATCCCTTTTGAGTTTAAAATTAAATTTGGTGATGCCGACAGCACTGGGATCGGTAAGGGAGAGTCTCGTGACAATATGATGTCTCACATCATTCTCGGTTGCAGAAGCTAACAATCTCGACACAAAAATACACTTTTTGGGAGCCAAGGCCGCGAGAGTAACAGGTGCAGAAGATGGAGCAGTTGATGGACATCGGGGAATAGCCAGCAGAGCCATCACAGGGGCAACGGTTTGTGCAGCCAATGAAGTTCCAGCAGCCATATGGTCGATTTCAGCGGTTAAATTAGTTCTAGTTGGATTCACGGAGATACTGCCAGGCCCTACAATCGACGATGCGGATGCCCCTTCCCTCTCGCCAGCATCAGCATGATCACAAACGCCTAGATCCAAATCGCCCCGAACTTCCGTCTGGGAAGAGGGGTGAGGAATTGCGTCTGAATCAAGCGATTCATCCTCGGCCGAGAGGTGGGGAGCAGCTCGATTGAAGTCCATCAATTTCCTTGAAATAGGGCTCAATCGCATAAGGGCGGCAGACTCTGGAACAATTAAATTGTTATTAGGTAAGGAGCAATTATCCGTGTTAGAACAATGGGGAACACTTAGCATTTTAAGATTTTTAAAGTGAGATTCCGCGGCATTGAACTTATCATAAAGCTCACGAAATCCAGTTGACAGAGCTTGGAACTCCAGATGGGTTTGCCGCATAAACGATTTCATGTCTACTTCGATGTGTCTACAGCTCGGACACGTCCAGTTAAGGCCAACCCGTAGCTTTAGCTTGTCTACGATTTGGCCGCTTGAGCGTCCCAGCTCAACACAGATAGGGTGCGCCAAGTTGTCGCAGATCCAGCAACAAACCAAGGGTTGACGAGCGGTAATTTTGTTGTTAAACGCACACGAAGAAGCGCAACATAAAGTCATCTTGATTTAATAGCGTAAATAGCAGCAGCAAGGCAAAGAGCAGTCCTATGCAAGCAATCGAAGATCAGCGTAGCAGCCCGGCAGAGCAGCACAGCAACAGCAGGGCAGAGCAGCGCAGCAGCAACAGGGTAGAGCAAAGAGCAGTCGGATACCGCAGTCGAAGAGCAGCGCGGGAGTCGGGCAGAGAGCGGACTGATAGACGCTGAAGAACCGCACAGAGCGAAATGCACCGATTTCACGTTCGTAAACACAGGGAGAGTGGTTACTAACCAACAACACAAACTATAGGCTTAGCGGTACCGCTGGCAACACAGAGTAGGTTCTCGTGGATGTTGTATGCGTGAGAGACATGGTTACGGTGTGTGAAGACGAGCAAGGGAAACGCTTGTCGCAAATAGCAACTACAGTCCAGGAGGTAGTGCATCATAGATCCTCAGATCGTCAGTCTGGGATCCGGCCGGTCACGGTGAACTGTGAGGGATATTTTACGAACCCTGCAAAAAACAGAGCATCAAAAGGGGTCCTAATCAGAAAGCTGACCCTAATCGAATCGAAAGTCGCTGACAAGCAGTTCAAGTAGAATGTATGTATTAAAATAACCGCATTTGTCATTAACTGAATTAGTTCTTATTGTAATCTTTATATAAACATTTAATCTTATTGTTATAGTTAAATATCATTACTGTTAAGCTAATCTCAAACCATTGTAAGGAAATTTAATCTCAAAATGGAACTCGAAGAGATAATGTTAATGCGATGCGACGATTTGCGCGCAAAGCTACTAGAGCTAAATTTACCCACAGCCGGTAGAAAGTGTGATTTACAGGATAGAGTCCTTGCTCATGGAGTCGAATCTGTAGCTACCGCTCTCGATTGTCCCGTGCAGGCAGCGCCTATCAGCCGTTATTTGTTCACACTTAAAGATGTAGAAGGCAGTGTTTTTAACTTTGCAGGTACAGATTGTCCAGATATAGATCAGTGGATACAGGAGTTAGAGGAATGTGCTTTGACTGTACAGTGGAGCCAGCTCCAACTATTAATTTTCTCTAAGCAGTTGCTCAGTGGGGCTGCAAAACTATAAAGGATTTAAAGAAGCAGATCGAAGTCTATAAGGAGGTTCGCAGCTCATACAAGATGCCTTACAAAATTGAAACGCGCATAGCTGAGGCAGATGGATCCAAAAGCCTCGATTCAAAACAAGAGTTTGTGCGCAAATGCTTTAAGTGCGGGGATCCGTCCCGTTTAAAGAAAGATTGCAAAAAGAAGGATAATAACAATTGTTATCGGTGCGGACAGCCATGTCATCGTGCTGCACAGTGTTGCACTGTTGGGTTGGGGTAAAACAGGAGAGCAACGCTAATGCCGTTTACGTAGAGAACGCAGCTACTAAGCCAAAAAGCGAGTTTACGGTTTCAGGCCTTGGATTAAAAGTAATCAAATCTTCAGTCATTTAATTCAAAGGACTCGTCGACACAGGCTCAGATTTATGCCTGATGCGCAGGAACATTTTCCTCAAACTAGGCCACGAAACTCTCACCGGAAAAGAAAAATGCTTGACGGGAATAGGCGAGAGTCAAGTGTTAACTTTCGGGAGCGTTGTCATACCTGAGGAAATCGACAACATGCATATAAAAGTAGAGTTTCACGTGGTTCCGGATGAGGACATGGGCTTCGGCGCAATTTCGGGCCGAACTATCCTGGAAATTGTAGACATGAAAGTTACCAAGGAAGGCACTGAGTTTATGGGTCGGAACGAATCAAAAAGTAATATAGATAAACATATCAATTTGGGAACCGAGCTTCTACAAGATTTTAAGGGCATGTGTGCAGAACGGGTAGCAGTTTTTGATCACGTTGATTTATCCCATTTAAATCAATCGCAGCAGTCTGAGGTCAAAAGTTTGGTTGAAGAATATGTACCCGTACGCAAAGCAAATGCTACATGAAAATCATTTTGAAGGATGAAATACCTGTATATCAGCATCCACGTCGTTCACCTGTCTGTGACCAGAAAACAGTCGACAATCAAGTTGAGGATTGGCTTTCTGAGAAAATCATCCAACCAAGCTCCTCAGAATACGCATCGCCGGTAGTTTTGGTGTCCAAGAAAAACGGGAAGAAGAGACTGTGCTGTGACTACCGAAAACTTAATGACAAAATTATCCGAGACAATTTTCCGATGGCTCACATGGAGACTGTGCTAGACAAGCTGCAAGGGTCCAAGATATTCACTACTTTGGATCTAACAAACGGCTTCTTTCACGTTCCCATTGAACCAGGCTCTCGAAAGTATACATCATTTGTGACCCAATCTGGACAATTCAAATTCCTTTATGTTCCATTTGGCATATCGAATTCACCTGCGGTTTTCACCAGATTCATCATGGCAGTTCTTAGGGAGCTCATCGCCACCAATGTTGTCGTTGTTTACATGGACGATGTAATCATACCGTCAGGTCTTTGAAGAAGGACTTGTAAGTTGAAAGATGTCTTGGAGGTTGCTTCTCGGAACATATTACGTATCAACTGGAGTAAGTGCCAAATGTTGCACAGTAAAGTACAGTTTCTAGGATACATTATTCAAAGTGGAACTATCACCACAGGTCCGGAAAAGATTCAAGCTGTGAAAGAGTTTCCCGTAGCACATGACAAAAAAGCGTTTCAGCGATTCGCAAGTTTATAAACGAGGACGCATCCATTGCCAGGCCCTTGTCGGATTTACTGAGAGGCGATTCAAAGTATGAATTCGGAAAAAAACAACATTTGGCGTTTAAAAGACTGAAGAATGCTCTTATTAGCGAACCAGTCCTCAATCCAAATTTACAAACGGAAATCCACACAGAAGCGTCCAAGTACGGTTTTGGCGCAGTCTTACTGCGCCTTACTTTTCATCCAGTCCAATAGATGAGCCGAAAGACATCACCATTCGAGGAAAAATACGATTCGTACGAACTGGAAGTACTGGCTATTATTGGAGCTCTAGTCAAGTGGCGTGTTTATGTGTTAGGCATAAAGTTCACTATCGTAACTGATTGTAACGCGTTCAAGATGACAATGAACAAAAAGGAAGTTCCTCTTCGCGTAGCTCGTTGGACTTTATATTTGCAGGACTTCAACTACAAGATCGAGTATCGTTTGGGGACTCAAATGAAACATGCTGATGTCGAATTCCATAACTCATCGCCTAAAGGAAGCTCAGATGCTTGGACAAAAGCAGTTCAAAGCCTAGTAAAAAAGGATCAATACCAAGACTTCTATATCCAGAATGACGTTCTCTTCAAAGAGCCGATTCGTGAGCTAGTGCTAGTACCTTCTACTATGGAAAATGAAATTATTCAGAGGGCCATAACCAAGGGCATTTTTTTGCTAAAAGACACCGGATATTATCGAACGGTCGTATTTCATTCCCAAGCTCAAAGAGAAAACAGAGCGAATCATCGAGAGTTGCATCAGATGCATAATCGTAAATGCCAAAGCGGGCAAGAAAGAAGGGTTTATAGCTTCAATCGATAAAGGTGATTTACCCTTCATTACATCCATATCGATTGCGTCGGTCCAATGGAAATGACGACCAAGCGCTACAATCACATCCTTGTCGTAGTAGACGGATTCTCTAAGTATGTTTGGCTCTACCCAACTCGTAGCACTGGTGTAGACGAAGTTCTAAACTGTCTAGATAAACAAGCTGTACATTTTGGAAATCCTTGATTGTCCAATAGAGGCACTGCTTTCACATCTCTCGCATTCAAGGAATATTGCTAGTCACACAACATACAGAATCTGCTCATAGCGACAGGTGTACCACGCGGAAATAGCCAAGTCGAAAGACTTCACAAGATCGTCGTACCAATGCTAGCAAAGTTGAGCTATGAAAGTCCCTTAGCTTGGTACAAATACGTGGGACGAGTTTAGCAGATTATCAATAGCACTGAGCCAAGAAGCACAAAGATTACGCCATTCAAGCTTTTAGTTGATATGCGTTTAGCCGGCTGCAATGAACTAAAGGACTTGATGCAGGAGTTGGCCATAAAAGATCTGGACGAAGAAAGAGACAAGTTTCGCCAAGCAGCAAGAGATAACCTCAAAAAGGTCCAAGACGAAAATAAGAAAGCGTTTGATTTGAAGCGGAAACTAGATAGAGTCTATCAACTTAATGATTTGGTAGCAATAAAGAGAACTTAGTATGGTTTAGGATTAAAGCTTAAGGGGAAGTTTTTAGGGCCCTACAAAGTTGATGCAGTCAAGGATCATGGGCGGTACGAAGTAGAACGTATAGGCGATTCGGAGGGTCCATTTAAAACATCTACGGTTTCCGAGTACATGAAACCTTGGTCAGATCCATTCGAGGCGAATGAACAGTCAGGAGAGCCGAATGTGGGATTTGAATTATGCGGGTCTACTACACGGCACACACGAAGCGGGTTAAGCTATATGGCAACTCTTGATCAGTTCGCCATTCCATAATCCATAATACAGTAATCGATTCTTTGAAGGCCGCAGATACCTGCACGAGTGAGCGGGGAGTCGTCGTTCAGTGCTCGTGAAGAGAACAAGATCTTTTGTGTAAAGAATAGGAATACCGAAAGAACTTTGTCAAAACTAATACAAACACTTTATGTTTAAACTTTATCCCAATAAAGTCAGTGAATATCACAATTCCTGCATACATTCAATAGATAATAACTTAATAATCCCTGCTAGGTCCGAAGTTGTAAGACAAATTTATGTAAACACGTCTCAGAAAGAGATACTTATTAAAAATCAATATATATAATAATACTTTTGTCCGCATACCGATACCATTAAAATTATAATCATTTCTAATATTGATTACAAACCATTAGATAACTATTGAAAACCACAAAGTACAGATTATAAAATCAGACAAAATGAGATGTTTAAAAGTACACTCACTAAACTATGCACCGAATTTACTGATATATTCGGATTAGAAACGGAACCAATATCCTCCAATGAATTTTAGGAACAAAAATTAAGAGTGAAGGATGACATTCCAGTTTATATTAAAAACAAGAGAGAACGCTATAGTCGGGTGCCCCGACTATCAGATACCCGTTACTCAGCTAAGGGAGTGCGAGGGAGATAGATATATAAAATCTTTGATCGGGCATAACTTTTTAACGAATGGTCCGATTTGAAAAATTTCGATAGGTATTGATAGTCACAATAAAACTGCATTTTTAGTTTTCCAAAATCTTTAATGGTATGGGCGCCAGACACCTTTCAAAAAATGGTGTGGGGCGATTGAGGGCGTTAGAGGGGGCGTGGCACCATTTTGAAATAAACTTGCGCTGCGTAGGAACTCCAAGAATATGCATGCAAAATGCCAATCCTCTAGCTTCTATAGTTTCCGAGATCTCAGCGTTCATACAGACGGACAGACAGACGGACAGACGGACAGACGGACATGGCTAGTTCGACTCGGCTAGTGATCCTGATCAAGAATATATATACTTTATAGGATCGGAAAAGCTTCCTTCTCCCTGTTACATACTTTTGCACGAATACAATATACCCTTTTACTCTACGAGTAACGGGTATAACTATAGAACACCCCGTAGCCAAAAAGAAGAAATAGATAAACAAGTCGAAAAACTAATTAAAGATGGCATTGTAGAACCTTCCGTATCAGAGTACAATAGCCCATTACTTCTTGTGCCAAAGAAATCACTTCCCGGAACAGAAGAAAACCGGTGGAGATTAGTTATTGACTACATTGACATTAGCCTTTTCGGGACTAGAACCATCCAAAGCTTTTCTTTACATGGACGATCTAATAGTTATAAATAAATAAATCTCAAGCTTCATCCAGAAAAATGTTTTTTCTTTTTGCACGAAGTCACATTCTTAGGCCATAAATGTACAAACAAAGGAATTTTACATGATGATACAAAATATGATGCAATAACTAAATACCCTGTCCCTTCTAAAACAGATGAATCGAGAAGATTCCTCGCTTTCTGCAATTAATACGCTTGGTATAATACGCTTTATACCAAATTTCTCTCATTACTCAAGACATTTAACCCACCTTTGCAAGTAAAATGTAACATTTAATTGGACACCTGAATGCCAAAAAGCTTTTGGCATTTACCTTAAAAATTCATTAATTCAACCATCCCTACTAAAATACCCAGATTTCAATAAAGAATTTTGTATAGCAACAGATGCTAGCAAGCAAGCTTGCGGAGCAGTCTTAACTCAATCGCACGATGAAGTTGATCTCCCGGTAGCATACGCCTCAAGAACATTAACAAAAGGTGTTATTCGTTCACAACTTTACGGACTGTGGCTTCCCCTTCATTTAATTTAATTTAATTTAATTTATTTATTTAGTATCCCAGCGCTACAAGTGCACACTTATAATTATGGCGCTAGTCACATTGATTTGATATTTTTAACTTATTATTTTTAAAATATTTAAACAATTTTTCTAACTTACTTACTTAATTACTTAATTACTAACATCAAGTATTTTGTAGTTTTCAAATTACTATTATATTATTTTTTTATTTTTTTTTATTAATTTTTTTTTTTTATATTTTTATTATTTATATTATTTTTAAATATTTTTATTATTATTATTATTTTTATATATTATTATTGTATTTTATTGTTATTTTTAATTAAACTTGCGTTTTTAAATTATCTTTAACTTTATTGTAAAATTGAGTTGCGCTCCTAATTGTTTTGAATTGGTGCGGTAGATTGTTCCATAGCCGAATACCATTTATGAAAAATTGCCTTCTCGAACACAGTGTTTGTACTCGAGGGCATATGTAATTTTTGGTTCTTAGGGATGTTGCTGGGGTAAGCTTATTAAAAAGATAATTTGGTTGTTCACTCGTTACTATTTTATGGAAGAATGTTAAAGTTCTAAAATCGATCCAGGAGGTCAAATTAAGGTCAAGTAATTTAAATGTCATTTGTGATACATGGTCAAAACGTCTTAAGATAAACACATAACGGACAATTGAATTAAAAGCTATAGTTAATATGCGCATATCCCGCGCATCACAATGACCAAAAATTTCGATGCCATAAAAGAGAGTGGGCATGAGGATAACTTTGGCGATTAATAATCGAACTTCCTCAGATAGAAACGATTTGGTAAATGAAAGTTTTCTTAACAGAGCATATGTACGTCCTGTCGCTTTGACTATGTGGTTGCTCCAAGATAAAGTATTGTTAAATGTTATCCCCAGATTAACTGCACTCACTTCATAGTTTATCGGCGTATGGTTTATATATAATTTTTGAAGTGAAAGTGTTGAAATTGGCTTTTTACCAATTACCAAGCACTTTGATTTCTTCGGATTTATACCCAAGCCATTTTCCTTTGCCCATATTTCAATGATTGACAACATTTTATTACTTATACGGACACAGACATGTATTTCAGTTGCGGGTCTACTAACATATATTTGGACATCGTCAGCATATAAATGTACTTCACACTCAGACAGGATACTAGGGAGATCATTGATATATATAGAAAACAATAAAGGGCCTAGCTCAGATCCCTGTGGCACTCCCCTGGTTAAGTTTCGGAGGGACGAAACTTGCGTCCGAGAGACGACCGCTTGATATCTATTCGATAAGTACGACCTAATAAGCTTTGTCGCATTAGTCGAGAAATTAAACATGTTTCTAAGCTTGGTAATGAGAATATTTGTAATTTTATTTGTAATTTATTTATTTAGTATCCCAGCGCTACAAGTGTACACTTATAATTATGGCGCTAGTCACATTGATTTGATATTTTTAACTTATTATTATTTTTAAATATTTAAACAATTTGCCTAACTTACTTACTTAATTGCTTAATTACTAACATCAAGTATTTTGTAGTTTTCAAATTACTATTATATTATTTTAATTTTTTTTTTTTTTTTTTTTTTTTTTAGTTTTATAGTTTTATAGTTTTTTTAAAATATTTTTATTATTATTATTTTTTATATATTTATATTTTTTGTAGATTTTTATTGTATTTTATTGTAATTTTTAATTAAACTTGCGATTTTAAATTATCTTTAACTTTATTGTAAAATTGAGTTGCGCTCCTGATTGTTTTGAATTGGTGCGGTAGACTGTTCCATAGCCGAATACCATTTATGAAAAATTGCCTTCTCGAACACAGTGTTTGTACTCGAGGGCATATGTAATTTTTGGTTCTTAGGGATGTTGCTGGGGTAAGCTTATTAAAAAAATAATTTGGTTCTCCACTCGTTACTATTTTATGGAAGAATGTTAAAGTTCTAAGATCGATCCATGAGGTCAAATTAAGGTCAAGTAATTTAAATGTCATTTGTGATACATGGTCAAAACGTCTTAAGTTAAACACATAACGGACAATTGAATTAAAAGCTATAGTTAATATGCGCATATCCCGCGCATCACAATGACCAAAAATTTCGATGCCATAAAAGAGAGTGGGCATGAGGATAACTTTGGCGATTAATAATCGAACTTCCTCAGATAGAAACGATTTGGTAAATGAAAGTTTTCTTAACAGAGCATATGTACGTCCTGTCGCTTTGATTATGTGGTTGCTCCAAGATAAAGTATTGTTAAATGTTATCCCCAGATTAACTGCACTCACTTCATAGTTTATCGGCGTATGGTTTATATATAATTTTTGAAGTGAAAGTGTTGAAATTGGCTTTTTACCAATTACCAAGCACTTCGATTTCTTCGGATTTATACCCAGGCCATTTTCCTTTGCCCATATTTCAATGAGTGACAACATTTTATTACTTATACAGACACAGGCATGTATTTCCGATACGGGTCTACTAACATATATTTGGACATCGTCAGCATATAAATGTACTTCACACTCAGACAGGATACTAGGAAGATCATTGACATATATAGAAAACAATAAAGGGCCTAGCACAGATCCCTGTGGCACTCCCCTGGTTAAGTTTCGGAGGGACGAAACTTGCGTCCGAGAGACGACCGCTTGATATCTATTCGTTAAGTACGACCTAATAAGCTTTGTGCCATTAGTCGAGAAATGAAACATGTTTCTAAGCTTGGTAATGAGAATATTATGATTCACAGAATCAAAAGCCTTACTATGGTCAAGGAGCGTTAGAAACGTTACGCAGTTCCCATCCAGTTTATGTCTTATATCCTCAACAATATTAGTGATTGCAGTAATGTGGGAATGGTCTGGCAACCCAGATCAGCCGGTCCTATAACGAGAGATTTGGCAAACTAACGACGTGGCAAGCTTGCCTAAATTGAGGACGAGAAGCAATTAAGATTTTGCAACGACGAGCAAAAGACGTGCGAAAAACGTCGCTAAGAAAGAAAAGACGTGAAAAACGAAAAGACGAAGAACTAAGACGCTGAATATTCAATTTAACAAAACCTACTTATTATACTAAATAACTCAATAAAACTATAATAAATATAATAAAAACCAGTGGGATTGTGTGTACGTTACTTAAGAAACCTCGTCACAGCCACGTCCCACATAATTTGGGGGCTCAAACAATAAAAGCCAAGAGGAAAAGTGAAAAAGAAAGTGCAGTAAAGATCGAGAAATCACATTATCAGAACATTTTAACTCCGCTAAACTTAAAGCTCGGTAGGGTGCAAAAATTTTCGCGATCCGCATAAAAAACGCATGATATCCATGAGTGTACGTGAGAGTGCAAAATGACAAAATTGAACGAGTTTGAGAGTATTAGTGCGATGCTTCGCGATGAAAAGAAGCAAAATATTATACTTTTGCACAAGTTCGTTTTTGAGGAAGACGGAGACAGAAACAATAGAAAACGGTTGCGCGAGTTTCAAGGTTACGAATATGACGAGTCACACAGAAGTTACTCGAAGAAAGTCAATTATATTGCTGACCATTTGTCTGATATGGATCTGGCTATAATTTGTAACTTACTCAAACTTCCCCATGATAAAAATGACCGGACAAAACACATATTTTGCAATTTGCAAAAAGATTCCTTGTTGGTCGACGCAGAATTCAACGAGAACGAAGAAGATGAAAGCGAAGGTGATGAATCCGAAGACGAAAGAGACGAGAATCAAGCAGCAGACGCCATAAGCATTCGAAGCAGTAACAGTGCCAAAAACGACCGCGAAACAAGCAGTTATTCTGAAATACCGAGGTTCGCTCTAAACTTTCGTGACATAAAGGACTCAGTCCGCGCGTTCAGTGGCGAAGACAATTTGTCGGTCGAAGTGTGGGTGAAGGAATTTGAGGACATGGCGACAATTATGTTCTGGAACGAACTACAAAAGTTCATTTTTGCCAAGCGATCGCTGCAAGGCCTTGCCAAAATGTTTGCCAATAGTGAGCGCGAACTAACAAGTTGGGTGAAACTAAAGAAAGCCTTACTGGCCGAGTTCAAGACTGCGACAAACAGTGCACAGTTACACAATTTAATGGCGGAACAAAAAATTAAAAAAGGTGAAGGTCTGCAAGAATATTTTCTGTATATGAAAGAACTAGCTTCAAGGGGAAACATCGAAAGCAGTGCCTTAATCCAGTACGTAATCGACGGAATTGACGATTCGTGTGCAAATAAGCTAGTGCTCTACAACGCAAAAAGTCTGAGCGAGTTTAAGGACAAAATGAAATGCTACGAAGTAATCCGCGGAAAATCAAAAAGTGAGAGCAAAAGTCAATTCATGTTTTCAAAGGCGAACAAAAGTGAGACAAAAAGTGAGTTCAAAAACCAAGCAGTGTCCAACAGAAATACAAGCAGAGACCTAAAGTGTTACAGTTGCGGCGCGAAAGGTCACACATCTGCGAATTGCGAAAACAAATCCAAGGGACGAAAATGTTTTCAGTGTAACAATTTCGGACATATCGCAAAAGAATGCCCAGCGAAGAGTTTGAGTAACAAAATGGAAACAACCAACATGTGTAAGGTGTCAACTGCGCACGCTTTTATGTGCATCACTGTAGAGGCCAATAATGTAAAATTCACCGCTCTAATCGACACCGGAAGCAAGTAAAATTTGGTTACCGATACCACATTTAAAAATCTAAGAAGGCCAACGCTTAGTGAGTGCAACGTTTATCTAATCGGGTTCGGTAAATCAGATCAAAACAAGATCAAACCATCGGGTTCGTTCGAATACGAAATTACAATTGACGGTGAACAATTCGTAACAAAGTTCCTTGTGGTCGAGTCACAGTTCCTGGACAAAGAGATGGTTCTTGGTGAAGATTTTTGCAAGCAAGCTCAATTGACAATTTCCAGCGAAGGCGTGAAAGTAACCAAACCACCCAGTGCCGACGCAGAGATCAGTTCGATTTTTAAAATTGACACTAAAGACTGCGAAGCACTTTTAACAGACATCGAACCATCAGCAAGCGTAAAAGCTAAAGAGGTAGTATTCAAAGCCGTCCAAAACTATCAACCGGTAAGCACGAAATCCACAAACATTCAAATGCGTTTGATTCTTAACGACGATATGCCGATACACTCACGACCTCGAAGACTTTCGTATGCCGAGCGATGCATCATAGACAAACAAACCGACCAATGGCTGAAGGACGGTGGAATTGAAACCTCAGAGTCTGAATATAGCAGCCCAGTTGTCCTAGTTAAAAAACGCGACGGATCTCATCGCCTATGCATCGATTACAGACGTATCAACAAACTTATCATCAGAGACCATTTTCCTCTCCCTTTGATCGAGGATCAACTTGACAGATTGCAGGACGCGCGTATTTTTAGCTCGATTGATTTAAAAAACGGATTCTTCCACGTCGGTATAGAAGAAGAGAGTCGCAAGTATACGTCGTTTGTCACACACAACGGACAGTTTCAGTTCCTTCGAGTTCCTTTCGGTCTCTCCAATTCGCCTAGCGTATTCCAGCGACATGTGAATGCTATCTTTAGAGACCTGACTGGTAAAGGAGTGGCCATACCGTACGTCGACGACATTATAATTCCTGCAAAAACCGAAAAAGAAGCTGTTGGAAACATCATTGAAGTTCTAAAGAGATGCTCGGAGTATGGACTTTTAATTAACTTCAAAAAATGTCATTTTCTGAAAACCAAAATCGAGTACTTAGGTCACATAATTGAAAATCAGAAAATAAGTCCATCGCCGTCCAAAACACATGCTGTGTCATCGTTCCCTGTTCCGACTAACCTGAAACAGCTACAGAGTTTCCTTGGCTTAGTGGGCTATTTCCGAAAGATCATCGCCCATTTCTCGCAGATAGCTAAACCTTTATCTGACATGACGAAACAAGATGCGAAAATTCATTTCGGCGACCAACAGCTAGATGCACTTAACAAGTTAAAGGTTCTCATTACGCAAAAGCCTGTCCTAAAAATTTTTCATCAGCAGCACGAGACTGAACTCCATACGGACGCCTCAATCGATGGTTTCGGCGCAGTTTTGCTGCAAAAAAGTACGGATGATAACCAGTGGCATCCTGTATATTACATGAGCAAAAAGACGACAGATGCTGAAAGGAAGTTCACGAGCTACGAGCTCGAAATCTTAGCTGTTGTAGAAGCCTTCAAAAAGTTCAGGGTCTACTTACTGGGTTTGCGATTTAGACTCATAACAGCTGTAATGCTCTAGCCAAGACCATAGAAAAAAAAGACTTGTGCACCGGAATAGCTCGCTGGATTCTCCAATTACAAGAGATCGAATACGTCGTCGAACATTGAGCTAGCACGAGAATTCGCCACGCAGATGCCCTAAGTCGAGCACACATGATGATGATAACAGAGACGTCAGTACATAGCAGAATCAAGAACATTTAGTCTCAAGACGACCAGCTTAAAGCCATCATAGACATTCTTGCAGAAAAGACGACCCATAACAATTATTTCTTAAAATCGGGACTCTTACACAAAGTTGTTGACGACTGTGAACTTATTGTTGTTCCTTCGGGTATGCAACGAGAAATTATCAAGCAAGCACACGAACACGGTCACTTCTCTGTCAAGAAGTGTAAGGAGATCATTGGCAAGGAGTTCTACATACCGAAGCTGGAAGAGAAGATTCAGAAGTGTATAAGCTGCTGTTTACCATGCATTGTCAGTAACCGTAAGCAGGGAAAGCAAGAGGGCGAACTTCATCCACTCAGCAAGGACGAAAAACCACTGCAGACGTATCACATCGATTTCCTTGGCCCTTTGGAGTCAACTCACAAACAGTATAAGCACATCCTTGCAGTAATCGATAGTTTTACCAAATTTTGCAGGCTCTATCCGACCAAGACGACCTCTACCAAAGATCCTGTATCGAGACTTCAGGAGCAAAGCAAAATCTTCGGCAATCCTAGTCACATAATCTCTGACAAAGGATCTGCATTCACGTCGGAGGACTTTCAACAGTACTGCAACACCGAAGGCATCAAGCATCATCTCATCACAACGGGTCTACCACGGGCCAACGGTCAAGTCGAGAGGCTAAATACGACAATAATTGCTGTCCTTTCGAAACTTTCAATCGATGATCCACGACAATGGTTTAAGTTTGTCAGCAGCGTACAGCAAGTCATCAACTCAACATTTTGCAGAAGCACTAAAACAACGGCGTTTGAGTTACTTACGGGAACCAAGATGCGTCTCAAAGCCGACATACAGATCCAGCAGATGTTAGAGGCAGAAATGATTCAGCTCTTTAACGACGACCGAGATGAACTTCGAAATCAAGCAAAGCAGCACATTCTTAAAATACAGGAAGAAAATAATAAAAGATACAACCTACGGCGAAGACCAGCTTCAAAGTACAAAGTCGGCGACTTAGTTGCTATCAAGAGAACCCAGCTTGGTCCAGGGCTAAAGTTAAAGCCGAAGTATCTTGGCCCATACCGCATTGTAAGGGTGAAATCGAATGATACGTATGACGTAGCTAAAGACTCAGTATTCAGCGAAGGCCCAAGGCAGACGAGCACTTGCGCCGAGTATCTAAAGCCGTGGATGCCTTATGACGACGATGAAGACGACGCATTCGAGGCGAATGCAGTGTAGGATGGCCGATTTGTGGGAATGGTCTGGCAACCCAGATCAGCCGGTCCTATAACGAGAGATTTGGCGAACTAACGACGTGGCAAGCTTGCCTAAATTGAGGACGAGAAGCAATTAAGATTTAGCAACGACGAGCAAAAGACGTGCGAAAAACGACGCTAAGAAAGAAAAGACGTGAAAAACGAAAAGACGAAGAACTAAGACGCTGAATATTCAATTTAACAAAACCTACTTATTATACTAAATAACTCAATAAAACTATAATAAATATAATAAAAACCAGTGGGATTGTGTGTACGTTACTTAAAAAACCTCGTCACAGCCCGGTCCCACAGTAATACAACTCCTTTTCTTACGGAATCCAGATTGTTTTTCATTTAGTAAGGAATTATAAGCTAAGTAAAGTTGAATCTGAGAGGACATAAGATTTTCAAAGACTTTTGATAGGAAAGGTAATATTGAAATAGGCCTATAGTCATTGTTTAGCTTGGGAATTGGGAATATTTTGGCGTTTTTCCATATTGTCGGAAATGAAGACGTAGTAATAGCAGTGTTAAAAATATATGTAACATGGGGCAACATTAAGGGGAGCAAAAGCTTTACAAATTTTGGACACATATTATCGAGACCTACAGCATTGGACTTGACATGCAGAATACTATCTAGGACATCACTTTGATTTATACATGTAAAGCTAAAACTAGTATCACAGGGGGGTTGAGTATTCAGGTACGGATTGCATGTTGCTTCAGGTACATCTGTTTCCAGAAACTTTTTGTTTATTAATTCAACGTCCACCTCAGACTCTGTCTGCTGTTTACATTTTCCAATACATAACTGTTTTAGCTTGGTCCATCTATTCTTTGAGTTAACACAGTTATTAA
This sequence comes from Drosophila pseudotakahashii, assembly GCA_035046095.1. Lineage (NCBI taxonomy): Eukaryota > Metazoa > Arthropoda > Insecta > Diptera > Drosophilidae > Drosophila > Drosophila pseudotakahashii. The sequence continues at coordinate 273,769 of JAWNOE010000276.1, forward strand.
ATTGTATATTATAGTGCTCTCTCTTTGCTGATTTTATCTTTTTGTTTACTTTTACCCTAGCCTCTTTGTATTGCTTGCGATATTCATCAGTTTTGTATCGTTTCCACCGGAGGTAAGCTACATCTCGCTGACGGGTTAGGTTTTTAATTTCGTTACTGAACCACGGATTTTGCATTGGCTTAATCACCTTGGTCCTTAGGGGCACAAACTTGTTGAACAAATACTGGATATTGTTGGTTAAAACATCTAATTGACAGTCTACATGACAAAGATTGTAAATACATGACCAATCACAACAGAAAAATTCAGTCCTTAATTCATCACAGTTTATATTTTTGTAGTCTTTATACGTAAAAGAATTAATTGTGTAGTCAAAGGGCAAGTCATATGTTAAAAATATTAGGTCATGTCTGGAGAAGGCTGGTACTGAAACCTGGTCATAATGTATGATTTTGCTGGGGTCATTGATAAGAAATAGGTCAAGTAATGTATCACAGTGGTTGCTATAGTGCGTGGGAATCGTTTCGTTTACTGAGTACAGACCAAGGGATTTAAAGTTATCCACGAGATGGCTTTCTGAGAATAGGTTACTGTTGAAATCGCCTGCCAATATGATGTCAGTGTACTCCAGCGAAATATCTGAAACCACATTTAGTAATGAACCGTAGTCAATTGCCCGATTCGGTCTTTATATGCAACCAAGAAGGGTTCTTCCATGGGATTTATTGGGAATTTCTAATAAAATGTATTCTATAATACTGTCACTTGGCTGTTTAAGTACCACTTTACATTTCAGCTGCACATTCCCATATATAGCCACACCTCCGGCATGACCAATACGATCGGATCGATAAACATTATAGCCTTCACAGACAATAGACGAATCACACAGATCAGGTACAAACCACGTTTCAGACACACATATCACATCGACATTAGACTGGGTGAAAAGGAATCTAAGCTCATCAATCTTTTTTAACAGACTTTGTGCATTTAAATGAACGATTTTAAGACCATTTTTATAGTTACTAATAGTTTTTATCATGGCACTACCTATGGAACAAACTTCCTCATTCTGCATTGTTGTTATCAATGGTTATTAGGGGCGCAATCTCAATATTCAAAGTATAAGTTCTTAATTTATCAAAGTAAACTATTTTTAGACCTATCTTAATTAGGAGGATACAATTTTTACGATTAAGAACGAAAGCTATCAGCTTCGGTTCCAGCCGAAGCGTTAGTGAGAGATGTAGAAAGTGGATCAGGCGAATGATTAACAGACGTGAGTGACGAAAGTTCCTCCGTACTCTTGATGAAAAGGACGCCCTCTCTTCGAGCGCAGCGCACGTGCACAAGTCCGCGTCGTGTAAAGACGGCCGTAAGAACTTTATGCTTTTTCATACGCATAGCTTCTTTGAAAATGAGATAATGTTCTTTTAACAATTGCTCATTAACATAAATTATCGCTTCTGAATTGAAACCCAGAAACTGCAAGCTAAGTTGTTTCTTGTGCTCGCGCCTGTACATTCCGATTTGACCAAGCAGCCTGATCTTTTCATTCCTCTCCCCTTGCCATAACCGGCGCTCGTAACAGGCTCGATGTCGTCGATGCGGATTCCGTATGGAACGGCCTCGCAAAAATGAATCTACGACAGGAGGTTACAGGGTGTTTTTAGCTGTCTAAGTCCAGCGTATGGCCTCGATCCATACCCTGGGATACAGAGTCTCTACCGACTGAACTAGCCGGGCTATAACCTTCTTCTAAACTATTGTGATTTTTTTATTATTATTTTTTTTTTAATCTTATGATTTGATAGGAATGTTCGATCTCTTCCATATTTTATTTTGTTCTGCAGAGCAGTGTGTAGAGCAATGTGTACGAACTTGCAGTCGTATTATTGAACATTATAATGCTGTTGGTGACGTGTTTAGCCGTTTTGCTGCTTTTCATTTATTTGTATAAATATTCTACAAATCGACTTTTCCTTATGTAGTGTAACAAACAAAATTGTCAAAGGTAAATCAAAGATTAATACGAACATTAAGAAAAGGTTAGATTTTTTATTGGTTTTTGATAAGTATAAAATAGTAGTAACACCCATAATTTCAAATTCGATGTAGCATGTTGTCTTTGACACCATTGTGGTTATTACGATTTGTAAATATAAAATAAAAATAAACTTGGATTTAATTTACTTAAATTATACTAAACTTAAATTTTAACATAAAATTGTATAATTTTAATTTTTTAGTTAATTAGATTGATTATAATAATAATTACTTTGTTTTGTGTATTATTATGTTAAAAAAAAGATATTATGTTTTGTATTGCATTAAAATATGACAATCAATATTTTACAGTGATAAAAACGTAGTAAATCCACAGATTTCACATTCAATTTACATATTTTTCTATAGGCTTTTTATCCATTGCGGTTTTTATTAATCCAAAGATTAGCTTTTAATACGACCTTTTTTTGTTATAGAGAAGTTTTTAGCTAACTCGAGGTCATGCCGGCTTAGACTTCAAGAAGTCCAAGACGTCGGCATTATGACAACACACAAAAAGGAGCGAATAGGCGTCACTATACATGCCTGGTTTATCTAGTAGCCAACTACAATCATCATCAGCGAAATCGCTGTCTTGGTCAACTATTGAAGTGGGTTACCATGCAAGCCGCGCTATAACTGGTTGGGAATTATAGCGTCGCCAAAGCGGTAAACTTCGAAAAGCTAATCAAGCCCTTAGTGTGTGTTGGACTTTGTTCTGTCTTTGATCTCTATCAGAGTTCCGTGACAGATATGGAATCGTCTATTTATTTATTTCTTTCTTTTATACTTCCTAGTGCTACAAGGAATTCCTTATAAATTAATGCACTAGTCACAAAACAAAAATGAAGTATAATGAGAATGAAGAATATGTAGGTCCCTACTTAAGTTTAACACTTATATCTAACATTTAATAGAATTAACTATTAGAGCTGACATATTACAAAACTGTTGAAAATTTATTTTAATTAATTTTAGTATTTTATTTTAATTCTAATATTAATTTTAATTTTAATTGGTACGTTGTGATTTTTAAATTTTAAATAAATTGTCCCTAAATTGCGATGTGCTTTCAATTATTTTAAGATGTTGTGGCAGTTCATTCCACAACCGAATAGAATGAATAAAAAATTGGCGATCCGAAGATGCCAGCTTATGTTTAATAGTAATAATGTTTCGGGTTCTTGTCGAGGTACCAAATTTCAATTTTTCATATAAGTAACTGGGTTCTTTGGTTTTTATAATTTTATGTAAAAGAATGAGATTTCTGGCATTACTCCATGATTTAAAATTAATGCCGTATATACTATTAGCAAATGACGTGATGTGTTCCCCTCGTTTAATATTAAATACATATCTAGCTATGTTATTAAATGCAATGTTTAGCTTGTGTTGCGAGGCACTGTCACAATGACCAAAATTCTCTATTCCGTAGCACAATGTTGGTAGGAGGTATGATTTTGCTATCATAAGTTTTATGGATGTTGGTAAAAATTGTTGCGACAGATAAAGTTGCCTAAGTTGACCATATGACCGACCCACAGATTTGACAACATGTGCACTCCATGACAAATTGGAATTAATTTATTTATTTATTTATTTGTTTATTGTATCCTAGCGTTACAAGTTTTTGAAACTTATGAATTAGTACGCTAGTCACTCCGTGTTGATAATTATAGTAAATTTATAGCTGACAATATTTCTTAAAAATACTACATAGTTGTTTACAAAGGACTTAACTAAACTTATCTTTAATTGTTAGAGTTATTTATTTTTAGAAATTCTTTTAATTTAATTTTAAACTGATTAGCACTTCTTATTGATTTGAGAACATGAGGCAGTTCGTTCCACAGGCGCACAGCATTGATGTAGAACTGTCTCTGAGAACACAGTAATCTTGTTCTCGGATGTATTAAATTATTAGTTCGATTTGATTGGGCATGCACAAGTTTGTCAGCGAGGTAGGTTGGTTCATTTGTCATTATAATCTTATGAACGAAAATTAGAGTTCTAGAATCTATCCATTGCTCTAACTTCATATCGTAAATAGACTCTGCCAGGGTGATATGTGTTCTGCTCTTCTTTTATTAAATACGTATCTGGCTATGGAGTTGAACCCTACTTTTAATTTTTGAAAGTCCCGAGTATCGCAATGGCCAAAGATTTCAACACAATAAAATAATGAGGGTAGTAGGTATATTTTTGCTATTAGGATCTTAAGGTTTACTGGCAGAAAGTGTTGGGATACTGACAGCTGCCTTATCATTCCATATATTTTTCCTGTTGCTTTAGTAATATGTGTACTCCATTGCAAGGTATTGTTGAAAGTTACACCCAAGTTAACAGCATTTTGTACATATTTAATGGGAATATTATTAATTACTATACGGGGCAAGTTATTAGTTTCAAGTGCTTTTTTATAAATTATCAGACATTTTGATTTACTAGGATTTAGTCCCAGACCATTTCTTTGCGCCCATTTATGTATTTTGTTTAATTCAGTATTACATATAGATATACAATGACACATCTCACATAAAGGTCGACTTACATATATTTGTACATCATCTGCGTACATATGAACATTACAGTTTGACAGATTATTAGGCAGGTCATTAATATACACACAAAACATTAAAGGACCGAGCACAGATCCTTGAGGGACACCGCGCTCAATAGTTTTAAACGCGGAAATGTCCGAACCTGACACTACTGCTTGTGCCCTCCCAAAGAGATACGACTTAAGTAGTGCGACTGCTGTGGTATTAAAGTTGAAAATATTACTGAGCTTGGTACAGAGAATCTGGTGGTTGACAGTGTCGAAAGCTTTGCTATGGTCTAAGAGCGTCAAGAAGGTTACATATCCTTTGTCAAGTTGCGTTCGGATATCCTCAACTATACCTGCTACTGCCGTGGTACAGCTTCTGTTCTTAGTGAACCCCGATTGTATCTTACTTAGCAGATTATTTTCATCAAAAAAGAATTGCATCTGGGATGCAATTAGTTTTTCAAAGACTTTGGCAAAGAAGGGTAAAATAGATATTGGTCTGTAATCATTATTACTTTTAGCTATAGGTAAGATTTTAGCCATTTTCCATGTGCATGGAAATGTTGACGTCATTATTGCAGTATTCATTACGTGAGTTATGTACTTAAGAACGCTAGGTAGTAAAATTCTAATAAATTTGGGACTAATATTGTCCAGACCTTCAGCATTAGATTTAATATTAAGAATACATTTTAATACATCACAGCTATTAACACACACAAAGTTAAAGCTATTATCACAGGATGGTTGCAGGTTCAGGTACTCATTGCACGAAGCTTCAGGTACATCTGATTGCACAAACTTTGAATTTAACTCGTCAAGATCACCCTTAACAGTACTGTGTTGCTTTGACTTTCCCATGCCTAAGTTGCGCAGTTCAGCCCAAGTTTTTTTTGTGGAAGAAAAATTGGCGAATTTAATGCTGTAGTATTCTCTTTTAGCTGCTAAAATTCTGGATGACACCATTGCACGTAGTTTTTTAAAATTATTTTTATTTAATTGTAATGCCAAGATTAGCCACCTGTTCTACATAGAAGATCAGAGAATTATCAATACGTAAATTTGGAAGATTACGGATGCTTGAGGATTCTTTACTTATAACGACACACTTACATTTAGACGGATTAAGCGACAGATCATTGCTTGTTGCCCACTTACTAACATTTGACAATTCCACGTTACATAAATTTACACAATCTAATATTCTTCCTATAGGACAGCTAACATACATTTGAACGTCGTCAGCATACAAGTGGACATTACAGTTTGACAATACAGTTGGTAAATCGTTTACATACATTGAAAACAAACGTGGACCTAACACAGAGCCTTGGGGCACGCCACGCTTTAGTCCAAGCGGTTCTGAACATCCAATTTCAGTAAAAACAGCTTCTGCCACTCAAGTATGATGATATGAGTTTAACAGCGGGTACAGAGAAGTTGAAGAATTTTAAAAGTTTAGTACATAGAATTTCGTGGTTAACTGTGTCAAATGCTTTGCTGAAGTCCAATAATGTTAAAAATGTAATCTGGTTACTGTCGAGTTTCTGTCTGATGTTCTCGGTTATATCTAATATCGCAGTTGTACAGCTTCTAAATTTTCGAAAACCAGATTGGTTATTGCACATTAATGAATTTTGGCCTAAGAACAGATTAATCTGTTGTGCCATTAATTGTTCAAAAACCTTAGAAAGAAATGGCAAAATAGATATCGGTCTGTATTCATCATTGGCTTTGGGGACGGGAATAATTTTTGCCATTTTCCAGATATTAGGAAAACAGGCAGTCGTAAATGCAGTGTTGAACACATAAGTTATCTTGTCAATGATTTTTGGCAGGATTATTTTAATGAAGCTAGGGTGTATATTATCAAGCCCTACCGCATTCGACTTTACTTTAAGAACCGAATCTAAAACATCACAAGAATAAACACACATAAAACTAAAGCTATTATCACAGATATTACTCACAATAATGTCAAGATAAGGGTTGGTCATAGTTTCAGGTACGTTTGATTGCACAAATTTTATATTCAGTTCATTGGGGTCTGCAGTTATATTGCTTTTGTTTTTGGACTTGCCAACACCCAAATTTTTTACCTCCTTCCATTTCTGCTTCATCGACATGGCAGTTTGAAGTTTTTGTGAATAGTAAGCACGCTTCGCATTAATGATTAAGGTGGTTACTACAGTTCGTAATGACTTAAATTCTTTATAGTAATCAGGGATTTTGTATCTTTTCCATCTTCTGTAAGCACTATCTCTTTGGCTTATCTTTAAAGCTATGGCATTATTAAACCATGGATTTCCCGTGGCCTTAATTATTTTTTGTTTAAGGGGCAAAAATCTCTCATACAACGACTCCATGCATTCAGTCAAAAAACCTATTTGGGCATTTACATCTGTTTAAGTATGTATATAATTAAGATCAAGGGCATCTAAATGCTGGCTAAGTAGATCAATGTCAATTCTCCTAAAATCTCTGTAATTAATGGTGTTGTCAAGAAAAATAGGGTCAAATTCATATGTGAGATAGATCAAGTCATGCTTTGAAAAAGCTGGCACTAAGACTTGATCATATAAAAGAGTCTTATTACGATCATTTACAAAGAAAACATCAAGAAGACTGTTAAGAGAATTGGAGAAATGTGTAGGTAAAGTAGAGTTCACAGGAAACAGTCCAAGGCTCTCCATTTCTATGTTTAGATGCCGCTCAATTAGCAGATTACTATTAAAATCCCCGGTTATTAAAACGTTGTTATATTTACAGCATAACGACGCCACCACTTCAACAAAATCAGAATAGTCAACTGTTCGATTCGGTCGGTAAAAACCCGAGAAGCATATTGGAAGCGCTTCGACTCCCGTTGACTTGTAAAAATAGGTATTCAACTGCACTTCCTGTTGGCTGTTTGCAAATTAGTTTTGTTTTAAGTTTTATATTAATGTATATAGCGACACCCCCGGCATGCCCCTCACGATCGGATCTGTACATATCGTACCCATCACATGCTACCATTGCATCATTAATTTGAGGAGAAAACCACGTTTCAGAAACACACAAAACATCTATGTTGGACTTAACAAACAAATACCTGAACTCTTCAATCTTTTTGCATAAACTTTGCGCATTTATATGGCAGATATGTAACCCATTATTTTGTTTGGTGAGAACCCTCAAAATTGCACGACTATTCGATTGGGGTGCCTCTATATCAGAAACGTTGAATAGAATCTATAAACACACGCAATTTAAGAACAATTATGTTGTACCAATAAAAATAAATAACTATTACGACTTCTCTTACACAAGTATAACTAACCCTAATACATTTCATATTTAAGAGATTTATTCTAACGAAAAAGATTTTGGTCATCTGCTGCTTCTCTTTGCCCGCCTTCTTTCTCAACAGATGAGTTGTTAAGAGAGAGCGAAACATTCATTTGGAGATCGTGAAGCTTTTGCATACTCTCAACGCACATTACCTCAGCTCCCACGCATTGAGTGACGTGAACAATCCCCCGCCGTGTAAAGACCCAAAAGAGGCGCTTAAGCTTTTTTAGGCGTCTGGCCTCTCTGAAGATCACGTTATTTTTCTCTTGAAAGCTGTTCATTAAGGTAAACAGCAGCCGGCGAATTCATTCCCAGCAGTTGAAGGGTTAGTGGCTGCTTAAATTCTCTTCGGTACGCACCAGCCGCGCGCAGTATTGCGGCTTTATCGCGCACGTGTTTGAATTTAATTATAAAGACCGGGTCTACGGTCGGATTTGGCCTTTGGAAAGGCCTCTCGGCGTGAGTTTCAGATTGAAACACAGTGAGTGAAATAGTGACTTTAAGTTTTTATTATCTTGGTAAGGCACACCATGGACTCTCAGGTCCGCTGCGATGGACTCGTTCGCTTGTGTTGCCACCCGCGCTTCAATCTCTCCAACCCGCCCTCCTAGAGTTTGTGCATCTTTGGTCTCGGCCTCTAGCTGCATCATCCTCTCCTTCAGCCTTTCCACCACTGCGACCTCCTTCAGCAGTTGGTGCACCCGTTGAGTGAGTTTTTCTATTTTTCCACTCATCACGTTAACTTTTTCATGCATTTCGTGTAAAATGCTATCCTCAGATTTTTGTATTGAGGCAGTTATTGTGGCAGTAATGTTAGCAGTTTGCTCAGCAAATTTCTGCTCAACTAACTCAATCAGCGTAGGCGAGAGTGAATCATTTGGACGGTCTTTTTTAAGGTCCGTGGAAGTATTTTCACGCCAGCGTTTTGTTGCTGGAGCCATTTGAGTGTCAATACAGTGAGTGTGTGTGCGTGTGAGTTTACAGATTCCGTTTTGCTTAGATCGACGCTTGTTTTGTTATTGCTTTGGCTGACACTGGCAAGTATAAATTTGCTAATTGCCAATGTATTTAATTGTTTTAACAAAATTTACTGCACGGAACGAAACAACACGAAGTTTAAACGACACTTTTCAACAATTTTGGATTTTTTAGACGCGGGGATTTCACAAAAACGAAGACTTTTTGAGGACTCTTTTTGTGTACGTCTTTCTTCCTTCCTATGGACTTTGCATTGGTGCTGATCAAGAATATATATACATTATGTGCTCGAAAACGCCTCTTTCACTGCGTTACAAACTTCTGACTGGAATTATAATACCCTCTGCAAGGGTATAACAAATATTAATCGTACGGGAGAACTTTACCGCAACAGGTTAAATCTATTTGAAATTTCTTGGATACAGTATTCAATATCGAACACGCTGTGGACAATACAGAAGATTCAGAGGCAGAATACGAAGTCTTAGATACGGATTATGAACAAACTTCAAGCGATTGCGCCTCAGAACCGACTCTGAATGCAGTTCGAAGCAAAAATGGAAAGAAGCAAAAATACGAAACTCCAAAGAATTTAAAAAAAAAGTCTTTCATAACGCCAAAGTTGGTCGAGGTTCTGGATAGGTACCAAATTAGTTCTTGAAGCGCAGTTTTTGTATTAGATGCTACTGTAGAGGCCTTCGGCATAGATTTGGATACGGTTGTCGTATGTCGATCCAGCATATTAAAGTGCCGAGCTCAGCTGCGAAAAGAAAGAGCCGAAAAGATAAAAAAGAACTTCGCCGAGGTGTTACCTAGAGCGTTAACCGTACACTGGGATGGATGTTCCTCCGAATAATGAGTATCGTTTATGCCTACGCAAATGTAAACAAAAGAATGGGTCTGTAGCCGAACAGTGATAATTCGCACTGCTGGAACGGAGACGCTTTGGAACTTCGTCCCGACTATCAGGAAGTCGGCGCGCGGAAGTAGCTAACGGGCTGATACCGTGTTGGGAAAATGTTGCATGACGGCCTGGGAACCGTGTTTGGCGATTATGTCGATGACGGGCTGGGAACCGTGTTGGATAGGAGGCAGATGACGGCTTGTGATCCGTGTTTGGCGATGCTAATGGCAGGACGATCAACTTGTTCCGACGGTTGTAGAATCGACTACGGCTTGCGGACTTATGGGTTAATACGGCACTGCGCTGGCGTTGAATCACTAAATAAGTGTTGCGGTGAATTGATACCTTGGTTGAGCTGTTGAGTTTGTAACTAACTTTATTGATCATTTGGTACGAGCTTAAATACTATTCTAACCCGGATATGGGCGTATATAACTATATGGGTAGTGCATGTATGAGTGATGAGTTATCTGCTTTCTGACCCACTTATTTTGGCGTGCCTGGCCCAATGCTGACTTGACGCGTCAGACGGTTCATTGGCGTCAGTCGGTTCGTTGGCCGGTAAGTTGACGGGCTCTGCTGAGACTGCAGTGCTGCGTTCTGACGATTCTGCTACTGGGCGCCTGGTCGCTGTATGAGTTGCATTGATCGTGGATACATGTTGAGCAACATGACCTGCAACCCAGTTGCGTTGAGTGGCCTTCGCTCTTGACCGTACCGTACCGTCAATATAAGAGATGATCGGTAAGGGTGTTAGTTCAGTTGCTATCATGTTACTCGTTCCGACCACCGACTTGGTTTTCCAGTTTGCCTGTCAATCAACGGCTACGCGGATCCAGCACGGCGTTCGTGGCGCTGTTTAGTCTTCAACCGTGGTGTTTACTGTTCACTCTGCAATCGTTCTGGACCTCGATGCTCGTTCGCTGACCTCTACCCGTGTCTCGCATCATTGGTCCTTGCTGGATAATATTCCTGGATACTTCATCAAAAGACATCATAGTACTGTTCTGCTCCGAACTGATTCTGGACCCATTGTAAACGGGCTGCTCTATCCTCCAAATCAGCTTGTAACGGTTCGCCCGGGTTCTTTAATACTCCTTCCTGAAAACCGATTTGCTGTCGACCGGCTGGCTGTCCTTGCTGTCTCTTCAACTGGTCCTCCAGTGCCGATTGCTGATGTCTTCGATCTATATTGTAGTACCGATAGTGATTCTGGCCACGAGTAACCTCTACCTCGTCTTCGTTTTTTTTTTTTTGTTAATAAATCGTCTTAATTTGTACTGCTTTTTAGTGTATTTTATTCCAGTGTTGTCAGCTTTTTTAGTCTGGTCATTGGAATTGGCGTGTCATTAGCTTGTGTGGCTGTTCTTTCCTGACACTGCACCTTTTTGTTCTTGGCTTGTCGTCTGAGTATCATTATCGTGGCCAATAATAATATCATTACTGACCCTACGCCAATGATGACTAGTGTAGGGTACCATTCGAACACCTTCTCTTTATCTTCCGGGTGCCCGTTTTCTTGCTCCTTCAAGTGATGGACCTTCTCCTCTAGTTGAACTAGGTTTTTCTCCGTGTCGCTCACATTTGCCTTGCTCTGGCGGTTATGGTCCACTGCCTTTAACCTTTCAACGGGATGTATAAACATTTTTGTCACTGCTTCCGTTATTGTTGATCTTTTAATTGTGATCATTTGACTTCAAGCAATGCAATCCGTATTGATGATCAGCTTACCGCTATTGATGACCTGGATTTGCCTCCGAATTTCGCCACACACATACGTTAGCGTTATCTCATGTGTCGTCGCGAAAATCCATGTGTTCGGTGCATCGACCGCGTACCATACGCATGACGTGCTGACTTCCTTTGGTATGCATTGTTTGGTTTGCTCAGTCTGTACGGCTGCTAGTGTGTATTGTAACTGTTCATGTTCCGGTCCTAACGTCGCTTGCTGCATATTACACAACATGGGACCGCTCGATAATCTCGTACACTGCTGTAGTCTTTCTATAGTTATTGAGAAATGTCGGTCTCTCTGTTTCTGTCTTCAACGCCAGTATTTTGTTCTGGCTTACCATCGGAATTGGCGTTAAATGGTAGACGTTAATGGACGTTAAGGCTTGGAACAAAGCCTCGGGGACCTTCTTGTTCTTTCTGCGGATTCTGACTTCCCTTGGTTGTCCACCGGTAATATCGCCAACCGATGTATTGCTCGAATACAGTCTCCTGTTGCTGTCCGCAATCTGGTCACCCGTACTGCACCATCCATTCCTTGATGTGCTTCGATAATTCTTCCCAGGGGCCATTGCAGCGGGGCTACATTGTCTTCCTTTATTATAACCAAATCTCCTATTGACACTGCCTTTTCTCTCCTGGTCCATTTTGATCGGTTTTGGAGTTCGTGTAGGTATTCGTGGCTCCAACGTTTCCAAAAGTCTTGTCTGACTTTGTCGATCTGTTTCCACCTGGTCACCTGGCCGGATCGAACTTCTCTGTTATGAATATCCGGAGACGCGGTAAGTGGTACTCCGATTAGAAAATGTCGATGACGACTGTCTCTAGTTCCTCGTAAGTTAAGTCCGCCGTATATACAATGCGTATTAGCAAATGCTTTGCTGATTTTACCGCTGCTTCCCAGAGTCCACCAAAATGAGGGGCCCTAGTAGGAATAAAATGAAATTCCGTCCCTAGTTGAGAGCATGTTTTTTTGATTGCTTCTTGTGCTTCCGTTCAGTAAATGCTTGTTTTTATCTCGCATAATTCATCCCTAGCGCCAACAAAACTTGTGGCGTTGTCGCAGTATATTTTCTCGGCTATTCCTCTGCGTCCGTTGAATCTTTTGAGTGCTGCAAGGAAGGCTTGAGTGGTTAAATCTGATACCACTTCCAAATGTACTGCCTTGGTAGAAAAACAGCAGGAAATGGCTAAATACACCTTGTGCGGCCATTTTCTCCTGATTTTGTAGTGAACCCAGAATGGTCTACAATAATCTACTTCGCTGATTCTGAATGGTCTTGAGGCCCTTACTCGATCCCCTGGTAATGGACTCATAATTTTTTTTAATAGTCTTGGCCGAGCCCGACAGCAAATAACGCACCGTCGTACGGTAGTTGATGCGAGCCTTTTTCCGTCTATTGTCCAAAAACGTTGCCTCGTAATTGCCAATAATGCTTGGGGGCCGCAATGCTTGAATTGCCTATGTTTATTTTCAAACATTAGTCGAGTTACCTCATGATTCGCTGGAAGCATCATGGGGTGTTTTTCGTCAAATGTTAAACTCGAGTTCTGTAATCGTCCTCCTTCTCGCAACAGATTGTTTTCTGATACTGCTACACATCCACCCATTTTTAGTTAAGCGATTGTTGCCTATCCTATTCCTTGTATATTTTGGCAGTATTCGTTGTAGCGCTTGTTCCCGCTCTTCTGTAGTTATTGGTCCTATTTTACTTTGTTTTCCCTTTTTACAGTTATTTATGAAACGCAGCATCCAGCCAATGATTGCTATCATTCGTCCAATCACTGTTTGTCGTGGTTGTCATTACTTGTCTTCTGATACGTGAGTCCAGTGACTCGGAGTTGTTAATTCATAGATTCTGGCTATTCTATTCGCAACAAATGTGTGGAACGATGATGCTGATGCATTTATCCATGCAAACACTATTGTAGAACCGGTCCAATACTGCACCGTATCAAAACTTATTTTTACATCCCTTTGAACTCTTGCTGCGAGCGCTGTTCGCAGTACGGCTGCACATAGCTCTAATCTCGGTAATGTTTGTTTTGCTACTGGTGCTACGCGAGATTTTGCGCAGAAAAGATTGCTCACTATTGATCCGTTGACTGTGATTGTGCGTAGGTATGCCGATGTTCCGTACGCGACTTCGGATGCATCAGTAAATATGTGTAGTTGTATAGTTTTCGGTTTGTCATTTGGTAGTGGGCATCTAGGTAATTCGATGGTAGTTAAAATTTAAGTGTTCCGAAATGCTTGCCAGTGATTTGTATCTTCCTTGTCCAGACCCGTATCCCAGTCGAGAGCCTTTTTCCATAATTGTTGCATAAATATTTTTGCTGTTGTGGTTTTGTCCCATAACAGCAATCCTAATGGATCAAATATTTTTGCAAGCTCTGAACAGACGATTCGCTTTGTGACTGTTCCTTTAGAAGTTGTGGCCGTTGCACCTAACAGCTGATTTTTTGGGCCATTGACGCCAAATGTTGTAAAGATTTTGTCGCTAAGTACGGGGCAAATGCTGTCCCATATGTGACTGTGTTTAACTGAAAATATCGAATTTTTTCGTTTGGTGTCTGTCGCCAAAGGATAAGCTGATACGTTTTGTCCCTTGGGTGAACCCAAATTTGTCGGTACATTTTTTCGATGTCTGCTGTAAGAACAAACCGGTATGTTCGAAACCGTAACAGAATTGATAACAGCTCACTTTGTACTGTTGGTCCAACTCTCAAAATGTTGTTTAGACTGTTGCCTTTTGAACTGATGCATCAAACACTACCCTCAATTTTGTGGTAGAACTGTTTGGTTTCAAAACGCAGTGATGAGGAATGAAGTAATGGGTGTTTGGAATCCTGGACAGCTGTACTTCTGTCATATGTTTTAGTTGTTCGTATTCGTCCATGATCGTCTTTCTAAACTCTCAAATCTTCTTTGGGCCATACACAATGATTGCCCTAAAACCTTTGGGTATTCTGAGAATGGTAGCCTTACCATAACCGACTCTGAAGTTTTGTCAAACAGCTTTAATACCTATAGAACCGATCGCTTTTCCCGTAGGGGAGGGGGTGTTCGCATCGCCGTTACCTCTACCCTAAAATCGGAAAGAATTCACTCTCATGTCCCCAATAACATAGAATTTGTTAGTGTAAAAGTTTCCCTGCAATCCTTGTCTATTTTTGTTACATGTTCTTATATTACACCTGGCTCTGACTTTATAATTTATGAGCAACATCTTTCTGCTATTAAATCTATTTTATCCTCTCTTTCCAACAGAGACCTTTTGATTGTTTTGGGTGACTTTAATCTCCCAGATATTTCTTGGTCCCCTTCTACTGACTCACTTGTCGTTATTCCCTTATCCGCCCATGTTTTTGTGGATGGCCTTTCTGAATTATCGTTACAGCAAGTTAGCTTTATACGAAATTCATTAAATATACAGTTAGATCTTGTGTTTGTTTCAGAGCCGTCTGAAGTTACGGTATCTAGAATTGACGCTCTTGTGGTACCAGAAGACCGATACCATCCAACAATGGAATTAACAATTTGCCTCCCTTACCTTGTTACCCTCTCTCCTTTAGTTTCTCCAACTAAAATGAGATGCTTTCGTAAATGTGACTATAATAAACTAAACTTAATGATTTCGCAATATAATTGGACAGATCTTTATAACTGTATGGACATCGAAAGTGCCACCGAACTTTTCTATAGCGTTCTAAACACTTTTTTTAATGAATGCTTTCCTCCAAGGCCGAACAGGCCCCCCTGGTTTACAAATGCGCTTCAAAGACTTAAAAATCTTAAAACAAACACTTATAAAATGTATAAAAAATCGGGTAAGCCATCCGATTTTTCGAAATATGTGGTGGCTCGATCTGATTTTAATTTTCTTAACAGTCATTGCTATTCTATGTATTTAAATCGTTGTAAATTTGAATTTTCAAATGATCCGAAGCAGTTTTATAACTTTGTTAACGCTAAACGTAAGTCATCGGCTTTGCCTTCATCGGTCCGTTTTAACTCAATGGAGGCATCGACAGATTCTGAAATTGCTGATTTATTTGCCGACTTTTTCCAAACCACTTACAGCTCCTCTTCATGGTCAAAATCAATCTACCCTAATCCCTTAAATAGGGCAAATTGTATTTTTTCCCCTCTAATTATCGAAAGTTCTCTCTTAAAAGATTTAACAACAACAACGCCTACTTATTCTCCCGGTCCTGATGGACTTCCTGGGTGTGTGCTTAAGTTTTGTGCACAAACCATTTGCAAACCTATTCTTAAACTTTTTCATTTGTCTATTTCATCATCAGTTTTTCCAACTATCTGGAAGGACTCTTTTATTATTCCACTTCACAAAAAGGGTGCGAAGGCGGATGCCCAGAATTATAGAGGTATTTCTAAATTGTCGGCAATTCCAAAAGCCTTTGAACGTATTATCACTTCTCATTTGCAACATTTATGTTCCTCGCTAATATCACCGTGTCAGCATGGTTTCGTTAAGCGAAGATCGACTACCACCAACCTACTTGAATTGTCATCTATTGTAATAAACGGATTTAACAATAAAATGCAGACCGGCTAGCCGATACTAGCTATACCCGAAGCGACTTCGTTCGCTTAAAATTAGTTTGGAGTACGGTTGTCAGGACTTACTTATTTCCAGAAAAATTGCCGCGTTTTTTTTAATATGATTACTTTAAAACTTCTGTGTAAACAACATTTTCAGAAGATCCTTAAGGATCGAGAATAAAGCTACTGGCAGTGCTAATGAGAAAAGCAATCTTCCCTAAGACCAGTCCAGCCAGCTTCCAAGTCTGCCCCTGCGATTAATTTATAGTTATTGCAAAGCAAACTTTTAGAGGGAATTGTAGCCTCTTAAACTGAAACGGCAGACCGGACGGTATTAATAGGATCCTGTTTTCCTCTTCGCGAATCCCGTAAATAAAGTTGCTTCGAATACATTCTTATGAAGACCTTTTATCTGCAATCGTGTCCCATTGCATAACTTTGGGGGACCTAAATTTCGCAATAACATTTCGGGTGCTCCAATCTTAAGAGTTTAGCAATAATTTATTGGTACCGGTTGCTCTTTCATTTTTCACTGTTAAAATGGAGCGCTCAGATAGCCAATCCTAACAGTTCATGATGTGTTAGAAAAAGAAAGAACCCTTTTTTGGCTTGTGCTTAGCACATAGGCGCACTTAAAATTTATAGAGAGGGTCATATAATTTTAATTTTTGCTCAAATAGGTCGTAATATGGGGGATATACGATTAAAGTAAAAATTCAAAGTTCCTGGTTTTAAAATGATCTCAAAAAAATTATCAAAATGTGTACTAAAAAGAGTTTTTTAAACCAAAATTGAAATCATAATTGTGAATTTAAACCCTCTACCCCCTTGCCACACCACGGTCAATCTTGTGCTTGTTTCTTTCTCTCTTTAGGCAAGCTCTCTCAGAGAGTTCATTGTGCGCTTGATCGTCCCCATTTTTTACACTTGTTACTGTCTAAACGCTCATTATCATTATATCCCTCTCACTTCATAAAACGAATTGTGGCAAAGAAGAGCAAATGTATTTTTTAGTATAGCCTACTTCTAACTTGCGATCTCATCCTTGTCGAATCAATAAAAATTAAAAACATATAATAAATGAATGTAATCCATGTGAAAGTCGCGAATCTTTGTACTTGCTTTCAGTTAGCGCACAAATTAAATTGTTTGTAAATTGGAATTTGTTTTTTCAAATTTTCAAGTTTTGAATGTAATGAAAACTTGTGTACAAACACGCAAAGATTGCCATCCCATGCAAAAGTAGCGAAGTAACTTATTTTTCCAGGTTCCGCATATGAACGATAATTATTAGTTTTAAACTTTACAAATAACTTAGAAAGATTGAGCATTGGCTGAAAGGAAGGTAATCATTTTATTTGTATTTAAACACATCATCTACTTTCAAATAGAAACATACATACACACAATACAAATCAAAACATATCCAAATATACATACCTACATGCAAACATATCTGAAGAAGTAACGTATTTGATTGCTTACAGATCAAACTTCCGTACTTGGCAGAATCGTTAGATTTTGCCTTTGCTTACAGAATTTGTAGTAAGTTTGTCTATTTTTTTCCGTGGCGGAAATTAAATAGGGCTCTTACTTTTGCTACAAAATGAAAAATACTTTTTGAAAAATAAAACCTAAGTATTTGATCCACAGATCTGACTATTGATCGAAATTCATATTGATCGGAGCAGCAGTGTAAGATTTTGAAATCCAAAACAAATTTAAACTAAAATTGCCCCTTTCCCCTCCCCTTTTCACACAGCATTTCCCCCTCCCCCTTATCAGTTTTCTTGGCTGTTGCTCTCTCGGCGGTCGCTCTCTTGGCATCCTCTCTGGGTTTCGCTCTTTCGGCAGGCTCCCGCAAAATGAGACGCAATAACTTAGAAAACCTAAATAAATTCTTTAAAAATACTAAAAAAAATGTTAAAATCTTGAAAAATTAAACTTAAGCATTTGGGCCATAGAATAACTAATAATCCAAAAATCATCTTGATCGGAGCAGCGGTTTGGATTTTTTAAATCGAAAAGTTAACTTTAAATGTAGCCCCCAAATTATGGGGGATATCGAAATTTCATTTAGAAATCTAAATAGGCCTTTTCAATACCTAAAATTCGGCAAATTCCATATTTCAAAATTCCAACCACTTTAGAAGTTAAGGAATCAAATAGACCAAATTTTGAGCTTCCAAATATTAATGTTGGACCTGATTGGGGCCACTGGGAGGACATGTCGGATCTTAGTGGGCGTTTAGATCCCCAATGAAATGCAATAATTTGGATGTTCTAGCTCTTACGGTTTGGGCTGTAGTCGTATCCCCTTAAAAATCGGTCTTTCATTTTATAATCTTTAGAGATTAGTTGTTGATCGGCAGATAAATTTACATTGGTCGTAAAATGCTCCTCGCAGAGCCTTTCCTGAACTGTTTGTGGAGGTAGTTCAGTAGTAAAGGTGTCTAGCTTCCAACATTTTTCCAATGCTGACGACGGATCTTCCCTTTGATTTATTGTAAGATTTCCTGTTACGGCTGTTGTGTATGGTTGCTTGATCGGGCCCAAGTGTAGTTTCCAATAAACGTGGCTTCTCCTTTCCCAAGTTGATGATACCACCCTTTACTATTCGTGTAAAAACTTAAGCGCTGAGGATTAAGTCTATGCTCCCTGGTTGTCGAAAATCAGGGTCAGTTAATACTACACAGTCGGGAATATTCAGTATATCCTTTATTGGTTCAGATGGTTGGTTGTCCATTACGTGTGGCAATATCATTACGTCGATGTCCATCTGAAACCTTGATGTTACTGAAGAAATTCGTAGTTGGGCCTGTTCTGAGGCATTTTGAATGTATCCACCGATCCCATGGAAGTTTACTGATGTTTTCGTGGTTTTTAAGGCAAGTTTGTCTGTCATTTTTTTTTATATCAGATTTAATTAAGACCCAGAATCAAGTAATGTGCGGCATTATTCCTGTTGTGTGGTGAGTCCTTGTACTGCAACTGTGGCAGTGGCCAACAATACGTAGCTTCTTTGTGGTTGTTGAATCGACATGGTTGTAACCCAGTTGGCACTGGTTTTTTGGTAATTTGACGTCTGTTTCTCCTGATGTTGAGGCAATTGGTTCTGGGTGGTTACAACTGACACCTGTGCTGGCGATTCTTGATGTCTGTGCAGCGTTGAATGGTGTCTTTGATGGCAGAAACGACACGTTAGTGGGGACGAACAGTTGCTAGTCTTATGATACGTTGACAGGCAATTGACACAACCTGCCATTGTTATTATTGTCTGGCGTCGCGTTTCTGCATCCTTTTTGCGAAATATGGGACACGGTAGTGGGCGATGTGAGCTTGTATTGCATATTTTGCAAGAGTTGTCTCGTTGGTTGGCTTGTCTTGACGGAACTCGCCGTTCGAGAAAGGATAAAACACTTTCCAGTAGTGGCACCTCAGTAGGTGAGTTGGCTGAATCTTCGAGTGCCGCTAAGGTGGGTTGATCGAGCTTTCGACGCACTAAAAAATCGATTATTGGATACCAATTTTTTGTGGAGATGTCCAAGTTTTTTACTGTGCTCATAGAGTTTTTAATTGTGTCATGAAGTGCTCTTAGCTGACGAGCTGAACCATCTATTGGTTTGTAATCAAACATTTTTGCTATGGCTGCAAATACCAGTATCTTTCCGTTTTGATATCTGGCCTTTAGTCGTTGCCAGGTGTCGTCATATCCAGCTTGTGAGAAGGCTGTATTTGTCAACACATTCCTTGCTTCGCCACTTAGAGAGTTCTGAAGAATGTGTAGCTTCTGGCTGGCGGAATATGTTATATTAACTCTACAAATAAGTCATGGAATCGGGCCCAGTCTAGATATTCTCCATTAAACTCCGGAATCTTGATTACTGGGAGTGATTGATTTAGACTCATTTGAGTGTCGTTTTCTCTCATTTCATATTCTTCGGATAATGCCCTGAATCGACTTATTTCTGCTTCGGCAGCATCCACTGCTCCAGGTATATTGTCGATTTCGTCATGGCCTTGTCTCAATAATTCCTATTGGAGCTTCAGATGTCGTTGTAGCGCTGGAGTGATTGTTTGCGCCGTTGACGCTAGAACTAGAGATGATTCTAATTCGTTGCAGCGTCTCTGTAGTTGTCGGATACCACAGTTCATTGATGAGTCAGTGATTGGGGCCGTACTGAGCTTGACATCCGGGTCCTTTGTGTTGCTCTGTGCTCGCCGCGGGGCTTTCTGAGGCCCACTTTCTGAAGGGATGTTGTCTCTAAATAGATTCTGATATTTTTCTACCAGCTCCTTTAATGCTCTTAGTCTTGAGGTATATTCTTCTCCGGTAGGTAATGCAGCCTTTTCGACCTCTTCATCTAGGTCACAAAACTGTTGCCAGAGATCGTTCAACTGGCTTAGTCGACCGGAATAATAGCCGTCTCGTCAGCGTCTTTCGGCCGAATCCTTGCCATAATTCTTAATGATTTGTTGGATTTGACCCTGTACCTCATTTTGATCGGCAAGTAGACGATTGTGTAAGTCAACTCTGTTCTGACTTGTTTCCTCTATAAAGGAGGTTGAGATGATCTGCTTAAACTTGGTACGTCACTGATGTGATAGCTTGGGCTATATTTTGTCTATGCGGAAATTAACAGGAGAATAGTGTCGATTCTTACCTGTTAAGATCGGCTTGGTACTTTCCTAACGGAAGACGGTTGATAGATTGTGATCCCTTGTTGGTAAAGGATCACGTCGGGGTCACCAATGTTTATGCCTACGCGAATGTAAACACACGAATGGGTCTGTAGCCGAACAGTGATAATTTGCACTGCTGGAACGGAGACGCTTTGGAACTTCGTCCCGACTGTCAGAACGAATATAAATGCGCTGTTCACTTTCCAAGATGCTGGCAGTACATTGCAAATAAGAAATTAGTGCTACTGATTTTCGCAGAAAACCAGATTCATTTTTGGCAAAAACGTGATAAAATGAGAAGGAGGGGGAGGGGGGGAAATAATTAAATAATTAATTAATTTATTTATTTCACTAACCTTCTTCTACCTGTTGATTCACTTATCGACTTCACAGTATTTTTTCTTTTCGCGCGCGTGATTACTTCGATCGAGAACCCCAAGTCAAAAGAGCGAACCTTCTCGTAGTGTGTCCGCGTTACGTTTTTCTCCTTTTCCCTGTTTTCTTATTTTCCGCAGTATGTTAGTGTCCATGATAAATATCAGTTGCCCACACCTGATTTCACGCAGGGGGTTGCCCCCCCGGGCGAATGGTCCGGACCCAACTAAAGACTTAAATTTTAACCAACTTAAACATATTTTAATCCTTGACTTCTTGGTACCTTTTCCTTAAAGAATATAAACTGAAAACTACAATAGAAAATAACAAAAGAAAGGAATATAAACTAAAGACTATAATAAAAAATAACAAAAGAATAGCGTCCGATCGCTTAGGATGCTGTGGCGTCCCGGTCGTTAGAGTGGACCGCCACACTCCCCCCCTTTCCTGCCGGGCGCTGATGAAGACCTGGCCGTCGTTGCGTACAGTGATGACGTAGCGAATGTCTCTTCCTTTGACCGCAAAACGTCCTCGTCCGACCCGATCCGCCAGTTTCTCGGCGATCTGTTGGCAAATTGTGGTGGGTAAAACTCGTAAGTTGCCGGCCCCGCTCCAACCTTTCGGCAACGGGCAATGGTCAGCGGATGTCGGTGGAACGTCGGCCACCATCGGGTCTCTGGCGGCGAGCGTGGGCATGACCGGCCCCTCCAAGAAATGTTTCTCCCAGCCTGTCTCCTGCATGTCCGCTAAGACTTGATCGAGGACCCTATCTTCCCATTCAGTTAGCGGTTGATCCGGAGCTGCGCATACTGGGGATTGACGTAGTGTTGCGGGTTCGGCTTCGTCTGTCCGTGGCCGCGTTTCCGGTCGGGTCGGCGAAACCCTGCCCTCGCCGTTGTTGGGTACTGACGGGCGCCTGGTGTCGACTTTGGTCGTTGTGTTTGACGTCGGCGTCTCGGGGAACACGCGACGGAACAGCGGATTCGGTTTCGGATTCATCCTCGCTGTCGGTGATCAACTCATACTCTTCGAATTGTACCCCTCCGCAGAGACGTTTAGAGACTGGGAGACTGGGTGCCCCTGGTCGAGTTTTGGAAAAATCATCGGAGTCGTCTGGACGGCTCCGCAGCCACTTCCTCCAATTTGGCGCGCAAGTCCCGAGCGTCCAAACGAGGTCCTTGAGCTCCCGGGTTGTCTGCGTCGCCATCTTCCAACGCAGGGAGCGGTGGGGGTGAAGCGGGTTATTCCACGTATGGGCCCTCTGAGCGCACTCCGGGTACCTTGAATACGACCGATTTGACGTCGATGCGCATCAAAGAGATGTGTCCTTCGTAACGGAAGATCTGATCTTCGACCGTGTGGTAGTATTGATGGTCGTAGGAGAAATTAGGGGTATACCCCGTGTACCGTGGGTGGCCATCTCGCGGATCCCGCCGGGTCCAAGGCTGTTCGTCGCCGGCATGTGAGTTTGAGTAGTATGGCTATCCTGGGCGGCGAAACCTTGAATGGGAATAGTCGTATGGCCTCTCGTCGTCGCTCGCGGTATCCGAATCATCTTCGACGTGGTATGCCGTTTGGGGCGGTGACGTCGGCTGGTAGGACCGTCGTGACTCGCCGGGTCTAAGGCTCCACGCATTCGCGCGGCATCCTGCGAAACGCGGTGGGCAAGACCCTTCCGATCCTTGGTCATCGGTGGTGTTTGCTGAGCTGCACGAGTCTCGTGATTCATCACCCCTGTGTCCGCCTTCTGTCCTCTTCACCACTATGTTCGAGGTCGGTATCCTCGTCGCTTTCCTCGAACCCTCTTGCGGTCCACACGCCTCGGTCAGAGAGATCGTGGTGGAAACCCACGGTATCGTCAAAGTCGTCTAACAAGGTGATGACGTCATCCATCTGAAATATCGTAGACTAAACTTATTGGTACATAGCCCTGACCGTTCTAACTCCCTACTTATTGGTGCAGTGAAATCGTAGACTTAAAGTTCTTAACCAATTCATTGTGTGTGTATACATTTGCATCTTATAAACTACTACGGGTTCCTTCTCTTCTTACCCAGCCGCATTTCCACCTTCCGTAGTTTCGTCCTGTCCTCCTTCCGTGGCTTCTTCGGAGTAGTAGGGCTTCAGCTGTGCGATGTTGGCAGACCGTCGCTTTATTTCTCCCGGACGTCTTAAGAGAACCAGGTCAGGTGATATGAACTTGAAGACAACATAGGGCCCGTAGTATTTAGGGGCCAATTTGGCAGCGGATCCCTCTGCTGCTTTTGAGAGGGGGTGTTGCCGTAGCCATACGGCCTGTTCTAGTCTTGCCTGTTCCTTCGACGCTCGCTGTAGGTTAGCCCGGACGATTTTGAAGATTCCACAGTTGACGAGCTCTGTCTTCGGGGTTCTTAGTCTCGACGGCGGATCCCGGGGTTACCTCGTCATACAACGTGGCGGGTAGTCGAGGCTCTCTTCCCTGCGTCAGGAAAGCAGGGCTATATCCCGTTGAGTCTGATACGCTGGAGTTGATGGCAAGCGCTATTTCCGGTAACCAATGGTCCCAGTAACTTTGATCGCCCTTCGAGAGCTGGGCTATCATTGTCTTAACGGTGCGATTTGTCCTCTCGGTTGGATTTTCTTGTGGTCAATATGGAGCCGTATACTGGATTTCAACTCCGAGTGTGGCGAAGAATTCCTTCAGAGCTCGGCTGGTAAATTGGGTGCCATTATCACACACGAACTTTCGGGGGATACCCACCCGACTTAACACGCGTTCTCGAAAGACCTTCTGGACTTGCGCAGCGGTAGCTTTCCTGAGTGGTATTAGCTCCACCCACTTAGAAAAGGAGTCGTGAAAAACGATGAGCATGGTGTTCCCTTGTTTTGACCGCGGTAGGGAACGCACGAAATCTGCGCACAATATATCGAAGGGTTCGTTTGTCACTCGCGTTAACATCTTATCTGCCGCCTTGGTCTGGATGACCTTAAATCTTTGGCATGATTCGGAATGCTGTACGTAGCGTTTCGCATCTCCAAACATACCCGGCCAGAAGTACCTCTGCGCCAGTCGAGTGATTGTTTTTCGAACTCCCAGGTGTCCGGCCGAAGGTGTGTCGTGACATTCTCGGAGAACTCGGATCCTATTTGGACTTGGAACGCAAAGTTTCCATGGGATGTAATCCTCGTCGTCGACTCTGTTCCCCAAGTTGCGGTACAGCTGCCCGTTCTCCAAGGTATAATCCGAGAATTTCTCGGGATAGTCGCGTATTTTGTCTTTCATATTCCGAATCTACTTACAAGTGTTCTTATCCTCTGTCATTTGCTGCAGTACTTCACGTGGTTGCCGGGATAAGGCATCGGCCACCACGTTTAATTTTCCCCGGCGGTAGAGTACGTCAAATTTTCGAGTTTCGGTTCGAGAGTTTCGATCGAGATCAACCATTTGAGTGCTAGATGGTCAGTGATTACCTCGAACCGATAACCCTTCAAATAGCACAGCATTTTCCGAACCGCCCAAATGATTGCGAGGAATTCCTTCTCGGTCGTGGTGTAGTTGACCTCGGTAGTCGTGAGCCGACGACTTGCGTAGGCAATGACCTTTTCTTGACCGTCGATATTTTATGAAAGGACCACGCCAAGACCCAAGTCGCTAGCATCCGTCTGTAGCACGAATTTCTTATCGAAATCGGGGCAGCCCAATACCGGAGCAGTCGTCAAGCTCGGCTTTATCTCCTCTAGGGGGTTCTGTTGATCGGGACCCCACAACCACCTCCGACCCTTTATTAGCAGGGCAGTCATCGGCTGTTCCACGGTCGCGAAGTTAGGGACGAACCGGCGGTACCAAGAAACCATACCCAGCCATTGTCGGAGTTCCTTAATGTTGGTGGGGGCTTTCAAATTGGTAATAGCTGCTACTTTCTCAGGATCTGTTTGGACTCCCTCGTCGCTGATCACGTGGCCTAGATAAACGAGTTTTTGCCTAAACAACGCACACTTTTTGGGATTTACTTTCAAATTTGCCACACGTAATCTGCGAAAGACTTCCTTCAAGTTGGCCAGGTGTTGTTCCTCCGTTGCACCAATGACAATAATATCATCTAGGTAGGCAAAGGCGAACGGGTCCATATCCGCTCCGATCACACTATCCAGAGTTCGTTGAAATGTCGCGCTGGCTGAGTGAAGCCCGAAAGGCATCACCTTCCACTGGAACAATCCCCTACCCGGCACGGTGAAGGCCGTGAACTGGCGGCTGTCACGTGCCATCGGTATTTGCCAGTAACCGTGCTTTAGATCTAACGTGGAAATGAATCTGGCCTGTCGTAATCTTTCTAAGATGTGGTTGATTCTTGGGAAGGGGTACGCGTCTGGCACTGAGTGAGTGTTCAATTGTCGATAATCGACACACATACGCCACTCGCCCGTCTTCTACTTTACCAATACTATGGGTGCGCTGTGTGGACTTCGTGACGGTTCGATGGCGTCATCCCTGAGTAATTCGTCCACTTGCGCATCGTATTGCTGCATTGCGGGGTTTCTAGGATAATACCTTTGTTTCAATGGTTTATCATCGCGCATGACTATTCGGTGTTCCGCTATGTGTGACAACCCTCGAAGTTCGTCGAAGAGGGTCAATTATTTTGTTATGAATTCCCTTTGATCGGGAGTTAGGTCATCTCCTTCCGCCGCTCACTGATCATCCTGCGATTCATACCCTTGATTTGGTGGTGAATGCGTCCGTCGGCCCATTTCTAACCTCTCGGTCGGACCGTTCCTCTCCACGGATGTCTCCTGGTGTGTGATCCTGTTATTCACAGGGTTTTCTCCTGCATAATTCGTTACAGCAATCTTGACACCGTTTGAAACTGTCGAGACGGGTTGACTCGGTCGTAGTCGGGGATCTTCCGCCGAAGGACCTAGTAATACCGTAAGCGACGCACAGTGGCGCCTTTTGACTTTTTTTTGGTAATAAATCATAACTTTTGAACCAGTGAAGATAATTGAATGATGTAAACGGCAAATGATAGATAATTGATCCACCTTTCAAATTATTGCTTGAGACAGGGAGTGGGCGGGGCAGAGGCGTACTTACAAATCGGCAAAGTCAGAATTTTAAAACAAATCCATTTTTTTCCGACAAAAAAAAACTGTTTTTAAAAAGTTATTGTTTTTTTTAGTTTCTTTTTTTATGTTGTAATTTTTAAAAATTATAAAAAAAAAAAATTGGGGTTTTAAAAAAAAGTTTTTTTTTTTAATGTTGTTCTGTTTAGTTTATTTTTTTATGTTTTAATTTTTAAAAACTAAAAAAACAAAAAAAAAAGTTAAAGTTTTTTTTTAAAATAAAAGTTTTTATATTTCATGTTTTTTGAAATAATGGTCACAATTTGGTAAACTTGGTAAATCCAATAGACTTAACATTTCTGGACTATAATTACTAGATTCTAACTCTTTTCCTGACTTAACATGCCGCAATGAGGAAATTAGGGGATCAGAAGATGCAGCCAACATATTGAACAGATCCTCATTTTCCCTCTTTCTTGATGTCTTAAATGTATTCAGCAATCTGTATTTTTTATAAAATTTGTTTAGCGATTCCTGCGCTTCTTCGGAAAGCTCTCCAATTGGCAAACACTGGTATTCGATTATTTCTTTTCCATGCGCCAATATCTCATGGACTGTCGGGGTCAATTTCTTTTGTGGATACAATTCCTCTAAAAGTTATGCCGTTTTTGAGGCATATTCTCCGTATTTTGTAGAGTTAACCTTTTCCTTGCAGTTTAAAACATTTAAGATGGTTCCCAACCTTTTAACTATTTCATTGTTAATTCCAGTGATTCGAGTAACAACTTCATGTTGTTCAAAAAATCTCCTCGAAGTATTTCCATCATTTGAGTTTCCGTGTCCGTATTTAGGGAAATCTACTTTTAATCCAACTTCCTTGAAAAAATCGTTCTGTATTCTCTTCTTTCTGATGCTTTCCTTATCCTTATTTGATGTGTTTTCTTCAAAGTGTTCATTTTCGTTTGGAATAATATACGCTAGTTGTTGACCTAAACAGTTCATATAATTTTGAGTTGTTTAAAGCCATTTTTAACTAAAAAAAACAAGAGAGAACGCTATAGTCGGGTGCCCCGACTATCAGATACCCGTTACTCAGCTAAGGGAGTGCGAGGGAGATAGATATATAAAATCTTTGATCGGGCATAACTTTTTAACGAATGGTCCGATTTGAAAAATTTCTACATTTTGATAGGAATTGATAGTCACAATAAAACTGCATTTTTAGTTTTCCAAAATCTTTAATGGTGTGGGCGCCAGACACCTTTCAAAAAATGGTGTAGGGCGATTGAGGGCGTTAGAGGGGGCGTGGCACCATTTTCAAATAAACTTGCGCTGCGTAGGAACTCCAAGAATATGCATGCAAAATGCCAATCCTCTAGCTTTTATAGTTTCCGAGATCTCAGCGTTCAAACGGACGGACAGACGGACATGGCTAGTTCGACTCGGCTAGTGATGCTGATCAAGAATATATATACTTTATAGCTTCCTTCTCCCTGTTACATACTTTTGCACGAATACAATATACCCTTTTACTCTACGAGTAACGGGTATAATAAGGAGAAAACAAAGAACGTGTCTTGTCAACTTTCAGTCATACTCTAATCCAGGGATTAAGCCTCCAATGCAATATATAGTGTGAGGTATTACCTGATAGGTACAAACAGGTAAAGAGTTTATCAAACGCCTTAAATAGTGAAACCCCAACCTTAGGTAGAATTACGCAGGTTTTCAAATTAAATTCCAGCCTACCTGTAGGAGACTGCATGCTTATATTTTTCTGTCAATGAATGCCTACCTGTATGCACCTGCTAAATTAGAGGACAGTTATATGTTGTTTTGATTCTACATACTACTATATGTACCTGTACATGTATACCTGCATAATTTACCTTTGCATACTACCTGAAGGTAATGCCTCGGTTTTTCAATATTTTTGATAACTAATTGCCAGGCAAAACATATAAAAATTTTAAAATAAAATCTCCATTTGACAATCAATAATAACATAAAAAACGTTTCCCATGAATAGAGTTGGTCATTTCACAAGGTAGCGCCATATGCAATTTCTTGGACCATGACTTTTTTTTCCCTTTTTTGGCTCTTTCGGACGCAGCTACAACTTTCGTAATATCAAGAAGAAAGTCCAAATAACGTTTTACGGAAGTATAAAAAAATAGTATTAAATAGTTTTTTTTTATTTTCCATCAAAGTTGAAAAATATGGAAAAAATGGACGTTTCGCAAATAACGCATAACTAAGAGATGCGGATGGCAAACTGCAATATGTTTTACTTTTTTTACTCTTAACTAACACACCAATCCGTGGAAAAAAGATGCAAAGCGTTTCGATGCCTAGTTTTAAGAAAAACCCCCCGGAAGTGCGAAAAATTACCTAAAAACGGTGTGTTTTTTTTAAGTGAAAAATTGTTCAACTTTGAAAGGGCATATCTTTTACAACAATTTTTTGATTTGAAAAAGGGTTACATATTTGTAATAGTGGATCAATTACCTGTCGATTGGTATGGGTCGCAATTTTCTAGGACAAAGTCGAAAAAGTGATTTATTGCACGTTTTTTGGCCCAAGGCGCCACTGTGCGACGTCCCTCCGCACTGTATCCGTGTTCCCATTGTGGCCAAGACATCCATGCCTAAGATGACGCAGTCCAACATGGTAGGCATGACCAGCAGTGGCATCACTACCCGCGTGCCGGCCAATTCCACTTGGGTTCGCCATAACTCTTTCACCTCTAAGTTGGATCGGTCGGCCAACGCTATCGTAGTCACAATCTCGTGTACCTCCTTTGGTCTGGCCGTCACACGGACGAATCCTGCGCTAGCGAAACTCCTGGACACCCCCGTATCCACCGTAGCGTCCACCCATTGACTTCCGATCAGTACGGTGGCTGTGATCAATATTCGGCGTTAGTTGCCCGATCATGCGATGGGTAGCGCCTCCTCCTGTTTCAGGTAAACTGGGATTCTGGAAGGGATTCGGTGTTCGGCGAGGGTCAAGGCCGTCACGATTCACGTCCCCTGTTCTAGGAGCCATAACGCGACTCGATTCCAGCCGCTTCACACTTTCATACTCGAGGCCATCTGCGTTAACTGTGCTAACGTCGTGAAGTCATGCCGCCGTATATATAATCGATATTCCGGTGCCATATTCTCATACACCCGGTAGACTTCTTCCTCCATACTATACCCTGCCTGTTGCATTTTTGTTCTCAGCTCTACTAAATAGTTCTTGAACGTTTCGTTTATGCCTTGAACTTGGGCTCTGATCTCGTCTTCTAGTCGTTCGAAATAACGGGCGGGCAAGGAGAAATTTAGGAATTCTTGACGGAACGTTGTTCAAGACGCAGTCTGCAGACGACTCGTGCGGAACCAACGTGCTGCCCGACCTTCCAAAATCTCAGACATGGCACGAGGAACTTCTTCGGGGTTGACTCCGTAAGTCGCTCTCTTTTCCTCAAGCACTGCGATCAAGGCTAGCGGATCAGATTCTCCGTTTAAGCGCAAGTTCCATTTCTGCATGCGCTCAGGTAAAATATGTCGAGAGGCGGTCACGGGGACTTCTATTCCCGGCAGATCTGTGACGCAAATGCCTCCAGAAGACGGACCCACATTATCTTGTGGTGCACCAGGATGGGAGCCCCGCTGCATGGCAAGTCTTCCAGACATCGAGGTGCCAGGCATCGATTCGGTGTTCAATTGGTTAACTGCGGGAACTTCGTGGCCCTTTATTAGTCCTACGCCTTTGCCTTGTCGGTTAGGGCTTCGGGCCCGAGAACTCTAATGATCCTGCAATTGTGCGAGGCGTTTCCATACTGAATCTGGGTACCACCCTGTGCTTACTAGCGTGGCGAACGCCTTTTGTGTTTCGGCCACGGTGCCTTCGGCGCTAAATCCAAATTCCAGTGCGGCCAATTTATCTTTGCGGCGCGCGTAGATCCATCGAACGCCAACGCCCGGATTTTTAGTCAAATCAGTTTCTTCGTACTCACCATCGGACTCCTTCGGATCTGCCATACTTCGTCGGGATAGGGCGCGCTTCCTCTTATTAACCGGTGGCGGGCTACTTTCCTGTCCTGTCTCCTCTGTCCTTTAATGATGTCTATCCGTTGGTCTACACTCACTGTTCGTAATACTCCTCCGTTGTGATCCTAGCTATCCTCGGTTCAGGTCGAAGCTTGACTCTTCAAGATAACGTCTTTATTTCAGTGGTTCTTAAGGCCACTATGATGTTCTTCTCTAGCTAGCCTAGCTAGCTAGTCAATGTCCCTGTTCGGGCGCCATTTTTAAGGATGCTCTCTGGCCAATACACAATTCTCAGTCGGGTTTAGCAGTCTTTACAAAAATATTTGTAAGTCACTGAGACACTGGGCTAAAAAGTTATATTCACCTTTCGTGAACATGGATTTTCGACGACTAAGATAGTTGTCTTCGAACGTCTTCCGCCCCTTTTCGAAATCAGAGGAGGACTTTTGGGGAGTTTTAGAGTAGGGATGATATCCGCACACTCTGGATCCACCTAAACGGTGTACTCTTCGTCCTCGCGATCATGCTCGTCACGATCGTCGCTGATCACGTGGCCTAGATAAACGAGTTTTTGCCTAAACAACGCACACTTTTTGGGATTTACTTTCAAATTTGCCACACGTAATCTGCGAAAGACTTCCTTCAAGTTGGCCAGGTGTTGTTCCTCCGTTGCACCAATGACAATAATATCATCTAGGTAGGCAAAGGCGAACGGGTCCATATCCGCTCCGATCACACTATCCAGAGCTCGTTGAAATGTCGCGCTGGCTGAGTGAAGCCCGAAAGGCATCACCTTCCACTGGAACAATCCCCTACCCGGCACGGTGAAGGCCGTGAACTGGCGGCTGTCACGTGCCATCGGTATTTGCCAGTAACCGTGCTTTAGATCTAACGTGGAAATGAATCTGGCCTGTCGTAATCTTTCTAAGATGTGGTTGATTCTTGGGACGGGGTACGCGTCTGGCACTGAGTGAGTGTTCAATTGTCGATAATCGACACACATACGCCACTCGCCCGTCTTCTACTTTACCAATACTATGGGTGCGCTGTGTGGACTTCGTGACGGTTCGATGGCGTCATCCCTGAGTAATTCGTCCACTTGCGCATCGTATTGCTGCATTGCGGGGTTTCTAGGATAATACCTTTGTTTCAATGGTTTATCATCGCGCATGACTATTCGGTGTTCCGCTATGTGTGACAACCCTCGAAGTTCGTCGAAGAGGGTCAATTATTTTGTTATGAATTCCCTTTGATCGGGAGTTAGGTCATCTCCTTCCGCCGCTCACTGATCATCCTGCGATTCATACCCTTGATTTGGTGGTGAATGCGTCCGTCGGCCCATTTCTAACCTCTCGGTCGGACCGTTCCTCTCCACGGATGTCTCCTGGTGTGTGATCCTGTTATTCACAGGGTTTTCTCCTGCATAATTCGTTACAGCAATCTTGACACCGTTTGAAACTGTCGAGACGGGTTGACTCGGTCGTAGTCGGGGATCTTCCGCCGAAGGACCTAGTAATACCGTAAGCGACGCACACTTGATTGAATGATGTAAACGGCAAATGATAGATAATTGATCCATCTTTCAAATTATTGCTTGAGACAGGGAGTGGGCGGGGCAGAGGCGTACTTACAAATCGGCAAAGTCAGAATTTAAAAACAAATCCATTTTTTTCCGACAAAAAAAAACTTTTTTTAAAAAGTTTTTGTTTTTTTTAGTTTCTTTTTTTATGTTGTAATTTTTAAAAATTATAAAAAAAAAAAATTGGGGTTTTAAAAAAAAGTTTTTTTTTAATGTTGTTCTGTTTAGTTTATTTTTTTATGTTTTAATTTTTAAAAACTAAAAAAACAAAAAAAAAAAAAAAAACAAAAAGATTTTATATTTC
This sequence comes from Drosophila pseudotakahashii, assembly GCA_035046095.1. Lineage (NCBI taxonomy): Eukaryota > Metazoa > Arthropoda > Insecta > Diptera > Drosophilidae > Drosophila > Drosophila pseudotakahashii. Next base: position 305,897 of record JAWNOE010000276.1, read on the forward strand.
ATGTTTTTTGAAATAATGGTCACAATTTGGTAAACTTGGTAAATCCAATAGACTTAACATTTCTGGACTATAATTACTAGATTCTAACTCTTTTCCTGACTTAACATGCCGCAATGAGGAAATTAGGGGATCAGAAGATGCAGCCAACATATTGAACAGATCCTCATTTTCCCTCTTTCTTGATGTCTTAAATGTATTCAGCAATCTGTATTTTTTATAAAATTTGTTTAGCGATTCCTGCGCTTCTTCGGAAAGCTCTCCAATTGGCAAACACTGGTATTCGATTATTTCTTTTCCATGCGCCAATATCTCATGGACTGTCGGGGTCAATTTCTTTTGTGGATACAATTCCTCTAAAAGTTATGCCGTTTTTGAGGCATATTCTCCGTATTTTGTAGAGTTAACCTTTTCCTTGCAGTTTAAAACATTTAAGATGGTTCCCAACCTTTTAACTATTTCATTGTTAATTCCAGTGATTCGAGTAACAACTTCATGTTGTTCAAAAAATCTCCTCGAAGTATTTCCATCATTTGAGTTTCCGTATCCGTATTTAGGGAAATCTACTTTTAATCCAACTTCCTTGAAAAAATCGTTCTGTATTCTCTTCTTTCTGATGCTTTCCTTATCCTTATTTGATGTGTTTTCTTCAAAGTGTTAATTTTCGTTTGGAATAATATACGCTAGTTGTTGACCTAAACAGTTCATATAATTTTGAGTTGTTTAAAGCCATTTTTAACTAAAAAAAACAAGATAGAACGCTATAGTCGGGTGCCCCGACTATCAGATACCCGTTACTCAGCTAAGGGAGTGCGAGGGAGATAGATATATAAAATCTTTGATCGGGCATAACTTTTTAACGAATGGTCCGATTTGAAAAATTTCTACATTTTGATAGGTATTGATAGTCACAATAAAACTGCATTTTTAGTTTTCCAAAATCTTTAATGGTGTGGGCGCCAGACACCTTTCAAAAAATGGTGTAGGGCGATTGAGGGCGTTAGAGGGGGCGTGGCACCATTTTCAAATAAACTTGCGCTGCGTAGGAACTCCAAGAATATGCATGCAAAATGCCAATCCTCTAGCTTTTATAGTTTCCGAGATCTCAGCGTTCATACGGACGGACAGACGGACATGGCTAGTTCGACTCGGCTAGTGATGCTGATCAAGAATATATATACTTTATAGGGTCGGAAAAGCTTCCTTCTCCCTGTTACATACTTTTGCACGAATACAATATACGCTTTTACTCTACGAGTAACGGGTATAATAAGGAGAAAACAAAGAACGTGTCTTGTCAACTTTCAGTCATACTCTAATCCAGGGATTAAGCCTCCAATGCAATATATAGTGTGAGGTATTACCTGATAGGTACAAACAGGTAAAGAGTTTATCAAACGCCTTAAAAAGTGAAACCCCAACCTTAGGTAGAATTACGCAGGTTTTCAAATTAAATTCCAGCCTACCTGTAGGAGACTGCAAGCTTATATTTTTCTGTCAATGAATGCCTACCTGTATGCACCTGCTAAATTAGAGGACAGTTATATGTTGTTTTGATTCTACATACTACTATATGTACCTGTACATGTATACCTGCATAATTTACCTTTGCATACTACCTGAAGGTAATGCCTCGGTTTTTCAATATTTTTGATAACTAATTGCCAGGCAAAACATATAAAAATTTTAAAATAAAATCCCCATTTGACAATCAATAATAACATAAAAAACGTTTCCCATGAATAGAGTTGGTCATTTCACAAGGTAGCGCCATATGCAATTTCTTGGACCATGACTTTTTTCCCTTTTTTGGCTCTTAAAACCGCGGACGCAGCTACAACTTTCGTAATATCAAGAAGAAAGTCCAAATAACGTTTTACGGAAGTATAAAAAAATAGTATTAAATAGTTTTTTTTTTATTTTCCATCAAAGTTGAAAAATATGGAAAAAATGGACGTTTCGCAAATAACGCATAACTAAGAGATGCGGATGGCAAACTGCAATATGTTTTACTTTTTTTACTCTTAACTAACACACCAATCCGTGGAAAAAAGATGCAAAGCGTTTCGATGCCTAGTTTTTAAGAAAAACCCCCCGGAAGTGCGAAAAATTACCTAAAAACGGTGTGTTTTTTTTAAGTGAAAAATTGTTCAACTTTGAAAGGGCATATCTTTTACAACAATTTTTTGATTTGAAAAAGGGTTACATATTTGTAATAGTGGATCAATTACCTGTCGATTGGTATGGGTCGCAACTTTCTAGGACAAAGTCGAAAAAGTGATTTATTGCACGTTTTTTGGCCCAAGGCGCCACTGTGCGACGTCCCTCCGCACTGTATCCGTGTTCCCATTGTGGCCAAGACATCCATGCCTAAGATGACGCAGTCCAACATGGTAGGCATGACCAGCAGTGGCATCACTACCCGCGTGCCGGCCAATTCCACTTGGGTTCGCCATAACTCTTTCACCTCTAAGTTGGATCGGTCGGCCAACGCTATCGTAGTCACAATCTCGTGTACCTCCTTTGGTCTGGCCGTCACACGGACGAATCCTGCGCTAGCGAAACTCCTGGACACCCCCGTATCCACCGTAGCGTCCACCCATTGACTTCCGATCAGTACGGTGGCTGTGATCAGGCCATTGTGTAATCTTAGTGGAGCGTTTCTTGTGGCTGGGTCGTCGGATCGTACGTCTCCACCGCTCCCGGCCTTCGGCGGAGACGTTGCTCGTTTCCCTCGTCTACAACAGTCGATGCTTAGGATACCCCGGCGACCGCAATCCCAACCAAAATCCAGCCGAGGATTCGGACAATCCCGCCGGAAATGTCAGACCTCACCACATCGGCCAAGTGCTCGGTGTACGTCAATATTCGGCGTTAGTTGCCCGATCATGCGATGGGTAGCGCCTCCTCCTGTTTCAGGTAAACTGGGATTCTGGAAGGGATTCGGTGTTCGGCGAGGGTCAAGGCCGTCACGATTCACGTCCCCTGTTCTAGGAGCCATAACGCGACTCGATTCCAGCCGCTTCACACTTTCATACTCGATGGCCATCTGCGTTAACTGTGCTAACGTCGTGAAGTCATGCCGCCGTATATATAATCGATATTCCGGTGCCATATTCTCATACACCCGGTAGACTTCTTCCTCCATACTATACCCTGCCTGTTGCATTTTTGTTCTCAGCTCTACTAAATAGTTCTTGAACGTTTCGTTTATGCCTTGAACTTGGGCTCTGATCTCGTCTTCTAGTCGTTCGAAATAACGGGCGGGCAAGGAGAAATTTAGGAATTCTTGACGGAACGTTGTTCAAGACGCAGTCTGCAGACGACTCGTGCGGAACCAACGTGCTGCCCGACCTTCCAAAATCTCAGACATGGCACGAGGAACTTCTTCGGGGTTGACTCCGTAAGTCGCTCTCTTTTCCTCAAGCACTGCGATCAAGGCTAGCGGATCAGATTCTCCGTTTAAGCGCAAGTTCCATTTCTGCATGCGCTCAGGTAAAATATGTCGAGAGGCGGTCACGGGGACTTCTATTCCCGGCAGATCTGTGACGCAAATGCCTCCAGAAGACGGACCCACATTATCTTGTGGTGCACCAGGATGGGAGCCCCGCTGCATGGCAAGTCTTCCAGATATCGAGGTGCCAGGCATCGATTCGGTGTTCAATTGGTTAACTGGGGGAACTTCGTGGCCCTTTATTTGTCCTACGCCTTTGCCTTGTCGGTTGGGGCTTCGGGCCCGAGAACTGTAATGATCCTGCAATTGTGCGAGGCATTTCCATACTGAATCTGGGTACCACCCTGTGCTTACTAGCGTGGCGAACGCCTTTTGTGTTTCGGCCACGGTGCCTTCGGCGCTAAATCCAAATTCCAGTGCGGCCAATTTATCTTTGCGGCGCGCGTAGATCCATCGAACGCCAACGCCCGGATTTTTAGTCAAATCAGTTTCTTCGTACTCACCATCGGACTCCTTCGGATCTGCCATACTTCGTCGGGATAGGGCGCGCTTCCTCTTATTAACCGGTGGCGGGCTACTTTCCTGTCCTGTCTCCTCTGTCCTTTAATGATGTCTATCCGTTGGTCTACACTCACTGTTCGTAATACTCCTCCGTTGTGATCCTAGCTATCCTCGGTTCAGGTCGAAGCTTGACTCTTCAAGATAACGTCTTTATTTCAGTGGTTCTTAAGGCCACTATGATGTTCTTCTCTAGCTAGCCTAGCTAGCTAGTCAATGTCCCTGTTCGGGCGCCATTTTTAAGGATGCTCTCTGGCCAATACACAATTCTCAGTCGGGTTTAGGAGTCTTTACAAAAATATTTGTAAGTCACTGAGACACTGGGCTAAAAAGTTATATTCACCTTTCGTGAACATGGATTTTCGACGACTAAGATAGTTGTCTTCGAACGTCTTCCGCCCCTTTTCGAAATCAGAGGAGGACTTTTGGGGAGTTTTAGAGTAGGGATGATATCCGCACACTCTGGATCCACCTAAACGGTGTACTCTTCGTCCTCGCGATCATGCTCGTCACGATCGTCGCTGATCACGTGGCCTAGATAAACGAGTTTTTGCCTAAACAACGCACACTTTTTGGGATTTACTTTCCAATTTGCCACACGTAATCTGCGAAAGACTTCCTTCAAGTTGGCCAGGTGTTGTTCCTCCGTTGCACCAATGACAATAATATCATCTAGGTAGGCAAAGGCGAACGGGTCCATATCCGCTCCGATCACACTATCCAGAGCTCGTTGAAATGTCGCGCTGGCTGAGTGAAGCCCGAAAAGCATCACCTTCCACTGGAACAATCCCCTACCCGGCACGGTGAAGGCCGTGAACTGGCGGCTGTCACGTGCCATCGGTATTTGCCAGTAACCGTGATCTAACGTGGAAATGAATCTGGCCTGTCGTAATCTTTCTAAGATGTGGTTGATTCTTGGGACGGGGTACGCGTCTGGCACTGAGTGAGTGTTCAATTGTCGATAATCGACACACATACGCCACTCGCCCGTCTTCTACTTTACCAATACTATGGGTGCGCTGTGTGGACTTCGTGACGGTTCGATGGCGTCATCCCTGAGTAATTCGTCCACTTGCGCATCGTATTGCTGCATTGCGGGGTTTCTAGGATAATACCTTTGTTTCAATGGTTTATCATCGCGCATGACTATTCGGTGTTCCGCTATGTGTGACAACCCTCGAAGTTCGTCGAAGAGGGTCAATTATTTTGTTATGAATTCCCTTTGATCGGGAGATAGGTCATCTCCTTCCGCCGCTCACTGATCATCCTGCGACTCATACCCTTGATTTAGTGGTGAATGCGTCCGTCGGCCCATTTCTAACCTCTCGGTCGGACCGTTCCTCTCCACGGATGTCTCCTGGTGTGTGATCCTGTTATTCACAGGGTTTTCTCCTGCATAATTCGTTACAGCAATCTTGACACCGTTTGAAACTGTCGAGACGGGTTGACTCGGTCGTAGTCGGGGATCTTCCGCCGAAGGACCTAGTGATACCGTAAGCGACGCACAGTGGCGCCTTTTGACCTTTTTTTGGTAATAAATCATAACTTTTGAACCAGTGAAGATAATTGAATGATGTAAACGGCAAATGATAGATAATTGATCCACCTTTCAAATTATTGCTTGGGACAGGGAGTGGGCGGGGCAGAGGCGTACTTACAAATCGGCAAAGTCAGAATTTAAAAACAAATCTATTTTTTTCCGACAAAAAAAAACTTTTTTTAAAAAGTTTTTGTTTTTTTTAGTTTCTTTTTTTATGTTGTAATTTTTAAAAATTATAAAAAAAAAATTGGGGTTTTAAAAAAAAGTTTTTTTTTTTAATGTTGTTCTGTTTAGTTTATTTTTTATGTTTTAATTTTTAAAAACTAAAAAAACAAAAAAAAAAGTTAAAGTTTTTTTTAAAAAATAAAAGTTTTATATATTTCATGTTTTTTGAAATAATGGTCACAATTTGGTAAACTTGGTAAATCCAATAGACTTAACATTTCTGGACTATAATTACTAGATTCTAACTCTTTTCCTGACTTAACATGCCGCAATGAGGAAATTAGGGGATCAGAAGATGCAGCCAACATATTGAACAGATCCTCATTTTCCCTCTTTCTTGATGTCTTAAATGTATTCAGCAATCTGTATTTTTTATAAAATTTGTTTAGCGATTCCTGCGCTTCTTCGGAAAGCTCTCCAATTGGCAAACACTGGTATTCGATTATTTCTTTTCCATGCGCCAATATCTCATGGACTGTCGGGGTCAATTTCTTTTGTGGATACAATTCCTCTAAAAGTTATGCCGTTTTTGAGGCATATTCTCCGTATTTTGTAGAGTTAACCTTTGCCTTGCAGTTTAAAACATTTAAGATGGTTCCCAACCTTTTAACTATTTCATTGTTAATTCCAGTGATTCGAGTAACAACTTCATGTTGTTCAAAAAATCTCCTCGAAGTATTTCCATCATTTGAGTTTCCGTGTCCGTATTTAGGGAAATCTACTTTTAATCCAACTTCCTTGAAAAAATCGTTCTGTATTCTCTTCTTTCTGATGCTTTCCTTATCCTTATTTGATGTGTTTTCTTCAAAGTGTTCATTTTCGTTTGGAATAATATACGCTAGTTGTTGACCTAAACAGTTCATATAATTTTGAGTTGTTTAAAGCCATTTTTAACTAAAAAAACAAGAGAGAACGCTATAGTCGGGTGCCCCGACTATCAGATACCCGTTACTCAGCTAAGGGAGTGCGAGGGAGATAGATATATAAAATCTTTGATCGGGCATAACTTTTTAACGAATGGTCCGATTTGAAAAATTTCTACATTTTGATAGGTATTGATAGTCACAATAAAACTGCATTTTTAGTTTTCCAAAATCTTTAATGGTGTGGGCGCCAGACACCTTTCAAAAAATGGTGTAGGGCGATTGAGGGCGTTAGAGGGGGCGTGGCACCATTTTCAAATAAACTTGCGCTGCGTAGGAACTCCAAGAATATGCATGCAAAATGCCAATCCTCTAGCTTTTATAGTTTCCGATATCTCAGCGTTCATACGGACGGACAGACGGACATGGCTAGTTCGACTCGGCTAGTGATGCTGATCAAGAATATATATACTTTATAGGGTCGGAAAAGCTTCCTTCTCCCTGTTACATACTTTTGCACGAATACAATATACGCTTTTACTCTACGAGTAACGGGTATAATAAGGAGAAAACAAAGAACGTGTCTTGTCAACTTTCAGTCATACTCTAATCCAGGGATTAAGCCTCCAATGCAATATATAGTGTGAGGTATTACCTGATAGGTACAAACAGGTAAAGAGTTTATCAAACGCCTTAAAAAGTGAAACCCCAACCTTAGGTAGAATTACGCAGGTTTTCAAATTAAATTCCAGCCTACCTGTAGGAGACTGCAAGCTTATATTTTTCTGTCAATGAATGCCTACCTGTATGCACCTGCTAAATTAGAGGACAGTTATATGTTGTTTTGATTCTACATACTACTATATGTACCTGTACATGTATACCTGCATAATTTACCTTTGCATACTACCTGAAGGTAATGCCTCGGTTTTTCAATATTTTTGATAACTAATTGCCAGGCAAAACATATAAAAATTTTAAAATAAAATCCCCATTTGACAATCAATAATAACATAAAAAACGTTTCCCATGAATAGAGTTGGTCATTTCACAAGGTAGCGCCATATGCAATTTCTTGGACCATGACTTTTTTCCCTTTTTTGGCTCTTAAAACCGCGGACGCAGCTACAACTTTCGTAATATCAAGAAGAAAGTCCAAATAACGTTTTACGGAAGTATAAAAAAATAGTATTAAATAGTTTTTTTTTTATTTTCCATCAAAGTTGAAAAATATGGAAAAAATGGACGTTTCGCAAATAACGCATAACTAAGAGATGCGGATGGCAAACTGCAATATGTTTTACTTTTTTTACTCTTAACTAACACACCAATCCGTGGAAAAAAGATGCAAAGCGTTTCGATGCCTAGTTTTTAAGAAAAACCCCCCGGAAGTGCGAAAAATTACCTAAAAACGGTGTGTTTTTTTTAAGTGAAAAATTGTTCAACTTTGAAAGGGCATATCTTTTACAACAATTTTTTGATTTGAAAAAGGGTTACATATTTGTAATAGTGGATCAATTACCTGTCGATTGGTATGGGTCGCAACTTTCTAGGACAAAGTCGAAAAAGTGATTTATTGCACGTTTTTTGGCCCAAGGCGCCACTGTGCGACGTCCCTCCGCACTGTATCCGTGTTCCCATTGTGGCCAAGACATCCATGCCTAAGATGACGCAGTCCAACATGGTAGGCATGACCAGCAGTGGCATCACTACCCGCGTGCCGGCCAATTCCACTTGGGTTCGCCATAACTCTTTCACCTCTAAGTTGGATCGGTCGGCCAACGCTATCGTAGTCACAATCTCGTGTACCTCCTTTGGTCTGGCCGTCACACGGACGAATCCTGCGCTAGCGAAACTCCTGGACACCCCCGTATCCACCGTAGCGTCCACCCATTGACTTCCGATCAGTACGGTGGCTGTGATCAGGCCATTGTGTAATCTTAGTGGAGCGTTTCTTGTGGCTGGGTCGTCGGATCGTACGTCTCCACCGCTCCCGGCCTTCGGCGGAGACGTTGCTCGTTTCCCTCGTCTACAACAGTCGATGCTTAGGATACCCCGGCGACCGCAATCCCAACCAAAATCCAGCCGAGGATTCGGACAATCCCGCCGGAAATGTCAGACCTCACCACATCGGCCAAGTGCTCGGTGTACGTCAATATTCGGCGTTAGTTGCCCGATCATGCGATGGGTAGCGCCTCCTCCTGTTTCAGGTAAACTGGGATTCTGGAAGGGATTCGGTGTTCGGCGAGGGTCAAGGCCGTCACGATTCACGTCCCCTGTTCTAGGAGCCATAACGCGACTCGATTCCAGCCGCTTCACACTTTCATACTCGATGGCCATCTGCGTTAACTGTGCTAACGTCGTGAAGTCATGCCGCCGTATATATAATCGATATTCCGGTGCCATATTCTCATACACCCGGTAGACTTCTTCCTCCATACTATACCCTGCCTGTTGCATTTTTGTTCTCAGCTCTACTAAATAGTTCTTGAACGTTTCGTTTATGCCTTGAACTTGGGCTCTGATCTCGTCTTCTAGTCGTTCGAAATAACGGGCGGGCAAGGAGAAATTTAGGAATTCTTGACGGAACGTTGTTCAAGACGCAGTCTGCAGACGACTCGTGCGGAACCAACGTGCTGCCCGACCTTCCAAAATCTCAGACATGGCACGAGGAACTTCTTCGGGGTTGACTCCGTAAGTCGCTCTCTTTTCCTCAAGCACTGCGATCAAGGCTAGCGGATCAGATTCTCCGTTTAAGCGCAAGTTCCATTTCTGCATGCGCTCAGGTAAAATATGTCGAGAGGCGGTCACGGGGACTTCTATTCCCGGCAGATCTGTGACGCAAATGCCTCCAGAAGACGGACCCACATTATCTTGTGGTGCACCAGGATGGGAGCCCCGCTGCATGGCAAGTCTTCCAGATATCGAGGTGCCAGGCATCGATTCGGTGTTCAATTGGTTAACTGGGGGAACTTCGTGGCCCTTTATTTGTCCTACGCCTTTGCCTTGTCGGTTGGGGCTTCGGGCCCGAGAACTGTAATGATCCTGCAATTGTGCGAGGCATTTCCATACTGAATCTGGGTACCACCCTGTGCTTACTAGCGTGGCGAACGCCTTTTGTGTTTCGGCCACGGTGCCTTCGGCGCTAAATCCAAATTCCAGTGCGGCCAATTTATCTTTGCGGCGCGCGTAGATCCATCGAACGCCAACGCCCGGATTTTTAGTCAAATCAGTTTCTTCGTACTCACCATCGGACTCCTTCGGATCTGCCATACTTCGTCGGGATAGGGCGCGCTTCCTCTTATTAACCGGTGGCGGGCTACTTTCCTGTCCTGTCTCCTCTGTCCTTTAATGATGTCTATCCGTTGGTCTACACTCACTGTTCGTAATACTCCTCCGTTGTGATCCTAGCTATCCTCGGTTCAGGTCGAAGCTTGACTCTTCAAGATAACGTCTTTATTTCAGTGGTTCTTAAGGCCACTATGATGTTCTTCTCTAGCTAGCCTAGCTAGCTAGTCAATGTCCCTGTTCGGGCGCCATTTTTAAGGATGCTCTCTGGCCAATACACAATTCTCAGTCGGGTTTAGGAGTCTTTACAAAAATATTTGTAAGTCACTGAGACACTGGGCTAAAAAGTTATATTCACCTTTCGTGAACATGGATTTTCGACGACTAAGATAGTTGTCTTCGAACGTCTTCCGCCCCTTTTCGAAATCAGAGGAGGACTTTTGGGGAGTTTTAGAGTAGGGATGATATCCGCACACTCTGGATCCACCTAAACGGTGTACTCTTCGTCCTCGCGATCATGCTCGTCACGATCGTCGCTGATCACGTGGCCTAGATAAACGAGTTTTTGCCTAAACAACGCACACTTTTTGGGATTTACTTTCCAATTTGCCACACGTAATCTGCGAAAGACTTCCTTCAAGTTGGCCAGGTGTTGTTCCTCCGTTGCACCAATGACAATAATATCATCTAGGTAGGCAAAGGCGAACGGGTCCATATCCGCTCCGATCACACTATCCAGAGCTCGTTGAAATGTCGCGCTGGCTGAGTGAAGCCCGAAAAGCATCACCTTCCACTGGAACAATCCCCTACCCGGCACGGTGAAGGCCGTGAACTGGCGGCTGTCACGTGCCATCGGTATTTGCCAGTAACCGTGATCTAACGTGGAAATGAATCTGGCCTGTCGTAATCTTTCTAAGATGTGGTTGATTCTTGGGACGGGGTACGCGTCTGGCACTGAGTGAGTGTTCAATTGTCGATAATCGACACACATACGCCACTCGCCCGTCTTCTACTTTACCAATACTATGGGTGCGCTGTGTGGACTTCGTGACGGTTCGATGGCGTCATCCCTGAGTAATTCGTCCACTTGCGCATCGTATTGCTGCATTGCGGGGTTTCTAGGATAATACCTTTGTTTCAATGGTTTATCATCGCGCATGACTATTCGGTGTTCCGCTATGTGTGACAACCCTCGAAGTTCGTCGAAGAGGGTCAATTATTTTGTTATGAATTCCCTTTGATCGGGAGATAGGTCATCTCCTTCCGCCGCTCACTGATCATCCTGCGACTCATACCCTTGATTTAGTGGTGAATGCGTCCGTCGGCCCATTTCTAACCTCTCGGTCGGACCGTTCCTCTCCACGGATGTCTCCTGGTGTGTGATCCTGTTATTCACAGGGTTTTCTCCTGCATAATTCGTTACAGCAATCTTGACACCGTTTGAAACTGTCGAGACGGGTTGACTCGGTCGTAGTCGGGGATCTTCCGCCGAAGGACCTAGTGATACCGTAAGCGACGCACAGTGGCGCCTTTTGACCTTTTTTTGGTAATAAATCATAACTTTTGAACCAGTGAAGATAATTGAATGATGTAAACGGCAAATGATAGATAATTGATCCACCTTTCAAATTATTGCTTGGGACAGGGAGTGGGCGGGGCAGAGGCGTACTTACAAATCGGCAAAGTCAGAATTTAAAAACAAATCTATTTTTTTCCGACAAAAAAAAACTTTTTTTAAAAAGTTTTTGTTTTTTTTAGTTTCTTTTTTTATGTTGTAATTTTTAAAAATTATAAAAAAAAAATTGGGGTTTTAAAAAAAAGTTTTTTTTTTTAATGTTGTTCTGTTTAGTTTATTTTTTATGTTTTAATTTTTAAAAACTAAAAAAACAAAAAAAAAAGTTAAAGTTTTTTTTAAAAAATAAAAGTTTTATATATTTCATGTTTTTAGAAATAATGGTCACAATTTGGTAAACTTGGTAAATCCAATAGACTTAACATTTCTGGACTATAATTACTAGATTCTAACTCTTTTCCTGACTTAACATGCCGCAATGAGGAAATTAGGGGATCAGAAGATGCAGCCAACATATTGAACAGATCCTCATTTTCCCTCTTTCTTGATGTCTTAAATGTATTCAGCAATCTGTATTTTTTATAAAATTTGTTTAGCGATTCCTGCGCTTCTTCGGAAAGCTCTCCAATTGGCAAACACTGGTATTCGATTATTTCTTTTCCATGCGCCAATATCTCATGGACTGTCGGGGTCAATTTCTTTTGTGGATACAATTCCTCTAAAAGTTATGCCGTTTTTGAGGCATATTCTCCGTATTTTGTAGAGTTAACCTTTGCCTTGCAGTTTAAAACATTTAAGATGGTTCCCAACCTTTTAACTATTTCATTGTTAATTCCAGTGATTCGAGTAACAACTTCATGTTGTTCAAAAAATCTCCTCGAAGTATTTCCATCATTTGAGTTTCCGTGTCCGTATTTAGGGAAATCTACTTTTAATCCAACTTCCTTGAAAAAATCGTTCTGTATTCTCTTCTTTCTGATGCTTTCCTTATCCTTATTTGATGTGTTTTCTTCAAAGTGTTCATTTTCGTTTGGAATAATATACGCTAGTTGTTGACCTAAACAGTTCATATAATTTTGAGTTGTTTAAAGCCATTTTTAACTAAAAAAACAAGAGAGAACGCTATAGTCGGGTGCCCCGACTATCAGATACCCGTTACTCAGCTAAGGGAGTGCGAGGGAGATAGATATATAAAATCTTTGATCGGGCATAACTTTTTAACGAATGGTCCGATTTGAAAAATTTCTACATTTTGATAGGTATTGATAGTCACAATAAAACTGCATTTTTAGTTTTCCAAAATCTTTATTGGTGTGGGCGCCAGACACCTTTCAAAAAATGGTGTAGGGCGATTGAGGGCGTTAGAGGGGGCGTGGCACCATTTTCAAATAAACTTGCGCTGCGTAGGAACTCCAAGAATATGCATGCAAAATGCCAATCCTCTAGCTTTTATAGTTTCCGATATCTCAGCGTTCATACGGACGGACAGACGGACATGGCTAGTTCGACTCGGCTAGTGATGCTGATCAAGAATATATATACTTTATAGGGTCGGAAAAGCTTCCTTCTCCCTGTTACATACTTTTGCACGAATACAATATACCCTTTTACTCTACGAGTAACGGGTATAATAAGGAGAAAACAAAGAACGTGTCTTGTCAACTTTCAGTCATACTCTAATCCAGGGATTAAGCCTCCAATGCAATATATAGTGTGAGGTATTACCTTATAGGTACAAACAGGTAAAGAGTTTATCAAACGCCTTAAAAAGTGAAACCCCAACCTTAGGTAGAATTACGCAGGTGTTCAAATTAAATTCCAGCCTACCTGTAGGAGACTGCAAGCTTATATTTTTCTGTCAATGAATGCCTACCTGTATGCACCTGCTAAATTAGAGGACAGTTATATGTTGTTTTGATTCTACATACTACTATATGTACCTGTACATGTATACCTGCATAATTTACCTTTGCATACTACCTGAAGGTAACGCCTCGGGTTTTCAATATTTTTGATAACTAATTGCCAGGCAAAACATATAAAAATTTTAAAATAAAATCCCCATTTGACAATCAATAATAACATAAAAAACGTTTCCCATGAATAGAGTTGGCCCTTTCACAAGGTAGCGCCATATGCAATTTCTTGGACCATGACTTTTTTCCCTTTTTTGGCTCTTAAAACCGCGGACGCAGCTACAACTTTCGTAATATCAAGAAGAAAGTCCAAATAACGTTTTACGGAAGTATAAAAAAATAGTATTAAATAGTTTTTTTTTATTTTCCATCAAAGTTGAAAAATATGGAAAAAATGGACGTTTCGCAAATAACGCATAACTAAGAGATGCGGATGGCAAACTGTAATATGTTTTACTTTTTTTACTCTTAACTAACACACCAATCCGTGGAAAAAAGATGCAAAGCGTTTCGATGCCTAGTTTTTAAGAAAAACCCCCCGGAAGTGCGAAAAACTACCTAAAAACGGTGTGTTTTTTTTAAGTGAAAAATTGTTCAACTTTGAAAGGGCATATCTTTTACAACAATTTTTTGATTTGAAAAAGGGTTACATATTTGTAATAGTGGATCAATTACCTGTCGATTGGTATGGGTCGCAACTTTCTAGGACAAAGTCGAAAAAGTGATTTATTGCACGTTTTTTGGCCCAAGGCGCCACTGTGCGACGTCCCTCCGCACTGTATCCGTGTTCCCATTGTGGCCAAGAAATCCATGCCTAAGATGACGCAGTCCAACATGGTAGGCATGACCAGCAGTGGCATCACTACCCGCGTGCCAGCCAATTCCACTTGGGTTCGCCATAACTCTTTCACCTCTAAGTTGGATCGGTCGGCCAACGCTATCGTAGTCACAATCTCGTGTACCTCCTTTGGTCTGGCCGTCATACGGACGAATCCTGCGCTAGCGAAACTCCTGGACACCCCCGTATCCACCGTAGCGTCCACCCATTGACTTCCGATCAGTACGGTGGCTGTGATCAGGCCATTGTGTAATCTTAGTGGAGCGTTTCTTGTGGCTGGGTCGTCGGATCGTACGTCTCCACCGCTCCCGGCCTTCGGCGGAGACGTTGCTCGTTTCCCTCGTCTACAACAGTCGATGCTTAGGATACCCCGGCGACCGCAATCCCAACCAAAATCCAGCCGAGGATTCGGACAATCCCGCCGGAAATGTCAGACCTCTCCACATCGGCCAAGTGCTCGGTGTACGTCAATATTCGGCGTTAGTTGCCCGATCATGCGATGGGTAGCGCCTCCTCCTGTTTCAGGTAAACTGGGATTCTGGAAGGGATTCGGTGGACAAAGTCGAAAAAGTGATTTATTGCACGTTTTTTGGCCCAAGGCGCCACTGTGCGACGTCCCTCCGCACTGTATCCGTGTTCCCATTGTGGCCAAGAAATCCATGCCTAAGATGACGCAGTCCAACATGGTAGGCATGACCAGCAGTGGCATCACTACCCGCGTGCCAGCCAATTCCACTTGGGTTCGCCATAACTCTTTCACCTCTAAGTTGGATCGGTCGGCCAACGCTATCGTAGTCACAATCTCGTGTACCTCCTTTGGTCTGGCCGTCATACGGACGAATCCTGCGCTAGCGAAACTCCTGGACACCCCCGTATCCACCGTAGCGTCCACCCATTGACTTCCGATCAGTACGGTGGCTGTGATCAGGCCATTGTGTAATCTTAGTGGAGCGTTTCTTGTGGCTGGGTCGTCGGATCGTACGTCTCCACCGCTCCCGGCCTTCGGCGGAGACGTTGCTCGTTTCCCTCGTCTACAACAGTCGATGCTTAGGATACCCCGGCGACCGCAATCCCAACCAAAATCCAGCCGAGGATTCGGACAATCCCGCCGGAAATGTCAGACCTCTCCACATCGGCCAAGTGCTCGGTGTACGTCAATATTCGGCGTTAGTTGCCCGATCATGCGATGGGTAGCGCCTCCTCCTGTTTCAGGTAAACTGGGATTCTGGAAGGGATTCGGTGTTCGGCGAGGGTCAAGGCCGTCACGATTCACGTCCCCTGTTCTAGGAGCCATAACGCGACTCGATTCCAGCCGCTTCACACTTTCATACTCGATGGCCATCTGCGTTAACTGTGCTAACGTCGTGAAGTCATGCCGCCGTATATATAATCGATATTCCGGTGCCATATTCTCATACACCCGGTAGACTTCTTCCTCCATACTATACCCTGCCTGTTGCATTTTTGTTCTCAGCTCTACTAAATAGTTCTTGAACGTTTCGTTTATGCCTTGAACTTGGGCTCTGATCTCGTCTTCTAGTCGTTCGAAATAACGGGCGGGCAAGGAGAAATTTAGGAATTCTTGACGGAACGTTGTTCAAGACGCAGTCTGCAGACAACTCGTGCGGAACCAACGTGCTGCCCGACCTTCCAAAATCTCAGACATGGCACGAGGAACTTCTTCGGGGTTGACTCCGTAAGTCGCTCTCTTTTCCTCAAGCACTGCGATCAAGGCTAGCGGATCAGATTCTCCGTTTAAGCGCAAGTTCCATTTCTGCATGCGCTCAGGTAAAATATGTCGAGAGGCGGTCACGGGGACTTCTATTCCCGGCAGATCTGTGACGCAAATGCCTCCAGAAGACGGACCCACATTATCTTGTGGTGCACCAGGATGGGAGCCCCGCTGCATGGCAAGTCTTCCAGATATCGAGGTGCCAGGCATCGATTCGGTGTTCAATTGGTTAACTGGGGGAACTTCGTGGCCCTTTATTAGTCCTACGCCTTTGCCTTGTCGGTTGGGGCTTCGGGCCCGAGAACTGTAATGATCCTGCAATTGTGCGAGGCGTTTCCATACTGAATCTGGGTACCACCCTGTGCTTACTAGCGTGGCGAACGCCTTTTGTGTTTCGGCCACGGTGCCTTCGGCGCTAAATCCAAATTCCAGTGCGGCCAATTTATCTTTGCGGCGCGCGTAGATCCATCGAACGCCAACGCCCGGATTATTAGTCAAATCAGTTTCTTCGTACTCACCATCGGACTCCTTCGGATCTGCCATACTTCGTCGGGATAGGGCGCGCTTCCTCTTATTAACCGGTGGCGGGCTACTTTCCTGTCCTGTCTCCTCTGTCCTTTAATGATGTCTATCCGTTGGTCTACACTCACTGTTCGTAATACTCCTCCGATGTGATCCTAGCTATCCTCGGTTCAGGTCGAAGCTTGACTCTTCAAGATAACGTCTTTATTTCAGTGGTTCTTAAGGCCACTATGATGTTCTTCTCTAGCTAGCCTAGCTAGCTAGTCAATGTCCCTGTTCGGGCGCCATTTTTAAGGATGCTCTCTGGCCAATATACAATTCTCAGTCGGGTTTAGGAGTCTTTACAAAAATATTTGTAAGTCACTGAGACACTGGGCTAAAAAGTTATATTCACCTTTCGTGAACATGGATTTTCGACGACTAAGATAGTTGTCTTCGAACGTCTTCCGCCCCTTTTCGAAATCAGAGGAGGACTTTTGGGGAGTTTTAGAGTAGGGATGATATCCGCACACTCTGGATCCACCTAAACGGTGTACTCTTCGTCCTCGCGATCATGCTCGTCACGATCGTCGCTGATCACGTGGCCTAGATAAACGAGTTTTTGCCTAAACAACGCACACTTTTTGGGATTTACTTTCAAATTTGCCACACGTAATCTGCGAAAGACTTCCTTCAAGTTGGCCAGGTGTTGTTCCTCCGTTGCACCAATGACAATAATATCATCTAGGTAGGCAAAGGCGAACGGGTCCATATCCGCTCCGATCATACTATGCAGAGCTCGTTGAAATGTCGCGCTGGCTGAGTGAAGCCCGAAAGGCATCACCTTCCACTGGAACAATCCCCTACCCGGCACGGTGAAGGCCGTGAACTGGCGGCTGTCACGTGCCATCGGTATTTGCCAGTAACCGTGCTTTAGATCTAACGTGGAAATGAATCTGGCCTGTCGTAATCTTTCTAAGATGTGGTTGATTCTTGGGACGGGGTACGCGTCTGGCACTGAGTGAGTGTTCAATTGTCGATAATCGACACACATACGCCACTCGCCCGTCTTCTACTTTACCAATACTATGGGTGCGCTGTGTGGACTTCGTGACGGTTCGATGGCGTCATCCCTGAGTAATTCGTCCACTTGCGCATCGTATTGCTGCATTGCGGGGTTTCTAGGATAATACCTTTGTTTCAATGGTTTATTATCGCGCATGACTATTCGGTGTTCCGCTATGTGTGACAACCCTCGAAGTTCGTCGAAGAGGGTCAATTATTTTGTTATGAATTCCCTTTGATCGGGAGATAGGTCATCTCCTTCCGCCGCTCACTGATCATCCTGCGACTCATACCCTTGATTTGGTGGTGAATGCGTCCGTCGGCCCATTTCTAACCTCTCGGTCGGACCGTTCCTCTCCACGGATGTCTCCTGGTGTGTGATCCTGTTATTCACAGGGTTTTCTCCTGCATAATTCGTTACAGCAATCTTGACACCGTTTGAAACTGTCGAGACGGGTTGACTCGGTCGTAGTCGGGGATCTTCCGCCGAAGGACCTAGTGATACCGTAAGCGACGCACAGTGGCGCCTTTTGACTTTTTTTTGGTAATAAATCATAACTTTTGAACCAGTGAAGATAATTGAATGATGTAAACGGCAAATGATAGATAATTGATCCACCTTTCAAATTATTGCTTGAGACAGGGAGTGGGCGGGGCAGAGGCGTACTTACAAATCGGCAAAGTCAGAATTTAAAAACAAATCCATTTTTTTCCGACAAAAAAAAACTGTTTTTAAAAAGTTATTGTTTTTTTTAGTTTCTTTTTTTATGTTGTAATTTTTAAAAATTACAAAAAAAAAAAATGGGGGTTTTAAAAAAAAATGTTTTTTTTTTTTTAATGTTGTTCTGTTTAGTTTATTTTTTTATGTTTTAATTTTTAAAAACTAAAAAAACAAAAAAAAAAGTTAAAGTTTTTTTTTAAAAATAAAAGTTTTTATATTTCATGTTTTTTGAAATAATGGTCACAATTTGGTAAACTTGGTAAATCCAATAGACTTAACATTTCTGGACTATAATTACTAGATTCTAACTCTTTTCCTGACTTAACATGCCGCAATGAGGAAATTAGGGGATCAGAAGATGCAGCCAACATATTGAACAGATCCTCATTTTCCCTCTTTCTTGATGTCTTAAATGTATTCAGCAATCTGTATTTTTTATAAAATTTGTTTAGCGATTCCTGCGCTTCTTCGGAAAGCTCTCCAATTGGCAAACACTGGTATTCGATTATTTCTTTTCCATGCGCCAATATCTCATGGACTGTCGGGGTCAATTTCTTTTGTGGATACAATTCCTCTAAAAGTTATGCCGTTTTTGAGGCATATTCTCCGTATTTTGTAGAGTTAACCTTTTCCTTGCAGTTTAAAACATTTAAGATGGTTCCCAACCTTTTAACTATTTCATTGTTAATTCCAGTGATTCGAGTAACAACTTCATGTTGTTCAAAAAATCTCCTCGAAGTATTTCCATCATTTGAGTTTCCGTGTCCGTATTTAGGGAAATCTACTTTTAATCCAACTTCCTTGAAAAAATCGTTCTGTATTCTCTTCTTTCTGATGCTTTCCTTATCCTTATTTGATGTGTTTTCTTCAAAGTGTTCATTTTCGTTTGGAATAATATACGCTAGTTGTTGACCTAAACAGTTCATATAATTTTGAGTTGTTTAAAGCCATTTTTAACTAAAAAAACAAGAGAGAACGCTATAGTCGGGTGCCCCGACTATCAGATACCCGTTACTCAGCTAAGGGAGTGCGAGGGAGATAGATATATAAAATCTTTGATCGGGCATAACTTTTTAACGAATGGTCCGATTTGAAAAATTTCTACATTTTGATAGGTATTGATAGTCACAATAAAACTGCATTTTTAGTTTTCCAAAATCTTTAATGGTGTGGGCGCCAGACACCTTTCAAAAAATGGTGTAGGGCGATTGAGGGCGTTAGAGGGGGCGTGGCACCATTTTCAAATAAACTTGCGCTGCGTAGGAACTCCAAGAATATGCATGCAAAATGCCAATCCTCTAGCTTTTATAGTTTCCGAGATCTCAGCGTTCATACGGACGGACAGACGGACATGGCTAGTTCGACTCGGCTAGTGATGCTGATCAAGAATATATATACTTTATAGGGTCGGAAAAGCTCCCTGTTACATACTTTTGCACGAATACAATATACGCTTTTACTCTACGAGTAACGGGTATAATAAGGAGAAAACAAAGAACGTGTCTTGTCAACTTTCAGTCATAGACTAATCCAGGGATTAAGCCTCCAATGCAATATATAGTGTGAGGTATTACCTGATAGGTACAAACAGGTAAAGAGTTTATCAAACGCCTTAAAAAGTGAAACCCCAACCTTAGGTAGAATTACGCAGGTGTTCAAATTAAATTCCAGCCTACCTGTAGGAGACTGCAAGCTTATATTTTTCTGTCAATGAATGCCTACCTGTATGCACCTGCTAAATTAGAGGACAGTTATATGTTGTTTTGATTCTACATACTACTATATGTACCTGTACATGTATACCTGCATAATTTACCTTTGCATACTACCTGAAGGTAACGCCTCGGTTTTTCAATATTTTTGATAACTAATTGCCAGGCAAAACATATAAAAATTTTAAAATAAAATCCCCATTTGACAATCAATAATAACATAAAAAACGTTTCCCATGAATAGAGTTGGTCATTTCACAAGGTAGCGCCATATGCAATTTCTTGGACCATGACTTTTTTCCCTTTTTTGGCTCTTAAAACCGCGGACGCAGCTACAACTTTCGTAATATCAAGAAGAAAGTCCAAATAACGTTTTACGGAAGTATAAAAATAGTATTAAATGGTTTTTTTTTATTTTCCATCAAAGTTGAAAAATATGGAAAAAATGGACGTTTCGCAAATAACGCATAACTAAGAGATGCGGATGGCAAACTGCAATATGTTTTACTTTTTTTACTCTTAACTAACACACCAATCCGTGGAAAAAAGATGCAAAGCGTTTCGATGCCTAGTTTTTAAGAAAAACCCCCCGGAAGTGCGAAAAATTACCTAAAAACGGTGTGTTTTTTTTAAGTGAAAAATTGTTCAACTTTGAAAGGGCATATCTTTTACAACAATTTTTTGATTTGAAAAAGGGTTACATATTTGTAATACTGGATCAATTACCTGTCGATTGGTATGGGTCGCAACTTTCTAGGACAAAGTCGAAAAAGTGATTTATTGCACGTTTTTTGGCCCAAGGCGCCACTGTGCGACGTCCCTCCGCACTGTATCCGTGTTCCCATTGTGGCCAAGAAATCCATGCCTAAGATGACGCAGTCCAACATGGTAGGCATGACCAGCAGTGGCATCACTACCCGCGTGCCAGCCAATTCCACTTGGGTTCGCCATAACTCTTTCACCTCTAAGTTGGATCGGTCGGCCAACGCTATCGTAGTCACAATCTCGTGTACCTCCTTTGGTCTGGCCGTCATACGGACGAATCCTGCGCTAGCGAAACTCCTGGACACCCCCGTATCCACCGTAGCGTCCACCCATTGACTTCCGATCAGTACGGTGGCTGTGATCAGGCCATTGTGTAATCTTAGTGGAGCGTTTCTTGTGGCTGGGTCGTCGGATCGTACGTCTCCACCGCTCCCGGCCTTCGGCGGAGACGTTGCTCGTTTCCCTCGTCTACAACAGTCGATGCTTAGGATACCCCGGCGACCGCAATCCCAACCAAAATCCAGCCGAGGATTCGGACAATCCCGCCGGAAATGTCAGACCTCACCACATCGGCCAAGTGCTCGGTGTACGTCAATATTCGGCGTTAGTTGCCCGATCATGCGATGGGTAGCGCCTCCTCCTGTTTTAGGTAAACTGGGATTCTGGAAGGGATTCGGTGTTCGGCGAGGGTCAAGGCCGTCACGATTCACGTCCCCTGTTCTAGGAGCCATAACGCGACTCGATTCCAGCCGCTTCACACTTTCATACTCGATGGCCATCTGCGTTAACTGTGCTAACGTCGTTAAGTCATGCCGCCGTATATATAATCGATATTCCGGTGCCATATTCTCATACACCCGGTAGACTTCTTCCTCCATACTATACCCTGCCTGTTGCATTTTTGTTCTCAGCTCTACTAAATAGTTCTTGAACGTTTCGTTTATGCCTTGAACTTGGGCTCTGATCTCGTCTTCTAGTCGTTCGAAATAACGGGCGGGCAAGGAGAAATTTAGGAATTCTTGACGGAACGTTGTTCAAGACGCAGTCTGCAGACGACTCGTGCGGAACCAACGTGCTGCCCGACCTTCCAAAATCTCAGACATGGCACGAGGAACTTCTTCGGGGTTGACTCCGTAAGTCGCTCTCTTTTCCTCAAGCACTGCGATCAAGGCTAGCGGATCAGATTCTCCGTTTAAGCGCAAGTTCCATTTCTGCATGCGCTCAGGTAAAATATGTCGAGAGGCGGTCACGGGGACTTCTATTCCCGGCAGATCTGTGACGGAAATGCCTCCAGAAGACGGACCCACATTATCTTGTGGTGCACCAGGATGGGAGCCCCGCTGCATGGCAAGTCTTCCAGATATCGAGGTGCCAGGCATCGATTCGGTGTTCAATTGGTTAACTGGGGGAACTTCGTGGCCCTTTATTAGTCCTACGCCTTTGCCTTGTCGGTTGGGGCTTCGGGCCCGAGAACTGTAATGATCCTGCAATTGTGCGAGGCGTTTCCATACTGAATCTGGGTACCACCCTGTGCTTACTAGCGTGGCCTTTTGTGTTTCGGCCACGGTGCCTTCGGCGCTAAATCCAAATTCCAGTGCGGCCAATTTATCTTTGCGGCGCGCGTAGATCCATCGAACGCCAACGCCCGGATTTTTAGTCAAATCAGTTTCTTCGTACTCACCATCGGACTCCTTCGGATCAGCCATACTTCGTCGGGATAGGGCGCGCTTCCTCTTATTAACCGGTGGCGGGCTACTTTCCTGTCCTGTCTCCTCTGTCCTTTAATGATGTCTATCCGTTGGTCTACACTCACTGTTCGTAATACTCCTCCGTTGTGATCCTAGCTATCCTCGGTTCAGGTCGAAGCTTGACTCTTCAAGATAACGTCTTTATTTCAGTGGTTCTTAAGGCCACTATGATGTTCTTCTCTAGCTAGCCTAGCTAGCTAGTCAATGTCCCTGTTCGGGCGCCATTTTTAAGGATGCTCTCTGGCCAATATACAATTCTCAGTCGGGTTTAGGAGTCTTTACAAAAATATTTGTAAGTCACTGAGACACTGGGCTAAAAAGTTATATTCACCTTTCGTGAACATGGATTTTCGACGACTAAGATAGTTGTCTTCGAACGTCTTCCGCCCCTTTTCGAAATCAGAGGAGGACTTTTGGGGAGTTTTAGAGTAGGGATGATATCCGCACACTCTGGATCCACCTAAGCGGTGTAGTTACGTTTTTCTCCTTTTCCCTGTTTTCTTACTTTTTTTGGGATTTTTAGTATTTTTGCAGTATGTTAGTGTCAATGATAAATATCAGTTGCCCACACCTGATTTAACGCAGGGGGGTTGCCACCCCTGGCGAATGGTCCGGACCCAACTAAAGACTTTAATTTTAACCAACTTAAACATATTTTAATCCTTGACTTCTTGGTACCTTTTCCTTAAAGAATATAAACTGAAAACTACAATAGAAAATAACAAAAGAAAGGAATATAAACTAAAGACTATAATAAAAAATAACAAAAGAATAGCGTCCGATCGCTTAGGATGCTGTGGCTTCCTTCTCCCTGTTACATACTTTTGCACGAATACAATATACCCTTTTACTCTACGAGTAACGGGTATAATAAGGAGAAAACAAAGAACGTGTCTTGTCAACTTTCAGTCATAGACTAATCCAGGGATTAAGCCTCCAATGCAATATATAGTGTGAGGTATTACCTGATAGGTACAAACAGGTAAAGAGTTTATCAAACGCCTTAAAAAGTGAAACCCCAACCTTAGGTAGAATTACGCAGGTGTTCAAATTAAATTCCAGTCTACCTGTAGGAGACTGCAAGCTTATATTTTTCTGTCAATGAATGCCTACCTGTATGCACCTGCTAAATTAGAGGACAGTTATATGTTGTTTTGATTCTACATACTACTATATGTACCTGTACACGTATACCTGCATAATTTACCTTTGCATACTACCTGAAGGTAACGCCTCGGTTTTTCAATATTTTTGATAACTAATTGCCAGGCAAAACATATAAAAATTTTAAAATAAAATCCCCATTTGACAATCAATAATAACATAAAAAACGTTTCCCATGAATAGAGTTGGTCATTTCACAAGGTAGCGCCATATGCAATTTCTTGGACCATGACTTTTTTCCCTTTTTTGGCTCTTAAAACCGCGGACGCAGCTACAACTTTCGTAATATCAAGAAGAAAGTCCAAATAACGTTTTACGGAAGTATAAAAATAGTATTAAATGGTTTTTTTTTATTTTCCATCAAAGTTGAAAAATATGGAAAAAATGGACGTTTCGCAAATAACGCATAACTAAGAGATGCGGATGGCAAACTGCAATATGTTTTACTTTTTTTACTCTTAACTAACACACCAATCCGTGGAAAAAAGATGCAAAGCGTTTCGATGCCTAGTTTTTAAGAAAAACCCCCCGGAAGTGCGAAAAATTACCTAAAAACGGTGTGTTTTTTTTTAAGTGAAAAATTGTTCAACTTTGAAAGGGCATATCTTTTACAACAATTTTTTGATTTGAAAAAGGGTTACATATTTGTAATAGTGGATCAATTACCTGTCGATTGGTATGGGTCGCAACTTTCTAGGACAAAGTCGAAAAAGTGATTTATTGCACGTTTTTTGGCCCAAGGCGCCACTGTGCGACGTCCCTCCGCACTGTATCCGTGTTCCCATTGTGGCCAAGACATCCATGCCTAAGATGACGCAGTCCAACATGGTAGGCATGACCAGCAGTGGCATCACTACCCGAGTGCCAGCCAATTCCACTTGGGTTCGCCATAACTCTTTCACCTCTAAGTTGGATCGGTCGGCCAACGCTATCGTAGTCACAATCTCGTGTACCTCCTTTGGTCTGGCCGTCATACGGACGAATCCTGCGCTAGCGAAACTCCTGGACACCCCCGTATCCACCGTAGCGTCCACCCATTGACTTCCGATCAGTACGGTGGCTGTGATCAGGCCATTGTGTAATCTTAGTGGAGCGTTTCTTGTGGCTGGGTCGTCGGATCGTACGTCTCCACCGCTCCCGGCCTTCGGCGGAGACGTTGCTCGTTTCCCTCGTCTACAACAGTCGATGCTTAGGATACCCCGGCGACCGCAATCCCAACCAAAATCCAGCCGAGGATTCGGACAATCCCGCCGGAAATGTCAGACCTGCTCGGTGTACGTCAATATTCGGCGTTAGTTGCCCGATCATGCGATGGGTAGCGCCTCCTCCTGTTTCAGGTAAACTGGGATTCTGGAAGGGATTCGGTGGACAAAGTCGAAAAAGTGATTTATTGCACGTTTTTTGGCCCAAGGCGCCACTGTGCGACGTCCCTCCGCACTGTATCCGTGTTCCCATTGACGAATCCTGCGCTAGCGAAACTCCTGGACACCCCCGTATCCACCGTAGCGTCCACCCATTGACTTCCGATCAGTACGGTGGCTGTGATCAGGCCATTGTGTAATCTTAGTGGAGCGTTTCTTGTGGCTGGGTCGTCGGATCGTACGTCTCCACCGCTCCCGGCCTTCGGCGGAGACGTTGCTCGTTTCCCTCGTCTACAACAGTCGATGCTTAGGATACCCCGGCGACCGCAATCCCAACCAAAATCCAGCCGAGGATTCGGACAATCCCGCCGGAAATGTCAGACCTCTCCACATCGGCCAAGTGCTCGGTGTACGTCAATATTCGGCGTTAGTTGCCCGATCATGCGATGGGTAGCGCCTCCTCCTGTTTCAGGTAAACTGGGATTCTGGAAGGGATTCGGTGGACAAAGTCGAAAAAGTGATTTATTGCACGTTTTTTGGCCCAAGGCGCCACTGTGCGACGTCCCTCCGCACTGTATCCGTGTTCCCATTGTGGCCAAGAAATCCATGCCTAAGATGACGCAGTCCAACATGGTAGGCATGACCAGCAGTGGCATCACTACCCGCGTGCCAGCCAATTCCACTTGGGTTCGCCATAACTCTTTCACCTCTAAGTTGGATCGGTCGGCCAACGCTATCGTAGTCACAATCTCGTGTACCTCCTTTGGTCTGGCCGTCATACGGACGAATCCTGCGCTAGCGAAACTCCTGGACACCCCCGTATCCACCGTAGCGTCCACCCATTGACTTCCGATCAGTACGGTGGCTGTGATCAGGCCATTGTGTAATCTTAGTGGAGCGTTTCTTGTGGCTGGGTCGTCGGATCGTACGTCTCCACCGCTCCCGGCCTTCGGCGGAGACGTTGCTCGTTTCCCTCGTCTACAACAGTCGATGCTTAGGATACCCCGGCGACCGCAATCCCAACCAAAATCCAGCCGAGGATTCGGACAATCCCGCCGGAAATGTCAGACCTCACCACATCGGCCAAGTGCTCGGTGTACGTCAATATTCGGCGTTAGTTGCCCGATCATGCGATGGGTAGCGCCTCCTCCTGTTTTAGGTAAACTGGGATTCTGGAAGGGATTCGGTGTTCGGCGAGGGTCAAGGCCGTCACGATTCACGTCCCCTGTTCTAGGAGCCATAACGCGACTCGATTCCAGCCGCTTCACACTTTCATACTCGATGGTCATCTGCGTTAACTGTGCTAACGTCGTTAAGTCATGCCGCCGTATATATAATCGATATTCCGGTGCCATATTCTCATACACCCGGTAGACTTCTTCCTCCATACTATACCCTGCCTGTTGCATTTTTGTTCTCAGCTCTACTAAATAGTTCTTGAACGTTTCGTTTATGCCTTGAACTTGGGCTCTGATCTCGTCTTCTAGTCGTTCGAAATAACGGGCGGGCAAGGAGAAATTTAGGAATTCTTGACGGAACGTTGTTCAAGACGCAGTCTGCAGACGACTCGTGCGGAACCAACGTGCTGCCCGACCTTCCAAAATCTCAGACATGGCACGAGGAACTTCTTCGGGGTTGACTCCGTAAGTCGCTCTCTTTTCCTCAAGCACTGCGATCAAGGCTAGCGGATCAGATTCTCCGTTTAAGCGCAAGTTCCATTTCTGCATGCGCTCAGGTAAAATATGTCGAGAGGCGGTCACGGGGACTTCTATTCCCGGCAGATCTGTGACGCAAATGCCTCCAGAAGACGGACCCACATTATCTTGTGGTGCACCAGGATGGGAGCCCCGCTGCATGGCAAGTCTTCCAGACATCGAGGTGCCAGGCATCGATTCGGTGTTCAATTGGTTAACTGCGGGAACTTCGTGGCCCTTTATTAGTCCTACGCCTTTGCCTTGTCGGTTGGGGCTTCGGGCCCGAGAACTGTAATGATCCTGCAATTGTGCGAGGCGTTTCCATACTGAATCTGGGTACCACCCTGTGCTTACTAGCGTGGCGAACGCCTTTTGTGTTTCGGCCACGGTGCCTTCGGCGCTAAATCCAAATTCCAGTGCGGCCAATTTATCTTTGCGGCGCGCGTAGATCCATCGAACGCCAACGCCCGGATTTTTAGTCAAATCAGTTTCTTCGTACTCACCATCGGACTCCTTCGGATCAGCCATACTTCGTCGGGATAGGGCGCGCTTCCTCTTATTAACCGGTGGCGGGCTACTTTCCTGTCCTGTCTCCTCTGTCCTTTAATGATGTCTATCCGTTGGTCTACACTCACTGTTCGTAATACTCCTCCGATGTGATCCTAGCTATCCTCGGTTCAGGTCGAAGCTTGACTCTTCAAGATAACGTCTTTATTTCAGTGGTTCTTAAGGCCACTATGATGTTCTTCTCTAGCTAGCCTAGCTAGCTAGTCAATGTCCCTGTTCGGGCGCCATTTTTAAGGATGCTCTCTGGCCAATATACAATTCTCAGTCGGGTTTAGGAGTCTTTACAAAAATATTTGTAAGTCACTGAGACACTGGGCTAAAAAGTTATATTCACCTTTCGTGAACATGGATTTTCGACGACTAAGATAGTTGTCTTCGAACGTCTTCCGCCCCTTTTCGAAATCAGAGGAGGACTTTTGGGGAGTTTTAGAGTAGGGATGATATCCGCACACTCTGGATCCACCTAAACGGTGTACTCTTCGTCCTCGCGATCATGCTCGTCACGATCGTCGCTGATCACGTGGCCTAGATAAACGAGTTTTTGCCTAAACAACGCACACTTTTTGGGATTTACTTTCAAATTTGCCACACGTAATCTGCGAAAGACTTCCTTCAAGTTGGCCAGGTGTTGTTCCTCCGTTGCACCAATGACAATAATATCATCTAGGTAGGCAAAGGCGAACGGGTCCATATCCGCTCCGATCACACTATCCAGAGCTCGTTGAAATGTCGCGCTGGCTGAGTGAAGCCCGAAAGGCATCACCTTCCACTGGAACAATCCCCTACCCGGCACGGTGAAGGCCGTGAACTGGCGGCTGTCACGTGCCATCGGTATTTGCCAGTAACCGTGCTTTAGATCTAACGTGGAAATGAATCTGGCCTGTCGTAATCTTTCTAAGATGTGGTTGATTCTTGGGACGGGGTACGCGTCTGGCACTGAGTGAGTGTTCAATTGTCGATAATCGACACACATACGCCACTCGCCCGTCTTCTACTTTACCAATACTATGGGTGCGCTGTGTGGACTTCGTGACGGTTCGATGGCGTCATCCCTGAGTAATTCGTCCACTTGCGCATCGTATTGCTGCATTGCGGGGTTTCTAGGATAATACCTTTGTTTCAATGGTTTATCATCGCGCATGACTATTCGGTGTTCCGCTATGTGTGACAACCCTCGAAGTTCGTCGAAGAGGGTCAATTATTTTGTTATGAATTCCCTTTGATCGGGAGTTAGGTCATCTCCTTCCGCCGCTCACTGATCATCCTGCGACTCATACCCTTGATTTGGTGGTGAATGCGTCCGTCGGCCCATTTCTAACCTCTCGGTCGGACCGTTCCTCTCCACGGATGTCTCCTGGTATGTGATCCTGTTATTCACAGGGTTTTCTCCTGCATAATTCGTTACAGCAATCTTGACACCGTTTGAAACTGTCGAGACGGGTTGACTCGGTCGTAGTCGGGGATCTTCCGCCGAAGGACCTAGTGATACCGTAAGCGACGCACAGTGGCGCCTTTTGACTTTTTTTTGGTAATAAATCATAACTTTTGAACCAGTGAAGATAATTGAATGATGTAAACGGCAAATGATAGATAATTGATCCACCTTTCAAATTATTGCTTGAGACAGGGAGTGGGCGGGGCAGAGGCGTACTTACAAATCGGCAAAGTCAGAATTTAAAAACAAATCCATTTTTTTCCGACAAAAAAAAACTGTTTTTAAAAAGTTATTGTTTTTTTTAGTTTCTTTTTTTATGTTGTAATTTTTAAAAATTAAAAAAAAAAAAATTGGGGTTTTAAAAAAAATTTTTTTTTTTTTAATGTTGTTCTGTTTAGTTTATTTTTTTTATGTTTTAATTTTTAAAAACTAAAAAAACAAAAAAAAAAGTTAAAGTTTTTTTTTTAAAATAAAAGTTTTTATATTTTATGTTTTTTGAAATAATGGTCACAATTTGGTAAACTTGGTAAATCCAATAGACTTAACATTTCTGGACTATAATTACTAGATTCTAACTCTTTTCCTGACTTAACATGCCGCAATGAGGAAATTAGGGGATCAGAAGATGCAGCCAACATATTGAACAGATCCTCATTTTCCCTCTTTCTTGATGTCTTAAATGTATTCAGCAATCTGTATTTTTTATAAAATTTGTTTAGCGATTCCTGCGCTTCTTCGGAAAGCTCTCCAATTGGCAAACACTGGTATTCGATTATTTCTTTTCCATGCGCCAATATCTCATGGACTGTCGGGGTCAATTTCTTTTGTGGATACAATTCCTCTAAAAGTTATGCCGTTTTTGAGGCATATTCTCCGTATTTTGTAGAGTTAACCTTTTCCTTGCAGTTTAAAACATTTAAGATGGTTCCCAACCTTTTAACTATTTCATTGTTAATTCCAGTGATTCGAGTAACAACTTCATGTTGTTTAAAAAATCTCCTCGAAGTATTTCCATCATTTGAGTTTCCGTGCCCGTATTTAGGGAAATCTACTTTTAATCCAACTTCCTTGAAAAAATCGTTCTGTATTCTCTTCTTTCTGATGCTTTCCTTATCCTTATTTGATGTGTTTTCTTCAAAGTGTTCATTTTCGTTTGGAATAATATACGCTAGTTGTTGACCTAAACAGTTCATATAATTTTGAGTTGTTTAAAGCCATTTTTAACTAAAAAAAACAAGAGAGAACGCTATAGTCGGGTGCCCCGACTATCAGATACCCGTTACTCAGCTAAGGGAGTGCGAGGGAGATAGATATATAAAATCTTTGATCGGGCATAACTTTTTAACGAATGGTCCGATTTGAAAAATTTCTACATTTTGATAGGTATTGATAGTCACAATAAAACTGCATTTTTAGTTTTCCAAAATCTTTAATGGTGTGGGCGCCAGACACCTTTCAAAAAATGGTGTAGGGCGATTGAGGGCGTTAGAGGGGGCGTGGCACCATTTTCAAATAAACTTGCGCTGCGTAGGAACTCCAAGAATATGCATGCAAAATGCCAATCCTCTAGCTTTTATAGTTTCCGAGATCTCAGCGTTCATACGGACGGACAGACGGACATGGCTAGTTCGACTCGGCTAGTGATGCTGATCAAGAATATATATACTTTATAGGGTCGGAAAAGCTCCCTGTTACATACTTTTGCACGAATACAATATACGCTTTTACTCTACGAGTAACGGGTATAATAAGGAGAAAACAAAGAACGTGTCTTGTCAACTTTCAGTCATAGACTAATCCAGGGATTAAGCCTCCAATGCAATATATAGTGTGAGGTATTACCTGATAGGTACAAACAGGTAAAGAGTTTATCAAACGCCTTAAAAAGTGAAACCCCAACCTTAGGTAGAATTACGCAGGTGTTCAAATTAAATTCCAGCCTACCTGTAGGAGACTGCAAGCTTATATTTTTCTATCAATGAATGCCTACCTGTATGCACCTGCTAAATTAGAGGACAGTTATATGTTGTTTTGATTCTACATACTACTATATGTACCTGTACACGTATACCTGCATAATTTACCTTTGCATACTACCTGAAGGTAACGCCTCGGTTTTTCAATATTTTTGATAACTAATTGCCAGGCGAAACATATAAAAATTTTAAAATAAAATCCCCATTTGACAATCAATAATAACATAAAAAACGTTTCCCATGAATAGAGTTGGTCATTTCACAAGGTAGCGCCATATGCAATTTCTTGGACCATGACTTTTTTCCCTTTTTTGGCTCTTAAAACCGCGGACGCAGCTACAACTTTCGTAATATCAAGAAGAAAGTCCAAATAACGTTTTACGGAAGTATAAAAATAGTATTAAATGGTTTTTTTTTATTTTCCATCAAAGTTGAAAAATATGGAAAAAATGGACGTTTCGCAAATAACGCATAACTAAGAGATGCGGATGGCAAACTGCAATATGTTTTACTTTTTTTACTCTTAACTAACACACCAATCCGTGGAAAAAAGATGCAAAGCGTTTCGATGCCTAGTTTTTAAGAAAAACCCCCCGGAAGTGCGAAAAATTACCTAAAAACGGTGTGTTTTTTTTAAGTGAAAAATTGTTCAACTTTGAAAGGGCATATCTTTTACAACAATTTTTTGATTTGAAAAAGGGTTACATATTTGTAATAGTGGATCAATTACCTGTCGATTGGTATGGGTCGCAACTTTCTAGGACAAAGTCGAAAAAGTGATTTATTGCACGTTTTTTGGCCCAAGGCGCCACTGTGCGACGTCCCTCCGCACTGTATCCGTGTTCCCATTGTGGCCAAGACATCCATGCCTAAGATGACGCAGTCCAACATGGTAGGCATGACCAGCAGTGGCATCACTACCCGCGTGCCAGCCAATTCCACTTGGGTTCGCCATAACTCTTTCACCTCTAAGTTGGATCGGTCGGCCAACGCTATCGTAGTCACAATCTCGTGTACCTCCTTTGGTCTGGCCGTCATACGGACGAATCCTGCGCTAGCGAAACTCCTGGACACCCCCGTATCCACCGTAGCGTCCACCCATTGACTTCCGATCAGTACGGTGGCTGTGATCAGGCCATTGTGTAATCTTAGTGGAGCGTTTCTTGTGGCTGGGTCGTCGGATCGTACGTCTCCACCGCTCCCGGCCTTCGGCGGAGACGTTGCTCGTTTCCCTCGTCTACAACAGTCGATGCTTAGGATACCCCGGCGACCGCAATCCCAACCAAAATCCAGCCGAGGATTCGGACAATCCCGCCGGAAATGTCAGACCTCTCCACATCGGCCAAGTGCTCGGTGTACGTCAATATTCGGCGTTAGTTGCCCGATCATGCGATGGGTAGCGCCTCCTCCTGTTTCAGGTAAACTGGGATTCTGGAAGGGATTCGGTGGACAAAGTCGAAAAAGTGATTTATTGCACGTTTTTTGGCCCAAGGCGCCACTGTGCGACGTCCCTCCGCACTGTATCCGTGTTCCCATTGTGGCCAAGAAATCCATGCCTAAGATGACGCAGTCCAACATGGTAGGCATGACCAGCAGTGGCATCACTACCCGCGTGCCAGCCAATTCCACTTGGGTTCGCCATAACTCTTTCACCTCTAAGTTGGATCGGTCGGCCAACGCTATCGTAGTCACAATCTCGTGTACCTCCTTTGGTCTGGCCGTCATACGGACGAATCCTGCGCTAGCGAAACTCCTGGACACCCCCGTATCCACCGTAGCGTCCACCCATTGACTTCCGATCAGTACGGTGGCTGTGATCAGGCCATTGTGTAATCTTAGTGGAGCGTTTCTTGTGGCTGGGTCGTCGGATCGTACGTCTCCACCGCTCCCGGCCTTCGGCGGAGACGTTGCTCGTTTCCCTCGTCTACAACAGTCGATGCTTAGGATACCCCGGCGACCGCAATCCCAACCAAAATCCAGCCGAGGATTCGGACAATCCCGCCGGAAATGTCAGACCTCACCACATCGGCCAAGTGCTCGGTGTACGTCAATATTCGGCGTTAGTTGCCCGATCATGCGATGGGTAGCGCCTCCTCCTGTTTTAGGTAAACTGGGATTCTGGAAGGGATTCGGTGTTCGGCGAGGGTCAAGGCCGTCACGATTCACGTCCCCTGTTCTAGGAGCCATAACGCGACTCGATTCCAGCCGCTTCACACTTTCATACTCGATGGCCATCTGCGTTAACTGTGCTAACGTCGTTAAGTCATGCCGCCGTATATATAATCGATATTCCGGTGCCATATTCTCATACACCCGGTAGACTTCTTCCTCCATACTATACCCTGCCTGTTGCATTTTTGTTCTCAGCTCTACTAAATAGTTCTTGAACGTTTCGTTTATGCCTTGAACTTGGGCTCTGATCTCGTCTTCTAGTCGTTCGAAATAACGGGCGGGCAAGGAGAAATTTAGGAATTCTTGACGGAACGTTGTTCAAGACGCAGTCTGCAGACGACTCGTGCGGAACCAACGTGCTGCCCGACCTTCCAAAATCTCAGACATGGCACGAGGAACTTCTTCGGGGTTGACTCCGTAAGTCGCTCTCTTTTCCTCAAGCACTGCGATCAAGGCTAGCGGATCAGATTCTCCGTTTAAGCGCAAGTTCCATTTCTGCATGCGCTCAGGTAAAATATGTCGAGAGGCGGTCACGGGGACTTCTATTCCCGGCAGATCTGTGACGCAAATGCCCCCAGAAGACGGACCCACATTATCTTGTGGTGCACCAGGATGGGAGCCCCGCTGCATGGCAAGTCTTCCAGACATCGAGGTGCCAGGCATCGATTCGGTGTTCAATTGGTTAACTGCGGGAACTTCGTGGCCCTTTATTAGTCCTACGCCTTTGCCTTGTCGGTTGGGGCTTCGGGCCCGAGAACTGTAATGATCCTGCAATTGTGCGAGGCGTTTCCATACTGAATCTGGGTACCACCCTGTGCTTACTAGCGTGGCGAACGCCTTTTGTGTTTCGGCCACGGTGCCTTCGGCGCTAAATCCAAATTCCAGTGCGGCCAATTTATCTTTGCGGCGCGCGTAGATCCATCGAACGCCAACGCCCGGATTTTTAGTCAAATCAGTTTCTTCGTACTCACCATCGGACTCCTTCGGATCAGCCATACTTCGTCGGGATAGGGCGCGCTTCCTCTTATTAACCGGTGGCGGGCTACTTTCCTGTCCTGTCTCCTCTGTCCTTTAATGATGTCTATCCGTTGGTCTACACTCACTGTTCGTAATACTCCTCCGTTGTGATCCTAGCTATCCTCGGTTCAGGTCGAAGCTTGACTCTTCAAGATAACGTCTTTATTTCAGTGGTTCTTAAGGCCACTATGATGTTCTTCTCTAGCTAGCCTAGCTAGCTAGTCAATGTCCCTGTTCGGGCGCCATTTTTAAGGATGCTCTCTGGCCAATATACAATTCTCAGTCGGGTTTAGGAGTCTTTACAAAAATATTTGTAAGTCACTGAGACACTGGGCTAAAAAGTTATATTCACCTTTCGTGAACATGGATTTTCGACGACTAAGATAGTTGTCTTCGAACGTCTTCCGCCCCTTTTCGAAATCAGAGGAGGACTTTTGGGGAGTTTTAGAGTAGGGATGATATCCGCACACTCTGGATCCACCTAAATGGTGTAGTTACGTTTTTCTCCTTTTCCCTGTTTTCTTACTTTTTTTTTGGGATTTTTAGTATTTTTGCAGTATGTTAGTGTCAATGATAAATATCAGTTGCCCACACCTGATTTCACGCAGGGGGGTTGCCACCCCTGGCGAATGGTCCGGACCCAACTAAAGACTTTAATTTTAACCAACTTAAACATATTTTAATCCTTGACTTCTTGGTACCTTTTCCTTAAAGAATATAAACTGAAAACTACAATAGAAAATAACAAAAGAAAGGAATATAAACTAAAGACTATAATAAAAAATAACAAAAGAATAGCGTCCGATCGCTTAGGATGCTGTGGCTTCCTTCTCCCTGTTACATACTTTTGCACGAATACAATATACCCTTTTACTCTACGAGTAACGGGTATAATAAGGAGAAAACAAAGAACGTGTCTTGTCAACTTTCAGTCATAGACTAATCCAGGGATTAAGCCTCCAATGCAATATATAGTGTGAGGTATTACCTGATAGGTACAAACAGGTAAAGAGTTTATCAAACGCCTTAAAAAGTGAAACCCCAACCTTAGGTAGAATTACGCAGGTGTTCAAATTAAATTCCAGCCTACCTGTAGGAGACTGCAAGCTTATATTTTTCTGTCAACGAATGCCTACCTGTATGCACCTGCTAAATTAGAGGACAGTTATATGTTGTTTTGATTCTACATACTACTATATGTACCTGTACATGTATACCTGCATAATTTACCTTTGCATACTACCTGAAGGTAACGCCTCGGGTTTTCAATATTTTTGATAACTAATTGCCAGGCAAAACATATAAAAATTTTAAAATAAAATCCCCATTTGACAATCAATAATAACATAAAAAACGTTTCCCATGAATAGAGTTGGTCATTTCACAAGGTAGCGCCATATGCAATTTCTTGGACCATGACTTTTTTCCCTTTTTTGGCTCTTAAAACCGCGGACGCAGCTACAACTTTCGTAATATCAAGAAGAAAGTCCAAATAACGTTTTACGGAAGTATAAAAAATAGTATTAAATGGTTTTTTTTTATTTTCCATCAAAGTTGAAAAATATGGAAAAAATGGACGTTTCGCAAATAACGCATAACTAAGAGATGCGGATGGCAAACTGCCATATGTTTTACTTTTTTTACTCTTAACTAACACACCAATCCGTGGAAAAAAGATGCAAAGCGATTCGATGCCTAGTTTTTAAGAAAAACCCCCCGGAAGTGCAAAAAATTACCTAAAAACGGTGTGTTTTTTTAAGTGAAAAATTGTTCAACTTTGAAAGGGCATATCTTTTACAACAATTTTTTGATGTGAAAAAGGGTTACATATTTGTAATAGTGGATCAATTACCTGTCGATTGGTATGGGTCGCAACTTTCTAGGACAAAGTCGAAAAAGTGATTTATTGCACGTTTTTTGGCCCAAGGCGCCACTGTGCGACGTCCCTCCGCACTGTATCCGTGTTCCCATTGTGGCCAAGAAATCCATGCCTAAGATGACGCAGTCCAACATGGTAGGCATGACCAGCAGTGGCATCACTACCCGCGTGCCAGCCAATTCCACTTGGGTTCGCCATAACTCTTTCACCTCTAAGTTGGATCGGTCGGCCAACGCTATCGTAGTCACAATCTCGTGTACCTCCTTTGGTCTGGCCGTCATACGGACGAATCCTGCGCTAGCGAAACTCCTGGACACCCCCGTATCCACCGTAGGGTCCACCCATTGACTTCCGATCAGTACGGTGGCTGTGATCAGGCCATTGTGTAATCTTAGTGGAGCGTTTCTTGTGGCTGGGTCGTCGGATCGTACGTCTCCACCGCTCCCGGCCTTCGGCGGAGACGTTGCTCGTTTCCCTCGTCTACAACAGTCGATGCTTAGGATACCCCGGCGACCGCAATCCCAACCAAAATCCAGCCGAGGATTAGGACAATCCCGCCGGAAATGTCAGACCTCACCACATCGGCCAAGTGCTCGGTGTACGTCAATATTCGGCGTTAGTTGCCCGATCATGCGATGGGTAGCGCCTCCTCCTGTTTTAGGTAAACTGGGATTCTGGAAGGGATTCGGTGTTCGTCGAGGGTCAAGGCCGTCACGATTCACGTCCCCTGTTCTAGGAGCCATAACGCGACTCGATTCCAGCCGCTTTACATTTTCATACTCGATGGCCATCTGCGTTAACTGTGCTAACGTCGTGAAGTCATGCCGCCGTATATATAATCGATATTCCGGTGCCATATTCTCATACACCCGGTAGACTTCTTCCTCCATACTATACCCTGCCTGTTGCATTTTTGT
This sequence comes from Drosophila pseudotakahashii, assembly GCA_035046095.1. Classification (NCBI taxonomy): domain Eukaryota; kingdom Metazoa; phylum Arthropoda; class Insecta; order Diptera; family Drosophilidae; genus Drosophila; species Drosophila pseudotakahashii. The sequence goes on from JAWNOE010000276.1 coordinate 342,575, forward strand.
TCTCAACTCTACTAAATAGTTCTTGAACGTTTCGTTTATGCCTTGAACTTGGGCTCTGATCTCGTCTTCTAGTCGTTCGAAATAACGGGCGGGCAAGGAGAAATTTAGGAATTCTTGACGGAACGTTGTTCAAGACGCAGTCTGCAGACGACTCGTGCGGAACCAACGTGCTGCCCGACCTTCCAAAATCTCAGACATGGCACGAGGAACTTCTTCGGGGTTGACTCCGTAAGTCGCTCTCTTTTCCTCAAGCACTGCGATCAAGGCTAGCGGATCAGATTCTCCGTTTAAGCGCAAGTTCCATTTCTGCATGCGCTCAGGTAAAATATGTCGAGAGGCGGTCACGGGGACTTCTATTCCCGGCAGATCTGTGACGGAAATGCCTCCAGAAGACGGACCCACATTATCTTGTGGTGCACCAGGATGGGAGCCCCGCTGCATGGCAAGTCTTCCAGATATCGAGGTGCCAGGCATCGATTCGGTGTTCAATTGGTTAACTGGGGGAACTTCGTGTCCCTTTATTAGTCCTACGCCTTTGCCTTGTCGGTTGGGGCTTCGGGCCCGAGAACTGTAATGATCCTGCAATTGTGCGAGGCGTTTCCATACTGAATCTGGGTACCACCCTGTGCTTACTAGCGTGGCAAACGCCTTTTGTGTTTCGGCCACGGTGCCTTCGGCGCTAAATCCAAATTCCAGTGCGGCCAATTTATCTTTGCGGCGCGCGTAGATCCATCGAACGCCAACGCCCGGATTTTTAGTCAAATCAGTTTCTTCGTACTCACCATCGGACTCCTTCGGATCAGCCATACTTCGTCGGGATAGGGCGCGCTTCCTCTTATTAACCGGTGGCGGGCTACTTTCCTGTCCTGTCTCCTCTGTCCTTTAATGATGTCTATCCGTTGGTCTACACTCACTGTTCGTAATACTCCTCCGTTGTGATCCTAGCTATCCTCGGTTCAGGTCGAAGCTTGACTCTTCAAGATAACGTCTTTATTTCAGTGGTTCTTAAGGCCACTATGATGTTCTTCTCTAGCTAGCCTAGCTAGCTAGTCAATGTCCCTGTTCGGGCGCCATTTTTAAGGATGCTCTCTGGCCAATATACAATTCTCAGTCGGGTTTAGGAGTCTTTACAAAAATATTTGTAAGTCACTGAGACACTGGGCTAAAAAGTTATATTCACCTTTCGTGAACATGGATTTTCGACGACTAAGATAGTTGTCTTCGAACGTCTTCCGCCCCTTTTCGAAATCAGAGGAGGACTTTTGGGGAGTTTTAGAGTAGGGATGATATCCGCACACTCTGGATCCACCTAAATGGTGTAGTTACGTTTTTCTCCTTTTCCCTGTTTTCTTACTTTTTTTGGGATTTTTAGTATTTTTGCAGTATGTTAGTGTCAATGATAAATATCAGTTGGCCACACCTGATTTCACGCAGGGGGGTTGCCACCCCTGGCGAATGGTCCGGACCCAACTAAAGACTTTAATTTTAACCAACTTAAACATATTTTAATCCTTGACTTCTTGGTACCTTTTCCTTAAAGAATATAAACTGAAAACTACAATAGAAAATAACAAAAGAAAGGAATATAAACTAAAGACTATAATAAAAAATAACAAAAGAATAGCGTCCGATCGCTTAGGATGCTGTGGCTTCCTTCTCCCTGTTACATACTTTTGCACGAATACAATATACCCTTTTACTCTACGAGTAACGGGTATAATAAGGAGAAAACAAAGAACGTGTCTTGTCAACTTTCAGTCATAGACTAATCCAGGGATTAAGCCTCCAATGCAATATATAGTGTGAGGTATTACCTGATAGGTACAAACAGGTAAAGAGTTTATCAAACGCCTTAAAAAGTGAAACCCCAACCTTAGGTAGAATTACGCAGGTGTTCAAATTAAATTCCAGCCTACCTGTAGGAGACTGCAAGCTTATATTTTTCTGTCAACGAATGCCTACCTGTATGCACCTGCTAAATTAGAGGACAGTTATATGTTGTTTTGATTCTACATACTACTATATGTACCTGTACATGTATACCTGCATAATTTACCTTTGCATACTACCTGAAGGTAACGCCTCGGGTTTTCAATATTTTTGATAACTAATTGCCAGGCAAAACATATAAAAATGTTAAAATAAAATCCCCATTTGACAATCAATAATAACATAAAAAACGTTTCCCATGAATAGAGTTGGTCATTTCACAAGGTAGCGCCATATGTAATTTCTTGGACCATGACTTTTTTCCCTTTTTTGGCTCTTAAAACCGCGGACGCAGCTACAACTTTCGTAATATCAAGAAGAAAGTCCAAATAACGTTTTACGGAAGTATAAAAAATAGTATTAAATGGTTTTTTTTTATTTTCCATCAAAGTTGAAAAATATGGAAAAAATGGACGTTTCGCAAATAACGCATAACTAAGAGATGCGGATGGCAAACTGCCATATGTTTTACTTTTTTTACTCTTAACTAACACACCAATCCGTGGAAAAAAGATGCAAAGCGATTCGATGCCTAGTTTTTAAGAAAAACCCCCCGGAAGTGCAAAAAATTACCTAAAAACGGTGTGTTTTTTTAAGTGAAAAATTGTTCAACTTTGAAAGGGCATATCTTTTACAACAATTTTTTGATTTGAAAAAGGGTTACATATTTGTAATAGTGGATCAATTACCTGTCGATTGGTATGGGTCGCAACTTTCTAGGACAAAGTCGAAAAAGTGATTTATTGCACGTTTTTTGGCCCAAGGCGCCACTGTGCGACGTCCCTCCGCACTGTATCCGTGTTCCCATTGTGGCCAAGAAATCCATGCCTAAGATGACGCAGTCCAACATGGTAGGCATGACCAGCAGTGGCATCACTACCCGCGTGCCAGCCAATTCCACTTGGGTTCGCCATAACTCTTTCACCTCTAAGTTGGATCGGTCGGCCAACGCTATCGTAGTCACAATCTCGTGTACCTCCTTTGGTCTGGCCGTCATACGGACGAATCCTGCGCTAGCGAAACTCCTGGACACCCCCGTATCCACCGTAGCGTCCACCCATTGACTTCCGATCAGTACGGTGGCTGTGATCAGGCCATTGTGTAATCTTAGTGGAGCGTTTCTTGTGGCTGGGTCGTCGGATCGTACGTCTCCACCGCTCCCGGCCTTCGGCGGAGACGTTGCTCGTTTCCCTCGTCTACAACAGTCGATGCTTAGGATACCCCGGCGACCGCAATCCCAACCAAAATCCAGCCGAGGATTCGGACAATCCCGCCGGAAATGTCAGACCTCACCACATCGGCCAAGTGCTCGGTGTACGTCAATATTCGGCGTTAGTTGCCCGATCATGCGATGGGTAGCGCCTCCTCCTGTTTTAGGTAAACTGGGATTCTGGAAGGGATTCGGTGTTCGTCGAGGGTCAAGGCCGTCACGATTCACGTCCCCTGTTCTAGGAGCCATAACGCGACTCGATTCCAGCCGCTTTACATTTTCATACTCGATGGCCATCTGCGTTAACTGTGCTAACGTCGTGAAGTCATGCCGCCGTATATATAATCGATATTCCGGTGCCATATTCTCATACACCCGGTAGACTTCTTCCTCCATACTATACCCTGCCTGTTGCATTTTTGTTCTCAACTCTACTAAATAGTTCTTGAACGTTTCGTTTATGCCTTGAACTTGGGCTCTGATCTCGTCTTCTAGTCGTTCGAAATAACGGGCGGGCAAGGAGAAATTTAGGAATTCTTGACGGAACGTTGTTCAAGACGCAGTCTGCAGACGACTCGTGCGGAACCAACGTGCTGCCCGACCTTCCAAAATCTCAGACATGGCACGAGGAACTTCTTCGGGGTTGACTCCGTAAGTCGCTCTCTTTTCCTCAAGCACTGCGATCAAGGCTAGCGGATCAGATTCTCCGTTTAAGCGCAAGTTCCATTTCTGCATGCGCTCAGGTAAAATATGTCGAGAGGCGGTCACGGGGACTTCTATTCCCGGCAGATCTGTGACGGAAATGCCTCCAGAAGACGGACCCACATTATCTTGTGGTGCACCAGGATGGGAGCCCCGCTGCATGGCAAGTCTTCCAGATATCGAGGTGCCAGGCATCGATTCGGTGTTCAATTGGTTAACTGGGGGAACTTCGTGTCCCTTTATTAGTCCTACGCCTTTGCCTTGTCGGTTGGGGCTTCGGGCCCGAGAACTGTAATGATCCTGCAATTGTGCGAGGCGTTTCCATACTGAATCTGGGTACCACCCTGTGCTTACTAGCGTGGCGAACGCCTTTTGTGTTTCGGCCACGGTGCCTTCGGCGCTAAATCCAAATTCCAGTGCGGCCAATTTATCTTTGCGGCGCGCGTAGATCCATCGAACGCCAACGCCCGGATTTTTAGTCAAATCAGTTTCTTCGTACTCACCATCGGACTCCTTCGGATCAGCCATACTTCGTCGGGATAGGGCGCGCTTCCTCTTATTAACCGGTGGCGGGCTACTTTCCTGTCCTGTCTCCTCTGTCCTTTAATGATGTCTATCCGTTGGTCTACACTCACTGTTCGTAATACTCCTCCGTTGTGATCCTAGCTATCCTCGGTTCAGGTCGAAGCTTGACTCTTCAAGATAACGTGTTTATTTCAGTGGTTCTTAAGGCCACTATGATGTTCTTCTCTAGCTAGCCTAGCTAGCTAGTCAATGTCCCTGTTCGGGCGCCATTTTTAAGGATGCTCTCTGGCCAATATACAATTCTCAGTCGGGTTTAGGAGTCTTTACAAAAATATTTGTAAGTCACTGAGACACTGGGCTAAAAAATTATATTCACCTTTCGTGAACATGGATTTTCGACGACTAAGATAGTTGTCTTCGAACGTCTTCCGCCCCTTTTCGAAATCAGAGGAGGACTTTTGGGGAGTTTTAGAGTAGGGATGATATCCGCACACTCTGGATCCACCTAAACGGTGTACTCTTCGTCCTCGCGATCATGCTTTACACAGAAAATTCCACGGGCTGGACCTTCGGGCGAGGCCGCAGCCGGACTACTTTAACTACCAGGTTAAACGGGCGTGGAAGGACCTAACCTTTTCACTAATCACCTGATTAAATAACGGACATGGAAGGATCTAACCTTTCTACTAATCACCTGATTAAACAACGGACATGAAAGGATCTAGCCTTTCCACTATCTACCAGACGAAACAAGGGGGCGGAAGGATCTAGCCTTTCCAATAATTTACACCAAGATCGTTTTCGTTATTATTTGCGCAATTGATTCACTTGTTTTAATCTATCCGATTCACTGCACCGTCTTTGTCGTTTATTTCACTAACCTTCTTCTACCTGTTGATTCACTTATCGACTTTACCGTATTTTTTCCTTCCGCGCGCGTGACCACTTCGATCGAGAACCCCAAGCCAAGAGAGCGAACCTTCTCGTACTGTGTCCGCGTTACGTTTTTCTCCTTTTCCCTGTTTTCTTACTTTTTTTGGGATTTTTAGTATTTTTGCAGTATGTTAGTGTCCATGATAAATATCAGTTGCCCACACCTGATTTCACGCAGCGGGGTTGCCACCCCTGGCGAATGGTCCGGACCCAACTAAAGACTTTAATTTTAACCAACTTAAACATATTTTAATCCTTGACTTCTTGGTACCTTTTCCTTAAAGAATATAAACTGAAAACTACAATAGAAAATAACAAAAGAAAGGAATATAAACTAAAGACTATAATAAAAAATAACAAAAGAATAGCGTCCGATCGCTTAGGATGCTGTGGCGTCCCGGTCGTTAGAGTGGGTCGTCACAATTTCCAGGAAAAGTATCAATTTCTTTTATCGTTGGGTCATTTCAACTAGTTTTCACGGAATGGCTTCAACAAAACGATTATAAAACAAACCTCAAAACAAGGAATTCCTTATGCGTCGTAAATGTTGTAGCAGTACGAGCAGTACAAACGATAGAGGATTTCCACGGCAAACTGACGCAAAACAAGGAACAAAGACAATGCGTTCTTCAATGCGTTGAGCATCACAGAAAAACATATCCCAATAAGAATTTTGGGGACAATTATATTGCTTTGTTTGTTTTTAATTACACTGTGCAGCATTTTTAGAGCTTTTTAAATTTACCTCGATGGATGCTATATTTTTAGATTCGTTACGAATTCCCAAGTTAAACTGCGTTTTCCAAAAAGTTCCCTGACGCAAGGATTCTTAGCAAAAGGACCTCAAAGTTCGAAATATGCTGAAATTGGCCAACTTTCCAGAGATCTCAGAGGCAAACGGATGCATGGTTTGATTCGATGTTAAAGTTTTTTAAAAGATACACTCTTTATTTTTCAAACCCTATACTTAGAATAATTTTTGGATTTTTTTAAAGGCAGAAACAAATTCTAGAAAACATAGTCAAAAAACATAAAAGTATACAGCTGCGGGGCTGCCGCCCTGTGTTTTAAAAAGTTTGATGTTGTAACTTTTTTTATTGTAACTTTTTTTTATAATAGTAACATTATAATCAATACAATATTACCAGGAAAAGATCAATTACAACAACAAACTTTTAAATTCACCTGAATGTGTATTATGACTAAGAAAACAAACTAAAGTACAAATTTAGGTTTCGACTTGGGATCTAAACTTGTTATAAAACCCTAGCAAATGTTTTTTTTGCCACGATACACTCTTATGAAGGTCACCCCATGTTACTTCTTTTAAAAATATGTAAATAAATAAACTCAGCCTACAACAATTCCACCATCCTGCGACTTGAATCCCCTGATCCTCAGATTCGTAAGGCATAAGTTAAGGCTATTTACAAAACTCTCATCTTACTACAAAGTTAAATTATCTTATGTTTTACAATGATTTCGTTTTCCCTATCCATGGTTAAATATTTTGAGCACTCCAGACGCCCCTGTACGGATTTCGCGACACTTGAAAACCTTCAACATCCTGCAACAAGAACCTGTCGTTCCGAAGCACTTTGGCTATAACATATGGTCCTTTATTTTTGGGGATCAACTTTCATGCAACCCCTGCTGTGCTATCAACATTTTTTACCATGACGTAATCCCCCCTTGCGTAGTTCCTGGCATTTTTCTTTGTTTTGTCAAAATAAGTTTTATTGCATGCCTGAGCTTGATTTTGATTATCTATTGCTTTTAGTCGAATTTCCTTTAAACTTTCTGTAACAATCGTATCTTTTATTTCTTAGAATTTTTCTCTAAGCTCATCTACAATCTCTCCTTTTTGTTGGACACCTAAAAGCATTTTGCTCGGGATCTGTTTAATGCTTCTGTGTACAGTGTTATTAAGGGCATATTCTACTTGCTCAATTACTGTGTCCCAATGTGCCCATAGGCCCAATGCTCCTGTTTATACGTTCCACCTGTCCGTTAGCTTGTGGAGACCCTGTTGCAATCTTCACGTTGTTTATGTTCAACTACTACCTCTGTCTGCCACGATCGATTTTGGTGTGCTATAAGCCCTGAGTAGTCGCTTAATGCTTTTACAACTTATTTTGTATTTGTCGTCTTAGTTGTGTAAAGTCTTACAAATTTAGTTAATCCGTCTACAATCAAAAAGATGTGTTTGTTTGCTCTTCCTTTATCCACCGGTCCGTAGTGATCGATATGCAGTAACTCGAATGCTTATCCCCTTTCGGTATACTATGCAGAAAACCTTCTGATTTCCCTGATTTGGAGGAAATGAAACATTTATTTATGTAAAATATGACTTTCCATTTCATCAGAAACATAAAATAAAAGTCTGTCGTCGTTTGATTTTCTGTACACGACCCCGTTTCTCATTTCAAACATTTTAAGCTGATTATTCTCTAGTTGGCCCCGAACTTGTAAAATGTTTGAATCCTTTGATTGACAAATTAATAGATTATCTCCAAACTATTGGCCTCAACGGTCAATACATGACACCTACTTAGAGCATCTACGTGCTGCATTTTATTTCCCGATCGGTGAACTACTTCGTAATCAAAATTTTGAAGTTCGAGTGCCCACCGGGCAGTTCTAGGGTTTAGGTCAACCCTATTTAAAGTGAGGGTTAACGAATTGCAATCGGTTAATATCTTAAAATTCCTTTCATGAAGGTAAATTCGAAATCTACGAAGGGCGTATATGATAGCCAATGTTTCTAGCTCAAAGCTGTGGTACTTGGACTCAGTCTCTGTCGTTCGCTTTGAGAAATAGAACACGGGATAAAGTTTTCCATCACCTTTCGCTTGCATCGCAATGCAACTCGACATCGTCTTTGTGATCATAAATAGCAAAGACAAGAGACTCAGTAAGTTTTTTCTTAAGACTTAAAAAACTCTTTCTCTTTAAACGTGAAATCCTTGCATTTCCTTAACATATAGTACAGTGGCTTGGCTAATACAGAAAAATCTTTCATAAAGCGTCTGAAATATGAGCAACGACCCAAAAAGCTTTGAACGTTGTGAACTTTTTCTGGAATCGGAAAGTTTCTAATAGCATCAAGACCTCTATCATCTGCTCTAATTCCTTCTTTAGTTATGAACCAAAAACAAGAGAGAACGCTATAGTCGAGTACTTCGACTATTAGATACCCGTTACTCAGCTAAAGGGAGTGGGAGAGAGATTAATATATGCACACGTCTAAGCTATTAGCGCCATTTAGTGGCTGTTTCATTTTTTGCTCATAACTTTTTAATGGATTGTCCGATTTGAAAAATTTCTTCTACAATTCGATAGATATTGATAGTCACAATAAAACTGCATTTTTACTTTTCCAAAATATTTAAAGGTGTGGGCGCCAGACACCATTCAAAAAATGGTTTAGGGCGATTGAGGGCGTAAGAGGGGGCGTGGCACCTTTTTAAAATAAACTTGCGCTGCGTAGGAACTCCAAGAATATACATGCAAAATGCCAATCCTCTAGCTTTTATAGTTTCCGAGATCTCAGACGGACAGACGGACATGGCTAGTTCGACTCGGCTAGTGATCCTGATCAAGAATATATATACTTTATAGGGTCGGAAAAGCTTCCTTCTCCCTGTTACATACTTTTTCACGAATACAATATACCCTTTTACTCTACGAGTAACGGGTATAATGACGTCATGCGTCTATAAAGTTTTATAAAATTGATACAATTATATATACATACGTATGTACTTTGTACAGCCCAAAACATTTTAAAAGCGTGTTAAAAATTTCTGCTTTCATGACAATACACACTATTAATTTTACAGCTTTGAACCTTAATGATTTAACGAGTTAAATTTATTTGAATTAAAGTTTAAATTTAACGTTTAAATTCTTAGTGACCATGCCATCTTATCCAAACAAATCCCAGTAAATGTATATATATTTGTCCCTTTCTAAGCCTCTAATGAATGCTCTAATAAATGAGCAGAAAAATGTCGTGGAATAACCGCATTACGAAAGGTTGAAAAACGGCTGACGCGTTTTTAATTCCCATGGGCATCCTCAAAAATTCAAACTGTCCTAAAGGAGTCACAAAAGACGTATACTTTATCGAATCATCGCTCACGAATACGTGGAAATATCCATTTTACTGATCGAGCTTTGAAAATAATCTTTTATTGACTAGCTTGTCCAAGAGGTCGTCTATTAGAGGCAGAGGATAGTTGTCTTTTACTAGAACCTTATTTAGCTTACCTTAGATCTCCCGTTTTTTTCTTTACCAATACGATTGGGGAGGCATATTCCGAGTCACTATTTCTTATAATACCTTTATCTAGGTATTCGTCTAACATTTTTTTGAGCTGATCCTTTTCACTATATGATAGCCGCCTAGGTGAACAACGGCTTCGATTTTTCTATGTTCATTTTCATTTCACATCTGGTAAAAGGTATTTCTGGTCTTTTTGCAGTATCGTATAACGTATTAAACATTTTGACAAACCTGCACTTGGTCTCGTAGTCAATTTCATTACCACAGCTATGTTCCTGGAATTGATTATCAACTACGTTGATGCTTAACATATCCTCATTAAATGTTTCTTCTAAAACGCTCGTTTTTAGATTTTCGGTTTGTTTTCCTAACAGTTGATTCTTAAAAGTTTTATTTCCTAACAGTCGGTTCTTAACAGTCTCTTCTCCTAACAGTTGCTCCTTAACAGTCTCATTTCCTAAAAGTCTCTTCTTCTATCAGTTTGTTCTTAATAGTCTCTTCTTCTACCAATCGTTCCTTAACAGTCTCATTCTTAGTTAAATGTCCTAGGCAATCCGTAGAAAAATCTGATAACTCAGCCATTGCATGTCGTTGACCCTTCGTCCCACACAACAGGTTCAAGTTGCAGGTGTGAGAGAGGGAGTTATTTTTTTTAATATTACAATTACTATCCTTAAAAGTGTCAAGGGTGCCTAGATTAATGCTTAATCCATAAACATCCATGAAATCCCTTCCCAGAATTGCATCATGACTCATGGACTCATCAGCGACAATTATTAAATCAAAATGAATCTTTATTTCTTTCTTTATAATAAAGCACAACGTTTTTCCTTTTACATGAAGTTGGCTCTTATTTATTCCATAATATGGAGTGTTAACTTTAATAATATATATTCCATAGGGGACTTTGGATAGTTTTATAAAAGGTATCGCGCTGCTCGAGTCTATGAGACATTCTGCAATGATTGGCCGAGTCGAACTAGCCATGTCCGTCTGTCCGTCTGTCCGTCCGTATGAACGCTGAGATCTCGGAAACTATAAAAGCTAGAGGATTGACATTTTGCATGCATATTCTTGGAGTTCCTACGCAGCGCAAGTTTATTTCAAAATGGTGCCACGCCCCGTCTAACGCCCTCAATCGCCATTAACCATTTTTTGAAAGGGGTCTGGCGCCCACACCATTAAAGATTTTGGTAAAATAATAATGCAGTTTTATTGTGATTATCAATACCTATCGAAATGTAGAAGAAATTTTTCAAATCGGACCATTCGTTAAAAAGTTATGTCTGATCAAAGATTTTATATATCTATCTCCCTCGCACTCCCTTAGCTGAGTAACGGGTATCTGATAGTCGGGGCACCCGACTATAGCGTTCTCTCTTGTTCACTGTTAAAATGGAGCGCTCAGATAGCCAATCCTAACAGTTCATGATGTGTTAGAAAAAGAAAGAACCCTTTTTTGGCTTGTGCTTAGCACATAGGCGCACTTAAAATTTATAGAGAGGGTCATATAATTTAAATTTTTGCTCAAATAGGTCGTAATATGGGGGATATACGATTAAAGTAAAAATTCAAAGTTCCTGGTTTTAAAATGATCTCAAAAAAATTATCAAAATGTGTACTAAAAAGAGTTTTTTAAACCAAAATTGAAATCATATTTGTGAATTTAAACCCTCTACCCCCTTGCCACACCACGGTCAATCTTGTGCTTGTTTCTTTCTCTCTTTAGGCAAGCTCTCTCAGAGAGATCATTGTGCGCTTGATCGTCCCCATTTTTTACACTTGTTACTGTCCAAACGCTCATTATCATTATATCCTTCTCACTTTCATAAAACGAATTGTGGCAAAGAAGAGCAAATGTATTTTTTAGTATAGCCTACTTCTAACTTGCGATCTCATCCTTGTCGAATCAATAAAAATTAAAAACATATAATAAATGAATGTAATCCATGTGAAAGTCGCGAATCTTTGTACTTGCTTTCAGTTAGCGCACAAATATAATTGTTTGTAAATTGGAATTTGTTTTTTCAAATTTTCAAGTTTTGAATGTAATGAAAACTTGTGTACAAACACGCAAAGATTGCCATCCCATGCAAAAGTAGCGAAGTAACTTATTTTTCCAGGTTCCGCATATGAACGATAATTATTAGTTTTAAACTTTACAAATAACTTAGAAAGATTGAGCATTGACTGAAAGGAAGGTAATCATTTTATTTGTATTTAAACACATCATCTACTTTCAAATAGAAACACACATACACACAATACAAATCAAAACATATCCAAATATACATACCTACATGCAAACATATCTGAAGAAGTAACGTATTTGATTGCTTACAGATCAAACTTCCGTACTTGGCAGAAATTCGAATCGTTAGATTTTGCCTTTGCTTACAGAATTTGTAGTAAGATTGTCTATTTTTTTCCGTGGCGGAAATTAAATAGGGCTCTTACTTTTGCTACAAAATGAAAAATACTTTTTGAAAAATAAAACCTAAGTATTTGATCCACAGATCTGACTATTGATCGAAATTCATATTGATCGGAGCAGCAGTGTAAGATTTTAAAATCCAAAACAAATTTAAACTAAACCCCCTCCCCCTTAACAGTTTTCTTGGCTGTTGCTCTCTCGGCGGTCGCTCTCTTGGCATCCTCTCTGGGTTTCGCTCTCTCGGCAGGCTCCCGCAAAATGAGACGCAATAACTTAGAAAACCTAAATAAATTCTTTAAAAATACTAAAAAAAATGTTAAAATCTTGAAAAATTAAACTTAAGCATTTGGGCCATAGAATAACTAATGATCCAAAAATCATTTTGATCGGAGCAGCGGTTTGGATTTTTTAAATCGAAAAGTTAACTTTAAATGTAGCCCCCAAATTATGGGGGATATCGAAATTTCATTTAGAAATCTAAATAGGCCTTTTCAATACCTAAAATTCTGCAAATTCCATATTTCAAAATTCCAACCACTTTAGAAGTTAAGCAATCAAATAGACCAAATTTTGAGCTTCCAAATATTAATGTTGGAGCTGATTGGGGCCACTGGGAGGACATGTCGGATCTTAGTGGGCGTTTAGATCCCCAATGAAATACTGTGCAAAAATTTGGATGTTCTAGCTCTTACGGTTTGGGCTGTAGTCGTATCCCCTTAAAAATCGGTCTTTCATTTTATAATCTTTAGAGATTGTTTCTTATTTATATATATTTGTGCAAATAAAAGATCCATAATGTTAACTACTAAAGTTATTGCTAAAACCTATGAAAAGGGTTCCCATTTCAAGAGTCTATCCGAATATATTTTAATGATATCTGTATATGAATTCAAACAAAAATATATGGATTTATACAATCTAGATTTTTTTCCGATTAGCCATTGCTAACACTAACACTAACACTCAGAAAGCGATTTTTATATCTACCCTTCCGTTTAGCAAGGTATATTCTGCCATTGAAGAAAATAAATTTCTAGGTAGAATTATGAAGTTTGTAATTGCTCGTACATAATATGTTTCGGAATTAAATATTTACTTTCATCGATTATTTTAAAGAATATTATCTTAATAAGTAGTGTAAAACCGTACTAAGGAATATACTATTATTATACCCTTGCAAGGGTATTATAATTTCAGCCAGAAGTTTGTAACGCAGTGAAGGAGGCGTTTCCCACCACATAAAATATATATATTTTTGATCAGCACCAATAGCCGAGTCCATCTAGCCATGTCCGTCTGTCCGTTCCTATGCGAGCTAGTCTCTCAGTTTTAAAGCTATCGCGATGAAACTTTCCCAAAAGTCGTATTTCTATTGCAGGTAGTACATATGTTGGAGCGAGCCGGATCGGACCACTATATCTTAAGGCTCCCATAGGAATAATCAAACAAATATAAGAAAATTCATTGTAACTTTGTAGGAAGTGGGCGTTTTGATTTTTGACAACTTAAAAACAACATTTTAAATAGTCACGCAGAATATGGAACCCCTGGATCTGCACCGATAGAGTAAGCATTAAAATATAGGTATTTACTTTATCTGCAAGGGTATATAAGCTTCGGCTGCCCGAAGCTAGCTTCCTTTCTTGTTTTTATCTTATACTTAAATTTTATTATTAAGTACTTTTAAATGCTTATATTTTTAGATTACACTTTAAATATTAAGTACTTCTAATTTACCTATACTTGTAATAATGTTAAGCATTTATATAATAATTGCATGTTATTTAAATTTAATTCTAACTGATTAGCTTAACTACAATTAATGAATTTTAATTATTATCAGACATTTCATATTAGTAAGCACTAAATTTTTAATTTACTTTATTATCCTTTAACTAGCTATACCCGGCGCGACTTCGTTCGCTTAAAATTAGCTGGAGTACGGTTATCAAGACTTTCCCATTTCCACACCACCCCTGAGGTAGAGAAATCGGCGCGTTTTTTTAAAGTGGTATCTCCATTTAGACCTATTCCACTGAAACTGTTTAAGTTAAATAATGTAAATTAATATGATTACTTTAAAACCTCTGTGTAAACAACATTTTTAGAAGATCCTTCAGGAGCGAGAATAATAAGGCTACTGGCAGAGCTAACTCTAGAGCATGCGACATAAAATTGTCCATGAGAAAAGCAATCTTCTCTAAGATCTAGTCCAGCCAGCTTCCAAGTCTGCCACTGCGATTAATTTATAGTTATTGCAAAGCAAACTTTTAGAGGGAATTGTAGCCTCTTAAACTGAAACGGCAGACCGGACGGTATTAATAGGATCCTGTTTTCCTCTTCGCGAATCCCGTAAATAAAGTTGCTTCGAATACATTCTTATGAAGACCTTTTATCTGCAATCGTGTCCCATTGCATAACTTTGGGGGACCTAAATTTCGCAATAACATTTCGGGTGCTCCAATCTTAAGAGACAGATTATGCTGCAAATTCCCTGCTCGATTCAAAGAATTTAAAAATTCAACAGGGACAGAGTCGACCGATTTAAAGAAGACTTCTAAAAATTAGTTTAGCAATAATTTATTGGTACCGGTTGCTCTTTCATTTTTATACCCGTTACTCGTAGAGTAAAAGGGTATATTGTATTCGTGCAAAAGTATGTAACAGGGAGAAGGAAGCTTTTCCGACCCTATAAAGTATATATATTCTTGATCAGGATCACTAGCCGAGTCGAACTAGCCATGTCCGTCTGTCCGTCTGTCCGTCCGTATGAACGCTGAGATCTCGGAAACTATAAAAGCTAGAGGATTGACATTTTGCATGCATATTCTTGGAGTTCCTACGCAGCGCAAGTTTATTTCAAAATGGTGCCACGCCCCGTCTAACGCCCTCAATCGCCATTAACCATTTTTTGAAAGGGGTCTGGCGCCCACACCATTAAAGATTTTGGTAAAATAATAATGCAGTTTTATTGTGATTATCAATACCTATCGAAATGTAGAAGAAATTTTTCAAATCGGACCATTCGTTAAAAAGTTATGTCTGATCAAAGATTTTATATATCTATCTCCCTCGCACTCCCTTAGCTGAGTAACGGGTATCTGATAGTCGGGGCACCCGACTATAGCGTTCTCTCTTGTTCACTGTTAAAATGGAGCGCTCAGATAGCCAATCCTAACAGTTCATGATGTGTTAGAAAAAGAAAGAACCCTTTTTTGGCTTGTGCTTAGCACATAGGCGCACTTAAAATTTATAGAGAGGGTCATATAATTTAAATTTTTGCTCAAATAGGTCGTAATATGGGGGATATACGATTAAAGTAAAAATTCAAAGTTCCTGGTTTTAAAATGATCTCAAAAAAATTATCAAAATGTGTACTAAAAAGAGTTTTTTAAACCAAAATTGAAATCATAATTGTGAATTTAAACCCTCTACCCCCTTGCCACACCACGGTCAATCTTGTGCTTGTTTCTTTCTCTCTTTAGGCAAGCTCTCTCAGAGAGATCATTGTGCGCTTGATCGTCCCCATTTTTTACACTTGTTACTGTCCAAACGCTCATTATCATTATATCCTTCTCACTTTCATAAAACGAATTGTGGCAAAGAAGAGCAAATGTATTTTTTAGTATAGCCTACTTCTAACTTGCGATCTCATCCTTGTCGAATCAATAAAAATTAAAAACATATAATAAATGAATGTAATCCATGTGAAAGTCGCGAATCTTTGTACTTGCTTTCAGTTAGCGCACAAATATAATTGTTTGTAAATTGGAATTTGTTTTTTCAAATTTTCAAGTTTTGAATGTAATGAAAACTTGTGTACAAACACGCAAAGATTGCCATCCCATGCAAAAGTAGCGAAGTAACTTATTTTTCCAGGTTCCGCATATGAACGATAATTATTAGGTTTAAACTTTACAAATAACTTAGAAAGATTGAGCATTGGCTGAAAGGAAGGTAATCATTTTATTTGTATTTAAACACATCATCTACTTTCAAATAGAAACACACATACACACAATACAAATCAAAACATATCCAAATATACATACCTACATGCAAACATATCTGAAGAAGTAACGTATTTGATTGCTTACAGATCAAACTTCCGTACTTGGCAGAAATTCGAATCGTTAGATTTTGCCTTTGCTTACAGAATTTGTAGTAAGATTGTCTATTTTTTTCCGTGGCGGAAATTAAATAGGGCTCTTACTTTTGCTACAAAATGAAAAATACTTTTTGAAAAATAAAACCTAAGTATTTGATCCACAGATCTGACTATTGATCGAAATTCATATTGATCGGAGCAGCAGTGTAAGATTTTAAAATCCAAAACAAATTTAAACTAAACCCCCTCCCCCTTAACAGTTTTCTTGGCTGTTGCTCTCTCGGCGGTCGCTCTCTTGGCATCCTCTCTGGGTTTCGCTCTCTCGGCAGGCTCCCGCAAAATGAGACGCAATAACTTAGAAAACCTAAATAAATTCTTTAAAAATACTAAAAAAAATGTTAAAATCTTGAAAAATTAAACTTAAGCATTTGGGCCATAGAATAACTAATGATCCAAAAATCATTTTGATCGGAGCAGCGGTTTGGATTTTTTAAATCGAAAAGTTAACTTTAAATGTAGCCCCCAAATTATGGGGGATATCGAAATTTCATTTAGAAATCTAAATAGGCCTTTTCAATACCTAAAATTCGGCAAATTCCATATTTCAAAATTCCAACCACTTTAGAAGTTAAGCAATCAAATAGGCCAAATTTTGAGCTTCCAAATATTAATGTTGGAGCTGATTGGGGCCACTGGGAGGACATGTCGGATCTTAGTGGGCGTTTAGATCCCCAATGAAATACTGTGCAAAAATTTGGATGTTCTAGCTCTTACGGTTTGGGCTGTAGTCGTATCCCCTTAAAAATCGGTCTTTCATTTTATAATCTTTAGAGATTGTTTCTTATTTATATATATTTGTGCAAATAAACGATCCATAATGTTAACTACTAAAGTTATTGCTAAAACCTATGAAAAGGGTTCCCATTTCAAGAGTCTATCCGAATATATTTTAATGATATCTGTATATGAATTCAAACAAAAATATATGGATTTATACAATCTAGATTTTTTTCCGATTAGCCATTGCTAACACTAACACTAACACTCAGAAAGCGATTTTTATATCTACCCTTCCGTTTAGCAAGGTATATTCTGCCATTGAAGAAAATAAATTTCTAGGTAGAATTATGAAGTTTGTAATTGCTCGTACATAATATGTTTCGGAATTAAATATTTACTTTCATCGATTATTTTAAAGAATATTATCTTAATAAGTAGTGTAAAACCGTACTAAGGAATATACTATTATTATACCCTTGCAAGGGTATTATAATTTCAGCCAGAAGTTTGTAACGCAGTGAAGGAGGCGTTTCCCACCACATAAAATATATATATTTTTGATCAGCACCAATAGCCGAGTCCATCTAGCCATGTCCGTCTGTCCGTTCCTATGCGAGCTAGTCTCTCAGTTTTAAAGCTATCGCGATGAAACTTTCCCAAAAGTCGTATTTCTATTGCAGGTAGTACATATGTTGGAGCGAGCCGGATCGGACCACTATATCTTAAGGCTCCCATAGGAATAATCAAACAAATATAAGAAAATTCATTGTAACTTTGTAGGAAGTGGGCGTTTTGATTTTTGACAACTTAAAAACAACATTTTAAATAGTCACGCAGAATATGGAACCCCTGGATCTGCACCGATAGAGTAAGCATTAAAATATAGGTATTTACTTTATCTGCAAGGGTATATAAGCTTCGGCTGCCCGAAGCTAGCTTCCTTTCTTGTTTTTATCTTATACTTAAATTTTATTATTAAGTACTTTTAAATGCTTATATTTTTAGATTACACTTTAAATATTAAGTACTTCTAATTTACCTATACTTGTAATAATGTTAAGCATTTATATAATAATTGCATGTTATTTAAATTTAATTCTAACTGATTAGCTTAACTACAATTAATGAATTTTAATTATTATCAGACATTTCATATTAGTAAGCACTAAATTTTTAATTTACTTTATTATCCTTTAACTAGCTATACCCGGCGCGACTTCGTTCGCTTAAAATTAGCTGGAGTACGGTTATCAAGACTTTCCCATTTCCACACCACCCCTGAGGTAGAGAAATCGGCGCGTTTTTTTAAAGTGGTATCTCCATTTAGACCTATTCCACTGAAACTGTTTAAGTTAAATAATGTAAATTAATATGATTACTTTAAAACCTCTGTGTAAACAACATTTTTAGAAGATCCTTCAGGAGCGAGAATAATAAGGCTACTGGCAGAGCTAACTCTAGAGCATGCGACATAAAATTGTCCATGAGAAAAGCAATCTTCTCTAAGATCTAGCCCAGCCAGCTTTAAAGTCTGCCCCTGCGATTTATTTATAGTTATTGCAAAGCAAACTTTAAGAGGGAATTGAAGCCTTTTAAACTGAAACGGCAGGCTGGATGGTATTAATGGGATCCTGGGTATAAACACTGTTTCCCCCTTCGTGCATCCCGTAAATACTATTGCTTCGATTACATTCTTATGAAGACCTTTTATTTGCAATCGTGTCCCATTGCATAACTTTGGGGGATTCAAATTTCGCAATAGCATTACGGGTGCTCCAATCTTAAGAGACAGATTACGCTGCGGAGTCCCTGGTGGATTCAAAGAATTTAAAAATTCAACAGGGTAATGAACCGCACTATCAACATCAGGGACAGAGTCCACCGATTTATAGGAGACTTCTAATCCATCAAATAAGTTGAGCAATAAATTATTAATACCGGTTGCTCTTTCATTTTTCGTTGTCAAAATGGCGCGCTCAGAAAGCCAATCTAAGCTTTTTCATGATATGTTTGAAATGTCAGGAAATATTTTGGATGTAAGGTCTTGAACGTTTTTCACTACATTTCCTAAGCTTGATGTTATAGCTATTTTTCCATTAACTGTTGGATGGACGCCATTCCCAATTTTTAAAAGAGTTTAGGCAAAAATTCCTGCAAAACTATCTCCTCTTAAGTGCACTCGCATATTTTTCGTGAGCGCTAGTTTTTTTTATCTGTGGCCATAAAAATGAAGATTTTAAACAGGCCTTTATTTCATCAGCTCTTGTACCTCTTGGCACCACAGGAAGGGTTTGGCGAAAGTCTCCAGCTAGCAGGACTGTAATACCACCCATCAACATACTATTCTCATTAATATCTTGCAGGGTTCTATTTATGGCTTCAATACCACCTTTATGTGACATGGTGCACTCATCCTAAACAATCAACTTACAATCTTTATACACCGCAGCCATATTACATTGCTTTGAAATAGAGCAATGAGGTGTTTCTAAATTAACTAAATCCAAAGGAAGTTTGAATGTAGAATGAGCAGTTCGACCTCCATTGAGCAGGGTAGCAGCTATACCAGAAGATGCTACAGCTAGGGCTATTTTTTTTTAACTTCGAACTTTTGCCAACAATAAATTAATCAGGAAGGTTTTACCTGTCCCTCCAGGTGCATCCAAAAAAAATATTTCACCCATCTCAGCCCCAACGCTTTGTAAAATTGTATTGTATACATATTTTTGCTCGTCTGTAAGCAAATTTTCGTTGTTAGCAAGGAGAGTGTTGTTACTTTCATAACTTATTTCTCTTTGATAATCGGTATTATTTTCTTCCAATACGGCTTCAGGAATAATTGGTTGAGGAAGACCATATTCCTTAAGACATGATCCACCAATAGACAATACAAAATGTTCAATGCTTATTAGGCATTTGTTATAGACTCTTTCCATAATTTCGTCATTATTGTCAGAGTTTTCGGGCATTTGTAATGAATGAAGTATATCTTCCGATAAGAAAATCTTGTACTTATTCCAAAGACCTAAAGGATCCGAGAGTTGACAAAAAACTAACATAATTCCAAACAGATCACGTAAGTTTTTTGGAACTTGACAAACGCTAGCTTCTGCCAAAGTTTTGTCCCAATGACTATTATCCTCAAGTAAGCCCAATGCTTTGCAAGCCAATTGAAAGGTACTGTATATTACGCCATTTACAGTTTTTAAATACAAAAATGAAGTTGGACCTCGTACCTCATGGAGTAAAAGTCTAAGAAAATAACATTCACTGTTATGTGGGTGAACGGTATAAACCCTGCCCAAAGCTGAATCTTTTTTAACTCCAGAAAAATTAGGTACGTCACTGCCTCGTTTTCTTCTAAGAAACTTTATATTGTTCCATGTGTAATAGGATGGAACTCAACATATAAAAGAGTTTTGGCGAAATCATCAATTTTACAAAGTTCAAAGAAAGCGAGAAGTGTTGTATTCGAAGGAGTGTTTATCTTCTTCGCTATTTGATTTGGATCATTTGGATTAAACTACACACGCTGCCCATTTTCTAAATGTACAGACAATTGCATAACTGCTGGAAATCGTTCATGTATAGGGAAAGCGAGGATTCTCCACACGGCTTCCGAACTGCTTATATATATGTTTATACCCTTGCAGAGGGTATTATGATTTCAGTCAGAAGTTTGCAACGCAGTGAAGGAGACGTTTCCGACCCCATAAAGTATATATATTCTTGCTCAGCATCACTAGTCGAGTCGATCTAGCCATGTCCGTCTGTCCATCTGTCCGTCCGTTTCTACGCAAACTAGTCCCTCAGTTTTAAAG
The DNA here is from genome assembly GCA_035046095.1 of Drosophila pseudotakahashii. NCBI lineage: Eukaryota > Metazoa > Arthropoda > Insecta > Diptera > Drosophilidae > Drosophila > Drosophila pseudotakahashii. The sequence continues at coordinate 363,365 of JAWNOE010000276.1, forward strand.
CTATCGGGCTCAAACTTTCCCAAAAGTCTTCTTCCTATTGCAGGTAGTATATATGTCGGAACCGACCGGATCGGGCCACTATATCTTATAGCTCCCATAGGAAGAATCGAAAAAAAAAACGTAAAAAAATTCTAGCTTTGGTGTTTTTATACCCTTGCAGAGGGTATTATGATTTCAGTCAGAAGTTTGCAACGCAGTGAAGGAGACGTTTCCGACCCCATAAAGTATATATATTCTTGATCAGCATGACAAGACGAGTCGATCTAGCCGTGTCCGTCTGTCCGTCCGTCTGCCCGTCTGTCCGTCTGTCCGTCTGTCCGTCCGTCTGTCCGTCCGTTTCTACGCAAACTAGTCTCTCAGTTTTAAAGCTATCGGGCTCAAACTTTCCCAAAAGTCTTCTTCCTATTGCAGGTAGTATATATGTCGGAACCGACCGGATCGGACAACTATATCTTATAGCTCCCATAGGAAGGATCAAAAAAAAAAACTTTAAAAAATTCTAGCTTTGGTGTTTTTTGAAATATTACCTTCTTCTTTTGGGAATACTATTTTTTAATATTTCTGAATTTCGAATAAAATTTCTAAAAAATCGGATGACTATATCCTATAGCTGCCATAGGAACGGTCGGAAAATTAAATGGAAATTAATAGGAAAAAAATTATATCTTTGTTGACTTTTATTACATTATCTTTTTCTCTGGGATATGGCTTTTTTTAACATTTCAAAATTTCGTATTAAATTTTACAAAATTCGGACGGCTATATTATATAGCTGCCATAGGAAGGATCAAAATATGAATGCCAAAGTAATTCGAAAGCAGCTAAAATTTGGATTGTTGTAACATATACGCAAGTTAATTTAAATTTAATGTTTTTGTAAATGAATAGAAATGATCTGCAAGGGTATATAAGCTTTTGGCTGGCCGAAGCTAGCTTCCTTTCTTGTTTGAAATATAACCTTCTACTTTTGGGAATACTATTTTTATAATATTTCTGAATTTCGAATAAAATTTCTAAAAAATCGGTTGACTATATCATATAGCTGCCATAGGAACGGTCGAAAAATTAGATGAAAATTAATAGGAAAAAAATTATATCTTTGTTGACTTATATTACATTCTCTTCTCCTCTAGGCTATGGCGTTTCTTTAACATTTTAAAATTTCGTAAAAAATTTAAAAAAAATTCGGACGGATATTTTAGTCAGCTGCCATAGGAAGGATCAAAAATTAATGCCAAAATAATACGAAAACAGCTAAAATTTGGTTTGTTGTAACATATTCGCAAGTTAATTTAAATTTAATATTTTTGTAAATGAATAGGAATGATCTGCAAGGGTATATAAGCTTCGGCTGGCCGAAGCTAGCTACCTTTCTTGTTTAACTTCATTTCGTCGGTCTTCAAGGGAAAATGAAGCTGCCTTTCTTGACATATTTGCATATTTTATAGACTTAACTGAACTGCAGGCTTCAACATTTATGTGTGCTTCCATTGCACGTAATAGTACCGAATTATATGGCACAACCCAACGATTGTCTAAAATATTACCATTTTTTCTACAGTAAAGCCACCATCATCTGAAGCCCTTCTTCGATACAGAGGATAACTATCAATTCCTTTTACTGTTTCCTTTGAAAGCTGACGGGGAAATTTTTTTGAACATTTGCCATCTTTCATGCACGGTGAAGTACGGTTTAACATTCCGCAAGGTCCATGAATCATATTGGACTTAACAATATTATGTAGCACGGGATCTTTCTGTGGGTCTGGAATTTCTGCACATATTGTATCGTCTATTTGATCAGCATAAATTCGATTTTTAAGCCAAAGTAGTATATGGACATGTGGCAGCCCACGTTTTTGCCATTCTACAGTGTACATGAAACATTGAACTTCTCCAAACAATTCGGCCTTAACTAAAAGAACCTTTAGTGCTTTAACTTTTAAATGAAATACTCGTGCTATTATATCATGGCGGTCATAGGCCATCTGACCGGTTAATAATGCCTCTGTAATGTCTTTCCACTTAGGATTGCAAGTAAATGTTATAAGTAAATCAGGACGGCCATAGTGCCGGACATATGTCATAGCATCCTGAGTTTTCTCATGCATATAACGTGCAGAACTCGTGAATGAAGATGGTAAAATAACCATTTGGCCCAGCTGAGCTGGATTTACATCTTGTCTACCTATAGCGTCTTTAAGGTGTATATAGCTTTCAGCCCTAAGTTTTTCCTGATTGTTTCGAATAAAATTAAGCCGTTCTGCTTCCATTTTGGCATACATATCGACTAAAAACTGACTAAAAAGAGCTTTGGAATAATTTAAATGATTATCTTCACCCTCTCGAATCATTATTCGGTAACTATAAAAATTTAGTGCCGATACGGTTTTCTTTAAATGTTTTTTTGATAGAGGATCTACTTGCGGTATATCAATTGAATATCCATCCTCTCCATGTGGAAAGAGAAGCGGATACTGCAAAGCGTCATAGGAACGGTGTAGTTCATTAATTTTTTGTAATTTTGAATTATGACTTTTAAGAATAATATCTCTCTGCTTGAACTGCTGACCAACAATAAGTAAAGCTACTTCACTTGTTCGCGGTGCATTATAGCAACCTTTGTGAGATCCAGATGGTGTGCGATCAGCATGAATTATCATTTTGTAGTCAGTAGTGTTTGCAAGAACTTTGTTAATAGTTGATTTTAAATCTTTAACGAACGGATTAATTTTATGCAACATAGATTGTAAAATTTGTACCAAATCACGATTAACATCAGACGCATTTTTACATCTCAGTTCTGTTTCCTTTTTATCCTCACCAACAAAATATATTTGAAGAAACTGTGCTTCTTTTTCCTTTGTGACCATAGACTGCCAATTAGGTGATATACCTGACCCTGAACCTTAAAAGTTGGCATGAAACCTTTTTCATAAACTTTATTACAGCCAAATGAAGTCATTTGAAATAATGAATTGTATTTTCGTAAACGATCTAAGAAGTGGGCATGCTTGGGATGACCGCCTAGGATTAGGCTCTTAAGGGGCTCAGGTAATGTTTGCAGTTGAGGAAGTTTAACTTTTCCGGAACTACAGCAAATGCCGTCAGATTCGTTCTTCCATTTCAAAGCATTGCAATAGTTGCATTTCTTATTCATTGGACCAATTTCAATCATTTTGTCAGCACTGTACGCTATTTGACAATTATATGTAAGTCCAGACATTTTCTTTTCTTTCCATAAAAGATTACCTTTTGACGACTTATTAGCGTAATATTCCTTATTTGTAACTTTGATTTGTTCTGTATGATGAATCCTGAATTTTTTTTTAGCACCCTTTATTTGGTTGGACTTAGTTCTATCAGAAAAACGAGCTCTCCTTTTGGGAGCTTTTTTTTTTTGTGCTAGCCTTAACTAATCTTTGTGACGGTGAATCTGTTAACGGTGATGATTCATACAAAAGAAGTACAAATGTCCATTTTCAAGATCACCAGAAAATTTCAATAATTTAACAGGGTTATCTTCTGAACCATAACCGCTATGAAAATTTCCATTTCGAAAAACATGAAAGCAAACTAAATATACATTAGCAGCTGCTTGAAGCTCACACGCTGTTCCGTAAGTACGGGACTTCATCATTTCGTCTTCATATTCTGCAGAATTTAGGAAATTAAGTCCATTAGAGTTTAGTGCGTGCACTTGAAAAAAATCCCAATTGTTAGTTACGTGAGCCACAATTTCCTGGCGAATCACTCCAGAGAAATGCTGTAAGCCTTTTAAATGATATGAAATGGCTCTAAACAGGCAAGCACCATCGCCAATTATTTTAACCACCATATGGGGCACCAGCTCACCATTTATAATTAGGTTCTCAATTGACATTTGAAAACTTTAAATTTGTATTAAAGGTCAAAGATCAAATTAAACTTTTACCCAAGTTTATATTGTCAACTTCAATTAAAGAAGTTTAAAAAAATCGATTTAGTTATGCCAACTTAAAAAAGCCAACAGTAACTCGCTAATCAATGTTAAAAAGAAACGTTAATAGCGTTCAAGCACAGCTTGCTTATATTTAAAATCAAAATTGACTTCACTGATCAACGTTAAATATTAACGTGAAAAGTGTCCATACATTGTAAGGAAATGGATAACTAACTAATTTAATAATGAAAGTCAGCTTTGACTCCGCTTCTCAAGAATTTGATTAGCGTCTATACAAAACTTGTATAGTGGAAATAGAAAAAATAACTTACGTGTAAGAATTTAAATTAACTTTAGGCACAGAAAAATTTTAAAATGTTTGCGCTTCACAATAGCATTCACTTGCTGCTCAGGCATCCAAAATAAAACTAAACTTCTCGCGCATGCTAGCGGTTTATTAGTTTCCTTCATTTCCTTGTCCTTAAGTTACAGCGATTTGCGTAGCGGCAACGCAGGCACAAACACAAACATCGAAAGATGTGAATGTATGTATGTATGTAACCGTCCCTATTACATAAGTAGCTTTTAACTTTTTCGTTTTCATGTTCAAATTCGTGTAAGAGATGGAACGCATCTAAGAAGACAGAAAACGAAAACCCGCGGAAAAGGAAAAGCCAGATAAGATAATAATAAAGATCCACCCAATATAATACGTATTTTTTATTGATTTTTTTTTTTTTTTTATTTAAATAGAAACTGTAATTAAATTAAACTTAAAACTAAGAAAAGGAAAAAAGAAAAGATTAAATTAAGGTAAGGACTAAAAGCTAATTAAAAATTGAAAACAAAAAGAAAAAATTAAATCAGCTTGAAAGGTCTTGCTGCTGGAGCTGTTGCTCCAAACCCTGGATTTGCTGCGCCATCATCTCGCCGCTCATCACCGGGGGCTCGCGCCTGCGTCTGCTGCTGTTGCTTTTGAAGCTGCTGTTGCAACATGTTTATTTGCTGCACCAGCTCATCCGCAGAAGGGCCAGGCTGAACATTCTGCGGCGGCACAGTCAGCAACGGCACTGTCTGCAGCGGCACTACCTGCGGCGGACTCCACGATTGGGGCAGGCGCATCACGGAGCTTACATAGGCCTGGAAATTCTCCAAGGCTGCCACCTTGTCCTGAAGGCCCTCTATTTGGCGCTGCTGCTTTTGAATCTTATTGTGGGCCTCTCGCAGCGTTTGGAACTGCGGCCGATCCTTTCCAGGGTGCGCAGCTTTCCGTTGTTGTTGCATAAATAATTGCTGCTGCGTTTGCTGAAGATGTTGTTGCTGCTGCTCCAGTTGTTGATACTGATATGGCTGTTGGTTGTTCAATTGCTGCTGGAACAACTCAAGCTGATGCTTGTGCTGCTCCAATTGCAATTGCAAATTCTGCTGCTGTTGTTGTTGGGGCTGCCATGCAGCCTGGAATGGTCCGCTCCTGTTGAAATTCATATTGCAACTGAATAGACGAAATGTGTAACTACATACATCTACATTAGGTGCCACATTCCTTTGCATATGTATTTGTGTGACGGTCACATGATCTGTGGCGACACAAAAGGGAAAAACAAAGAACCGTTTTTTGGCTTATGCCTAGCTCATGGGCGTACTGAAATTTTCTGGAGGGGGTCATACAAATTTAATATTTGCTCAAATAGGTCGTAAAAAGGGTGATATACGCAATTAAGTAAAATTTCAAAGATCGTAATATTAAAATGAAGTCAAAAAAGGATAAAAATGTGTACTAAAGAATTTTTTTTTAAAACAAAAATTGAAACCAAAATTGAGAGTTTAAGCCCCTACCCCCTTGCCACACCACTGTCAATCTTATGCTCAGTCTTGTCCCTCTCTCTTTGGGCAAGCTCTCACAGAGAGTTCGTTGTGAGCATGATCATCCCCTATTTTTGCTTTTACCTATACACTTGTTACTGTCATAACAAAGATCTCGCTCATTATCATTGCATCCTTCTCACTCCCAAAAATTGAATTGTGGCAAAGAAAAGCAAGTGTATTTATACCCGTTACTCGTAGAGTAAAAGGGTATATTGTATTCGTGCAAAAGTATGTAACAGGGAGAAGGAAGCTTTTCCGACCCTATAAAGTATATATATTCTTGATCAGGATCACTAGCCGAGTCGAACTAGCCATGTCCGTCTGTCCGTCTGTCCGTCTGTCCGTCCGTATGAACGCTGAGATCTCGGAAACTATAAAAGCTAGAGGATTGGCATTTTGCATGCATATTCTTGGAGTTCCTACGCAGCGCAAGTTTATTTCAAAATGGTGTTACGCCCCCTCTAACGCCCTCAATCGCCCTACACCATTTTTTTAAAGGTGTCTGGCGCCCACACCATTAAAGATTTTGGAAAACTAAAAATGCAGTTTTATTGTGACTATCAATACCTATCGAAATGTAGAAGAAATTTTTCAAATCGGACCATTCGTTAAAAAGTTATGCCCGATCAAAGATTTTATATATCTATCTCCCTCGCACTCCTTTAGCTGAGTAACGGGTATCTGATAGTCGGGACACCCGACTATAGCGTTCTCTCTTGTTTTTTTTTGTATAGCCTTCTTCTAATACTTGCGATTTCAATTAGTCAAATAATAAATTCAGTTTTATAAAAAACTAGCTATACCCGGCGCGACTTCGTTCGCTTAAAATTAGCTGGAGTACGGTTATCAAGACTTTCCCATTTCCACACCACCCCTGAGGTAGAGAAATCGGAGCGTTTTTTTAAAGTGGTATCTCCATTTAGACCTATTCCACTGAAACTGTTTAAGTTAAATAATGTAAATTAATATGATTACTTTAGAACCTCTGTGTAAACAACATTTTTAGAAGATCCTTCAGGAGCGAGAATAATAAGGCTACTGGCAGAGCTAACTCTAGAGCATGCGACATAAAATTGTCCATGAGAAAAGCAATCTTCTCTAAGATCTAGCCCAGCCAGCTTTAAAGTCTGCCCCTGCGATTTATTTATAGTTATTGCAAAGCAAACTTTAAGAGGGAATTGAAGCCTTTTAAACTGAAACGGCAGGCTGGATGGTATTAATGGGATCCTGGGTATAAACACTGTTTCCCCCTTCGTGCATCCCGTAAATACTATTGCTTCGATTACATTCTTATGAAGACCTTTTATTTGCAATCGTGTCCCATTGCATAACTTTGGGGGATTCAAATTTCGCAATAGCATTACGGGTGCTCCAATCTTAAGAGACAGATTACGCTGCGGAGTCCCTGGTGGATTCAAAGAATTTAAAAATTCAACAGGGTAATGAACCGCACTATCAACATCAGGGACAGAGTCGACCGATTTATAGGAGACTTCTAATCCATCAAATAAGTTGAGCAATAAATTATTAATACCGGTTGCTCTTTAATTTTTCGTTGTCAAAATGGCGCGCTCAGAAAGCCAATCTAAGCTTTTACATGATATGTTTGAAATGTCAGGAAATATTTTGGATGTAAGGTCTTGAACGTTTTTCACTACATTTCCTAAGCTTGATGTTATAGCTATTTTTCCATTAACTGTTGGATGGACGCCATTCCCAATTTTTAAAAGAGTTTCGGCAAAAATTCCTGCAAAACTATCTCCTCTTAAGTGCACTCGCATATTTTTCGTGAGCGCTAGTTTTTTTTATCTGTGGCCATAAAAATGAAGATTTTAAACAGGCCTTTATTTCATCAGCTCTTGTACCTCTTGGCACAACAGGAAGGGTTTGGCGAAAGTCTCCAGCTAGCAGGACTGTAATACCACCCATCAACATACTATTCTCATTAATATCTAGCAGGGTTCTATTTATGGCTTCAAGACCACCTTTATGTGACATGGTGCACTCATCCCAAACAATCAACTTACAATCTTTAAACACCGCAGCCATATTACATTGCTTTGAAATAGAGCAATGAGGTGTTTCTAAATTAACTAAATCCAAAGGAAGTTTGAATGTAGAATGAGCAGTGCGACCTCCATTGAGCAGGGTAGCAGCTATACCAGAAGATGCTACAGCTAGGGCTATTTTTTTGAAGTTCGAACTTTTGCCAACAATAAATTAATCAGGAAGGTTTTACCTGTCCCTCCCGGTGCATCCAACAAAAATATTTCACCCATCTCAGCCCCAACGCTTTGTAAAATTGTATTGTATACATATTTTTGCTCGTCTGTAAGCAAATTTTCGTTGTTAGCAAGGAGAGTGTTGTTACTTTCATAACTTATTTCTCTTTGATAATCGGTATTATTTTCTTCCAATACGGCTTCAGGAATAATTGGTTGAGGAAGACCATATTCCTTAAGACATGATCCACCAATAGACAATACAAAATGTTCAATGCTTATTAGGCATTTGTTATAGACTCTTTCCATAATTTCGTCATTATTGTCAGAGTTTTCGGGCATTTGTAATGAATGAAGTATATCTTCCGATAAGAAAATCTTGTACTTATTCCAAAGACCTAAAGGATCCGAGAGTTGACAAAAAACTAACATAATTCCAAACAGATCACGTAAGTTTTTTGGAACTTGACAAACGCTAGCTTCTGCCAAAGTTTTGTCCCAATGACTATTATCCTCAAGTAAGCCCAATGCTTTGCAAGCCAATTGAAAGGTACTGTATATTACGCCATTTACAGTTTTTAAATACAAAAATGAAGTTGGACCTCGTACCTCATGGAGTAAAAGTCTAAGAAAATAACATTCACTGTTATGTGGGTGAACGGTATAAACCCTGCCCAAAGCTGAATCTTTTTTAACTCCAGAAAAATTAGGTACGTCACTGCCTCGTTTTCTTCTAAGAAACTTTATATTGTTCCATGTGTAATAGGATGGAACTCAACATATAAAAGAGTTTTGGCGAAATCATCAATTTTACAAAGTTCAAAGAAAGCGAGAAGTGTTGTATTCGAAGGAGTGTTTATCTTCTTCGCTATTTGATTTGGATCATTTGGATTAAACTACACACGCTGCCCATTTTCTAAATGTACAGACAATTGCATAACTGCTGGAAATCGTTCATGTATAGGGAAAGCGAGGATTCTCCACACGGCTTCCGAACTGCTTATATATATGTTTATACCCTTGCAGAGGGTATTATGATTTCAGTCAGAAGTTTGCAACGCAGTGAAGGAGACGTTTCCGACCCCATAAAGTATATATATTCTTGATCAGCATCACTAGTCGAGTCGATCTAGCCATGTCCGTCTGTCCGTCCGTCCGTCCGTTTCTACGCAAACTAGTCCCTCAGTTTTAAAGCTATCGTGCTCAAACTTTCCCAAAAGTCTTCTTCCTATTGCAGGTAGTATATATGTCGGAACCGACCGGATCGGGCCACTATATCTTATAGCTCCCATAGGAAGAATCGAAAAAAAAAACGTAAAAAAATTCTAGCTTTGGTGTTTTTTGAAATATAACCTTCTACTTTTGGGAATACTATTTTTATAATATTTCTGAATTTCGAATAAAATTTCTAAAAAATCGGTTGACTATATAGCTGCCATAGGAACGGTCGAAAAATTAGATGAAAATTAATAGGAAAAAAATTATATCTTTGTTGACTTATATTACATTCTCTTCTCCTCTAGGCTATGGCTTTTCTTTAACATTTTAAAATTTCGTATAAAATTTAAAAAAAATTCGGACGGATATTTTAGTCAGCTGCCATAGGAAGGATCAAAAATTAATGCCAAAATAATACGAAAACAGCTAAAATTTGGTTTGTTGTAACATATTCGCAAGTTAATTTAAATTTAATTTTTGTAAATGAATAGGAATGATCTGCAAGGGTATATAAGCTTCGGCTGGCCGAAGCTAGCTTCCTTTCTTGTTTAACTTCATTTCGTCGGTCTTCAAGGGAAAATGAAGCCTGATCGCTGCCTTTGTTGACATATTTGCATACGTATTTTATAGACTTAACTGAACTGCAGGCTTCAACATTTATGTGTGCTTCCATTGCACGTAATAGTACCGAATTATATGGCACAACCCAACGATTGTCTAAAATATTACCATTTTTTTCTACAGTAAAGCCACCATCATCTGAAGCCCTTCTTCGATACAGAGGATAACTATCAATTCCTTTTACTGTTTCCTTTGAAAGCTGACGGGGAAATTTCCTCGTTTTTGCCATTCTACAGTGTACATGAAACATTGAACTTCTCCAAACAATTCGGCCTTAACTAAAAGAGCCTTTAGTGCTTTAACTTTTAAATGAAATACTCGTGCTATTATATCATGGCGGTCATAGGCCATCTGACCGGGTAATAATGACTCTGTAATGTCTTTCCACTTAGGATTGCAAGTAAATGTTATAAGTAAATCAGGACGGCCATAGTGCCGGACATATGTCATAGCATCCTGAGTTTTCTCATGCATATAACGTGCAGAACTCGTGAATGAAGATGGTAAAATAACCATTTGGCCCAGCTGAGCTGGATTTACATCTTGTCTACCTATAGCGTCTTTAAGGTGTATATAGCTTTCAGCCCTAAGTTTTTCCTGATTGTTTCGAATAAAATTAAGCCGTTCTGCTTCCATTTTGGCATACATATCGACTAAAAACTGACTAAAAAGAGCTTTGGAATAATTTAAATGATTATCTTCACCCTCTCGAATCATTATTCGGTAACTATAAAAATTTAGTGCCGATACGGTTTTCTTTAAATGTTTTTTTGATAGAGGATCTACTTGCGGTATATCAATTGAATATCCATCCTCTCCATGTGGAAAGAGAAGCGGATACTGCAAAGCGTCATAGGAACGGTGTAGTTCATTAATTTTTTGTAATTTTGAATTATGACTTTCAAGAATAATATCTCTCTGCTTGAACTGCTGACCAACAATAAGTAAAGCTACTTCACTTGTTCGCGGTGCATTATAGCAACCTTTGTGGGATCCAGATGGTGTGCGATCAGCATGAATTATCATTTTGTAGTCAGTAGTGTTTGCAAGAACTTTGTTAATAGTTGATTTTAAATCTTTAACGAACGGATTAATTTTATGCAACATAGATTGTAAAGTTTGTACCAAATCACGATTAACATCAGACGCATTTTTACATCTCAGTTCTGTTTCCTTTTTATCCTCACCAACAAAATATATTTGAAGAAACTGTGCTTCTTTTTCCTTTGTAGGCCATAGACTGCCAATTAGGTGATATACCTGACCCTGAACCTTAAAAGTTGGCATGAAACCTTTTTCATAAACTTTATTACAGCCAAATGAAGTCATTTGAAATAATGAATTGTATTTTCGTAAACGATCTAAGAAGTGGGCATGCTTGGGATGACCGCCTAGGATTAGGCTCTTAAGGGGCTCAGGTAATGTTTGCAGTTGAGGAAGTTTAACTTTTCCGGAACTACAGCAAATGCCGTCAGATTCGTTCTTCCATTTCAAAGCATTGCAATAGTTGCATTTCTTATTCATTGGACCAATTTCAATCATTTTGTCAGCACTGTACGCTATTTGACAATTATATGTAAGTCCAGACATTTTCTTTTCTTTCCATAAAAGATTACCTTTTGACGACTTATTAGCGTAATATTCCTTATTTGTAACTTTGATTTGTTCTGTATGATGAATCCTGAATTTTTTTTTAGCACCCTTTATTTGGTTGGACTTAGTTCTATCAGAAAAACGAGCTCTCCTTTTGGGAGCTTTTTTTTTTTGTGCTAGCCTTAACTAATCTTTGTGACGGTGAATCTGTTAACGGTGATGATTCATACAAAAGAAGTACAAATGTCCATTTTCAAGATCACCAGAAAATTTCAATAATTTAACAGGGTTATCTTCTGAACCATAACCGCTATGAAAATTTCCATTTCGAAAAACATGAAAGCAAACTAAATATACATTAGCAGCTGCTTGAAGCTCACACGCTGTTCCGTAAGTACGGGACTTCATCATTTCGTCTTCATATTCTGCAGAATTTAGGAAATTAAGTCCATTAGAGTTTAGTGCGTGCACTTGAAAAAAATCCCAATTGTTAGTTACGTGAGCCACAATTTCCTGGCGAATCACTCCAGAGAAATGCTGTAAGCCTTTTAAATGATATGAAATGGCTCTAAACAGGCAAGCACCATCGCCAATTATTTTAACCACCATATGGGGCACCAGCTCACCATTTATAATTAGGTTCTCAATTGACATTTGAAAACTTTAAATTTGTATTAAAGGTCAAAGATCAAATTAAACTTTTACCCAAGTTTATATTGTCAACTTCAATTAAAGAAGTTTAAAAAAATCGATTTAGTTATGCCAACTTAAAAAAGCCAACAGTAATTCGCTAATCAATGTTAAAAAGAAACGTTAATAGCGTTCAAGCACAGCTTGCTTATATTTAAAATCAAAATTGACTTCACTGATCAACGTTAAATATTAACGTGAAAAGTGTCCATACATTGTAAGGAAATGGATAACTAACTAATTTAATAATGAAAGTCAGCTTTGACTCCGCTTCTCAAGAATTTGATTAGCGTCTATACAAAACTTGTATAGTGGAAATAGAAAAAATAACTTACGTGTAAGAATTTAAATTAACTTTAGGCACAGAAACATTTTAAAATGTTTGCGCTTCACAATAGCATTCACTTGCTGCTCAGGCATCCAAAATAAAACTAAACTTCTCGCGCATGCTAGCGGTTTATTAGTTTCCTTCATTTCCTTGTCCTTAAGTTACAGCGATTTGCGTAGCGGCAACGCAGGCACAAACACAAACATCGAAAGATGTGAATGTATGTATGTATGTAACCGTCCCTATTACATAAGTAGCTTTTAACTTTTTCGTTTTCATGTTCAAATTCGTGTAAGAGATGGAACGCATCTAAGAAGACAGAAAACGAAAACCCGCGGAAAAGGAAAAGCCAGATAAGATAATAATAAAGATCCACCCAATATAATACGTATTTTTTATTGATTTTTTTTTTTTTTTTATTTAAATAGAAACTGTAATTAAATTAAACTTAAAACTAAGAAAAGGAAAAAAGAAAAGATTAAATTAAGGTAAGGACTAAAAGCTAATTAAAAATTGAAAACAAAAAGAAAAAATTAAATCAGCTTGAAAGGTCTTGCTGCTGGAGCTGTTGCTCCAAACCCTGGATTTGCTGCGCCATCATCTCGCCGCTCATCACCGGGGGCTCGCGCCTGCGTCTGCTGCTGTTGCTTTTGAAGCTGCTGTTGCAACATGTTTATTTGCTGCACCAGCTCATCCGCAGAAGGGCCAGGCTGAACATTCTGCGGCGGCACAGTCAGCAACGGCACTGTCTGCAGCGGCACTGCCTGCGGCGGACTCCACGATTGGGGCAGGCGCATCACGGAGCTTACATAGGCCTGGAAATTCTCCAAGGCTGCCACCTTGTCCTGAAGGCCCTTTATTTGGCGCTGCTGCTTTTGAATCTTATTGTGGGCCTCTCGCAGCGTTTGGAACTGCGGCCGATCCTTTCCAGGGTGCGCAGCTTTCCGTTGTTGTTGCATAAATAATTGCTGCTGCGTTTGCTGAAGATGTTGTTGCTGCTGCTCCAGTTGTTGATACTGATATGGCTGTTGGTTGTTCAATTGCTGCTGGAACAACTCAAGCTGATGCTTGTGCTGCTCCAATTGCAATTGCAAATTCTGCTGCTGTTGTTGTTGGGGCTGCCATGCAGCCTGGAATGGTCCGCTCCTGTTGAAATTCATATTGCAACTGAATAGACGAAATGTGTAACTACATACATCTACATTAGGTGCCACATTCCTTTGCATATGTATTTGTGTGACGGTCACATGATCTGTGGCGACACAAAAGGGAAAAACAAAGAACCGTTTTTTGGCTTGTGCCTAGCTCATGGGCGTACTAAAATTTTCTGGAGGGGGTCATACAAATTTAATATTTGCTCAAATAGGTCTTAAAAAGGGTGATATACGCAATTAAGTAAAATTTCAAAGATCGTAATATTAAAATGAAGTCAAAAAAGGATAAAAATGTGTACAAAAGAATTTTTTTTTTAAAACAAAAATTGGAACCAAAATTGAGAGTTTAAGCCCCTACCCCCTTGCCACACCACTGTCAATCTTATGCTCAGTCTTGTCCCTCTCTCTTTGGGCAAGCTCTCTCAGAGAGTTCGTTGTGACCATGATCATCCCCTATTTTTGCTTTTACCTATACACTTGTTACTGTCATAACAAAGATCTCGCTCATTATCAATGCATCCTTCTCACTCCCAAAAATTGAATTGTGGCAAAGAAAAGCAAGGGTATTTTTTTTTGTATAGCCTTCTTCTAATACTTGCGATTTCAATTAGTCAAATAATAAATTCAGTTTTATAAAAAATGAATTTAATCCAAGTAAAAGTCGTGAATTTGTATACTTTTTAACAGTGACAATGTTATTAATGCAATTTTAATTTGCGCACAAATATATCTGTTTGTAAAATGAATTTTTAAATGAAATAAAAACATTTGTTCACACACGCAAAGATTGGCATCCCATACAAAAGTAGCGAAGTAACTTAACTGGGAAAATACCCAGATTCCGCATATGATCGATAATTATTAGTTTGGAACTTTACAAATAACTTAGACAGATTTTGCATTGTCTGAAAGGAAGTTAATCATTTTATTTGTATTTAAGCACATCATATACTTTTAAATAGAAACACACACATACAATACAAATCAAAACATATCCAAATATACATACCTACATACACACAAGTTCAATTAAACTTAAGCATTTGGGCCATAGAATAACTAATGATCCAAAAATCATCATAATCGGAGCAGCGGTTTGGATTTTTTAAATCGAAAAGTTAACTTTAAATGTAGCCCCCAAATTATGGGGGATATCGAAATTTCATTTAGAAATCTTAATAGGACTTTTCAATACCTAAAATTCGGCATATTCCAAATTTCAAAATTCCAACCACTTTAGAAGTTAAGCAATCAAATAGACCAAATTTAGAGCTTCGAAATATTAATTTTGGAGCTGATTGGGGCCACTGGGGGGACATGTCGGATCCTAGTGGGCGTTTAGAACCCCAATGAAATACTGTGCAAAAATTTGGCTGCTCTAGCTCTTACGGTTTGGGCTGTAGTCGTATCCCCTTAAAAATCGGTCTTTCATTTTATAATCTTTAGAGATGAATTTAATCCAAGTAAAAGTCGTGAATTTGTATACTTTTTAACAGTGACAATGTTATTAATGCAATTTTAATTTGCGCACAAATATATCTGTTTGTAAATTTAATTTTTAAATGAAATAAAAACATTTGTTCACACACGCAAAGATTGGCATCCCATACAAAAGTAGCGAAGTAACTTAACTGGGAAAATACCCAGATTCCGCATATGATCGATAATTATTAGTTTGGAACTTTATAACTTAGAAAGATTTTGCATTGTCTGAAAGGAAGTTAATCATTTTATTTGTATTTAAGCACATCATATACTTTTAAACTAGCTATACCCGAAGCGACTTCGTTCGCTTAAAATTAGTTTGGAGTACGGTTGTCAGGACTTACTTATTTCCAGAAAAATTGCCGCGTTTTTTTTAATATGATTACTTTAAAACTTCTGTGTAAACAACATTTTCAGAAGATCCTTAAGGATCGAGAATAAAGCTACTGGCAGTGCTAATGAGAAAAGCTATCTTCTCTAAGATCTAGTCCAGCCAGCTTCCAAGTCTGCCCCTGCGATTAATTTATAGTTATTGCAAAGCAAACTTTTAGAGGGAATTGTAGCCTCTTAAACTGAAACGGCAGACCGGACGGTATTAATAGGATCCTGTTTTCCTCTTCGCGAATCCCGTAAATAAAGTTGCTTCGAATACATTCTTATGAAGACCTTTTATCTGCAATCGTGTCCCATTGCATAACTTTGGGGGACCTAAATTTCGCAATAACATTTCGGGTGCTCCAATCTTAAGAGACATATTTTGCTGCAAAATCCCTGCTCGATTCAAAGAATTTAAAAATTCAACAGGGACAGAGTCGACCGATTTATAGAAGACTTCTAAAAATTAATTTAGCAATAATTTTTTGGTACCGGTTGCTCTTTCATTTTTCACTGTTAAAATGGAGCGCTCAGATAGCCAATCCTAACAGTTCATGATGTGTTAGAAAAAGAAAGAACTCTTTTTTGGCTTGTGCTTAGCACATAGGCGCAATTAAAATTTATAGAGAGGGTCATATAATTTAAATTTTTGCTCAAATAGGTCGTAATATGGGGGATATACGATTAAAGTAAAAATTCAAAGTTCCTGGTTTTAAAATGATCTCAAAAAAATTATCAAAATGTGTACTAAAAAGAGTTTTTTAAACCAAAATTGAAATCATAATTGCGAATTTAAACCCTCTACCCCCTTGCCACACCACGGTCAATCTTGTGCTTGTTTCTTTCTCTCTTTAGGCAAGCTCTCTCAGAGAGTTCATTGTGCGCTTGATCGTCCCCATTTTTATACCCGTTACTCGTAGAGTAAAAGGGTATATTGTATTCGTGCAAAAGTATGTAACAGGTAGAAGGAAGCGATTCCGACCCTATAAAGTATATATATTCTTGATCAGGGTCACTAGCCGAGTCGATCTAGCCATGTCCGTCTGTCCGTCCGTATGAACGCTGAGATCTCGGAAACTATAAAAGCTAGAAATTTGGGATTAAAAACACAATTTCTTGGGCTTCCTACGCAGCGCAAGTTTATTTCAGACGAGCGCCACGCCCCCTCTGACGCCCACAATCGCCTTAAACGATTTTATGTGTGTGTGTGTCTGTGTCTGGCGCGCACACCTTTAAAGATTTTGGAAAAGTAAGTAAGCAGTTTTATTGTGTTTATCAATACCTATCGAAATGTAGAAGAAATTTTTCAAATCGGAGCATTCGTTAAAAAGTTATGCCAGATTAAAAATATTTTATCCCCATCTCCCTCGCACTCACTTTGGCTGAGTAACGGGTATCTGATAGTCGGGGCACCCGACTATAGCGTTCTCTCTTGCTTACACTTGTTACTGTCCAAACGCTCATTATCATTATATCCCTCTCACTTTCATAAAACGAATTGTGGCAAAGAAGAGCAAATGTATTTTTTAGTATAGCCTACTTCTAACTTGCGATCTCATCCTTGTCGAATCAATAAAAATTAAAAACATATAATAAATGAATGTAATCCATGTGAAAGTCGCGAATCTTTGTACTTGCTTTCAGTTAGCGCACAAATATAATTGTTTGTAAATTGGAATTTGTTTTTTCAAATTTTCAAGTTTTGAATGTAATGAAAACTTGTGTACAAACACGCAAAGATTGCCATCCCATCGATTTGGCGTCGCTTGTGAACGGTTGTGTTTACCTTTGTGCTCTGAGTTTTGATTTATTTTTGTGATTTATTCGCAAGTGTTTTGTGTTAGCTTACTAACAAAGTTTTGCCTAACAATCGCGTTAGTGTTTTAAATAGATCTCCCTGTTAACGGGTATGTGGTTTTAGTTATTTTAACAATTTCCATTCGATTTGTTTAATATCTTGGCTTTGTTGGTGTTATTTGTTATTTGCACTCTCTAAAATTGCTCTTGTATTCTCTCTCTTTCTCTCTCTCTCTTTTCCGCTCTATTATAACTGTAATTTCGCTCTCTCGGAACCTGCCAAATTTCTTGTAGACTCTTGGGTGCTTTTCTCATAGTCTCTCTCTCACTTGCTTTACATTGTAACTGTTCGTGCGTTTAGTTGTTGGTGCCCCACAAGCCACGCTCAGTCGATTGAACACTCTTCTCTCGCGCTCTCTTGCTCTCGAATTAATTCGCGATCTCGCGCTCTTATACTTTCGTGTTTTTGTGGTTTTGGAATTTTATCCCAGTGCCAAATTTACTCGAGGTATCTTTCACATTTTCAAATTTTAATTTTTTTGTACTCTTTTTAATTACCTTGTTTCTTATAATGGCTCTTGTCTGTTCTAAGAAAAATTGTACTCTTTCGACGACACCTAAAGACCCTTTTATTTTCTGTTGGCTCTGCGAAGGGATGATGCACGTTAAATGTGCAGGTTTTACCGGCAGAGTAAAAGACTACATTGAACTGCGTACTGGTCTCATGTGGACATGTGAGTCCTGCAGGGAATTGACAACTGAGATGGGCAGCTTTATGGGGCAGACTCGAGACGGCCTATTGAACCTTTCACGAGTTTTTAAACAGCTTAATGACGGGTTCAATTCCGTTTGCGACCAATTTAATAACAAAAAACTTTCGTTAAGCGAAGATCGACTACCACCAACCTACTTGAATTGTCATCTATTGTAATTAATGAATTTAACAATAAAATGCAGACCGACGTTATATATACAGATTTCAGTAAAGCCTTTGACTCCGTTAACCACTCTCTTCTTTTATTCAAACTAGACTTGCTTGGGTTTCCATGTAATCTTTTAACTTGGATTTCAAGTTATTTAAATGGGAGGACTCAGAGGGTTATATTTAAGAACGCTGTTTCTAAAATGATCCGCGTGACATCTGGAGTGCCCCAGGGTAGTCATCTAGGCCCTTTGCTGTTTACTTTGTTTATTAACGATCTTCCCTCTATCATAACAAATTCTCGCGTACTAATGTATGCTGATGATGTTAAGCTTTGTTTGACATACAATAATATAGAGTCTGGTTTCAGCTTACAATCAGACATTGATAATTTTCAAGTATGGTGTGAGTACAACCTCTTAAATTTGAACTGCCTGAAATGTAACGTAATGACCTTTCATAGGGGTACTTCTACGTTTATAAGTTATTTACTTCAGAACTTGCCACTTGACCGTATATATTCAGTAAATGATTTAGGCGTTCTTCTGGACCCGAAGCTTAAATTTGACTGCCACATAATGCTGACTGTCAACAAAGCTATGAGTGTTTTTGGGTTTATAAAGCGTTGGTCAAAAGAATTTGACGACCCTTATATAACCAAATTACTATTTACCTCCCTTGTCCGTCCTATTTTGGAATATTGTTTTTCAGTTTGGAGTCCACAATATCAAGTGCACATCGACCGTATTGAGTCGGTGCAAAAAAAATTTCTTCTTTTTGCCCTTCGTAGTTTGAACTGGGATCAAAACGTAAGGCTACCTTCCTACCAAAGTAGATTACTATTGCTTAATTTACCTACACTCGAAAACCGTAGAATAATGCTTGGTACTATTTTTATGCAAAATCTTATAAGAGGTGATATTGATTCTGTAGAATTATCGGATCTTAGTGGGCGTTTAGATCCCCAATGAAATACTGTGCAAAAATTTGGATGTTCTAGCTCTTACGGTTTGGGCTGTAGTCGAATCCCCTTAAAAATCGGTCTTTCATTTTATAATCTTTAGAGATGAATGTAATCCATGTGAAAGTCGCGAATCTTTGTACTTGCTTTCAGTTAGCGCACAAATATAATTGTAAATTGGAATTTGTTTTTTCAAATTTTCAAGTTTTGAATGTAATGAAAACTTGTGTACAAACACGCAAAGATTGCCATCCCATGCAAAAGTAGCGAAGTAACTTATTTTTCCAGGTTCCGCATATGAACGATAAGTATTAGTTTTAAACTTTACAAATAACTTAGAAAGATTGAGCATTGGCTGAAAGGAAGGTAATCATTTTATTTGTATTTAAACACATCATCTATTTTCAAATAGAAACACACATACACACAATACAAATCAAAACATATCGAAATATACATACCTACATGCAAACATATCTGAAGAAGTAACGTATTTGATTGCTTACAGATCAAACTTCCGTACTTGGCAGAAATTCGAATCGTTAGATTTTGCCTTTGCTTTCAGAATTTGTAGTAAGTTTGTCTATTTTTTTCCGTGGCGGAAATTAAATAGGGCTCTTACTTTTGCTACAAAATGAAAAATACTTTTTGAAAAATAAAACCTAAGTATTTGATCCACAGATCTGACTATTGATCGAAATTCATATTGATCGGAGCAGCAGTGTAAGATTTTAAAATCCAAAACAAATTTAAACTAAAATTGCCCCTTTCCCCTCCCCTTTTCACACAGCATTTCCCCCTCCCCCTTATCAGTTTTCTTGGCTGTTGCTCTCTCGGCGGTCGCTCTCTTGGCATCCTCTCTGGGTTTCGCTCTCTCGGCAGGCTCCCGCAAAATGAGACGCAATAACTTAGAAAACCTAAATAAATTCTTTAAAAATACTAAAAAAAATGTTAAAATCTTGAAAAATTAAACTTAAGCATTTGGGCCATAGAATAACTAATGATCCAAAAATCATCTTGATCGGAGCAGCGGTTTGGATTTTTTAAATCGAAAAGTTAACTTTAAATGTAGCCCCCAAATTATGGGGAATATCGAAATTTAATTTAGAAATCTAAATAGGCCTTTTCAATACCTAAAATTCGGCAAATTCCAAATTTCAAAATTCCAACCACTTTAGAAGTTAAGCAATCAAATAGACCAAATTTTGAGCTTCCAAATATTAATGTTGGAGCTGATTGGGGCCACTGGGAGGACATGTCGGATCTTAGTGGGCGTTTAGATCCCCAATGAAATACTGTGCAAAAATTTGGATGTTCTAGCTCTTACGGTTTGGGCTGTAGTCGTATCCCCTTAAAAATCGGTCTTTCATTTTATAATCTTTAGAGATAAATAAATAAATTTGATTCACGTCATCCCCTTCCACCTGCCTTCCTGTCGTCTCTTCTCTATATCAATATAATGGAAAGCAAAAAAAATGTCCAGTAGCAAATTCCACCCAGAACGGATTGACATAAAAATCTAAAAAAAATCACATTAATTCGGAGAATAATTAGGAGCCGCGTGTGAGGTATAAATTAGATCAATAAACGACCCCAAAGTGCCCCAAAATTCGATTCGTTTTTTTTTTAAATTTTTTCTTTTGCCATTTCTTTGTTATAAATGTTGTTAAAATGGGTTAAAAATGTGATGTTCATAATCTTATGGCATACCCGCAAGTAACTGCATTTACATTTTTTGGAAATTCAGCCTCGTTTACCAAGTCCCCAATGTTTTTAAATTTTGTTTTGACTTCTGACGTCACTGCCTCCACATATGTATGTATGTATGTTCTGCTGGCACACTTTGCATAAAGTCGTACATGTAAGTGTGTATGCCATGCTGTCGCACTTTAAGTGTGACCGCGCAAGGGGAATTAAGGTGTGTCCGCGCAAGGGGAAAAAGGAAAATTAACAAGAGAGAACGCTATAGTCGGGTGCCCCGACTATCAGATACCCGTTACTCAGCCAAAGTGAGTGCGAGGGAGATGGAGATAGAAAATTTTTAATCTGGCATAACTTTTTTACGAATGGTCCGATTTGAAAAATTTCTTCTACATTTCGATAGGTATTGATAAATGCAATAAAACTGCATTTTTACTTTTCCAAAATCGTTAAAGGTGTGGGCGCCAGACACTTTTTAAACTTGTTTATAGTGGGCGTTAGGCGATTGTGGGCGTTAGAGGGGGCGTGGCCCTGCGCTGCGTAGGAAGCCAAAGAATATGTGTGGGTAATCCCAATTCTCTAGCTTTTGTAGTTTCTGAGATCTCAGCGTTCATCCGGACGGACAGACGGACATGGCTAGATCGACTCGGCTAGTGACCCTGATCAAGAATATATATACTTTATAGGGTCGGAAAAGCTTCCTTCTCCCTGTTACATACTTTTGCACGAATACAATATACCCTTTTACTCTACGAGTAACGGGTATAAAAATGAAAGAGCAACCGGTACCAATAAATTATTGCTAAACTAATTTTTAGAAGTCTTCTATAAATCGGTCGACTCTATCCCCCAAAGTTATGCAATGGGACACGATTGCAGATAAAAGGTCTTCATAAGAATGTATTCGAAGCAACTTTATTTACGGGATTCGCGAAGAGGAAAACAGGATCCTATTAATACCGTCCGGTCTGCCGTTTCAGTTTAAGAGGCTACAATTCCCTCTAAAAGTTTGCTTTGCAATAACTATAAATTAATCGCAGGGGCAGACTTGGAAGCTGGCTGGACTAGATCTTAGAGAAGATTGCTTTTCTCATTAGCACTGCCAGTAGCTTTATTCTTGATCCTTAAGGATCTTCTGAAAATGTTGTTTACACAGAAGTTTTAAAGTAATCATATTAAAAAAAACGCGGCAATTTTTCTGGAAATAAGTAAGTCAACAAGTCAACAAATCAAAGTGACAACCGTACTCCAAACTAATTTTAAGCGAACGAAGTCGCTTCGGGTATAGCTAGTATTAATAACGAGGCAAGAATGATAAAAACATACTTAGCAGTGGAAGAATAACATCCTGTAGGACAAAATGATTTCATCTAAAAAGATATTTGATAAGCACTTGGTACCATCAACTTGACCTAAAAATATTAAAAAACTAGCTTTACCCGAAGCGACTTCGTTCCTTTTATCTGCAATCGTGTCCCATTGCATAACTTTGGGGGACCTAAATTTCGCAATAACATTTCGGGTGCTCCAATCTTAAGAGACAGATTATGCTGCAAAATCCCTAATCTAAGAGGTGTGAGTCGTAAGTATAATTTAATTTTGAAGGGTACAGATATAGAAATTGGGAGCTTTTATACCTTTTGGTGGTGAATGTCCCACTAACATTATTGAATTCTTGCAAAAAAAACCTGTTTCTCCGTTCAAAAGTTAAGCCTAGTACTCAGTACGACGAAAACTGCTAGCTAAGCATAGGAGTAAGCGAGAGGCAAATAGGTAGCTAAAGCCTTTAGCCGGGGACTTTTTTCACCGCGGTACTCAGATGAGCTAAGGAAATGGTAGGGAAATACCAAAAAAATACCAGATTTAGCGGGTGAATTCCGATGAACGCCTTTAGCCGCGGCCCAAAGAATAGAAAATTTGATCTTTGGCTGTGTTTGTGCAGAAGCGGTGTGCCAATAACAAATTATAAATTGAAGAAAAACCCCAAAAACCAATGGAATCTGCCTATAGGAGTTGCGGCAATACATATCGCCATGCCAACAGTAAATTTAAAGCTTGCAACCCAGGTCGGCTCAACACTTTGTAATATTTTAAAATTGGCGCCAGTTGATTTGTTTGTTGTTTGTGAACCCAGCTGATTTACAAAAAGACCATGCTACATGCAAAGAGGGTGAACTCCGAAAACTTCAATCACACTACAAAAGAATAATATTTTTCGACTAGTGAAACTCTTAGCCGAACTGAGTAATAGGCTTAAACGTTAAATATTAAAAAAGATTTTCCTGTATGCAAAATTATGCTGCTCCGATCAGCTTTAGAATTTGGAAACAGTTATACTGTCGAAGTTTTCCTTAAATGTATTTTTATTTTTAAAATCCAAGAACCCGATCAGCTAAGTCGAAATGTTTCCAAACTATCTATTAGTTTTCAAACGTTGAGTTATTGACAAACTGTAGATTGGTAAAAAAAAACATTAATTCGCTCCGCTGCGTACACACACACACACTAAATATGAATTACCAAAAAATGCGTATTACACACACAACCACTAGATAAGTGCGTGTGTACGTGTGTGTGCGCATTGCAGCTGACTAAGGAAGTGAGATTCGCTTAGATTCAAATTCATGATAATACTGATATCCTTTTGCTAAAAGAATATTTCATTTACATTCCCCAACAGATTTAAAACATTTTCTTACAATCGCATTGAAAATATTAAAAGAACACTAAATATTCAAATCAATTGATTCTCTTGCTCTTCCTTACACTCGCCTCATATTGTTTAAACAAATGGAAATGTAAATAAATAAATAAATATATTAAACTAGCTATACCCGAAGCGACTTCGTTCGCTTAAAATTAGTTTGGAGTACGGTTGTCAGGACTTACTTATTTCCAGAAAAATTGCCGCGTTTTTTTTTAATATGATTACTTTAAAACTTCTGTGTAAACAACATTTTCAGAAGATCCTTAAGGATCGAGAATAAAGCTACTGGCAGTGCTAATGAGAAAAGCAATCTTCTCTAAGATCTAGTCCAGCCAGCTTCCAAGTCTGCCCCTGCGATTAATTTATAGTTATTGCAAAGCAAACTTTTAAAGCAAACTCTTAAACTGAAACGGCAGACCGGACGGTATTAATAGGATCCTGTTTTCCTCTTCGCGAATCCCGTAAATAAAGTTGCTTCGAATACAAATTAATGTGGGTGTTGCGGGGAACCGTCGATGCGGGGTCCCTCGCCGCTGTCTTCAATGATTAGCGGCCGGTTGGCCGTGCTGCTCTTCAGTTGCGAAGGGGAGATTGCCGTCTCCAAATAGTGCGTAGCCGGTTGGCCGCACTGCTTCTATGCTGAGATAGGAAGGTTAGGGTGGAAGGGAAACTGTCCTTCGATACCGCTGGCCTAGAGACGCAGTCAGTATATTGGTTAATTAAAGATTTAACGGCTAAGTGCCGGAGTTTCATGAATAGGAGCTGGTGCTCTTGATTTATTGAATATAAAATATGAACTGAACTTAAGAATTAACAAAGGCTCATGCATGGCCGGATGCCCGTGGCAGACCGCTGACCATGCACATTTTGCAGAAGTCATACGATCGCTGTCAGCCAATGGGACAAAGCCACGGCCCATAACGGCACAATATGTTGGCTCAGCACTCGGGCCCATTAGGGTGGAACTAAATTGAGGTGGACCTAAATTGAGGTGGACCATACATGAGTGGTATAAGAAGTGTAATAATAATATAATAATATTGATTAATGTTAATAAAGGGAATATGAATTGGCCTGCTCAGCCCAAGTTGGGAGTTGGTTGTTAACTACTCCCCCCTTTAAATTAGACGCCGTCCTCGGTGACAGCCAATTCGTCGATGGACTTTCGTAATCGGGATAACTCTCGTTTGCGCCTGCAGTGATGTTGGAGCAGGACCAGGCCGCATAATGTAAAGCTGACGGCAACTCCCGCGGCGAACCACATCTTAGGTGCACCTCCCGCCGACACGTCATCTCTGAGTTCCTGCATCAGGCGCAGGTTGTGCTCGTTCATACGTTGCAGTAATGGCAGACTCAATATATGATCATGTCCCGTGATGTTGATTAATGGGGAGGCCGCGATCCCTGGGCTCTTTTTCACAGGGAAGCCGAGGTTCAAATACACGGAGTCATTTACCACCGCCTTCCTTTCGAAAGTAATAAGGTGGGTCCCTATTATGGTTGTTGGGGGACCGTCATCGATGGTGATCCTCGTGAGTTTTTCATTGACGATTATTATTCCGTCGTCCACGATTGTAAGTGGTTCCAGATTACTGGGCCGCGTCCGGCATGTAGCCGCCCCGCCTGCATGTAATTGCTTGGCGCAGGTGTCGTGGGGCGCCTTTTTACAAAATGTGGCCAAGTTGGTGGAGGCGCAGTCGGAAACTGCTAGGACTTCGTCGTCGCATTCCGCCACGATGTTATCTTCTATTCGTAGAATAGTATGGTAGTGCGCGACCGGGAAGAGCAGGACTTTTTTACAAATACGCTTAACTTTAGGATACTGAACTAAGACATGGATAAAGACATTAGATTGAAAAATTTTAATCTTAGATACAGACTAACTATGGGGACCTCTGTGAGCTGTTCGTCAAAGATAGATTTAAGGTCATTGTGATTAAATATAACCGGATTTATAATGTTGTTCTTGGCAAGTGTGATTGTGAGCATGCAATTTTGTAATTCTGAAATGAGGATTCTATTCCTGGCTAGAAGTGTTTCGAAAAGGTGACCGGAGTCAACTAACCCGTCCCTTTTTTCCTTGAGGATTTTATTTACTGTATCTGTAAGTTGGTTAATGTGTTTCTGTGTTTCTGTATTGATTACAACCTGCCTATTGTTTGCTTCGATCAGTGCTGCTTCGTTAGTTTTAATTCTATAGAGGTCCTCCGCGTCGGGCGTGCCTGCCACGACCTTAAGTGCAGTGCCCAGGAAGTCTAGGCTCCTGGCCATTCTATGGTGCACGGTTAATTCATCCAGAATGTTCTGGGCATGATCGACGTCCACTTCCAATAACTTCCTCATATGCGACTGTGGGAACAGCTCCAGCATTCTGACCGTAGAGTCAATTATGCTGGAGAACTCAGACAAATTTGTCGAGTGCCTAACTAGGCCATATTGTTCCCACACCAGGACATTCCCGTCCAGTACCGGAATATACTTCGCGTGAGAGAAGTCGGTAATTCTCGCATTCGCTATGGATAGCAGTAAGATGAGTATAACGGCAAACCTGTGGAGATGGTAGTAATGTTGAGTTCTGAATAACATAAGGGCGAGTATGGATGGCGGAGATGTTTATTTTATATTGTCCTTATGGACCACCCTCCCTTTAATGAGAACAGACGTTTTTAGGTCTGCTTCTATGCGCTCTTCCGAGTAGAGCGGCGTCAGCTTATTTCCGAGTCTTTTATTATTGCGCACGAGGACCTTTTCCCCAACTTCAAAGACTCTGTTTTGTCTTGAAGTGTTAATTCTATCGAGGTTGGTTTGTTGCGCCTTGTCGATCTTGGCTCTAATAGCCATGTTAGCCTCGTCGCTGCTGGCATGGATAACTTCTGCTGGCCTACAATCCGTGACTGAGTGCAACGATCTATTATATTCTACTGTAGCCCGCAAAATTAATTCCACAGTGTCGTCAATTTTTTTATCGATTTTGAGGCACCTGGCTATTTCTGCCAAGGTACTGTGGAATCTTTCCACTTGGCCATTGGAGCTACTGTGAAGCGGTGGCGCATTAATGACATCGATGCTGTATTGGTTTTTCAGCAAAGACGTAATCGTTTCAGAATTAAAGGAAGCCTCATTGTCACAATAGATGGTTTTAGTTTTGTGGTAGAAATTTACCAATTGGAGTATAGGGGCCCGTACATCAACTATTGCCCTAGAAGATAAGGGCTGTACGATGGCGAACTTAGAGAACTTATCGATGCAAGTTAGGAAGATCTTTTTGTCGGTAGAAAAAATGTCAATATGTAACATCTCCCCTACATATGAAGGAATTGGGGTGCTTCCTAACTCCTGTCGTTTGGGGTGGCGATCGTATTTGGCTTTATTGCAGACCTTGCAATTTGCGACGACTTCGCTGGCCAGCTTTGACATGTTGGGGAAATAGTAGTCGCAAAGAATTTGCTAGGCGTTTTCCTGCGCAGCCCTGTGGGCGCGGTTGTGTTCGGCATTAACAATTTCCAGCTGTTCATTGGTATTTGTAATGTCAGTAACAAAGTTTTTACAATGCCAAAATTTCGTTGCAGGGAACTCCTGCCTCAAGGCATGTTGAACACAAGCTAGTGTCGGAAAGTCGCAGTGGATCGCGTTTACGACGTTTGCGTTGATAATTTCTTTAACAGATTGGACAAGTAGGTTTTTGTTATTAAAGTAAATGACGTGGCGAGTTCTATTGCCAAAAACAATGAAGTCTCGCCGAAGTGGTTGGTTTGCCTCTTCCAAAATAATTTGGTTTCTGAAGCAGTTTAGGGGTTTATCCGTAGTCTCGATGGTGTATGAGAGCGAAAGCTCGCTATGCATCGTGGCAGCGTCGGACTGAGGCTCAGCCTCTAGGTTGTTCAAGTGTTGCCGAGACAGCGCATCGGCTACAAGGTTTTGCTTCCCTGGCGTGTAAAACACCTTCCCGTTGTTTCTGTCAGATACCGCGTACGTCAGCGGCTGGTGGTCTGTGAAGATCCTAACCTCCTGAGTGCCGTAAAGGTAGTTCTGTAGTTTGCCTATGGCCCAAACTATTGCCAACAATTCTCTTTCGTTGGTGGCGTAATTTAGCTCGCAATCCTTAAGCGTGCGCGATATCATTGTAATGGGCCTCTTGTTCTGGGACAATACCGCGCCTATTCCACTGGCTGAAGCGTCGGTGGTTAGGTCGAATGGTAATTTAAAGTCGGGGTACGTTAGAATGACATCTTCTGATGCCAGGATATTGCGCAGGTGGTCAAACGCGTTGCGCTGGGCTTCATCAAACGTAATAGGAACTTTTTTCGACATGTTTTTACTGACTGTTCCGTTTTGCCCTTTGAGAATATGAGTAAGGGGCCTGGCAATGGAGGCAAAATTCTTGACAAAGCTTCTGTAATAACTTGCCAGGCCGAGGAAGGACCTGAGGCTAAAGAGGGTTTTAGGTTGTGGGAATTCTTGTATTGCCCTGACTTTTTCGGGATCTGTTTTTGTTCCCCCTCTAGTAACTATGAAGCCTAAAAATTCTACGCTTTCTTTAAAAAATTTAGTCTTTTCCCGAGCCACCTTCATGTTGGCGTCGAGCAGTCGCTTGAGCACTATATCGATGTGCTTAACATGTTCGGTTTCGTTTTCGGAAAAAACAATAACGTCATCGACGTACACGTAACATATCTTGCCTATTTCTTCCCGCAGTACATCATCGATGGCTCTTTGGAATATGCTACCTGCGTTTTTTAATCCGAAAGGTAGTCGACAAAATTCGTATTTTCCTCCGTTAACTGAGAACGAGGTTTTTTCCCGGTCTTTCTCGGCCAAGTATATCTGATGATACCCTGACTTCAAGTCTAGGGTAGTAAAGTATTTGGCTTTCCCCAAATTCGCTAGAATCATGGGAATGCTTGGCATAGGGTAGCGATCGGCAATTGTTTGCTCGTTTAGTTTCCTAAAGTCGATTACCAAACGTTTCTTCCTGATGCCATTATCGTCGGTCCCTTTTTTGTCAACTACCCAAGTAGGGCTGTTGTACGGGGATCTGGAAGGCCTGATTATGCCATTGCTCAGCAGTTCCTTGACTTCGTTGTTAACAAAGTCTGCTGCCCCCATGGGGTAGGGGTATAACCTGGAGTAGACGGGTTCGTCACTCTTAGTTCGAATAGTGGCGATGACCGAGGTGTTGAATGTTAGGGCCTCGTTAGAGGTCGAAAACACCTTTATTCTTTTCAGAATAACTTTTTTGAATTCGGCTTTCGCCGAATTTGGTACCACTATGTCGTCGATTTTTGTAAAATTCACGTTTTCGCAGTCAAAGAATTTTAGTTTTTCCGTAGAGTTTGCGAATCTTATTACGCCATTGCCTAAGTCCAATGCGACCCCTGCTCGCGTTAGCGAGTCAAAGCCAATTATGGCATCGAACGTGCTTAGCGTATTTAACAAAAAAAATGGGGCGTTTAGCCCAAAAATGCGCATCATGCATTTTTGCTTGACGCTACTGGAGCCGTGAATAGAGCTCACAGTAAAGGGGTTCTCGACCGGCATTACGTTTTTTAGCTCCTTTACGGGCTTAACGTAATTTTTTGCCCCCGTGTCGATAAGTATTTTTAATGTTCTATCAGCCAACTGTCGTTCGATAAACGGCAGTCGGGAGCGCTCCCTAAAAAATGTAGGAGGTCCTTAAGTTCGTCGGAGTCATTACCTTCTTCAATGCTGGCGACTTCCGCTTCAGCTGCGGCGGCGTAATCTGCCTCCTCCTGCTCATGGGACTGGCTTATGTTATTGACGCGCTGGCGTCTTTGCCCCGAATAACGCTGAGATGAATTCGGTCTTTTGTGATTGTTATTATTCTGAGGCTTTCCCCAATTAGTCTCCTGCTTAAGCCTTGATGTGGAAGGGTCGACCTCCATAGGCTGTAATTTGTTATGGTCTGTAACTTCGGGGTCCCCGCGCTTCTGCCAGGGGCTGTCCTCCTGGGGCTTGCTTTGGCTTTGCTTCGGAACGAAGTGTGGATTTTTATCCTCTCCTTTCCATTGCTTTCCCTGAAATTTATTGTTACGCTTGTTTCCATCGTGGACAAGGGACTTCTAACGCTTTTGCGTAGGAAGCCGCGAATGCACTTCTTTCAATGCTATTTTCGGCCTCCCGCGCTAGCGCAAGCGCAGACGGAAGGTCTTTTGGCTGCGCTGGCAGCACCAGTGTTCTAAGGGGTCTTTTCAGTCCAGCAATAAATGCGTGTAAGGCGTCGTCCCTAACTTCTTTATTCAGGATAGTTGCCGTGTCTGCAGTGTGCGACATAACTATTTTGTTCGTGACATGCGTGAGTTTCCTCTCGACCTCGTCATAATATGCCATGAGATCGGCATCGCGTTGTTGAACCATCTCTAGATTTTGACGCAGTACGCGTAGGGACGTTTTGTCCGCGTATGTGCAATCCAGCCTAGCCAGAATTGCATCGAAATTTAGCACTGTATTATGGGACGTGAGGAGCGATCGCGCATTACCACAAATTTTGTTTTTGATAATAACCACTGCTTCATAGTGGGCCTCGCTGCCTTTGTATCTCTTGAATACCTCATACGCATCTGATGCAGCCTGCCTCCACGACACGTATTCATCGTGGCTGCCACTAAAGGTTGGGAGCGATTTTACAATATCTAATTTGACATCGCACTTTATGGCGGGGTCCGGTGTTACCCTTTCATAAACTTCTACTTGGGGTGCCTGCACAGTTAACGAGCTGACCTGAATTCTAACTGATTCAATTTCTGCCCGCCAGCGCTGCTCCTGTGCGGTTAGCGCGGCGTTGACAGCATTTGTAATGAGGGCCTGTACCATTTCTGGGTTCATTTCTGAGTCTGGTTGTGTCGCTGTGGGGCAAAATCCGATTTCTTCACTGTCGTCGCTCTCTACTTCTTGTTTAACTTCCCTACATTCCCAACTCATCGGCCGCAAATGGGGCTGAGTGAGTTAATCGGTAGTAATAAAGGCGACGATGGACAATTATTTAGGGGAGCAACTGCGCGGTGGGTGAAGCACAACGAATTTGAAGAGAAACTATAATAAAAAACCCGCTGAATTTATATATCTCGAGAAAAATTCCGGTTGGTAAATGGCTGGGTCGAAACAACAGGCTTAGTAATCACACAGGCACACTGGACACAAAATTCCTGTTTTTTTTTTTTTTTTTTTAATAAACGCATGCAAATCGAGTATAATCATAGAATAATCAAGGGAATAGGGGAGGGGAAAATTTTCCACGCGTAATAATCACTTAAAATTGCAAACAAATATATATTTCATATAACTGCTTTGTGTATTTTTAAATTGCTAGCTCTGGCACAAGTTTGTAAGTAAATATGGAGAATTTGTGTAGGCACTTATCTGTCACAATATTTCGTATTGACCTGGGTGATCTATCTTCGTCGCACAGTCACTTACATTCTGTTTTCCTCAGGGTGAGATTCGAAGAGTAGTTGGGCGTCAATTAATGTGGGTGTTGCGGGGAACCGTCGATGCGGGGTCCCTCGCCGCTGTCTTCAATGATTAGCGGCCGGTTGGCCGTGCTGCTCTTCAATTGCGAAGGGGAGATTGCCGTCTCCAAATAGTGCGTAGCCGGTTGGCCGCACTGCTTCTATGCTGAGATAGGAAGGTTAGGGTGGAAGGGAAACTGTCCTTCGATACCGCTGGCCTAGAGACTCAGTCAGTATATTGGTTAATTAAAGATTTAACGGCTAAGTGCCGGAGTTTCATGAATAGGAGCTGGTGC
Organism: Drosophila pseudotakahashii; assembly: GCA_035046095.1. Classification (NCBI taxonomy): domain Eukaryota; kingdom Metazoa; phylum Arthropoda; class Insecta; order Diptera; family Drosophilidae; genus Drosophila; species Drosophila pseudotakahashii. The sequence goes on from JAWNOE010000276.1 coordinate 394,689, forward strand.
TCTTGATTTATTGAATATAAAATATGAACTGAACTTAAGAATTAACAAAGGCTCATTCATGGCCGGATGCCCGTGGCAGACCGCTGACCATGCACATTTTGCAGAAGTCATACGATCGCTGTCAGCCAATGGGACAAAGCCACGGCCCATAACGGCACAATATGTTGGCTCAGCACTCGGGCCCATTAGGGTGGAACTAAATTGAGGTGGACCATACATGAGTGGTATAAGAAGTGTAATAATAATATAATAATATTGATTAATGTTAATAAAGGGAATATGAATTGGCCTGCTCAGCCCAAGTTGGGAGTTGGTTGTTAACTTACATTCTTATGAAGACCTTTTATCTGCAATCGTGTCCCATTGCATAACTTTGGGGGACCTAAATTTCGCAATAACATTTCGGGTGCTCCAATCTTAAGAGACAGATTATGCTGCAAAATCCCTGCTCGATTCAAAGAATTTAAAAATTCAACAGGGACAGAGTCGACCGATTTATAGAAGACTTCTTAAAATTAGTTTAGCAATAATTTTTTGGTACCGGTTGCTCTTTCATTTTTATACCCGTTACTCGTAGAGTAAAAGGGTATATTGTATTCGTGCAAAAGTATGTAACAGGGAGAAGGAAGCTTTTCCGTATATATATATATTCTTGATCAGGATCACTAGCCGAGTCGAACTAGCCATGTCCGTCTGTCCGTCTGTCCGTCTGTCCGTCCGTATGAACGCTGAGATCTCGGAAACTATAAAAGCTAGAGGATTGGCATTTTGCATGCATATTCTTGGAGTTCCTACGCAGCGCAAGTTTATTTCAAAATGGCGCCATGCCCCCTCTAACGCCCTCAATCGCCCTACACCATTTTTTGAAAGGTGTCTGGCGCCTACACCATTAAAGATTTTGGAAAACTAAAAATGCAGTTTTATTGTGACTATCAATACCTATCGAAATGTAGAAGAAATTTTTCAAATCGGACCATTCGTTAAAAAGTTATGCCCGATCAAAGATTTTATATATCTATCTCCCTCGCACTCCCTTAGCTGAGTAACGGGTATCTGATAGTCGGGGCACCCGACTATAGCGTTCTCTCTTGTTCACTGTTAAAATGGAGCGCTCAGATAGCCAATCCTAACAGTTCATGATGTGTTAGAAAAAAAAAGAACCCTTTTTTGGCTTGTGCTTAGCACATAGGCGCACTTAAAATTTATAGAGAGGGTCATATAATTTAAATTTTTGCTTCAATAAGTCGTAATATGGGGGATATACGATTAAAGTAAAAATTTAAAGTTCCTGGTTTTAAAATGATCTCAAAAAAATTATCAAAATGTGTACCAAAAAGAGTTTTTTAAACCAAAATTGAAATCATAATTGTGAATTTAAACCCTCTACCCCCTTGCCACACCACGGTCAATCTTGTGCTTGTTTCTTTCTCTCTTTAGGCAAGCTCTCTCAGAGAGTTCATTGTGCGCTTGATCGTCCCCATTTTTTACACTTGTTACTGTCCAAACGCTCATTATCATTATATCCTTCTCACTTTCATAAAACGAATTGTGTCAAAGAAGAGCAAATGTATTTTTTAGTATACCCTACTTCTAACTTGCGATCTCATCCTTGTCGAATCAATAAAAATTAAAAACATATAATAAACTAGCTATACCCGAAGCGACTTCGTTCGCTTAAAATTAGTTTGGAGTAAGGTTGTCAGGACTTACTTATTTCCAGAAAAATTGCCGCGTTTTTTTTAATATGATTACTTTAAAACTTCTGTGTAAACAACATTTTCAGAAGATCCTTAAGGATCGAGAATAAAGCTTCTGGCAGTGCTAATGAGAAAAGCAATCTTCTCTAAGATCTAGTCCAGCCAGCTCCAAGTCTGCCCCTGCGATTAATTTATAGTTATTGCAAAGCAAACTTTTAGAGGGAATTGTAGCCTCTTAAACTGAAACGGCAGACCGGACGGTATTAATAGGATCCTGTCTTCCTCTTCGCGAATCCCGTAAATAAAGTTGCTTCGAATACATTCTTATGAAGACCTTTTATCTGCAATCGTGTCCCATTGCATAACTTTGGGGGACCTAAATTTCGCAATAACATTTCGGGTGCTCCAATCTTAAGAGACATATTATGCTGCAAAATCCCTGCTCGATTCAAAGAATTTAAAAATTCAACAGGGACAGAGTCGACCGATTTATAGAAGACTTCTAAAAATTAGTTTAGCAATAATTTATTGGTACCGGTTGCTCTTTCATTTTTACTGTTAAAATGGAGCGCTCAGATAGCCAATCCTAACAGTTCATGATGTGTTAGAAAAAGAAAGAACCCTTTTTTGGCTTGTGCTTAGCACATAGGCGCACTTAAAATTTATAGAGAGGGTCATATAATTTAAATTTTTGCTCAAATAGGTCGTAATATGGGGGATATACGATTAAAGTAAAAATTCAAAGTTCCTGGTTTTAAAATGATCTCAAAAAAATTATCAAAATGTTTACTAAAAAGAGTTTTTTAAACCAAAATTGAAATCATAATTGTGAATTTAAACCCTCTACCCCCTTTCCACACCACGGTCAATCTTGTGCTTGTTTCTTTCTCTCTTTAGGCAAGCTCTCTCAGAGAGTTCATTGTGCGCTTGATCGTCCTCATTTTTTACACTTGTTACTGTCCAAACGCTCATTATCATTATATCCTTCTCACTTTCATAAAACGAATTGTGGCAAAGAAGAGCAAATGTATTTTTTAGTATACCCTACTTCTAACTTGCGATCTCATCCTTGTCGAATCAATAAAAATTAAAAACATATAATAAATGAATGTAATCCATGTGAAAGTCGCGAATCTTTGTACTTGCTTTCAGTTAGCGCACAAATATAATTGTTTGTAAATTGGAATTTGTTTTTTCAAATTTTCAAGTTTTGAATGTAATGAAAACTTGTGTACAAACACGCAAAGATTGCCATCCCAACGTAAAAGTAGCGAAGTAACTTATTTTTCCAGGTTCCGCATATGAACGATAATTATTAGTTTTAAACTTTACAAATAACTTAGAAGGATTGAGCATTGGCTGAAAGGAAGGTAATCATTTTATTTGTATTTAAACACATCATCTACTTTCAAATAGAAACACACATACACACAATACAAATCAAAACATATCCAAATATACATACCTACATGCAAACATATCTGAAGAAGTAACGTATTTGATTGCTTACAGATCAAACTTCCGTACTTGGCAAAAATTCGAATCGTTAGATTTTGCCTTTGCTTACAGAATTTGTAGTAAGTTTGTCTATTTTTTTCCGTGGCGGAAATTAAATAGGGCTCTTACTTTTGCTACAAAATGAAAAATCCTTTTTGAAAAATAAAACCTAAGTATTTGATCCACAGATCTGACTATTGATCGAGCAGCAGTGTAAGATTTTAAAATCCAAAACAAATTTAAACTAAAATTGCCCCTTTCCCCTCCCCTTTTCACACAGCATTTTCCCCTCCCCCTTATCAGTTTTCTTGGCTGTTGCTCTCTCGGCGGTCGCTCTCTTGGCATTCTCTCTGGGTTTCGCTCTCTCGGCAGGCTCCCGCAAAATAAGACGCAATAACTTAGAAAACCTAAATAAATTCTTTAAAAATACTAAAAAAAATGTTAAAATCTTGAAAAATTAAAATTAAGCATTTGGGCCATAGAATAACTAATGATCCAAAAAACATCTTGATCGGAGCAGCGGTTTGGCAAATTCCATATTTCAAAATTCCAACCACTTTAGAAGTTAAGCAATCAAATAGACCAAATTTTGAGCTTCCAAATATTAATGTTGGAGCTGATTGGGGCCACTGGGAGGACATGTCGGATCTTAGTGGGCGTTTAGATCCCCAATGAAATACTGTGCAAAAATTTGGATGTTCTAGCTCTTACGGTTTGGGCTGTAGTCGTATCCCCTTAAAAATCGGTCTTTCATTTTATAATCTTTAGAGATAAAGATTATATAAAAATTAAAAGCTACTGTAATTAAGATAAGACAATACACTTGACAATTACTTACCTAAAAATGTATTCTTAATTAAAGCGCTTTTTTTAAACTCTAAAATAACTAATCACAGCAATGTTACTCTTTTAAAAGTTAAAACGCAGTTGAAAACCGCGGAAAAACGGCGCCTGCCTTCTAGAAATAGAAAAGGAATACTGAGCGAGAAAAACAACATCAATCGCAATCTCTTTTGTTGTTGTCTTCACTTTGCCACGATCGCGCTTGCCCAGCTTGCAGAGCGAGACAGGCGAAATTCGACATTTTGTCTTGTTTTTCTATGATTTTAAGAGAGAGAAATTTGGGAGAGCGTGATTGAGAAAGAGGGGGTTGGTGAGAGAGTCGATTCTGCAGACGCTCTGCCGGCGTCGCAGTCGACTCAGTGCATTTCAGCGCTCGGGCTGAATTCGGGAACTGCAGGGTATCTAGTGGATGTGTGTTAAATACGCATTTTTTTGCTAATACATATTTAGTGCGTGTGTGTGTACGCAGTGGAGCGAAATAATGTTTTTTTTGTTTCCCTGCAGTTCCCGAATTCAGCCCGAGCGCTGAAATGCACTGCACAAGCGCGATCGTGGCAAAGGGAAGACAACAACAAGAGAGATTGCGATTGATGTTGTTTTTCTCGCTCAGTATTCCTTTTCTATTTCTAGAAGGCAGGCGCCGTTTTTCCGCGGTTTTCAACTGCGTTTTACTTTAAAGGAGTAGCATTGCTGTGATTAGTTATTTTCGAGTTTAAAAAAAAAACGCTTTAATTAAGAATACATTTTTAGGTAAGTAATTCTCAAGTGTATTGTCCTATCTTAATTACAGTAGCTTTTAATTTTTATATTATCTTTATTTTTAATATTTTTAGGTCAAGTTGATGGTACCAAGTGCTTATAAAATATCTTTTCAGATGAAATCATTTTGTCCTACAGCCCAGAAGGATGTTATTTTTCCAATGCTAAGTATGTTTTTATCATTCTTGCCTCGTTATATAATATTATAAAAACAAATATTTTCCCAATTCAGATCCCATTGCTCAGGTGGAGCCTACAGAGCCTCTGGAGAGAATGCGGAAATGCGTGAATAATATCCATGCGCGAAAAGGCAGCTCACCAAGACTCTGGAAGCTGAGAACCTGCCAAAGACCCCTACAAGTCACCGTAATTTGTAAAAATCTATTAATTTAATGTATTAATAAACCCATTGATAAAAGCAATGAAATTTAACATATTTTCAATGAAAATGGGCGATGAATTTGGGTGATAATTAGGCGCTGAAAAAGCGCCTATAAGGTGATGAATTTGGTGATGAATTAGGCGATGAAAAATGGTGATGAACAGGTGCTAAATCAGCGCCAGTTTCTGGCAGTGATGAGCCCCTAGGACATGCCCATGTTAAAATCATCACTATTTTTCATACAAATTCACTAGTGATTGAGCGCTTAGTGCTCAATTTTTGGCAGTGATTCACTGCTAAAAAGGTGATGAATGGAACTGCAGGGTTTTTACAAATCCACAGTTTGTCAATAACTCAACGTTTGAAAACTAATAGATAGTTTAGCTGATCGGGTTCTTGGATTTTAAAAATAAAAATACATTTAAGGAAAACTTCGACTGTATAACTGTTTCCAAATTCTAAAGCTGATCGGAGCAACATGATTTTGCATACAGGAAAATCTTTTTTTAAATTTAACGTTTGGCTAAAAAAAAATGGTGCAAAAGAATCGATTTTCGATATAATCGATTTTTGAACCGCGCATTTTAAATGTGCTGTCATTTTTAATTTTCCTTTTTCCCCTTGCGCGGTCACACTTAAATTCCCCTTGCGCGGTCACACTTAAAGTGCGACAGCATGACATACACACATACATGTACGACTTTATGCAAAGTGCGCCAGCAGAACATACATACATACATATGTGGAGGCCGTGACGTCAGAAGGCAAAACAAAATTTGAAAATATTGGGGACTTGGTAAAGGAGGCTGAATTTCCAAAAAATGTAAATGCAATTATTTGCGGGTATGCCATAAGATTATGAACATTACATTTTAACCCATTTTAACAACATTTATAACAGAAAAATGGCAAAAGAAAGAATTAACAAATCGAATTTTCGGGCCTTTGGGGGTCGATTTTGGTTCTAATGTATACCTCACACGCGGCTCCTAATTATTCTCCGAATAAATGTAATTTTTTTAGATTTTTATGTCAATCCGTTCTGGGTGGAATTTGCTCCTGGACATTTTTTATTATTCCTCCTTTATTAATATAGAGATATATACAGTATATATATTCTTGATTAGGATCACTAGCCGAGTCGAACTAGCCATGTCCGTCTATCCGTCTGTCTGTCCGTCCGTATGAACGCTGAGATCTCGGAAACTATAAAAGCTAGAGGATTGGCATTTTGCATGCATATTCTTGGAGTTCCCACGCAGCGCAAGTTTATTTCAAAAAGGTGACACGCCCCCTCTAACGCCCCCAATCGCCATAAACCATTTTTTGAAAGGTGTCTGGCGCCCACACCTTTAAAGATTTTGGAAAAGTAAAAGTGCAGTTTTATTGTGATTATCAATACCTATCGAAATGTAGAAGAAACTTTTTAAATCGGACCACTCGTTAAAAAGTTATGCCCGATCAAAGCTTTCTATCTCCATCTCCCTCTCACTCCCTTTAGCTAAGTAACGGGTATCTGATAGTCGGAGCACCCGACTATAGCGTTCTCTCTTGTTATACCCGTTACTCGTAGAGTAAAAGGGTATATTGTATTCGTGCAAAAGTATGTAACAGGTAGAAGGAAGCGTTTCCGACCCCATAAAGTATATATATTCTTGATCAGGATCACCAGCCGAATCGATCTAGCCATGTCCGTCTGTCCGTCTGTCTGTCCGTATAAACGCTGAGATCTCGGAAACTACAAAAGCTAGAAGGTTAAGATTTTCCACGCATATTCTTGGGCTTCCTACGCAGCGCAAGTTTATTTCAGCCGAGTGCCACGCCCCCTCTAACGCCCACAATCGCCCACTAACGGTTTTAAAATGTGTCTGGCGCCCACACCTTTAAAGATTTCCGAGAAGTATAAATGCAATTTTGTTGTGCATATTTATACCTATCGAAATGTAGAAGATATTTTTCAAATCGGACCATTCATTAAAAAGTTATACGCAATCAAAATTTCTATATCTATCTCCCTCGCACTCCCTTTAGCTGAGTTACCATTATTAGTCGGGACACCAACCCGAGTACAGCGTTTGTACTCCCTTTAGCTGAGTGACGGGTATTAGATAGTCGGGGCACGAACCCGACTATAGCGTTCTCTCTTGTTTTTAACTACTTTTATTATCCATGTTAATCATATGTATAGTTAATATTTCAATAATATTCTAAAATCTGTATTTAGTTTTTCTATTAAATAAAAATGTATTATTTAGCGAGAGGTATCCGCACTTTTAATTGCATGTTCAAATATAAGCAGCTCACAGAGCGACTTTTTTGTCGTGAATAGTATGCAATGGTCTGCGCGCTTTTACAAAAGATCAATTCGATACCTTCCGTAAAAAAAATAAGTAGTGTCTTTGGTTCTTAAATTGTCATTCATTTGTAATGCCAGTATCGTAAATAACGATTCTTTGCCTGTACCTTATGAGTAATTTCAATATATACATATTTATTAAGATTTAGCGTGTGAAGGAAAGTCTTAACATGAGTTGCTAGTTTCACGTTTAAAGTAGGTGCTGATTCAACAAGTGAAGTAGGTCTAGAATCTCTAAAGATTATAAAATGAAAGACCGATTTTTAAGGGGATACGACTACAGCCCAAACCGTAAGAGCTAGAGCAGCCAAATTTTTGCACAGTATTCCATTGGGGTTCTAAATGCCCACTAAGATCCGACATGTCCCCCCAGTGGCCCCAATCAGCTCCAAAATTAATATTTCGAAGCTCTAAATTTGGTATATTTGATTGCTTAACTTCTAAAGTGGTTGGAATTTTGAAATTTGGAATATGCCGAATTTTAGGTATTGAAAAGTCCTATTAAGATTTCTAAATTAAATTTCGATATCCCCCATAATTTGGGGGCTACATTTAAAGTTAACTTTTCGATTTAAAAAATCCAAACCGCTGCTCCGATTATGATGATTTTTGGATTATTAGTTATTCTATGGCCCAAATGCTTAAGTTTAATTTTTCAAGTTTTTAACATATTTTTTAGTATTTTTAAAGAATTTATTTAGATTTTCTAAGTTATTGCGTCGCATTTTGCGGGAGCCTGCCGAGAGAGCGGATGCCAAGAGAGCGACGGCCGAGAGAGCAACATCCAAGTAAACTGATGAGTGGGAGGGGGAAGTGCTATGTGGAAAGGGGAGGGGAAAGGGGCAATTTAATTTAAAATTTGTTGCTGCTGCTCCGATCAATATGATTTTCGATCAATAGTCAGTTCTGTGGATCAAATACTTAGGTTTTATTTTTCAAAAAGTATTTTTCATTTTGTAGCAAAAGTAAGAGCCCTATTTAATTTCCGCCACGGAAGAAAATAGACAAACTTACTACAAATTCTGTAAGCAAAGGCAAAATCTAAAGATTCGAATTTCTGCCAAGTACGGAAGTTTGAACTGTAAGCAATCAAATACGTTACTTCTTCAGATATGTGTGTATGTAGGTATGTATATTTGGATATGTTTTGTTTTGTATTGTGTGTGTGTGTTTCTATTTAAAAGTATATGATGTGCTTAAGTACAAATAAAATGATTAACTTCCTTTCAGACAATGCAAAATCTTTCTAAGTTATTTGTAAAGTTCCAAACTAATAATTATCGATCATATGCGGAATCTGGGTATTTTCCCAGTTAAGTTACTTCGCTACTTTTGTATGGGATGCCAATCTTTGCGTGTGTGAACAAATGTTTTTATTTCATTTAAAAATTCAATTTACAAACAGATATATTTGTGCGCAAATTAAAATTGCATTAATAACATTGTCACTGTTAAAAAGTATACAAATTCACGACTTTTACTTGGATTAAATTCATCTCTAAAGATTATAAAATGAAAGACCGATTTTTAAGGGGATACGACTACAGCCCAAACCGTAAGAGCTAGAACATCCAAATTTTCGCACAGTATTTCATTGGGGATCTAAACGCCCACTAAGATCCGACATGTCCTCCCAGTGGCCCCAATCAGCTCCAACATTAATATTTGGAAGCTCAAAATTTGGTCTATTTGATTGCTTAACTTCTAAAGTGGTTGGAATTTTGAAATATGGAATTTGCCGAATTTTAGGTATTGAAAAGGCCTATTTAGATTTCTAAATGAAATTTCGATATCCCCCATAATTCGGGGGCTACATTTAAAGTTAACTTTTCGATTTAAAAAATCCAAACCGCTGCTCCGATCAAGATGATTTTTGGATCATTAGTTATTCTATGGCCCAAATGCTTAAGTTTAATTTTTCAAGATTTTAAAATTTTTTTTAGTATTTTTAAAGAATTTATTTAGGTTTTCTAAGTTATTGCGTCTCATTTTGCGGGAGCCTGCCGAGAGAGCGAAACCCAGAGAGGATGCCAAGAGAGCGACCGCCGAGAGAGCAACAGCCAAGAAAACTGATAAGGGGGAGGGGGAAATGCTGTGTGAAAAGGGGAGGGGAAAGGGGCAATTTTAGTTTAAATTTGTTTTAGATTTTAAAATCTTACACTGCTGCTCCGATCAATATGAATTTCGATCAATAGTCAGATCTGTGGATCAAATACTTAGGTTTTATTTTTCAAAAAGTATTTTTCATTTTGTAGCAAAAGTAAGAGCCCTATTTAATTTCCGCCACGGAAAAAAATAGACAAACTTACTACTAATTCTGTAAGCAAAGGCCAAATCTAACGATTCGAATTTTTGCCAAGTACGGAAGTTTGATCTGTAAGCAATCAAATACGTTACTTCTTCAGATATGTTTGCATGTAGGTATGTATATTTGGATATGTTTTGATTTGTATTGTGTGTATGTGTGTTTCTATTTGAAAGTAGATGATGTGTTTAAATACAAATAAAATGATTACCTTCCTTTCAGCCAATGCTCAATCTTTCATTCAATCATTACATTCAAAACTTGAAAATTTGAAAAAACAAAAAAAGAAGGATATAATGATAATGAGCGTTTGGACAGTAACAAGTGTAAAAAATGGGGACGATCAAGCGCATAATGAACTCTCTGAGAGAGCTTGCCTAAAGAGAGAAAGAAACAAGCACACGATTGACCGTGGTGTGGCAAGGGGGTAGAGGGTTTAAATTCACAATTATGATTTCAATTTTGGTTTAAAAAACTCTTTTTAGTACTCATTTTGATCATTTTTTTGAGATCATTTTAAAACCAGGAACTTTGAATTTTTACTTTAATCGTATATCCCCCATATTACGACCTATTTGAGCAAAAATTTAAATTATATGACCCTCTCTATAAATTTTAAGTGCGCCTATGTGCTAAGCACAATCCAAAAAAGGGTTCTTTCTTTTTCTAACACATCATGAACTGTTAGGATTGGCTATCTGAGCGCTCCATTTTAACAGTGAAAAATGAAAGAGCAACCGGTACCAATAAATTATTGCTAAACTAATTTTTAGAAGTCTTCTATAAATCGGTCGACTCTGTCCCTGTTGAATTTTTAAATTCTTTGAATCGAGCAGGGATTTTGCAGCATAATCTGTCTCTTAAGATTGGAGCACCCGAAATGTTATTGCGAAATTTAGGTCCCCCAAAGTTATGCAATGGGACACGATTGCAGATAAAAGGTCTTCATAAGAATGTATTCGAAGCAACTTTATTTACGGGATTCGCGAAGAGGAAAACTGGATCCTATTAATACCGTCCGGTCTGCCGTTTCAGTTTAAGAGGCTACAATTCCCTCTAAAAGTTTGCTTTGCAATAACTATAAATTAATCGCAGGGGCAGACTTGGAAGCTGGCTGGACTAGATCTTAGAGAAGATTGCTTTTCTCATTAGCACTGCCAGTAGCTTTATTCTCGATCCTTAAGGATCTTCTGAAAATGTTGTTTACACAGAAGTTTTAAAGTAATCATATTAAAAAAAACGCGGCAATTTTTCTGGAAATAAGTAAGTCCTGACAACCGAACTCCAAAATAATTTTAAGCGAATGAAGTCGCTTCGGGTATAGCTAGTTTATTATATGTTTTTAATTTTTATTGATTCGACAAGGATGAGATCGCAAGTTAGAAGTAGGGTATACTAAAAAATACATTTGCTCTTCTTTGCCACAATTCGTTTTATGAAAGTGAGAAGGATATAATGATAATGAGCGTTTGGACAGTAACAAGTGTAAAAAATGAGGACGATCAAGCGCACAATGAACTCTCTGAGAGAGCTTGCCTAAAGAGAGAAAGAAACAAGCACAAGATTGACCGTGGTGTGGCAAGGGGGTAGAGGGTTTAAATTCACAATTATGATTTCAATTTTGGTTTAAAAAACTCTTTTTAGTACACATTTTGATAATTTTTTTGAGATCATTTAAAAACCAGGAACTTTGAATTTTTACTTTAATCGTATATCCCCCATATTACGACCTATTTGAGCAAAAATTTAAATTATATGACCCTCTCTATAAATTTTAAGTGCGCCTATGTGCTAAGCACAAGCCAAAAAAGGGTTCTTTCTTTTTCTAACCCATCATGAACTGTTAGGATTGGCTATCTGAGCGCTCCATTTTAACAGTGAAAAATGAAAGAGCAACCGGTACCAATAAATTATTGCTAAACTAATTTTTAGAAGTCTTCTATAAATCGGTCGACTCTGTCCCTGTTGAATTTTTAAATTCTTTGAATCGAGCAGGGATTTTGCAGCATAATCTGTCTCTTAAGATTGGAGCTCCCGAAATGTTATTGCGAAATTTAGGTCCCCCAAAGTTATGCAATGGGACACGATTGCAGATAAAAGGTCTTCATAAGAATGTATTCGAAGCAACTTTATTTACGGGATTCGCGAAGAGGAAAACAGGATCCTATTAATACCGTCCGGTCTGCCGTTTCAGTTTAAGAGGCTACAATTCCCTCTAAAAGTTTGCTTTGCAATAACTATAAATTAATCGCAGGGGCAGACTTGGAAGCTGGCTGGACTAGATCTTAGAGAAGATAGCTTTTCTCATTAGCACTGCCAGTAGCTTTATTCTCGATCCTTAAGGATCTTCTGAAAATGTTGTTTACACAGAAGTTTTAAAGTAATCATATTAAAAAAACGCGGCAATTTTTCTGGAAATAAGTAAGTCCTGACAACCGTACTCCAAACTAATTTTAAGCGAACGAAGTCGCTTCGGGTATAGCTAGTTTAAAAGTATATGATGTTCTTAAATACAAATAAAACAAGAGAGAACGCTATAGTCGGGTGCCCCGACTATCAGATACCCGTTACTCAGCTAAGGGAGTGCGAGGGAGATAGATATATAAAATCTTTGATCGGGCATAACTTTTTAACGAATGGTCCGATTTGAAAAATTTCTTCTACATTTCGATAGGTATTGATAGTCACAATAAAACTGCATTTTTAGTTTTCCAAAATCTTTAATGGTGTAGGCGCCAGACACCTTTCAAAAAATGGTGTAGGGCGATTGAGGGCGTTAGAGGGGGCGTGGCGCCATTTTGAAATAAACTTGCGCTGCGTAGGAACTCCAAGAATATGCATGCAAAATGCCAATCCTCTAGCTTTTATAGTTTCCGAGATCTCAGCGTTCATACGGACGGACAGACGGACAGACGGACATGGCTAGTTCGACTCGGCTAGTGATCCTGATCAAGAATATATATACTTTATAGGGTCGGAAAAGCTTCCTTCTCCCTGTTACATACTTTTGCACGAATACAATATACCCTTTTACTCTACGAGTAACGGGTATAATGATTAACTTCCTTTCAGACAATGCAAAATCTTTCTAAGTTATTTGTAAAGTTCCAAACTAATAATTATCGATCATATGCGGAATCTGGGTATTTTCCCAGTTAAGTTACTTCGCTACTTTTGTATGGGATGCCAATCTTTGCGTGTGTGAACAAATGTTTTTATTTCATTTAAAAATTCAATTTACAAACAGATATATTTGTGCGCAAATTAAAATTGCATTAATAACATTGTCACTGTTAAAAAGTATACAAATTCACGACTTTTACTTGGATTAAATTCATTTTTTATAAAACTGAATTTATTATTTGACTAATTGAAATCGCAAGTATTAGAAGAAGGCTATACAAAAAAAAATACACTTGCTTTTCTTTGCCACAATTCAATTTTTGGGAGTGAGAAGGATGCAATGATAATGAGCGAGATATTTGTTATGACAGTAACAAGTGTATAGGTAAAAGCAAAAATAGGGGATGATCATGCTCACAACGAACTCTCTGAGAGAGCTCATGCTCACAACGAACTCTCTGAGAGAGCTTGCCCAAAGAGAGAGGGACAAGACTGAGCATAAGATTGACAGTGGTGTGGCAAGGGGGTAGGGGCTTAAACTCTCAATTTTGGTTTCAATTTTTGTTAAAAAAAAAAAAATTCTTTTGTACACATTTTTATCCTTTTTATACCCGTTACTCGTAGAGTAAAAGGGTATATTGTATTCGTGCAAAAGTATGTAACAGGGAGAAGGAAGCTTTTCCGACCCTATAAAGTATATATATTCTTGATCAGGATCACTAGCCGAGTCGAACTAGCCATGTCCGTCTGTCCGTCTGTCCGTCCGTATGAACGCTGAGATCTCGGAAACTATAAAAGCTAGAGGATTGGCATTTTGCATGCATATTCTTGGAGTTCCTACGCAGCGCAAGTTTATTTCAAAATGGTGCCACGCCCCCTCTAACGCCCTCAATCGCCCTACACCATTTTTTGAAAGGTGTCTGGCGCCCACACCATTAAAGATTTTGGAAAACTAAAAATGCAGTTTTATTGTGACTATCAATACCTATCGAAATGTAGCAGAAATTTTTCAAATCGAACCATTCGTTAAAAAGTTATGCCTGATCAAAGATTTTATATATCTATCTCCCTCGCACTCCCTTAGCTGAGTAACGGGTATCTGATAGTCGGGGCACCCGACTATAGCGTTCTCTCTTGTTTGACTTCATTTTAATATTACGATCTTTGAAATTTTACTTAATTGCGTATATCACCCTTTTTACGACCTATTTGAGCAAATATTAAATTTGTATGACCCCCCAGAAAATTTTAGTACGCCCATGAGCTAGGCACAAGCCAAAAAACGGTTTTTTTGTTTTTCCCTTTTGTAGAATGTTCAGCCTGGCCCTTCTGCGGATGAGCTGGTGCAGCAAATAAACATGTTGCAACAGCAGCTTCAAAAGCAACAGCAGCAGACGCAGGCGCGAGCCCCCGGTGATGAGCGGCGAGATCATGACCAGCTGCATCCGGGTCAACCGCTCCAGCAACAACCTGGCTCAATGATGGCGCAGCAAATCCAGGGTTTGCAGCAACAGCTCCAGCAGCAAGACCTTTCAAGCTGATTTAATTTTTTCTTTTTGTTTTCAATTTTTAATTAGCTTTTAGTCCTTACCTTAATTTAATCTTTTCTTTTTTCCTTTTCTTAGTTTTAAGTTTAATTTAATTACAGTTTCTATTTAAATAAAAAAACAAAAAAAATCAATAAAAAATACGCATTATATTGGGAGGATCTTTATTATTATCTTATCTGGCTTTTCCTTTTCCTCGGGTTTTCGTTTTCTGTCTTCTTAGATGCGTTCCATCTCTTACACGAATTTGAACATGAAAACGAAAAAGTTAAAAGCTAATGTATATTTGGTTTGCTTTCATGTTTTTCGAAATGGAAATTTTCATAGCGGTTATGGTTCAGAAGATAACCCTGTTAAATTATTGAAATTTTCTGGTGATCTTGAAAATGGACATTTCGATGTACTTCTTTTGTATGAATCATCACCGTTAACAGATTCACCGTCACAAAGATTAGTTGAGGCTAGCACAAAAAAAAAGCTCCCAAAAGGAGAGCTCGATTTTCTGATAGAACTAAGTCCAACCAAATAAAGGGTGCTAAAAAAAAATTCAGGATTGATCATACAGAACAAATGAAAGTTACAAATAAGGAATATTACGCTAATAAGTCGTCAAAAGGTAATCTTTTATGGAAAGAAAAGAAAATGTCTGGACTTACATATAATTGCCAAATAGCGTACAGTGCTGACAAAATGATTGAAATTGGTCCAATGAATAAGAAATGCAACTATTGCAATGCTTTGAAATGGAAGAACGAATCTGACGGCATTTGCTGTAGTTCCGGAAAAGTTAAACTTCCTCAACTTCAAACATTACCTGAGCCCCTTAAGAGCCTAATCCTAGGCGGTCATCCCAAGCATGCCCACATCTTAGATCGTTTACGAAAATACAATTCATTATTTCAAATGACTTCATTTGGCTGTAATAAAGTTTATGAAAAAGGTTTCATGCCAACTTTTAAGGTTCAGGGTCAGGTATATCACCTAATTGGCAGTCTATCGCCTACAAAGGAAAAAGAAGCTCAGTTTCTTCAAATATATTTTGTTGGTGAGGATAAAAAGGAAACAGAACTGAGATGTAAAAATGCGTCTGATGTTAATCGTGATTTGGTACAAACTTTACAATCTATGTTGCATAAAATTAATCCGTTCGTTAAAGATTTAAAATCAACTATTAACAAAGTTCCTGCAAACACTACTGACTACAAAATGATAATTCATGCTGATCGCACACCATCTGGATCTCACAAAGGTTGCTATAATGCACCGCGAACAAGTGAAGTAGCTTTACTTATTGTTGGTCAGCAGTTCAAGCAGAGAGATATTATTCTTGAAAGTCATAATTCAAAATTATTCCTATGACGCTTTGCAGTATCCGCTTCTCTTTCCACATGGAGAGGATGGATATTCAATATTGATATTCTATCAAAAAACATTTAAAGAAAACCGTATCGGCACTAAATTTTTATAGTTACCGAATAATGATTCGAGAGGGTGAAGATAATCATTTAAATTATTCCAAAGCTCTTTTTAGTCAGTTTTTAGTCGATATGTATGCCAAAATGGAAGCAGAACGGCTTAATTTTATTCGAAACAATCAGGAAAAACTTAGGGCTGAAAGCTATATACACCTTAAAGACGCTATAGGTAGACAAGATGTAAATCCAGCTCAGCTGGGCCAAATGGTTATTTTACCATCTTCATTCACGAGTTCTGCACGTTATATGCATGAGAAAACTCAGCATGCTATGACATATGTCCGGCACTATGGCCGTCCTGATTTATTTATAACATTTACTTGCAATCCTAAGTGGAAAGACATTACAGAGTCATTATTACCCGGTCAGATGGCCTATGACCGCCATGATATAATAGCACGAGTATTTCATTTAAAAGTTAAAGCACTAAAGGCTCTTTTAGTTAAGGCCGAATTGTTTGGAGAAGTTCAATGTTTCATGTACACTGTAGAATGGCAAAAACGTGGGCTGCCACATGTCCATATACTACTTTGGCTTAAAAATCGAATTTATGCTGATCAAATAGACGATACAATATGTGCAGAAATTCCAGACCCACAGAAAGATCCCGTGCTACATAATATTGTTAAGTCCAATATGATTCATGGACCTTGCGGAATGTTAAACCGTACTTCACCGTGCATGAAAGATGGCAAATGTTCAAAAAAATTTCCCCGTCAGCTTTCAAAGGAAACAGTAAAAGGAATTGATAGTTATCCTCTGTATCGAAGAAGGGCTTCAGATGATGGTGGCTTTACTGTAGAAAAAAATGGTAATATTTTAGACAATCGTTGGGTTGTGCCATATAATTCGGTACTATTACGTGCAATGGAAGCACACATAAATGTTGAAGCCTGCAGTTCAGTTAAGTCTATAAAATACGTATGCAAATATGTCAATAAAGGCAGCGATCAGGCTTCATTTTCCCTTGAAGACCGACGAAATGAAGTTAAAACATATGAAAATGGAAGATATATAAGCAGTTCGGAAGCCGTGTGGAGAATCCTCGCTTTCCCTATACATGAACGATTTCCAGCAGTTATGCAATTGTCTGTACATTTAGAAAATGGGCAGCGTGTGTACTTTAATCCAAATGATCCGAATCAAATAGCGAAGAAGATAAACACTCCTTCGAATACAACACTTCTCGCTTTCTTTGAACTTTGTAAAATTGATGATTTCGCCAAAACTCTTTTATATGTTGAAGTTCCATCCTATTACACATGGAACAATATAAAGTTTCTTAGAAGAAAACGTGGCAGTGACGTACCTAATTTTTCTGGAGTTAAAAAAGATTCAGCTTTGGGCAGGGTTTATACCGTTCACCCACATAACAGTGAATGTTATTTTCTTAGACTTTTACTCCATGAGGTACGAGGTCCAACTTCATTTTTGTATTTAAAAACTGTAAATGGCGTAATATACAGTACCTTTCAATTGGCTTGCAAAGCATTGGGCTTACTTGAGGATGATAGTCATTGGGACAAAACTTTGGCAGAAGCTAGCGTTTGTCAAGTTCCAAAAAACTTACGTGATCTGTTTGGAATTATGTTAGTTTTTTGTCAACTCTCGGATCCTTTAGGTCTTTGGAATAAGTACAAGATTTTCTTATCGGAAGATATACTTCATTCATTACAAATGCCCGAAAACTCTGACAATAATGACGAAATTATGGAAAGAGTCTATAACAAATGCCTAATAAGCATTGAACATTTTGTATTGTCTATTGGTGGATCATGTCTTAAGGAATATGGTCTTCCTCAACCAATTATTCCTGAAGCCGAATTGGAAGAAAATAATACCGATTATCAAAGAGAAATAAGTTATGAAAGTAACAACACTCTCCTTGCTAACAACGAAAATTTGCTTACAGACGAGCAAAAATATGTATACAATACAATTTTACAAAGCGTTGGGGCGAGATGGGTGAAATATTTTTTTTGGATGCACCTGGAGGGACAGGTAAAACCTTCCTGATTAATTTATTATTGGCAAAAGTTCGAAGTTAAAAAAAAATAGCCCTAGCTGTAGCATCTTCTGGTATAGCTGCTACCCTGCTCAATTCTACATTCAAACTTCCTTTGGATTTAGTTAATTTAAAAACACCTCATTGCTCTATTTCAAAGCAATGTAATATGGCTGCGGTGTTTAAAGATTGTAAGTTGATTGTTTGGGATGAGTGCACCATGTCACATAAAGGTGGTCTTGAAGCCATAAATAGAACCCTGCTAGATATTAATGAGAATAGTATGTTGATGGGTGGTATTACAGTTGTTTGGGAAACACCCTGTTCTTTTGGTTTGTGAATAGACTAATGTTGAAATCTGAAGTTAACGTAATTTTAAGTAAAATGTTAGTATTTTAATATGAACGCCGCGGTCCAGAGAAAGCTTACTAAGCGATCTCTTTTTTGTAAGAACGATATCTGGCCACTCTACTCGTGGAAATAAATGGAAAAGAAGGTGTATTATTAAAAAACGCAATGAAAACGAGTTCTATATTGGAAACCTAACTCATCCTTTAGCTACATTGCTGTTAGCAATTCCCTCCAGAGCAAGGTCTGGAAACATTTTGGCGACCGTGACAGGACAGCGCTAAAGGATAAGTCACACGCGCAAGTACGATTGCGGATCTCTCATCGGATCAATATAGAACTGCAATTCAAGTACACATCGGCCAGGGCTTCGCTGGCCAATTCAACGAACGCAAATTGGTCAGAGCCTCACTGGACATCTCGGAAAGTCAACCAGGGCTTCGTTGGAGCAACTCATCAGTAGCAGTTTGCCAAAGCCTCGCTGGTGGATTTCACTTCGGTCAACCACAACCTCACTTCAGCGGATCACATTTCGGCAAACATAACCACACTTCGAGACACGCATCTATCACACACTTACACATCGCAAGTACACACACATATCTACGCACCCTGTACCCATATAGATGTAGAACACATACAAAAATATAAAGATTGTTGCGCCAAGTAGCTATTTCTATGAAAGGCTGAGATTCTTGCTGTTGCCCATTTTATCTTCAGTTCAGTTGCAGGTTCCGCCGCTAGGGGTCGAACGTACTTTTCAATTAAACTAGTCAGTTCTCGATCTTGAGTGTACGCATTGAACAATGGATAAGGCTGAGTCAATCAATCCTCACGAAGCAGGTCTATCCCAAGTAGAAGTTAATGACGCAAAACTTGTAAAATTACGAGTTCAGCGGACAACGATAGAGCGCAATATCAAAAATCTTAAAAATCGTGTTCTCACTCTTGGGGCATCCGCTGAACCCACAGTGCTGGAGTGCAATTTGCAAATAGTTGAAAATTACTTTCGTACATTATGTCAGATTCAGTCAAACATCGAGGAAATTTTCTGCATCGACACGGGGAGAGCGCAAGTGGAAGAAATCTTCATTGATGCCAAATCAACAATTACACAGCTCATGAATAAAAAGCGTAAAGCCAGCCTCGTTGGAGACGATCCAAGTTTTCTGAACTCCACTGGCAACACAACGCACCACAACCGATTACCTAACATCAAGTTGCCCAGTTTCGATGGGACTTATTCACAATACAAACGGTTCATAAGCGCGTTCTCCAACCTTGTTGATCAGGATTCAGGCATCGCCACCATTGATAAATTTAACTATCTCCTTAATTGTCTAGCTGGCCCAGCTTTAGAAGTTGTTCAACCTTTTCAAATCACTGAACAAAACTACCCAAAAGCCCTAGACCAGTTGAAGGCACGATATGATAATGATGTATTAATTTTTTTGGACTACATTTCTAGTTTTTTCACTTTATCCACATTGAAGAAACCAGATGCATCACAGCTTCAAAGACTTATACATTCAGCCGCAGCTATAAGAGGTTCTCTACTATCATTAGGGTCAGCAGAAGATGTGATGAACGCAATTTTTATTCACATTCTACTCTCCAAGGTCGATTCTGATACCAAACTGTATTACGATGAAAAGCTGACTTTTGAGGCTTTGCCATCATGGGAAACCTGCTGCAAACTCTTAACTCATAGGTGCCAATTCTTGGAGAGCCGTTCCAAAGGGAAGGAACCAGCAGACTCGCACGAGTCGAATCATAAACAAAGGCCTGCTCAAACATCAAAGGCTTACATCACAACCAATGCCAAATGCGAATATTGCAGGGCATCCGATCACTACATATCGAATTGTCAAACGTTTTCCGTTCTTCTTTTGGACCTGCGAAGAGATTGGGTCAGGAAACGGGGACTTTGTTTAAACTGCTTGCGTCCTAATCACAACAAAAAGCAGTGTCAATCGAAATCGCGCTGTAAAATTTGTCGCTCCGCTCATCATTCACTTCTTCACAACTTTTCGCCTGGAGTTTCAACACAATCAAGCGATCAGGTCCATCGCACGGGAGAATCGCCTCCGTCAACGGTGCAGCCACACCTTTCATTTGTTGTGCGAGCAGCTAAACTCGGTATACTTCCCACAGCAGTGGTCCAAGTCAAGGACAAACTCGGGGAACTTCATTATATTCGCGCCATGCTTGACTCCTGTTCAGAAGTCAATCTGATCACTGAAGAAACAGCCAAGCTTTTGAATTTGGAAAAATTCAAGGTATCTCAAGAAGTTTGCGGAATTTCAGATACGTGTCAACCAATCAAGTATAACGTTATAGTTACAATAAAATCACGCCTTTCTGAATTTGAATGGACTTCCACGTTTGCGGTAATAAATTCAATATGCACGCATCAACCTAGCAGCACCATTGGGATTCACGATTGGAAGCTACCAACTAATGTCAATCTAGCCGACCCACACTTTTTCCAGTCGACCAAGGTTCATATGCTTATTAGTACCGAAGGCTTTTTCGAAGCATTTAAAAATGGGAAGCATTCTCTTGGGTTTGGCAAGCCTAGTCTAATCAATACAGAATTCGGTTGGGTAGTAGGAGGAAATATCACATCAGCTCTAACAGTGTTTAAAGCCTTTCATTACACACTTCACGAAAATCGTGCTGACACCGACACAATTTTAGATCGCTTTTGGAAAATCGAAGAGTATTGTACCTCTCCTCCTACATTTACGGATGAAGAGCAAGCGTGTGAAGATCATTTCACACAAAACGTATCCATTTTAGTCGACGGACGGATTCAAGTGCGCCTTCCATTCAGCAATTCAAGTGCAGGTTTAGGTAATTCATTCAACATGGCTCAAAATCGTTTCTCAATGCTTGAGCGAAGACTCAACCGCTGTCCCGAATTAAAGGAAGGCTACGTAAACTTTATGAAAGAGTACGAGGCTTTGGGGCACATGTCGCCTCTTCAATCATTCGATTCCAACGTACGACACTTTTTTATTCCGCATCATTGCGTACATAGACCTCAAAGCCTATCGACCAAACTCCGCGTTGTCTTCGACGGATCAGCTAAATCAACCTCGGGCAAATCACTAAACGATCTTTTACTCTGCGGACCGACAATTCAGCAGGATCTCATCACTACAGTTTTAGCCTTTAGACTACACAGGTTCGTTCTCACCGGTGATATCACTAAAATGTATCGCCAATTCATGATCGATCCCCGTGACCGAATATTCCAGCTGATCCTGTGGAGGGAAAACCCGAAAGATCCAATAAGAGTATACCAATTAAACACCGTGACATACGGCCTATCATCAGCTCCGTTTTTAGCCATCCGAAGTTTACAATATTTAGCAAGCGTATCAAGTTCAGAATTTCCTGCAGGAGCTTCAGTTTTGTGCAACGATCTTTACGTAGACGACCTCCTGACAGGTGCTGATACGGTAGAAGAATTACTGGAAAAGAAAAGACAGGTCGTACAAATATTGAGGAAGGGAAACATGAGCATGTCGAAATTCAACAGCAACTCTCACATCATCGGAGGCTTATCAGCAACGGAAGTCGCCATCAAGTTTGAAGAAGAAGAAGTCACCAAAGCCCTCGGATTGTCGTGGCAGCCTCAAAAAGACTACTTCGTATACAGATACGATTTATCGTCCGACAACACGTTTACTAAGCGAATTGTTTTGTCAACTATCGCAAGTCTCTTTGACGCACTAGGATTACTCAGTCCCGTAACCATACGATGTAAAATCCTGTTGCAAGATCTGCACATTCTCAAACTTGGATGGGACGAGCCACTCCCGGATTCACAAAATAAATTGTGGAGTGATTTAAGAAACGATTTGAAAAATACACCCAAACTGAAATTTCCTCGATACATGCACACGTCTCCGTCAGAGCCGTGCGAAGTTAATGGATTCGCGGACGCTTCCGAGCGAGCTTATGGCTGCTGTATATACATTCGAGTAAAATTAGGAAATACAGTTCACACAAATCTACTTATCGGAAAATCCAAAGTAGCTCCTATTACCGTTGTATCTCTACCAAAGCTAGAATTATGTGCAGCAGTCCTGTTAAATGCAACGTTTCGAAAATTTCAAAATAAGCTCTCTCCATACGTCAACAAGACTTACTTCTGGACGGACTCAAAGATAGTTCTTCAATGGATGACTATGCATGCTTCAAAACTAAACTGTTTTGTAGCAAACAGAGTTTCAGAGCTGCAGAAGCACAGCGCAGATGTCGAATGGAGACATGTACCGTCAACAAAGAACCCCGCGGACATTGTTTCGAGAGGTTGTCGCACTTCTGACCTGTTAGCTAACACTTGGTTAACTGGACCAGAATTTTTGAAACTGCCATCCGAGGAATGGCCGAGTCTCTGTATTTCCTCACCATCATCTATCGAAGTACGAAAAAGAGCACTAGTTATATGCAACCAACCATCTACCTGCCACGTAGGGACGTCAGTTGAGAGTCAAGAATTTAACGTTGATGGCCCTAATGAACAGGTAAAATCAAAATCTGATGTTTTAGATTCAATCATAGACTACGTCATCAACAAGTCCTCATCGTACGTTCGCATACTACGAGTATTGTCATACATTTATAGAATATTTAACAAAGTCGTACCAGATCGTAAACTCAAGGTAAAGGATATTTTGCATATATCTGCATCTGAGCTAAACGTTACGTTCTGGCGTATTATTGGGCACATACAGCAGTCAGCCTTTCATGAGGAATTGAAGTTACTAGCAAAAAATCGATCTTTGAAGCCACAATTACAGGGTCTTGCTCCATTTATTCAAATGATGGAATTAGATAGTGTCAGTGTCAATGTGGTAAGGGTAGGCGGGCGATTAGCAAGATCAGCGTTGTCATTTGAGGCAAAATTTCCAGCAATCGTTCCACGAAACCATCGTTTCATTCAGCTGTTTGTAGAATTCCTTCATAGAAAAAATCTACATGCAAATTCAAAAATACTCATTTCTCTCTCTCGAGAAAGGTTATGGATTGTCAACGCCAGAGTTCTAACTCGTCAGGTCGTCCGGAACTGCACACATTGTTTTCATTACAAGCCAAGACTTACACAACAAATTATGGGGGATCTGCCTCCTGACCGACTTCACGCGGAACGCCCTTTCTCAATTGCAGGGGTGGATTTCTGTGGCCCATTTCAAACGTGCTATAAAATACGTGGCAAGCGACCATATAAAACATATGCGTCGATATTCATTTGCTTTGCTACGAAAGCTGTACACATTGAGGTGGTGTCCGAGTTATCAACTAATGCATTTTTATTATGTCTTCGAAGATTCATCGGACGTCGGGGCCTGCCTTCAAAACTGTACTGCGATAATGCTACCAATTTCTGTGGTGCAGCAAGGAAAATGGACGAATTTAAGCAACAGTTTTTCAGTACAGAGGTCATCGACGATCTTCACTCCTTCAGTGCGGTTAAAGGATTTGACTTTAACTTTATTCCGCCTCGAGCCCCACATTTCGGGGGGCTCTGGGAAGCCGCTGTGAAGTCAGCCAAAACCCTTTTACTGAAGAACATATCGGAGGCCAATCTCACGTACGAGGAGCTGGAGACAACGTTTGCTGAAATAGAGGCAATTCTCAATTCTAGGCCTATTGCCCCTCAATCAGATGATCCTAACGACGGAATCGCTCTAGCGCCAGCTCATTTTTTGGTTGGTTCATCACTTTTGGCTGCTCCAGACGAGCGCATCTTCAAACCACAGTCTACCACCCAGCTAAGTTATTTGAATCGATGGCAACGGGTTACGTTTCTCAAGCAGCAGTTCTGGAGTATGTGGCAGCGGGATTACATACACACCCTACAGCGTCGAGGAAAATGGAATACTCAACAAGCAAACATCAAAACGGGCCAACTTGTCATCATACATGAGGATAACACACCACCACAACATTGGATTCTCGCTCGCGTCGTTTCCGCAATCCCAGGAAAGGACGGGAAGGTTCGAGTTGTGGATCTACAAACTTCAAAGAACGTGCTGCGACGCCCAATTCATAAAATTGCTCCTCTCCCAATGGAATAGTTGAAAGATTATGGATCCTGCAACGGGGGGAGTATGTTTGGGAAACACCCTGTTCTTTTGGTTTGTGAATAGACTAATGTTGAAATCTGAAGTTAACGTAATTTTAAGTAAAATGTTAGTATTTTAATATGAACGCCGCGGTCCAGAGAAAGCTTACTAAGCGATCTCTTTTTTGTAAGAACGATATCTGGCCACTCTACTCGTGGAAATAAATGGAAAAGAAGGTGTATTATTAAAAAACGCAATGAAAACGAGTTCTATATTGGAAACCTAACTCATCCTTTAGCTACATTGCTGTTAGCAATTCCCTCCAGAGCAAGGTCTGGAAACAACAGTCCTGCTAGCTAGAGACTTTCGCCAAACCCTTCCTGTTGTGCCAAGAGGTACAAGAGCTGATGAAATAAAGGCCTGTTTAAAATCTTCATTTTTATGGCCACAGATAAAAAAAACTAGCGCTCACGAAAAATATGCGAGTGCACTTAAGAGGAGGTTTCGCAGGAATTTTTGCCGAAACTCTTTTAAAAATTGGGAATGGCGTCCATCCAACAGTTAATGGAAAAATAGCTATAACATCAAGCTTAGGAAATGTAGTGAAAAACGTTCAAGACCTTACATCCAAAATATTTCCTGACATTTCAAACATATCATGTAAAAGCTTAGATTGGCTTTCTGAGCGCGCCATTTTGACAACGAAAAATGAAAGAGCAACCGGTATTAATAATTTATTGCTCAACTTATTTGATGGATTAGAAGTCTCCTATAAATCGGTCGACTCTGTCCCTGATGTTGATAGTGCGGTTCATTACCCTGTTGAATTTTTAAATTCTTTGAATCCACCAGGGACTCCGCAGCACAATCTGTCTCTTAAGATTGGAGCACCCGTAATTCTATTGCGAAATTTGAATCCCCCAAAGTTATGCAATGGGACACGATTGCAAATAAAAGGTCTTCATAAGAATGTAATCGAAGCAATAGTATTTACGGGATGCGCGAAGGGGGAAACAGTGTTTGTACCCAGGATCCCATTAATACCATCCAGCCTGCCGTTTCAGTTTAAAAGGCTTCAATTCCCTCTTAAAGTTTGCTTTGCAATAACTATAAATAAATCGCAGGGGCAGACTTTAAAGCTGGCTGGGCTAGATCTTAGAGAAGATTGCTTTTCTCATGGACAATTTTATGTCGCATGCTCTAGAGTTAGCTCTGCCAGTAGCCTTATTATTCTCGCTCCTGAAGGATCTTCTAAAAATGTTGTTTACACAGAGGTTTTAAAGTAATCATATTAATTTACATTATTTAACTTAGACAGTTTCAGTGGAATAGGTCTAAATGGAGATACCACTTTAAAAAAACGCGCCGATTTCTCTACCTCAGGGGTGGTGTGGAAATGGGAAAGTCTTGATAACCGTACTCCAGCTAATTTTAAGCGAACGAAGTCGCGCCGGGTATAGCTAGTTATTTACATAAACGATGATATAACAAAAAAAATCCCCAGTTAAAAAGAAAAAAAAAATAATGCGATACATAAACTTTTCTTTAAAGTAAAATCAATAAAAAAAATCCCACGAAAGAATGAAAGCCTAAAATAAATCAAAAATGATTGGCAGAAAATCAATTTTACACTTCAAAAATTTAAAGTAATTTTATTTGCCTTTTTGCTGCTCAAATTTATGGCTATGTTTGCCAGAGAAATCTGATTCGCCTTTCTAAATTTTTTTCCATTTTTAATTGCATCTTTATATATTTAAATCCAATCATCGCATGAATGCCTAACCTTTTTATATAAATTATATTTTTATTCAATATTTTTATACCGATTTCCTATATATATTATATTTTTATATTGCCCTATTTTTATATTTTTTACTGTCCTTTCATTTATATAAATGTGTGGTATTTTAGCAGGCCCCATGAATTATTCGTACTTTTCTTTTAGTTGTTAAATAAATTTTTATACCCGTTACTCGTAGAGTAAAAGGGTATATTGTATTCGTGCAAAAGTATGTAACAGGGAGAAGTAAGCTTTTCCGACCCTATAAAGTATATATATTCTTGATCAGGATCACTAGCCGAGTCGAACTAGCCATGTCCGTCTGTCCGTCTGTCCGTCTGTCCGTCTGTCCGCCTGTCCATCTGTCCGTCCGTATGAACGCTGAGATCTCGGAAACTATAAAAGCTAGAGGATTGACATTTTGCATGCATATTCTTGGAGTTCCTACGCAGCGCAAGTTTATTTCAAAATGGTGCCACGCCCCCTCTAACGCCCTCAATCGCCCTACACCATTTTTTGAAAGGTGTCTGGCGCCCACACCATTAAAGATATTGGAAAACTAAAAATGCAGTTTTATTGTGACTATCAATACCTATCGAAATGTAGAAGAAGTTTTTCAAATCGGACCATTCGTTAAAAAGTTATGCCTGATCAAAGATTTTATATATCTATCTCCCTCGCACTCCCTTAGCTGAGTAACGGGTATCTGATAGTCGGGGCACCCGACTATAGCGTTCTCTCTTGTTTATAATGTTTTAAATCCCCAATTTTTTGACTCGCCATAAATGACCCCCTGACACCCCTGAACACCAAGGAACCGTTTCATGGAATATGGTTTTTTTTTATCGGTAAAAAAACGGTCGAAGGAAGGCAATACAGATCTCCACAACATCTGAGATTGTAAAGTGTTCACGGATTAGGCAAAGTCCAATAGACCCCCCTAGTTTTAGAAGTCCGTAAGGTCTGGTCAAAATATATAGTATCGCGTCCCTTTGTTATAGCTTGTCCTGTCACGCGAAAATTTTTTTAATTAATAATGAAAATAGGCCGTTCGAGAGAAGCAGCCAAAACATACACCAATTGTCGACGAGCCAAGCCGGAGAATAATTTCGCGTGGGCTCTTCTCTTAGTCAACATCTTGGCCTGAGAATTATGAATGTTCGTTACAATTGAGGCAAATTAAGAGGATAATAATTACGTGTTAGTCTAACGGGAATATTAAAAGTTAGGAGGAGTAAAACTCCCCACAAATCTCGATGCAGTAGAGCCCCTAGCAACAGCGAAGGCAGCGAGAATGCGGCAGAATTCGAGGGCATCCTGGTCCACCGGTAAATACTTAACCTTGGATCCGGCCAAAGCGGAGAGACCGTAGAATAACGGTACCGCGCAGGACCTTGGACCCTGGCCGCCAAAGGGAATAGAGGTCGAACGGTAAATCCGTGGACTTTGAACCGGCACAAAGAGGATGCACCGTGAACTAACGGGACATCCTGGACCTTGGACCCGATGCGTGCCGTGTGCAAGGGGAACTACCGGGACATATTGGACCTTGGACACGATGCGAGCCGTGTGCAAAAAGGGAAATAACGGGACCGTCGTAGCCTATATAAGGGACGGCGCAGGCGCAGCTCGAGGAGTCAGAGTCAGTACGCGGGGGTCAGTGATAGTACGCGAGGCAGTCATTTGGAGGACGCGCGGCAGGAGAAATTGTTTTTTTTTTGTGAAACAAACAAATTAAAAATCAAACAAATCGCGCCGGCCCCCTTTTTTTAAACATTAAAGTGATCTGTTGCCGCCGATTTAATTCGTCGTTGCTGCCGTTGTTGTTGTTGCCTGTGCTGCCGATTTAATTCGTCGTTGCTGCCGCTGGAAAATTTTGACCGCTGCAGTTCTCAACCGCCGTTATCGCCAAATTCACCGCTTTAATATCCTACGCACAGGAAGGAAGTCATATGGATTCGAAGAGGGAAGTTACCGACGGATGTGAATCGTCCCACCAGGTATAGAGTGCTAAAAGTTGAAAGTTAATCTGTGGCGTGTCGTAAATTGTTTTTTGGCCCATCTTTCAACTTTTTGCATTCGTGTGAAAAATTCGGTAGATAGCGAGCATTCTAACCAAGAAATAAATAAAACTTGCATGCACTAACGATTATAATTCTGATACATACATCCATACATACATATATACATATTTCGAATTATAAATACATATATGCATAAGTGAATCGCTTTGGACCAAAATCAAATAAATATTTGTCGGCATCCTGGTTGTTTAAAAAACAAAATTCCCCCATTTCTCGTAGTAGTGAACACCAATTATAGCTTTGCAAAAAATTAAAGGGGTAAAAGTTGAGAATTGTGAAAAGATCTAATTCCAGAATTAAATCCTCGGCAAATTTTCTGCCGCGCATTTTTCTCAAATTTCCCTTGCTTTTCGCCATTTCCCGCGCCTTTAAGCGTCAGGTTTATATATTCGTTGCCCTTAGTTATCGGTCAGTGCATCATTCTCCGTTAGCATTGCGTTAAGCGCCGCCAGCCGTACACACATACACACAAACACAGACAGCGCAGCCCGTTCTTTCGAGTTCTCTTTCGTCGTTTTCGTTTTCGATCGCTGGAACGGTGCAAGCGTTGCCGTTGCCTAAACGCTTGTTCGTTTTTTGGTGTTTGAGCTTGGCGTGTGCTTCCCTACACTACGTGCGCTCGGCATATTATAATTATTGAATTGTTAAAATAAATTAATTTATTTAAATAACTCCCCCACACTGCTTGCATTCAGCTTATTCCTCTCGTTGGTTATTATTAAATTTATTTAATTCTATAATAATTTATAATAATAATATAAAAAAAACACACACTTACATACTAATAATTAAAAAAAAAAAGAAAAATAAAATAAATTAAATTTAAAACTTTTCGCTACCAAAACAAACAAAAACAAAAATAAAATGCCGAAAACAGAAAGTAGCAACAAGGAAATCGAAGAGTTAAAAAACCAACGAGATGGGAATATGAGGAGTATAGCGCGAACGCAAAGATTTTTAAATGAGGGTCGATTCTCTTTAAATGCGGTTGAGTTAGAATGTCGATTAGAAATCCTAAATACGCACATTGAAAATGCTTCGCTTATACAAAACAAAATCGAAGCGAAAGATGGAGATGATGTGTACCGCGAAGAGTTCGAAGAGACAGCAATTATAGCAAAATCGTTGCTAATTTCCCTAATTGCCGAAGCAAAGCGCAAGAGCGTTGACAATTCTGCTCCGCCGGCAACGCGCACACCCCAATGCCGTTTGCCAAGCGTCGCTCTTCCAACTTTCAGCGGAAAACATTCCGAATTTAAAAATTTTATAAGCCTTTTCGAAACGTTTGTTGACAAAAAGATGACACGCTGCACGATATCGAAAAATTTAAGCATCTAATATCGTGTTTGGCTGGAGACGCGCTAGGGACAGTCAGGGCATTCCAAGTTACCGCGGATAATTATCCAAAAGCCCTGGCTAGCCTAAGGCGGGTGTACGATAATGATTGTTTGATTTTCTTTCATCAGCTACAGCCTTGAGAAACCTGATCGACACAGTCACAGCGCTGTACGATTCTCTTTTGTCCATTGGGGATGACAAACGTATTACGAATGCCATCCTCATCCATCTAGTAATAGGGCAAAGTCGATGCAGGAACTAAAAGAAAATGGGAAGAACAGTTAGATTATACCTCGCTTCCTATTTGGAGCGAGTGTGAGTCAGCCCTGAACAAGCGCTATCAGCATATGGTTGCCGAAGAAGCGTGTAAGCCAAAAGAGCCAGGCTTATCCTAAGAAGAATGGAAACAGGAGTTTTTCGTTTGTTGCTGCCATGGACGACCCCGAAGTGTGTGTGTTTTGCAACTCAGCAGAACATCAAGTAGGAAATTGCACTGCTTTTGCTGCCCTAACAGTTCAGCAAAGATTCGATTTCGCAAAGAAGGCTCCCTTATGCATTAACTGCCTCCGTAAGGGACACACGGAAAAAAGATGCAAATCGAAAAGATGCAGGGTGTGTAAGTCGTCACACCACACATTGCTGCACATTTATTCGCCATCAAATCTCGCGTTGCCACCTCCTCCTCAGCCCACGCTCTTGCAGAATAATCCATCCACTTCGCATGTTTTGCATGCGACTGCATCGGATAGAGTTGTTCTTGCCACAGCCATCGTAAGCGTCCAAACAAAAAGTGGCGAATTAGTTTTGGCTTGAGCGTTGCTCGATTCTGGTTCGCAAGTAAATTTTGTGACCGATGAGCACGCTCAGAGACTTCAGATTAAGAGAGAGGACGTGTGTTTGAGCTTGCGGGGCATTGGTGGAACTAATGCTCAAGCAACCAAGAAAATACACACGTTGGTCAAGTCGCGAGTGGGTAGCAGTCAATTGTCGTCCGAATTTTACATATTAAAAAATATTTCTGGTTATCATCCGGATCAAACGGTGAACACCAGCGGCTGGAGGGTGCCTGAAAATATTCAATTGGCAGATCCATTCTTCTTCAAGCCCCAAAAAATAGATATGCTCATTGGCGCAGACTCGTTCTTTGAACTATTGTCAGTCGGCCAGATAAAGCAAGGGCCTGAGTTTCCCATTTTGCAGAAAACAGTTCTCGGCTGGATAGTGTCAGGGAGATGTGCCTCAGAAAAAATAAGAAATGCTGAAAAGTTGGTACATCTCTGCTGCCAGGAGGAAGTGTTGGATTCAATAGACACAACCCTGCAGAAATTTTGGTCTGTGGAGGACTTGCCGCCCAAGGCCAAGGTCCACACTCCTGAGCAGCAACTTTGTGAGCAACACTTTGAGAAAAATACTCAAAGATTGTCGTCCGGGAGATTTTCGGTTCGTCTGCCGTTCAAATCTGACCCAAACACTCTTGGTTTATCATATGAAGTTGCGAAACGTAGATTTTTGTCGCTTGAAAGAAGATTATCCAAAGATCCTTCTTTAAAAAAGATGTATCTGGACTTGGAGAGTCTTGGAGACTTGGAGAGACTTGGAGAGATCGCGCAGGATTCGTGTCCAAAAGCCGCCAAGGTCATTCAGAATGACTTTTATGTTGACGATTTGTTGACTGGCGCCAGATGCGTTGAGGACCTGTTAAGCCTTCGGGACGAAGTTTCTCAGGTATTGCAAGAGGCAGGATTTGAATTGGCAAAGTGGTTTTCTAACTGCCCAGAGTTGTCCGCATCTGAAAGCGATGTCATGCCGCTAACGGCAGACTCAGACGTAACTAAAACCCTTGGCGTGGTTTGGTTACCGGGTAAAGATTACTTTCAATTTCGGTTGGATGACTCTTTCCTGGATCTTCGTGCGACAAAACGAATCATACTGTCGGTGACTGCCCGACTTTTCGATCCGCTTGGCCTATTGTGTCCTCTAGTGACTAGGGAAAAAATGTTGTTGCAGGAACTGTGGCTTCGAAAGTTAGACTGGGACGAGTCGCTGCCGATGCAACTGCAGACATCTTGGGAAGCGTTTAAGGGAACGCTGTTGCAGCTGCCCAAGATCAAGGTATCGCGATTCGTTCATACAGACGCCAAAGTCCCGGCAGAAATACATGGTTTCGCTGACGCTTCCATGCGAGCATATGGAGCGTGCATCTACGTTCGCACTAGTACCGCTGAAGGTTTAAAAGTATCTTTATTGACAGCAAAATCCAAAGTAGCTCCCCTCAAGACGAAAACTTTGCCCCGCCTTGAGTTGTGCGCAGCTCACCTTCTTGCGGATCTTTATAATCGTGTAAGACCATTGCTTAATTTTCCGATCACAAAGGTATTCCTATGGACGGACTCGGAGATCACTCTGCATTGGATCAAAACGCATCCGTCGTCGTTGTCGGTTTTCGTCTCAAACCGAGTTGCAGAGATCCAAGAGTGGTCGGAAAAAGCAATTTGGCGACATGTTCCCACGAAAGTAAACCCAGCGGACATCGTGTCACGGGGATGTGACGTTGAGGAACAGCTTCCATTTGGTTCGCTGGCCCGTCGTTTTTGCTTGATGCTGAAAAGGATTGGCCTGTAAATCGACACTTTGAAGTACCTGCTGATGTCTTGTCGACGGAATTACGCAAGTCAGCGTTGGCGCTTATGGTAATTCCAGAGCCCAACTATGTGCTTCAGAAAATAGAGTCTTTTTCGTCGCACATAAGGCTTCTAAGAGTTTTCGTGTGGGTCTTTCGGTTTATTCAAAGGTGCAAAAAAGTGTCGCAGCCCTTTGGAAAAAGTATTACTCCAAGAGAACTGAATTTTACGTTCGAGAAAATAGTGGAAGTGATCCAATCTCACGAGTTCAGTGACGACATAGGCAAAATTCGAAAAAACAAACCGGTAGCAACGAATATTCAGAAACTAAGCCCTTTTCTCCAGGAGAAACAATTAGATTGGTGTTCCTCGACATTGCTGCGAGTTGGGGGTCGGTTATTGAATGCTCCTATCCCGTACGAAGCCAAATTCCCGTTGTTGTTATCGAAAGGCTCACAGTTTGTTAAAACATACGTGTCCTATCTGCACGTTACAAATTGTCATGCTGGCCCTCGAGCTCTTGTAAGTCTGTTGCGAGAAAAGATATGGTTGGTTAATGCGCAGGAAGTTTGCCGCAGAACAGTTCGTTCTTGCATTCGTTGCTTTCGGTGCAAGCCGCAACTCTTGACGCAAATCATGGGGAACCTGCCATCGGACAGACTTCGAGCTCTCCGCCCTTTTAATATCTGTGGTGTTGATTTTTGTGGCCCATTCAACACAACGTATCGTATCCGTGGTAAGCCACCGTACAAATCATACGTGGCATTGTTTGTATGTTTTGCGTCCAAAGCGGTCCACTTAGAGTTAGTGTCCGACCTCACCACTGATGCGTTTTTGTTGGCATTCCAAAGGTTCGTGAGTCGACGCGGGATTCCGGAGAAGGTGTGGTGCGACAACGCGACGAACTTCGTCGGAGCCGATCGCCACATGAGAGAGTTCCGGGCCCGTCTGGAGGAGCAGGGGGCGGTATCGCAACATTCGCGTCAAGAAAAGGATGCGAGTTTGCGTTCATACCGCCCAGAGCACCTCACTTCGGCGGACTTTGGGAGGCAGGTGTGAAGTCTGCAAAGCACCTGTTCCTTCGGACGGTCGGCGAAGACATACTGACCGCGGAGAAGCTCGGAACTCTCCTCACCAGCGTGGAGGCCGTTCTCAACTCCAGGCCCCTCGGAGCGATCAGCACGGATCCCAACGACGGCGAAGCTTTAAGCCCAGGCCATCTCCTGATCGGCGGGCCCCTACTAGCTCCACCCTCAGCAGCGCTCCCGGACCAAGTCAGCCCAACCTGCTTGCGACGATGGCGCAGTGTCTCGTCTCTCAGGCACAGGTTTTGGCAGCGATGGTCCCGGGAGTACGTCTCGAGCCTCCAGGCGAAAAACAAGTGGCACCAGGAGGTTCCAAACGTCGACGTGGGAGCTCTCGTCGTCGTCGCCGAGGAAAATTTTCCGCCGCAGCAGTGGATGATCGGGCGGATCGTGGCGGTGCACGTCGGCGCTGACGGCAAGGTCCGAGTGGCGGACGTAAGGTCTAAGGATGGGACGTATCGGCGAGCGGTCCATAGGCTGGCGGTGTTGCCTGTTTCATGCTGAAGACGACGGTCCTTCAGAGGGGGCGGTGTTCGCGCACTTGGCGCGTTTTAATGAAATTTGTTGAATAGTGTAAGGCGGGAGCGGGAGCGCAATTAAGTTTTAATCGCTCTCGCGAATTCGCCCCGTCTCTCGCCCCCTTCGTTAAGTTAGGCTTAAGCGTTTTTATATTGAAATTAAAGAGTTAGTTGTTATATGAACTTCATTGCGCAAACTCCCTTTCGTCGTCCAAATAAATCGTAAATTTTTCCCTGCAATCACACGTTTTCGAGTTTATAATACAAAATAGTATTAAATTTTCACTCATTAAGCTGAACTTTACAGTCGAAATTTTCATTAAAATTGCTTTTATTTTAAAAATGCATAAACCCGACCAGCAAAACTATTAATTAGTTTTTAACCGTTGAGTTATTGACATACTTGGATTTGGAAAAAAGTGAATTCGCTCCGCTGCACACACATATGGACGAAATATATACAAGCCACAAAATTAGTTTTTTACAAACACAATCGCAACTGACTAAGGAAGTGAGATTCGCTTAGATTCAAATTGATGATAATAGTGATATCTCTTTGATAAAAGAATATTATACAACAGATTTAAAACATTTTCTTACAGATTTTTGATGTTATAAAATTCAAATCGCATTGATAATATTAAAAGAACACTAAATATTTAAATCAATTGATTCTCTTGCTCTTCCTTACACGTGCCTTATATTGTTTAAACAAATGGAAATGTTTAAACAATTTGATTCACGATCTATTCAATTCACAATTTGATTAATATAACTTATGCAAACAATCCATTAGAATTTTAACACAATGTTTTTTTTTTGAAGTTTTTTTTAATTCCTTAAGTAGTTTGCATAGGACAAAATACTGTTTTTTTTTACGAAAATTAAGGAAAAAAGTTCTGATAAAATCTTTTCTCGGTTTATAGGCTAAAAATTAGTCATTTTTATACCCTTGCAGAGGGTATTATGATTTCAGTCAGAAGTTTGCAACGCAGTGAAGGAGACGTTTCCGACCCCATAAAGTATATATATTCTTGATCAGCATGACAAGACGAGTCGATCTAGCCATGTCCGTCTGTCCGTCTGTCCGTCTGTACGTCTGTCCGTCTGTCCGTCCGTCTGTCCGTCTGTCCGTCTGTCCGTCTGTTTTTACGCAAACTAGTCTCTCAGTTTTAAAGCTATCGGGCTCAAACTTTTCCAAAAGTCTTCTTTCTATTGCAGGTAGTATATATGTCGGAACCGACCGGATCGGACAACTATATCTTATAGCTCCCATAGGAAGGATCGAAAAAAAAACTTTAAAAAATTCTTGCTTTGGTGTTTTTTGAAATATAACCTTCTTCTTTTGGGAATACTATTTTTTATATTTTTCTGAATTTTGAATTAAATTGTTAAAAAATCGGATGACTATATCATATAGCTGCCATAGGAACGGTCGGAAAATTAAATGGAAATTAATAGGAAAGAAATTATATCTTTGTTGACTTTTATTACATTATCTTCTTCTCTGGGATATGGCTTTTTTTTAACATTTCAAAATTACGTATTAAATTATATAGCTGCCATAGGAAGGATCAAAATATGAATGCCAAAGTAATACGAAAGCAGCTAAAATTTGGATTGTTGTAACATATACGCAAGTCATTTTTTAAATTTAATGTTTTTGTAAATGAATAGAAATGATCTGCAAGGGTATATAAGCTTCGGCTGGCCGAAGCTAGCTTCCTTTCTTGTTTAGATTTAAAATAAGTAGCTTAATTTTCAATTTTAGTTTCCGCAGGCGAAGCTGCGGGATATCGCCCCTGCTTGTATATTATAAATTATAAGACCCTGTCTCTAAAACTAGAGTTTATGCCAAAAAAGTTTACTTTTTCTCCATAGTGCAGTTGTGTGAGTAGTAATTCAGTATTAACTTAGTTATTTGAACTAATCCAAATATTATATTTTTTTCACCCAGGGCGATTAAGACTTCTTGGGACTCGAGCTGTTGCGCCTGTATTTAGCCGTGTTGGTTTTTTTAAAGTAAAAGGGTATCCGACCCTATAAAGTATATATATGTGATTGCCTTCACTGAATCTTGGCTTAATTCCTCTGTGTCTGACTTGGAAATATTTGCGGGCAACTATGTGATCTATAGACGTGATCGTACAGTGCGTCTGGGCGGTGGTGTTCTTATAGCCGTTAAGTCCGATCTGGTTTCAGAATTAATTCCGATAATCGACACCGAAAGCACTTTAGAAACTGTTGCTGTTTGTATTAACGTTCTTGATTTTTTGTTTACGTCTCATGCTCGTATATTCCACCCCGGTCCGATATTAATGTATATCTGCTGTTAATTGATCGGCGTTAGATGCCTGGGATACATTACATAAACTATCTGCCTAAAGTCGTCGCCACTAGAAAATGAACCTGTTGGACTAAGATTGCATATGAGGATCCGAAGACTACAGCGACAGCCTCTGTTAGATGCAAAATGAGTAAAACTTGATTGTGAGAGTCAGAATTGTTACTGATTTTATTGAATAAACTTAACGGTATTTATAGGTAAAAAGTGCATAGGTTAACAGAATAGGTATAAAGCAAAGTGTTGGTTATTATGCATTATTGGCAAATCGGCTAATGGGAGCAAACCCAGTTACAATTCAGCAGAATAAGCTTGCGCCAATAAGTGGGTCATTGATAATGTTCCTGACAGCTTGACTCGATATACGATACTTTAGTGCGCTGACTTATTACTATTGCTGCGACTGAACATCTGCAGCACTGTGCTCATATTCAGAGTATTCACTCCACCCTCGGCAATAACGACCATCTTATTGTTATGGTCGACTTTAACCTGGATGTAATCACATGATTCAAATGTTCTTGTTCCCAATTTACCTCCCGAGTTGGTACATGACCTTATCGACCTCTTATTGGGACAATTGAACTCAATTCAGAACTCCTCGAATAAAATCTTGGACCATATTTTTGCGTCGGAGTTCGCTAATGCCAATGTTTCTAGAATTGACCCGCTCGTTAGTCCTGAAGACGATTATCACTTTACACTGGAGGTCATTCTGGAAGCATCGGCTCTTTTATGCCAGGTTCTGAAACCGAAACATAATCTTTTCGTTGCTTTGTAAAGCCAACTTTACTGATTTGAATCTTTATTTATCCTAAGTAGATTGGTCTTTTATGGTCTTTTTTGGTCTTTATTGGTCTTTAACATTGTTAAACAGTTCGATTTGTATGTGCCTTCATTCTCTTATCTTTTTCACTAAAGCGCGCCCCAGTAGGACCTTAACATCTCGACCAGACTGAAAGCGATAAATAGGAATTTTAGTTAATCACAAAAAGGGAATTAATGTCGTTCATATTAATGCACAGTCTTTTGAAAACAAAATTTATGAGTTTAGGTACTCGTTTTTTGTCCAGTCTAATGTTGATGTTATTAGCGTGTCTGAAACTTGGTTTTTCCCTGATTTTAGTGATTTGTCTATTGCGTGTGATGATTATGTTGGTGTCGCTATTTATGTAAACAAAAAATTGAATTCTACCGTTAAATCTACCGTAAGCATCCAATCGATAGCGACATTGAATATTTATTTTTAGAACTTGATAATAAAAAATAACAATTGTGAATGGACGCCAATATATATGTCTCCCAATATCGAGCATCAATTAAATCTGTTAAACAGCAACACTGATTACATTTATAACAAATGTGTGTTAATTAGGGAAAAACTATCCTTTCAAAGCCAAATCCTTGGTTTACCCATAACATAAAACGAAATATAGCAATTCGTGACGGATCCTACAATAAGTGAAAACGATATAAAACCGCGCGTGATAATGTTAGATCATCAGATCTGCAAAGTGTGAATTTTATGGGTTCAAATTTAAGTATTAAAATAAAAGTATTGAAGTTGGTAAAAGCAAGCAGATGGCCCAACACCAATTGGACGTTAATGATTTGAACAGGATCTTGTGCAATTCGATGTACCTGAAGCTACATGTAACAAGTACCTGAATGCCTTACCAGACTGTGATAATAGATTTAGTTTTATTTGTGTTAGCCAACGTGATGTTCTTGAATGTTTACTGAAGGTAAAGTCAAATGCTGAAGGCCTGGATGGCATTAGCCGAAAATTAATTAAATTATTATTACCCTTACTCCTTAGCCATATTACTCATATAATGAACACAGCAATTACCACATCCACTTTTCCCTCGGCATGGAAGTACGCTAAATAGTCCCTATATCGAAAAGTCAAACTGAATTCAGACCCATATCCCTACTTCCTTTATTGTCAAAAATTTTTGAAAACATACTGGCGGCACAGATACAACCCTTTGTGGATAATTATTCCA
This sequence comes from Drosophila pseudotakahashii, assembly GCA_035046095.1. Lineage (NCBI taxonomy): Eukaryota > Metazoa > Arthropoda > Insecta > Diptera > Drosophilidae > Drosophila > Drosophila pseudotakahashii. Next base: position 432,885 of record JAWNOE010000276.1, read on the forward strand.
TGCTTAGTGAAAAGCAATTTGGAGTTGTATTAATGCCATTACTGATGTAGTGAAGGACATTCGATCAAGGCTGGATAATGTTTTTGACTGTACTTTACCACGGCAAGGCCTTCGAAACCGTCAACCATAGTATTCTATGCACCAAGGTAAAAAACCTCTTTAATTTATCTGACTCTGCTGTCATGCTCTTGAGTTCGTATCTGACAGGTAGACAATAAGCGGTCGTGCTGTGTATTTCTCGCAATGTTTCGGTGTCTAGAGGTGTTCCCCAAGGATCTGTGCTAGGGCCTTTATTGTTTTCCATCTATGTTAATGCTTTACCTAATGTTCTGTCCCCTTGTGATGTCCATCTGTACGCTGATGATGTGCAATTCCATGTTAGTAAGTTATGTCAAGTTAATGATTGTATAAGTATGTGTAATACCCTGTTATTCAAATCTAATAACTGGACTATGTCTTAACCCTAAAAAAAGGAAATGCATAATTTTATACAAAAAAACATTTGATACGCAACTCCCAAATTTAAAAATGGGTAACAGCACATTCAAATACGAAAAATATGAACCAGGGTATTACCATTATTAATACGTTAACATCGAGCAAACATATTTCCAAAGCAACTGGGCGAATTTATGGGCTTCTGAGACAGCTTTCTACATCTCAGTCGTTCTTGCCAACTCAGCTTCGTATGCGCTAGTGGCCAAAACCCTTGCGCGGATAGATCACCCCCCACTCGGGTGAAAAATACAAGGAATTTTGGTATTCAAATTTTGGTAAACAAAAAAATTGTTCCGATATCACCCCCCACAACAAAATCCTAGATCCGCCACTGCCAAAACCATTTTAATTTCCACCCTGTGTTACGGTGTTGAGATTTTTGGGCATTCCAGCTAGCGGAGGCACTGACAACCGAGTTGGCTAAAAGGAAGCCCAACCGAAGCTCAGGTAAACACGTCTTAGCGGATCGGTCGGAGCGAACGCCAGGGTGAGTGCCGACAACAGCCGAAGCGTCACCGGAGTGGAAACCCTGGGCAGAGAAGAGGAGTGGCGGAAGCACGGATCGAGGAAAGCTGGTGTCGACAGCGAGATAAAGCAAGAAATATAGGAATTGTTGTGCAAATCAATATTATTGTGTTCTCATTCGGGGTACTGCCACGTATATAAATTTGTGGACCGAATCCAGTCGATCCCATGAGCTAGCCCAGCCAACGCGGGGCGATAAGGAATCGCATAAATTACAAATAAAACAAGAAAAGAAGTTAGCTTCGGCCAGCCGAAGTTAATATACCCTTACAGGTAAAATAAATATATCCTATTTAAAATATTGCTTTTAAAATGTCAAAAATCAAAACGCCTACTTCCTACAAAGTTACAATGTTTGATTTTGATTATTCTTATGGGAGTCATAAGATATAGTGGTCTGATCCGGCTCGTTCCGACATATGTACTACCTGCAATAGAAAGAAGACTGTTGGAAAAATTTCATCGAGATAGCTTTAAAACTAAGATACTAGTTCGCAAAGAAACGGACAGACGGACATGGCAAGATGGACTCGGCTTTTGGTGCTGATCAAGAATATATATACTTTATGTGGTCGGAAACATCTCCTTCACTGCGTTGCAAACTTTTGACTGAAATTATAATAAGCTCTGCAAGGGTATAATGATATGAAAAGAAATCTGTACTTAAAGACTTTAAAAATACTCGCTCGGTTATATGCCGTTTTATGTACTAATTATAATTCAGCCTATCAATGTATGTATATCTTTAGAGTGTTTATTTGATTGTATATCCTCCCAAGTTTACTGTTACCTTGATTCCATTGTTAGTTAACAAAAAACCATGAATGAAACGCTTCCCAGCAATTGATGGCAAATTCAGTTAGTGTTGTGCCATTAGAAAAGTGGTATTTTCGTGATTTAGGGTTCCAACACTTATAGAACTTGCCAACAAATGCCAGTGATGTACAAAGTAAAACATTTTAGGTATTGTTTTAATTTTGTTAAAATTTGTCTAGTTAATTCGCTTCTAATGGCGACGTTGTGGTGGGTTGCCATTGTGTGGTTCCATAAAAGCAGCTGGAGCCCAGCCTTCTGAATTAGATTCTATAAATATCAAAGTGAAGGAAATAGGTAAATTGAAACATTAATATAAGGAGACTCAATTTAAGAAATGTACCTAGACCTCTGACATACCACCAGCCGGCGCATCCCACTTTGAGCAGCTCCATCGTATCACCTTCACGCATAGAGACTTCCGAATGTCCCAGAGTTAAATAATCAAATAGAGCAACGAAGGTACTACCCTTAAAATAAAGAGAAGAGGCGCAATTAGATAATTGAATTCTATATATTCATTGGATCCCTGTCTGTCTGTCTGTCTGTCTGTCTGTCTGTCTGTCTGTCTGTCTGTCTGTCTGTCTGTCTGTCTGTCTGTCTGTCTGTCTGTCTGTCTGTCTGTCTGTCTGTCTGTCTGTCTGTCTGTCTGTCTGTCTGTCTGTCTGTCTGTCTGTCTGTCTGTCTGTCTGTCTGTCTGTCTGTCTGTCTGTCTGTCTGTCTGTCTCTCTCTCTCTCTCTCTCTCTCTCTCTCTCTCTCTCTCTCTCTCTCTCTCTCTCTCTCTCTCTCTCTCTCTCTCTCTTCTTCTTCTCTGTCTGTCTGTCTGTCTGTCTGTCTGTCTGTCTGTCTGTCTGTCTGTCTGTCTGTCTGTCTGTCTGTCTGTCTGTCTGTCTGTCTGTCTGTCTGTCTGTCTGTCTGTCTGTCTGTCTGTCTGTCTGTCTGTCTGTCTGTCTGTCTGTCTGTCTGTCTGTCTGTCTGTCTGTCTGTCTGTCTGTCTGTCTGTCTGTCTGTCTGTCTGTCTGTCTGTCTGTCTGTCTGTCTGTCTGTCTGTCTGTCTGTCTGTCTGTCTGTCTGTCTGTCTGTCTGTCTGTCTGTCTGTCTGTCTGTCTGTCTGTCTGTCTGTCTGTCTGTCTGTCTGTCTGTCTGTCTGTCTGTCTGTCTGTCTGTCTGTCTGTCTGTCTGTCTGTCTGTCTGTCTGTCTGTCTGTCTGTCTGTCTGTCTGTCTGTCTGTCTGTCTGTCTGTCTGTCTGTCTGTCTGTCTGTCTGTCTGTCTGTCTGTCTGTCTGTCTGTCTGTCTGTCTGTCTGTCTGTCTGTCTGTCTGTCTGTCTGTCTGTCTGTCTGTCTGTCTGTCTGTCTGTCTGTCTGTCTGTCTGTCTGTCTGTCTGTCTGTCTGTCTGTCTGTCTGTCTGTCTGTCTGTCTGTCTGTCTGTCTGTCTGTCTGTCTGTCTGTCTGTCTGTCTGTCTGTCTGTCTGTCTGTCTGTCTGTCTGTCTGTCTGTCTGTCTGTCTGTCTGTCTGTCTGTCTGTCTGTCTGTCTGTCTGTCTGTCTGTCTGTCTGTCTGTCTGTCTGTCTGTCTGTCTGTCTGTCTGTCTGTCTGTCTGTCTGTCTGTCTGTCTGTCTGTCTGTCTGTCTGTCTGTCTGTCTGTCTGTCTGTCTGTCTGTCTGTCTGTCTGTCTGTCTGTCTGTCTGTCTGTCTGTCTGTCTGTCTGTCTGTCTGTCTGTCTGTCTGTCTGTCTGTCTGTCTGTCTGTCTGTCTGTCTGTCTGTCTGTCTGTCTGTCTGTCTGTCTGTCTGTCTGTCTGTCTGTCTGTCTGTCTGTCTGTCTGTCTGTCTGTCTGTCTGTCTGTCTGTCTGTCTGTCTGTCTGTCTGTCTGTCTGTCTGTCTGTCTGTCTGTCTGTCTGTCTGTCTGTCTGTCTGTCTGTCTGTCTGTCTGTCTGTCTGTCTGTCTGTCTGTCTGTCTGTCTGTCTGTCTGTCTGTCTGTCTGTCTGTCTGTCTGTCTGTCACTCACCGGGGAAATACTTTCATTAAATGGTTCCTCTTCACTGTTTGAACAATCTGAGCTCCAGGTGCATTTCTTCTGTTGATGATTGCGCGATGGTCCACCAACGGTATGAATGATTTCATTAATGCTGTTGCATTTAGAGTTCCGGTTAGAATTTTCAGATTTAGATTCTAAGGTTATCGAACGTCTCGGAGGACAAAGTATAATGTTAGGGGTGTCCCACGATGTTGTTTGCCTAAAGCCTTCATGGTTTAAATTGTTATGCTTTATTTTTTGCCCTTTAAGATCTTCAAGCTGGTTAAGAAGGACCCTTTTAATTTCCGCAACCCATTTTTGTTTTACACAAGTTGTGGGTGCCTGTAAGGTGTAAACTTCCTGGCGTCCTTTAAGCCAAACTTCAAAGCGTTTTGTATCGCCTCGCACAGACTCAGTTAAGCCAATTTGTGACATCTGTAAATGTACATGTTAAGATATAATTCAGTAATTTGTGTATTATATTTGATTATAGGCAAGAAAGGAAGCTAGCTTCGGCCAGCCGAAGCTTATATACCCTTGCAGATCATTCCTATTCATTTACAAAAACATTAAATTTAAATTAATTTGCGTATATGTTAAAACAATCCAAATCCAAATAGCTGCTTTTTTAAAATATTTAAAAAATAGTATTCCCAAAAGTAGAAGGTAATATTTTAAAAAACACCAAAGCTTAAATTTTTTTAACGTATTTTTTCCCGATCCATCGAGCTATACCCGAAGCGACTTCGTTCGCTTAAAATTAGTTTGGAGTACGGTTGTCAGGACTTACTTATTTCCAGAAAAATTGCCGCGTTTTTTTAATATGATTACTTTAAAACTTCTGTGTAAACAACATTTTCAGAAGATCCTTAAGGATCGAGAATAAAGCTACTGGCAGTGCTAATGAGAAAAGCTATCTTCTCTAAGATCTAGTCCAGCCAGCTTCCAAGTCTGCCCCTGCGATTAATTTATAGTTATTGCAAAGCAAACTTTTAGAGGGAATTGTAGCCTCTTAAACTGAAACGGCAGACCGGACGGTATTAATAGGATCCTGTTTTCCTCTTCGCGAATCCCGTAAATAAAGTTGCTTCGAATACATTCTTATGAAGACCTTTTATCTGCAATCGTGTCCCATTGCATAACTTTGGGGGACCTAAATTTCGCAATAACATTTCGGGTGCTCCAATCTTAAGAGACATATTATGCTGCAAAATCCCTGCTCGATTCAAAGAATTTAAAAATTCAACAGGGACAGAGTCGACCGATTTATAGAAGACTTCTAAAAATTAGTTTAGCAATAATTTATTGGTACCGGTTGCTCTTTAATTTTTCACTGTTAAAATGGAGCGCTCAGATAGCCAATCCTAACAGTTCATGATGTGTTAGAAAAAGAAAGAACCCTTTTTTGGCTTGTGCTTAGCACATAGGCGCACTTAAAATTTATAGAGAGGGTCATATAATTTAAATTTTTGCTCAAATAGGTCGTAATATGGGGGATATACGATTAAAGTTGGAGCTGATTGGGGCTGATTGGAAGCGTTTCCGATCTTATAAATTATATATTATTCTTGATCAGGATCACTAGCCGAGTCGATCTGGCCATCTGTCCGTATGTCTGTCCGTGTGAACACTGATATCTCGGAAACTATAAAAGCTATAGCGTTGAGGTTTTGTTTTTAGATTCCTTAACTTCCCATTAGCTCGCACACTCTAACAACCCTAACCGCGAATAACTGTGGAGCCCACAGTTTTGAAACTAGCCTGAAAATTTTAACTGATTTGTATTTGTTTCGTCAATACTTTTTGATTTTTGTTTATGGTATTTTAATTATTGAATATTTTCTTTTAGAGTCAAGTAGGCAAATCTTAATCTAGTATATCTATTTTTAAAATTAATTACAAATTAATTGTCCAGAATAACGGCCCTAACTTTTGTTGCTGGGTGGGGAGGTCTCTTCGTCGGAGCCGTGTATAGCTAGCTGTTCCAAATTAGTGACCGCGCAAGCTCGTTAGGATGGGCCTGAAGTTCAGAATATAAATTGCTTTCACCTTGTCGATTTTGTCTTCAACTAAGCCTTCGTTTAATTCTTTGTGAATATTTTCATTCCGTATATACAACGGTGCTCCAGTTATAGTTCTCTGGATTATTTCAAAGTTGCTATTCGAATTTAAAAATTCAACAGGGACAGAGTCGACCGATTTATAGAAGACTTCTAAAAATTAGTTTAGCAATAATTTATTGGTACCGGTTGCTCTTTAATTTTTCACTGTTAAAATGGAGCGCTCAGATAGCCAATCCTAACAGTTCATGATGTGTTAGAAAAAGAAAGAACCCTTTTTTGGCTTGTGCTTAGCACATAGGCGCACTTAAAATTTATAGAGAGGGTCATATAATTTAAATTTTTGCTCAAATAGGTCGTAATATGGGGGATATACGATTAAAGTAAAAATTCAAAGTTCCTGGTTTTAAAATGATCTCAAAAAAATTATCAAAATGTGTACTAAAAAGAGTTTTTTAAACCAAAATTGAAATCATAATTGTGAATTTAAACCCTCTACCCCCTTGCCACACCACTGTCAATCTTGTGCTTGTTTCTTTCTCTCTTTAGGCAAGCTCTCTCAGAGAGTTCATTGTGCGCTTGATCGTCCCCATTTTTATACCCTTGCAGAGGGTATTATGATTTCAGTCAGAAGTTTGCAACGTAGTGAAGGAGACGTTTCCGACCCCATAAAGTATATATATTCTTGATCAGGATGACTAGACGAGTCGATCTAGCCATGTCCGTCTGTCCGTCCGTCTGTCCGTCCGTCTGTCCGTCCGTCTGTCCGTCTGTCCGTCTGTCCGTCTGTTTCTACGCAAACTAGTCTCTCAGTTTTTGAGCTATCGGAATGAAACTTTCCCAAAAGTCTTCTTTTTATTGCAGGTAGTATATAAGTCGGAACCGGCCGGATCGGATAGCTATATCTTATAGCTCCCATAGGAAGGATCGAAAAAAAAATCGTGCAAAAAATTCTAGATTTGATGTTTTTTGAAATATTACTTTCTACTCTTGGGAATATTATTTATTAAATATTTTGGAATTTCGGATTAAATTTTTATAAAATCGGATGACTATATCATATAGCTGCCATAGGAACAGTCGGAAAATTATATGGAAATTAATAGGAAAAAAATTATATCTTTGTTGATTTTTATTACATTGTCTTTCCTCTAGGATATGGCTTTTTTTTAACATTTCAAAATTTCGAATAAAATTTAACAAAATTCGGACGGCTATATTATATAGCTACCATAGGAAGGATAAAAAAATTAATGCCAAAGTTATACGAAATCAGCTAAAATTTGGATTATTGTAACATATACGCAAGTTATTTTAAATGTAATGTTTTTGTAAATGAATAGGAATGATCTGCAAGGGTATATAAGCTTCGGCTGGCCGAAGCTAGCTTTCTTTCTTGTTTACACTTGTTACTGTCCAAACGCTCATTATCATTATATCCTTCTCACTTTCATAAAACAAATTGTGGCAAAGAAGAGCAAATGTATTTTTTAGTATAGCCTACTTCTAACTTGCGATCTCATCCTTGTCGAATCAATAAAAATTAAAAACATATAATAAATGAATGTAATCCATGTGAAAGTCGCGAATCTTTGTACTTGCTTTCAGTTAGCGCACAAATATAATTGTTTGTAAATTGGAATTTGTTTTTTCAAATTTTCAAGTTTTGAATGTAATGAAAACTTGTGTACAAACACGCAAAGATTGCCATCCCATGCAAAAGTAGTGAAGTAACTTATTTTTCCAGGTTCCGCATATGAACGATAATTATTAGGTTTAAACTTTACAAATAACTTAGAAAGATTGAGCATTGGCTGAAAGGAAGGTAATCATTTTATTTGTATTTAAACACATCATCTACTTTCAAATAGAAACACACATACACACAATACAAATCAAAACATATCCAAATATACATACCTACATGCAAACATATCTGAAGAAGTAACGTATTTGATTGCTTACAGATCAAACTTCCGTACTTGGCAGAAATTCGAATCGTTAGATTTTGCCTTTGCTTACAGAATTTGTAGTAAGTTTGTCTATTTTTTTCCGTGGCGGAAATTAAATAGGGCTCTTACTTTTGCTACAAAATGAAAAATACTTTTTGAAAAATAAAACCTAAGTATTGGATCCACAGATTTGACTATTGATCGAAATTCATATTGATCGGAGCAGCAGTGTAAGATTTTAAAATCCAAAACAAATTTAAACTAAAATTGCCAATTTCCCCTCCCCTTTTCACGCATTTCCCCCTCCCCCTATCAGTTTTTTTGGCTGTTGCTCTCTCGGCGGTCGCTCTCTTCGCATCCTCTCTGGGTTTCGCTCTCTCGGCAGGCTCCCGCAAAATGAGACGCAATAACTTAGAAAACCTAAATAAATTCTTTAAAAATACTAAAAAAAATGTTAAAATCTTGAAAAATTAAACTTAAGCATTTGGGCCATAGAATAACTAACGATCCAAAAATCATCTTGATCGGAGCAGCGGTTTGGATTTTTTAAATCGAAAAGTTAACTTTAAATGTAGCCCCCAAATTATGGGGGATATCGAAATTTCATTTAGAAATCTAAATAGGCCTTTTCAATACCTAAAATTCGGCAAATTCCATATTTCAAAATTCCAACCACTTTAGAAGTTAAGCAATCAAATAGACCAAATTTTGAGCTTCCAAATATTAATGTTGGAGCTGATTGGGGCTGATTGGAAGCGTTTCCGATCTTATAAATTATATATTATTCTTGATCAGGATCACTAGCCGAGTCGATCTGGCCATCTGTCCGTATGTCTGTCCGTGTGAACACTGATATCTCGGAAACTATAAAAGCTATAGCGTTGAGGTTTTGTTTTTAGATTCCTTAACTTCCCATTAGCTCGCACACTCTAACAACCCTAACCGCGAATAACTGTGGAGCCCACAGTTTTGAAACTAGCCTGAAAATTTTAACTGATTTGTATTTGTTTCGTCAATACTTTTTGATTTTTGTTTATGGTATTTTAATTATTGAATATTTTCTTTTAGAGTCAAGTAGGCAAATCTTAATCTAGTATATCTATTTTTAAAATTAATTACAAATTAATTGTCCAGAATAACGGCCCTAACTTTTGTTGCTGGGTGGGGAGGTCTCTTCGTCGGAGCCGTGTATAGCTAGCTGTTCCAAATTAGTGACCGCGCAAGCTCGTTAGGATGGGCCTGAAGTTCAGAATATAAATTGCTTTCACCTTGTCGATTTTGTCTTCAACTAAGCCTTCGTTTAATTCTTTGTGAATATTTTCATTCCGTATATACAACGGTGCTCCAGTTATAGTTCTCTGGATTATTTCAAAGTTGCTAACACATGTGTTTTCCCATAGCTCGGAGCCATATGTCCAAATTGTTTTTAGGACTGCATTATACAAAAGTATTTTTTACTCTTATTTTAGTGGCGAGAGATTGATAAGCCAATTTAGATTGCTAGCTTTAAACTTCAAATGATTTTTTTTTGCTTCGATATGTTTTCAACAAGTGTGTCGTCTATCCAGGTGGTCTCCTAGGTATGTTGTTCAGGAATAGTGGGGGGCAAGTTTGCCTGTTAAGGGTATAAGTGACGTGTTCGCATTTTTGTTCATTAACGTCTTTCCGCCAGTCTTCTAGTCATTGTTCTAAAAGCACGAGGTGATCTAATAAGTGTTGCGTTGCTCTAAGAGGACATTAGGACTGACTTAGGATGGCAGTATCATGAGCAATGGTTAGGGTTGTTGTAAGAGTGGATGTCGGTAGATCTACTGTATAAATAATATACAATGTCGGCCCAAGCACACCTTGCGGTACTTCAGCTTTAATTCGATGCTATTCAGAAAATAAATCTTTGCATCGCACTGCAAAGCTTCTTTCCTGTAGGTAGTGTGACGAACCCACCTAGAGGGTATACGCCACAATTATTCTTACCATAGTCTTAACAGAAATACCGTGGATTATCATTACAACTATTACGTTATCAGTGTTAAGAGAGATGCCGTGAATTGAAATAAATATTAATAAGTTCTAACTTCCGGGGTGGCAACGTCAACGAATATTTAGACAAGACAAGTTTAAGACCCGGGGTGGCAACGCCAACCGATATTTAGCCAAGACACGTTAAATCCCAGAAATCTCGAACTAAGATACCAGTAGTAGGAAAATACTAGAAATCCCGAAAGCGGGAAAAAGGAGAAAGAGGTCACACAGGGAGGGCTCTTCTCTCGGGATCGCGGAACGGGCCAGACATGTGCTTCGGGCTTTTCCTTTGGCAGGCAGAGGATCGCGGGACAGGCCAGCTTTGACGCCTGACGCGAGTGTTCTCGTGTTTCTAACCGCGTGTGCTCCGACAGTTCAAGGTAGCGAGGTTCTACGCATTGTTTTGCGGGTGATCGTAAGGAAGATTAAAGATATAGGAGACGGACCAGTCGAGAATTGTACGCTAGGTTAACATGTGTTCAAAACGGTGTAGCGGACTTAAGCGATGATAATTTGCATAAACGGTAAAGAATATAAATCTTGGACGTTGATGCACTATGGTCAGTACAAACAAGTGGCCCTTACGACACCAAGCAATGCTTGTTAAAGAAAAGGACAATTTCACAATAGACAATAAAAAATACATGCAGGTCAAAATACGAATAGTCTGTATCTTTCTAAAGTAAAACTAATTGGTTGCTAGGTAGGACAGTATTATTGATTTACAGATAGGCAGTGAGTCGGTAGTAGTCTATATAGTCCAGCATATATATATAGTCATTGCAAAGTACTCCAAAAAGGTTCATGCATTGCATAATTAGAGATACAATGATTTAAAACTAAAGGAATATAGTTTCTAGTGAATCTATTAACTCGGAACTCTCCACATCACCATGAAAAAGATTCATAACAAACGTAATACCAAGCATAGTTCTACGGTTAACTAATGATGGTAAGTTAATTAGAAGTAGTCTACTAGAGTAGGATGGCAGTATTAGGCTTGTATCCCAGTTAAGTCCCCGCAAGGCAAGTATTAAAAAGTTTTTTTGCACAGACTCAATCCGGTCTATATGCAAACAGGAGCGCATTACTCAAGAATTGGTCGGACTAATGAAATAAACAAGGTCTTTGTGACATAGGGATCATCGAATTCCTTCGGCCACCTTTTGATAAATGCAAGCACGCCTTTGGCTTTATTCACCATGGTAGTAATGTGATCAGAAAATTTTAGTTTGCGATCCATGTAGACTCCAAGGTCGACAGCATGCGTTATTCTATCTAACACACAACCGCTCAAAGTATAAGTTGAATAGCGAGGGCTGACACGAAAAAAGGTCATTAGTTTACACTTAGAACCATTTAAATTTAATTTATTATTCATGCACCAAGTTTGAAATGCATTGAGATCAGATTGCAAAGCTAAACTTTGCGCAGGATAATTAAATTGCAAGCGCAAATTACCGTCATCTGCGTACATAAGTACACGTGACTTCGTTAGGACTAGAGGAAGGTCATTTTTGAATAATGTTAACAGGAACGGACCAAGATGACTTACTTGTGGTACACCGGACGTGACTCGGATTAGGGATGAAAAAGAGTTTTTAAAAATGACCCTTTGGGTCCTGCCACTTAAATAACTTAAGATCCACCTAAGAAGATTATCTGGAAACCCTAAAAGGTCCAATTTCCGAACTAGAATCGGGTGATTTACAGAATCAAACGCCCTACTGAAATCAGTGTAAACCACATCCACAAATGAAGTAAACTCCAAAAGGTTGGTTGTCGTTGACCTACGTTTTATAAATCCGTGTTGACAAGAGGAAATAAGAGACCTACAACTGTGTTGCAAATGGGGCGTAATAATGTTTTCAAATAACTTTGGAATAGCTGACAGCTTTGAAATACCTCTGTAATTACATGCGTTCAATTTATTATCAAGCGGGATAACAAACGATTCCTTCCATCTATGCGGGAAATCTCACGTTTCTAAGGACAAAGTAAAAAGTTTGTGCAATGGTCTACACAAAGTCTCAGCGCAATACCTGAGCACACATCCAGGGACTCCATCAGGACCCGGAGAGTAGACTGGTTTGACCCTATGCAAATCTAAAAGAAGTGAGCTTTCACTTAAAACCGGACAAAAAATAAAGTTTGACTTAGGCATATCATATGGGTAACACTGATCTGACGGACTTGATGTTGAATAGGTGATTTGGAAAAACTGTGCAAAAAGTAACTATATCGTTCGCTGCCGCTGTTAGACGTGCTTTATATCGCTCTATCTTCAAACAAAGTTTTCTCCGTGAAAAATCTGTGCATTTTGACCAGAATTTCAGCGAACTGTTGGTGACCTTGTGAATTTTAACAATCCAAACAAACCGGATCGTTTTAAATAAAGACAGTGACTTTTTATTTCGCAAAACTACTTTGTGAAAAAGTTCCCTATCCGCTTTGCCGCCCCGTTCTTGTGCACTGCGTTTTAACCGCTAGAATTGTTGTTGCTCGCGCTTTAGCTCTCCTATCGCTCTTGTGCATTACGCTTATCGCTTAACAGTGTGGTTTGTTGTTGGTGTAATTACTCTCCGGTCATCTGCTGCTGAACAATCACACGCACTTGATTTTTGGAGCTTAAACAAAAAGCTTTACCTGCGCTCTTCGCTTTTTGTTTTGATCGGTTCTTCGCCGCGTTTTTTAAACCAATTACTAAATCAATTTATATATTAAAACAAACGAAATGAGTTCATGCTGTGCCGCTTCCTGCTCTTATGGCAACAAAATAACTTCCCGTCAAACTTCGGTTTGCTGCTGGATTTGTGACAACTTGGCACATCCTATCTGCGTGGAGCTAGGGCGGACAAGTGGCCCAATTGTGGACAAGCTTAGGTCACGGGTTGGCCTTAATTGGACTTGCCCAAACTGCAGGCATATAGAGGTTGATATGAAAACATTCATGCGTCAAACCCACCTGGAGTTCCAAGCCCTGTCGACTGGGTTCCTCGAGCTTCAAGATAAATTCCGCTCTGCTGAATCACACTTTAAGAACCTGAAAATGCTAAGTGTCGCCCAATCTTACTCTTTGCCTAATAATACCTTAAATGTTCCACAGTCTTCCGCCTCAATGCAACTGAGCCCTATTACAAGAGCACTTATGGACTTCAATCAAGCCTCCCCCACTCTTACCACTTCCTCCCTGCCGGAAGGTGGTGCAGCTGATGAAGACCACATATCTTCAGATAACTCGACAACTGTACCAACAGTTACCCCGGCGACGGCCCTGGTTTCTCCTCCTCTGCATTTACCTAGTGGACTGCATCTTGGCTCTGTTGCCAACGAAGACCAGGCATCTACGTCGCACGCCGCGGCACCAACAGACGCTTTGTTGGCCATCGCCCGGTCGTCTGCTATTTCCGATAATATGGACGTAGCCAATTCTACTTGTACCACCAATGCCACACATTCGGCGACTGTAAGAATCAACTGTGGATCAATCATATCTGGTGTCGCGCCAAGGATATCTGCGCCCATAGTTGGCGTTGCACCCAAAAGGTTCATTTTCGTCTCCCGTCTGAATCCTGGGGCTTCTGAGAACGACGTTAAGACCCACCTAAGTAGCAAACTGAATATTTCTAGCACCGAAATTACTGTCTCAAAGTTCAGTTTTAAGCAAAGACGCGAAATATCGTCGTTTAAGATTGGAATTTCTGACACTCTAATTGATAAAGTCCTTGATATAGCAATCTGGCCGGAGCATGCCATCGTTCACGAGTATGTTAACAAATCAAATTCTCGAGTTCGTGGGCCTCAAACCCCTTCGGCCAAGGTTCCAAAAAACTAATTGAGTCATTCTCCCTACACTATCAGAATGTACGTAGTTTACTGGGTAAACTCAGTAAACTGCACGTCAATAGTGTCTCCTTTGACGCCAATGTGATTGCCTTTACTGAAACGTGGCTTAATTCCTCTGTGTCTGACTGCGAAATATTTGCGGGCAACTATGTCATCTATAGACGGGATCGTACAGTGCGTCTGGGCGGCGGTGTTCTTATTGCCGTCAAGTCCGATCTGGTTTCAGAATTAATTCCGATAATCGACTCCGAAAGCACTTTAGAATCTGTTGCTGTTCGTATTAACGTTCATGACTATTTTGTTTACGTCTCATGCTCGTATATTCCACCTCGGTCCGATATTAATGTATATCTGCAGCACGTTGCTCATATTCAGAGTATTCACTCCACCCTCGGCAATAACGACCATCTTATTGTTATGGGCGACTTTAACCTACCTTCCATATCCTGGATGTCATCACCTGACTCAAATGTTCTTGATCCCTCTTTACCTCACGAGTTGGTACACGGCCTTATCGACCTCTCATTGGGACAATTGAACTCTATTCAGAACTCCTCGAATAAAATCTTGGACCTTATTTTTGCGTCTGAGTTCGCCAATGCCTACGTTTCTAGAATTGACCCGCTCGTTAGTCCTGAAGACAATTATCACCCTACACTTGAGGTCATTCTGGAAGCCTCGGCTCCTCTATTACCTGGTCCTGAAATCGAACCAGCATCTTTTCGCTGCTTTCGAAAGGCCAACTTTACTTATATGAATCTTTATTTATCCGAAGTAGATTGGTCTTTTATGGACTTAAACGTAGAACCTCTTAACATTGTTAAACAGTTCTACGGCATTCTCGGCACGGTTTTCGATATGTATGTGCCTTCATTCCCCTCACCTGATGTTTCTTATAAGCCTCCTTGGTTTTCTCGTAGACTCTCTTACTTAAATAACTGCAAGTCCAGACTTTTTAAGAAATTTAAGAGGACAGGGATGCAAGTAGACTATTCGAGATACCTTACTGCGCGATCTGAATTCATAACTCACAATTCCCAATGCTACAAAAATTACCTTGATCGTTGCAGAACTGAGTTTCATGATAACCCCAAACAGTTCTATGCATTTGTTAACTCCAAACGCAAGTCTCAACAATTTCCATGCTGCCTTCATCTGGATTCCGTTTCTGCTTTTAATGATGCCGATATTGCCAATTTATTTGCAAATTTTTTCCAGTCCACGTATTCATCCACAAGCTACGATAATACCTCAGCGTATCCCTTTTCACTTCCGCACTCTAATGGTATGTTTATGCCTATAATAAGCGTAGATGATGTTTTTCAAAATCTGCAAAGAATCAAGTCATCCTTCTCTTCTGGTCCCGATCTTGTACCAAGCTGCGTTTTAAAATATTGTGCTAGCGCATTGTGTGGGCCACTGTCAAAACTATTTCAGTTATCCCTGCAGCACTCCTTTTTTCCAGAAGTTTGGAAGGAATCTTTTATAATTCCGCTTCATAAAAAGGGAAGTAAATCGAACATTAATAACTACCGAGGGATTGCAAAACTTAGTGCGATTCCCAAATTTTTCGAACAATTAATTACTGCTCAGCTTCAGCACCAGTGTAGTTCAATAATGTCCCCAACACAGCACGGCTTTATGAAACGTAGATCAACGTCAACCAACCTTCTAGAGTTTACTACAGTTATTAGGAATGCGTTTAAAACTAACACCCAAACTGATGTAATTTTTACAGATTTCAGTAAGGCTTTCGATTCGGTGAACCATCAGTTACTGTTAAAAAAACTTACGCTTCTGGGATTCCCGATCTCGTTGACGAAGTGGATTTCTTCATACTTATTAAACCGGACGCAGAGAGTATTATTTAAAAATTCTATCTCAAACCTTGTCCATGTGACTTCTGGTGTTCCTCAAGGGAGTCACCTTGGACCACTTCTGTTTGGAATCTTTATAAATGACTTGCCTCAAGTAATTCTCTCTTCCCACGTGATGATGTACGCCGATGACGTAAAACTTTGCATGCCCTTAACAAACGTTGATTCTCACGTACTCCTGCAAGCGGACTTGTGCAATCTGCAATCATGGTGCCTCCAGAACCTGCTGTTCTTAACTAATTCTAAATGTAGCTTCATGTCTTTTTATCGGAAGAGGCTTTTCCTCTTTAATTATTCCATCGGGATGAACGATCTTGAACGCATTAATTCCGTAACAGATCTTGGAGTTTTATTTAGCCACAACCTAAACTTTACCAATCACATCGGCATCATTGTTAGTAAAGCAAAAGGGGTTTTTGCGTTTGTAAAGCGCTGGTCTAAAGAATTTGAGGATCCCTACACCACAAAGCACCTTTACATTTCTCTTGTGCGACCTATTCTTGAATACTGCTCGTGCGTATGGTCACCTCAGTATGCTAAATATCAGGACCTCATCGAATCGGTACAGAAACAGTTCCTTTTGTTTGCTTTACGTGGGTTAAACTGGGATCCACTACGTCACCTGCCATCCTACGTCGATAGACTGCGTCTTCTGAACCTGCCCTCGCTAATGGATCGTCGGACCTGCCACGGAGTGATGTTCCTCCACAAGTTGATCACTGGACTTATAAATTCTAGCTTCTTACTTGGCCAAATACGGTTTTCGATCCCCGTAAGAGCATCCCTCTACTTTCGGCCTATTGCTCTTGAAATTTGCAAATCGAATTTCGAAGCGCACGATCCTTTTCGAGTTTTGTGTACTCAATATAATGAATTGTATTTTTTGTTGTTTGTTGAATGTTCCGTGGACTTTAATGTAAGAAATATTTTTAATCACCTATCCTTGCCTCTGCCCACTTGATGTGAGTCGGAGCATATCATTAAAAAAAATCTCCTTTACTCGGGCGGAGGTAGGAGTTAGGTTTATATTGGCAGATATTTGCTAATTTAAAAATAAAAATAAAAAATAAAAAAAATAAAAAAGATGGGCTATGGCTTGATCGGTGTTTGCAGCAGAATTTTCAAATTTTAGTGTTGATGAGTAACATGAAGATTTACGCTTTGTGTTAACAAAATTATAAAACTGTTTTGGATCTAGGGTAAACTGTGTCTAAATAGTTTTTATAACACTGGGCGTTAAGCACGGTAAAATCCGACCGAGCACTTAAGTATCGGGAAATGGCAGCTTGTGATCCGGAAACTCTAAACTTTTTGTAGAGTCTAGACTTCACATTTTGAAGTCGTGATATTAGGTTATTAATGAGTGTAAAGTAACGAAAGTAGGGGATGCGTTTAGCTGACTATTCAGATATTTCATTTGATTTTGTACCCGTGTCGATAGTCAGCTCCAGCGTTGGGTGATATGGGTCTTTTGGTAAAGTTATTGCAGAGGTTCTAGCTATGCAAACACATTCTGTACTTGAAATTAATCATAGATCCAGTAATCGTCCTAACAATTTTTAAACATGGTTTACTTGAGTCAATGAAATATCAAGCAAACCATCAAGGAAATCATGCTGTGTTGAAGGTAACAATATATTCGATGTTTGAACGGTGGACCATGTCGCCCTAGGTATATTAAAGACGCCAAAAACTATTAACTGATCCCTATCTGATAGTTTACTTGAAATAAACTGGATAGCGGACAGATGATTCGCATATATTGGGAATTCGGATGACGGCGGAATTTAAGAACATGTTATGTTTATAGAAATACCCGGAAGGGATAGTTTTATACACAGAAATTCAATGTCGATTATTCCGTCGGACGTTATTTCTTCAGACGTTAATTCTGAGTCAACTGCAATTAAAACTCCACCTCCACTTCGGGAGGGACGATCAAGCCTGTAAGTTGTGTACTTACTTGGAAAGACTTCGGAACTAAGAATTTCCGGTTTTAACCAAGTTTCTGTGAACACAATAACATGGGAAGACAAGGAAAAACTATCAATATACAATTTGGTCAGCTTACTTTGTAAACCTCTTGTATTCTGATAGGAAAGCAAAAGGAAAGAATCTAGTTTTTTTAGATAGGTAAAGATGAAGATGTGGATGGCTCTTTAAAGGGATTTCCCACTTCCTTTGAACGAATTTTCTTTTTTCTAGCTTCGTACTCTTTAACAAAAATGCCTGCAGGCCAAAAATTGGCTGAGCACATAGTTGCAAAATGAGCACATGGAACACCGATCTTAAATGATGATACTTTCCTAGCATATGGAAAATTAAATTGTTCAACCTTTAAACCATCAATCTGAACTTTGTTACGGATATAGGCCGTAATGTCCAGGGATGAAAGATCAGGATTCAGCCGAGAAACACAAATTTGTTTCCTCTGCGGTACACATGTGACTGTTTTAGGTACCACGCATGTGACAGTTTTTGGAAGTGCAGCATTTATGGCTGCACTAACAGTTTCAGTCGGTACTCCAGACGTTAAGTCTACAGATTTTTCGGGTGTCTCATGCGACAAAGTCTCACGTCCTTTACATTCGGAAACCGAATCTTTTTTAGCTTTCGACCTCAGTACCATTTGTGCGGCAGCTGAGATCGAATGCTGTGCTGCAGACCCCGGATCGCCAGAGAGAGTTTCACTAGCGACTACCGTGGGTTGTCTATCGACCGCGATCTTTTTACGCTTAGGAGAATCGGGCTCAGATAGCATACGGCTAGTGAGCTGCGACTCAAGCGCCACAAGCAGATCCGTATTTCTACGGCTGTTTCGAATTAATTCCGTAACAGTGCTTTTTGTGAGCCGCCTTATAGAGATTGCCTGGGTTTCATAAGCAATACATTCTTCACAATAGTAGCGCAAGCCACTTCTCATGTCGATAGCATCGCGAACCAGGCCCGAATATCCAAGGCATTTAGCATGAAAAATACTGTTGCACGAATGGCACGGAATGCTCTGTTGTCCAGCCAAAATCAACGACTTGCATTTCTTCGAGCAACAGACAGCCATTATAGCGATATTCCGAACCACAGTGCAAAGAGAATCAAGCTACGGGAGTGAGTAAGCGGGGGAGCTTTAGTTTCAGCTGTTCCAACAACAACGTTTTATGCGGAAGTGCGGTAGAGCGGGTAACAACTTATAGATTCTTACCGCTCCAAACAGCGTTTGGTAGAAAAGGAGAAGCAATTGGATAAAAACAATAACAACAATCACTGCACAGAGACTGGGCGTGCAAACTAATTTTGTTAATTTAAACACAAAACAATCACTATGCACTCCCGAAGCGAACGGATGTTGTTAGGGACATAAAAAGCAATATAAATAAAAGAAAATTTAAATTAAACCCCGATGGTTTTTGGACAAAAAGAACACAAATTTGGAGCGCAAGACAAAAACACGACCGTTCACTGAAAGAGCGTTGGTTGGATATAATCGCACATTTCGACCACGTGTTATCCTTTCTCAACCTCATTCCCACTGCTGCTTTGGGACCGAACGCGGACACCCCTCCCGTTCGCCACAGTAGTCGTATTTCTGTTCGTAGTGAAACATTACCATAATGTCAGTGGACCTGAATGATGACCCCTTCCTATTCGGTCCCGTAGTCTCCTCACCTCCTCCGTAGTTTTGGGATTTGGGCGTTGATACCCGTCCCGCTTTATCCGTTACCCTAGGTCTCCCACAAACCGTACTTCCCGGCTCGGCCTCGCCCGGAGGTCCAACCCGATGGATTTCTCGCCTCCGACGCGAAACGCGGGACTCTAACGCGCGCAAAGCATCCTTCCCGGCTCGGCCTCGCCCGAAGGTCCATCCCGGTGGATTTCTCGCCTCCGACGCGAAGCGCGGGACTCTAACGCCCGTTAAGTATCCCTCCCGGCACGGCCTCGCCCGAAGGTCCGGGCCGGTGGATTTCTCGCCTCCGACGCGAAACATAAGACTCCAACGCCCGCAAAGTATCCCTCCCGGCTCGGCTTCGCCCGAAGGTCCAGCCCTGTGGCTTTTCTATCACCGACGCCCGCGAAGTAAGCGTCCCCACTTGGCATCGCCCGAAGATCCGGTCCGTCAGGACGTGACCGAGGAATAGGGCTCTGCACAACCAACGTCGTCTGCGTTTTCCTCGACACTAAGAAGAACCTTCGGTGGAGACCCCCTTCAACAATACCCGTTCGCTTGTGGAACGGGACCACCTAGTCCGGTGTTTCGGTGATTTACAAATTTCTTGTAAAGGACTCTTGGATCCGACTGAGATCTGTACCCCGGCCAAGAAAGCATCCTTACAGTAGTATTAATTTGATTTTATGAATTAAGCCACACGCGGTCGAAAGCCTGTGCGACATCCAGAAAGACAACGGAGGAATATTCTCGTCTTTCAAATGCATTTCATATCTCAGAGGTAATCCGGTTCACTTTTTCGATAGTTCCGGGTTTTTCAAGAAATCCAAATTGGTGCATTGATATTGCATTGTGGGCTTGTCAGTATTGCTTGATGCGATTGAGAAGCAGCTTTTTTCATATCTTTGATTGGCATGGGAGAAGACTGATTGGCCCATATGACGATAGCTGGGATTTATCTTTTCCGACAGACTTCCTGACAGACTTCCTCCATTGTTGAGGATAATATCCCCAATTCATCATGCTGTTAAATATTATGGTAAGAAGATGTATTGCACTGTTTGGCAGTTCTATAATCATTTTTGGGGTGATGAGATCGTCACCCGGCGCTTTCTTTTTATTATGGGACTTTTTGACTCTTGTAACTGCTTCTGAATGGCAAGCAAGGTGGATAGCAAATGTATTCGCCCTCTCTTCGTTGCTGCGGGCCCAAGTTCCTGTTTGTGTATATAAGGCTGATTCACTTTCGATTGGGTGACATATGCCTGATTTTGCTCTTCACAGTGGATATCTTTTGCTGTTTGGGGAGAGCTAGCCTTGCCGGAGAAATAAATTCCAGCTTGTTTCGTTGCGGTATTATCGCTTTGTAAAGTTGTTTTCCCTTGTGGTTGGTGATTTGAGATCCCCAGTGGGTGTGCTTTGCATTGTAGTCACCAGCTGCTATAAAGCGTTCTCCTAATACATCAAAGAAGTTTACCACTGAGCACGAATTAGCAGCCATACACTAGGCCAGTAAATACTTTACACCATATATTTAATAATAATAAAAGACCATAGTACAAAGTTAAGTGGAATGAGACTAGATTAAGAAATATATGATTTTACTGCGGAATACCTCTAGGGGAAAACTAATTATGTGGCGGACACGCTGTCCAGAATCACAGAAAATGACTTAAAATCTGTAAACAGACAGGAAAGGAAAATTACAACAAGATCAAAAACACGTAAAAACCAGGATCAGAAATCAGAAAAGGCACCCTTGCGGAAGCAATAGCTCCCGGAGCCCAGAGTCTACGACGCACAGTGGCGCCTTGGGCCAAAACACGTGCCATAAATTAAATTTTCGTTTTTGGCCTAGAAAGTTGTAACACACCAATCGACAGATAATTGATGCCTCTTTTCAAATATGTAACCCCCATAAATATCATTTTTTTATACCCTTGCAGAGGGTATTATAATTTTAGTCAGAAATGTAATGTAATGTACACATAAAGTATATATATTCTTGATCAGCACCAATAGCCGAGTCCATCTAGCCATGTCCGTATGTCCGTTTCTATGCGAACTAGTCTCTCAGTTTTAAAGCTATCGCGATGAAACTTTCCCAAAAGTCTTCTTTCTATTGCAGGTAGTGCATATGTCAAATATGAATAATCAAACAAATATAAGACCATTCATCGTAACTTTTGTAGGCGTTTTGATTTTTGACAACTTAAAAACAAAATGTTAAATAGGCAAGCCGAATCTGAAATCCCTGGAACTGCACTGATAGAGTAAGCACTAAACTACAGGTGTTTACTTTATCTGCAAGGGTATATAAGCTTCGGCTGGCCGAAGCTAGCTTCCTTTCTTGTTTTTGGCAAATTTAGGCCACTTCTAGGTGGAGTGTCATAAAAACTAAGTATCAAACGTTCTTGCTGTTTCGGTTTCCTAAATGCTGTGTTCATTAAGTAAAAACAACAAAAAAACAAATAATAGTCCGATATCCGCATCTTATGGTTATCCGCTATTTGCTAGAGGTCCTTTTTTTTCAACTTTAGTTGGAAATTTAAAAAACACAAGAGAAACTGTGTTGGCTCCAGACACCTTTTTAAAATCTTTTAAGGCGATTGTGGGCGTTAAATGGGGCGTTGCGCTCGGCTGAAACAAACTTGCGCTGCGTAGGAAGCCAAAAAAAATGTGTGGGTAATCCGAACTGTTTAGCTTTTGTAGTTTCCGAGATCTCATCGTTCATACAGACAGACTGACGGACAGACAGACATGGGTAGATCGACTCGGCTAGTGATCCTGATCAAGAATATATATCATAGGGTCGGAAACGCTTCCTTCTACTTGTTACATACTTTTGCACGAATACAACATACCCTTTTACTCTACGAGTAATTGGTATAAATATATCATAATGTATTTTGTATACTTTCTTAAAACGTTTTTATACCCTTGCAGAGGGTATTATGATTTCAGTCAGAAGTTTGCAACGCAGTGAAGGAGACGTTTCCGACCCCATAAAGAATATATATTCTTGATCAGCATGACAAGACGAGTCGATCTAGCCATGTCCGTCTGTCCGTCTGTCCGTCTGTCCGTCCGTCTGTCCGTCTGTTTCTATGCAAACTAGTCTCTCAGTTTTAAAGCTATCGGGCTCAAACTTTCTCAAAAGTCTTCTTTCTATTGCAGGAAGTATATAAGTCGGAACCGACCGGATCGGAGAACTATATCTTATAGCTCCCATATGAAGGATCGAAAAAAAGAAACGTAAAAAAAATCTAGCTTTGGTGTTTTTTGAAATATTACCTTCTACTTTTGGGAATATTATTTTTTAAATATTTCTGAATTTCGAATAAAATCTTTTAAAAATCGGATAACTATATCATATAGCTGCCATAAGAAGGATCAAAAAATGTATGCCAAAGTTATACGAAAGCAGCTAAAATTTGGATTGTTGTAACATATACGCAAATTAATTAAAATTTAATGTTTTTTTAATTGAATGAAAATGATCTGCAAGGGTATATAAGCTTCGGCTGGCCGAAGCTAGCTTCCTTTCTTGTTTAAACATTCTTCTTGATATTTGGAAAATTGCAGCTGCGTCTGTTTGCGATCTCAGCTGTTTGAGTCAAAAAAAGTTAAAAAGACTTGGTTCCAGATGTTGTATTTGGGTGCTCCCTGCACCCCGAAAAAAATAACGATAAAATCTAAGACCGAATATATTACATTAATACCGTTTTCTTTTTTTGTAAGACCATGTTCTCATATTGATACCATACGGTATTCATTTAAGACCACTAACTTTAGATTGAACTTATACTCTCGCACGTAACATGGTGTGATGGCCCCGGTTCAAAAACCGGATAAATCAGAGAAAGTAAAAAGTTTTTAAAATTCATATTTGACATTTCCTTAATAAGTTTAAGAACAACAAGAAAGGAAGCTAGCTTCGGCCAGCCGAAGCTTATATACCCTTGTGGATAAAGTAAATACCAAAGTTTAATGCTCACTCTATCGGTGCAGTTTCAGGGATTACAGATTCTGCGTGCATATTAAAAATTGTTTTTAAGTTGTCAATGAATTTTCTTATATTTGTTTGATTTTTCCTATGGGAGTCTTAAGATATAGTGGTCCGATCCGGCTCGCTCCGACATATGTACTACCTGCCATAGAAAGAAGACTCATGGAAAAGTTTCATCACGATAGGTTTAAAACTGAGAGACAACTTCGCATAGAAACGGACATACGAAAATGCCAATATAAAATTTTGTTTTTAAATTGTCAAAAATCAAAACGCCTACTTCCTACAAAGTAACAATGAATTTTCTTATATTTGTTTAATTATTCCTATGGGAGCAATTAGATATTGTGGTCTGATCCAGCTCGTTCCGACATATGTACTACCTGCAATACAAAGAAGACTTTAGGGAAAGTTTTATCGCGATACCTTTAAAACTGAGAGACTAGTTCGCATAGAAACGGACAGACGGACGGGCAGATGGACAGACGGACATGGCTAGATGGACTAGGCTATTGGTCCTGGTCAAGAATATATATACTTTATGTGGTCGGAAACGTCTCCTTCACTGCGTTGCAAGCATCTGACTGAAATTATAAAACCCTCTGCAAGGGTATAAAAAGGTTCAAAATGTGTACTAAAGAAGTTTTTTTAAACCAAAATTTAAATCATAATTGTGAATTTAAGCCCTACCCCCTTTCCACACCACTGTAAATCTAATGCTCAGTCTGGTTTCCTTCGCTTTAGGTAAGCTCTCTCAGAGAATTCATCGTGCGCTTGATCGTCCCCATTTTTATACCCATTACTCGTAGAGTAAAAGGTTATATTGTAATCGTGCAAAAGTATATAACAGCTAGAAGGAAGCATTTCCGACCCTATAAAGTACCTATATATATTCTTGACCAGGGTATCTAGCCGAGTCTCCAAGTTGGTTTCAGTATTGTTCAGTATTGAACAGGTAGAAGGAAGCATTTCCGACCTATACATATTCTTGATCAGGGTATCTAGCTGAGTCGCCAAGTTTGTCTCAGCCGAGGGCCACGCCCCCTCTTATGCCCACAATCGCCACAATTAAACGATTTTAAAAGGTGGCGCCCACAGCTTTAAAGATTTCGGAAAAGTAAAAATGCAGTTTTTCTGTGTTTGTCAATACCTATCGAAATATAGAAGAAATTTTTTAAATCGAACCATTCGTTAAAAAGTAAGTTGGGGCTCCAGACTATAGCGTTCTCTCTTGCTTACACTTTCTACTGTCCTAACGGTCATTAAAAACGAGTTTCATATCATCGCTCTTCACGTTCTTTCAGTGAACGGTCGTGTCTTTGTCTTGCGCTCCGAATGTTTGTTCTTTTTGTCCATAAACCATCGGGGTTTAATTCAAATTTTCTTTCATTTATATTGCTTTTTATGTCCCTAACAACATCCGTCCGCTTCACGAGTGCATAGTGATTGTTTTGTGTTTAAATTAACTAAATAAGTTTGCACGCCCAGTCTCTGTACAGTGATTTTTGTTATTGTTTACGGATCAGCTTGTGGCGCACGCATTTTTGTTAAAGAGTACGAAGCAAGAAAAAAGAAAATTCGTTCAAAGGAAGTTGGGAATCCCTTTAAAGAGCCATCCACATCTTCATCTTTACCTATCTAAAAAAACTAGATTCTTTCCTTTTGCTTTCCTATCAGAATACAAGAGGTTTACAAAGTAAGCTGACCAAATTGTATATTGATAGTTTTTCCTTGTCTTCCCATGTTATTGTGTTCACAGAAACTTGGTTAAAACCGGAAATTCTTAGTTCCGAAGTCTTTCCAAGTAAGTACACAACTTACAGGCTTGATCGTCCCTCCCGAAGTGGAGGTGGAGTTTTAATTGCAGTTGACTCAGAATTAACGTCTGAAGAAATAACGTCCGACGGAATAATCGACATTGAATTTCTGTGTATAAAACTATCCCTTCCGGGTATTTCTATAAACATAACATGTTCTTAAATTCCGCCGTCATCCGAATTCCCAATATATGCGAATCATCTGTCCGCTATCCAGTTTATTTCAAGTAAACTATCAGATAGGGATCAGTTAATAGTTTTTGGCGTCTTTAATATACCTAGGGCGACATGGTCCACCGTTCAAACATCGAATATATTGTTACCTTCAACACAGCATGATTTCCTTGATGGTTTGCTTGATATTTCATTGACTCAAGTAAACCATGTTTAAAAATTGTTAGGACGATTACTGGATCTATGATTAATTTCAAGTACAGAATGTGTTTGCATAGCTAGAACCTCTGCAATAACTTTACCAAAAGACCCATATCACCCAACGCTGGAGCTGACTATCGACACGGGTACAAAATCAAATGAAATATCTGAAAAGTCAGCTAAACGCATCCCATGCTTTCGTAGAGCAAACTTTACACTCATTAATAACCTAATATCACATCAAAATGTGAAGTCATCAACACTAAAATTTGAAAATTCTGCTGCAAACACTGATCAAGCCATAGCCGATCTTTTTGCACAGTTTTTCCAAACCACCTATTCAACATCAAGTCCGTCAGATCAGTGTTACCCATATGATATGCCTAAATCAAACTTTATTTTTTGTCCGGTTTTAAGTGAAAGCTCACTTCTTTTGGATTTGCATAGGGTCAAACCAGTCTACTCTCCGGGTCCTAATGGAGTCCCTGGATGTGTGCTCAGGTATTGCGCTGAGACTTTGTGTAGACCAATGCACAAACTTTTTACTTTGTCCTTAGAAACGTGAGATTTCCCGCATAGATGGAAGGAATCGTTTGTTATCCCGCTTCATAATAAATTGAACGCATGTAATTACAGAGGTATTTCAAAGCTGTCAGCTATTCCAAAGTTATTTGAGAACATTATTACGCCCCATTGCAACACAGTTGTAGGTCTCTTATTTCCTCTTGTCAACACGGATTTATAAAACGTAGCTCAACGACAACCAACCTTTTGGAGTTTACTTCATTTGTGATAAATGGTTTTATAAAAAATCGTCAGACGGATGTGGTTTACACTGATTTCATTAAGGCGTTTGATTCTGTAAACCACCCGATTCTAGTTCGGAAATTGAACCTTTTAGGGTTTCCAGATAATCTTCTTAGGTGGATCTTAAGTTATTTAAATGGCAGGACCCAAAGGGTAATTTTCAAAAACTCTTTTTCATCCCTAATCCGAGTCACGTCCGGTGTACCACAAGAAAGTCATCTTGACCTTCGGCTAGTCCTAACGAAGTCACGGGTACTTATGTACGCAGATGACGTTAAGTTGTGCCTGCAATTTAATTATCCTGCGCAAAGTTTAGCTTTGCAATCTGATCTCAATGCATTTCAAACTTGGTGCATGAATAATAAATTAAATTTTAATTGCTTCTAAGTGTAAACTAATGACCTTTTTTCGTGTCAGCCCTCACTATTCAACTTATACTTTGAGCGGTTGTGTCTTAGATAGAATAACGCATGCTGACGACCTTGAAGTCTACATGGATCCTAAACTTAAATTTTTTTATCACCCTACCACCATTGTAAATAAAGCCATAGGCGTGCTTGCATTTATCAAAAGGTGGCCGAAGGAATTCGATGATCCCTAGTCACAAAGACCTTGTTTATTTCATTAGTCCGACCAATTCTTGAGTACTGCGCTCCTGTTTGGAGTCCCCAATATGGGGTGCATATAGACCGGATTGAGTCTGTGCAAAAAAACTTTTTAATATTTGCCTTACGGGGACTTAACTGGGATACAAGCCTAATACTGCCATCCTACTCTAGTAGACTACTTCTAATTAACTTACCATCATTAGTTAACCGTAGAACTATGAGTTACGTTTATTAGGAATCTTATTCATGGTGATGTGGAGAGTCCCGAGTTACTGGGTCGCCTGCATTTCAATGTGTTAAATAGATTAACCAGAAACTATATTCCTTTAGTTTTAAATCATTGTATCTCTAATTATACAATGCATGAAGCTTTTAGAGTACTCTGCAATGACTATAATAGACTGTATCACCTTATATCTACTACCGACTCACTGCCTATCTTTAAATCAGTAATACTATCCTACTTAGCAACTAATTAGTTTTACTTTATGTATATATATATATATATAGATATATAGATATATATTTAGATATATAGATATATATTTCTTAAGCCGAGGTTTGATTATTGATCATTGAACTCTGGACTCGAGTCTGTCCGTTTTTAAGAATCGAATCGAGAAATTCAAAAAGGTAAAAAGTTAAAAGCAGTGAGCAGTGAAATAAGTTCGATCTATAAAAAAATGTAATAGTGAATAAGTGAAGTTTAAAATAAAAAATAAATTTTTTTAACCAACGCACTAGGGAGAAAGATTATGTGCACAACCGAACCAAATGCTTATTCAAACTAAGAATATCTATATATATAAATATATATAAAGACTATAGTCTAATACATGGTAAAATTATACAAGGTAGTCCCGTCGGCTGCCTAATCGTTCGGCTTCTCGTCAGTGCGTTCTCGCTTGTTGAAGGGAAAGGTTGGGTGCGGACGATTTTTTTCACAGCATTAACCCTTGGCAAAGCCAAAAGGACGTTCTGCACTTTCTATCGAAAGCACGTGCATGGTGTAAAACTTATAAATGCACCAAAATGTATAACGAAGAGAACATAGTGCGAGCAAACCCTTGGCTGCAAACTTTGCGAAAAGTCCAAACTTTTCGAAACTCATTTTAAATCTTCGGAATGGTAATAGGCACCAATAAAAGGGAAAATTTATAAGAGAAGACGACAAATAAATGATGCTATTCCTTTAACAAAGAAAGGGCTCGATGTTACGAGCGCCGGTTATGGCGGGAGGAGCATAGGAAAGAAGGAAGGCAGCAGAATCCACAGTCCGTAAGATTGTAAGAATGTCCAAGATTGCACAATGCATATAAGGCAAAAATTGAGCAATTCCATGGAGGAATATAGCGGTCAGTAAAGCAACGGAAAAACGAGTTCCTAGATGAGAACACTTAGGTACGAAAATAAGAACCCGGAAGGCAAAAGAAAAGCTCTAGCTACGGTATTAAAGAACTTAAAGTCTATGGAGAAGTCAGTCAGGTTTTCAGATACGGCGGGCAACAAGTTCAAGAAGTTCATGACAGTGAACATGAATCCTTGTTTCGTGTTTCCCAAAGATTCCGTCTAAGGACCAAACAAAAATGGGATCCAAAGTGTCAAATGCGGAAGGCAACACTGCCAATGTTATTAACAATGTCGAAATAATAGACCACAAGGACGAGATCGTGAAAGTATTTAACTTCTTGTGTCTGATCGCTGCGTTACTAGTGCTCCTTATAGTCCTACGAGGACTCCGAATGTACAAGAAATCAGTAGAACGTCGCCGGTATCATGGACACGGATCGTAACCGCCGCCTCTGGCCTGAAAGAAGCCGGGATTAAGTGCTAAACAATAAAATAGATTAAATCAAATAATTACACTATGCAGCATCAAAAATTTACCTCGATGGATGCTCTATTTTTGGATTCGTTACGAATTCCCAAGTTAAACTGCGTTTTCCAAAAAGTTCCCCGACGCAAGGATTCTTAGCAAAAGGACCTCAAAGTTCGAAAAATGCTGAAATTGGCCCACTTTCCAGAGATCTCAGTAGCAAACGGATGCATGGTTTGATTCGATGTTAAAGTTTTTTAAAAGATACACTCTTTATCTTTCAAACCCCATACTTAGAATAATTTTAGGATTTTTTTTAAGGCAGAAACAAATTCTAGAAAACATAGTCAAAAACATAAAAGTATACAGCTGCGGTCAAAATAGTAGTAGTGTTGCCGCGCTGTGTATTTAAAAGTTTGTTGTTGTAATTGATATTTTCCTGGTAATATTGTATTGATTATAATTTAACTATTAGACTAATTGGATAAAAAAGTTATATATATATATATATATATATACATGTACCTTCTTCTTAAACGTCACATATCCGCGCGGAGATGTCATATATTTTAAAAAACTATTGCATGAATTTACCAATGCTAATTACAAATATTGTGCCTACTCTTACAATTGATGATTGCTTTCATTTGCATCCATTTTGAGTTTTTACGAATTTAACAGACGTCTTACAATTACAAATGGTAAAAAAAAGTTGAAAAACTCTTGAAAAATTCCATAAAACAGTCAAACTAACAGCAGATGATATAAACAACATTTCGTTCTTAATAGAATAACAATGTCTAGAGTTATTGTGCGCTATTAGTTTCATTTTGGTGACATCATATTCAATGGGAGGAAGAGGATCTTATGACTTAATTGGAACTATGTGATCCACGCCACAGGCAATTATTGCGGTTAATTTTGTTGAAGCTTGCACTCTTATTTCCATTGATAATACTGGGAATCTCTTTTTCCAAACACCAAAACATCGCTCAATAGCATATCGGGTGCGAGTCTGAGATTCATTATAGAGGTTTTCAGTTGCTGTATTTCCATTGCTTTTACCCGCTGTCGCTTAAGATTACATTTTTTAAAATGTCCACTCTCTATTTTAATTTTTTTTTTTTTTTGGTTGTATTTCTTTCTAACGCAACAAGTCAAAAAAATACTTATAAATTAGTGAGCTAGTCACAATTATATAATTCCTGAACATAACTAATTTTCTTAACTACATTGTTCTATTTTAAAGACATTTAGCTAGATGACATTACAAACATTGATTTCTTAAAGACTAAAGTTTTGTTTTAAATAAATTACTAGTTTGAAAATGTGTGTGTAATTTTTCTTTGAATTGCGTGGAAGATTTAATTGTTTTTAGTGGATGTGGTAGCTTAATCCAAGAACGTACAGCACAGATAAAAAAGTGTTTCTCGGCATAGGGTTTTTACAACATGACAAATTAGATTATTTGTTCTGTTGGAAGCGCTGAATTTTAGTTTGCTAAAAAGAAAGTTTGGCTCGGCAGTTGTTATTATTTTGTGCAACAGTAGTAGTGTTTTGTACTTGATCCAGACTTTGAGCTGCATGTCACAAATTTTTAAAGTAGCGTCAGAGATTCGATCTGTGCGCTTGCGATTAAATATATATCTCGCTACATTGCTGAAAGCTACAAGGAGTTTGTGCTGGCTAGTAGCGTCACAATTTCCAAAGACTTCGACTCCATAAAACAGTAATGTGTCAGCTTAGTTTTCGCAACGAGCATTTTTAAATTTAAAGGTAAAAAGGTTTTCGTGTCGTTAAGTTCCATTCCCGTCTAAGTATTCCATACATTTTCCCAATCGTACAATTTACGTGATTACTCCAGGACAGAGTGAAGTTTATAGTAAACCCCAAGATGCTCGCTCGGTCTACATATTTTAATGGTTGACCATTAAAGCAAAGTTTTTCCAGATGATCTGTGTTAAAAAATCGGTTAAATATTACTATGCATTTTGATTTAAGGGGGTTTTAGGATAATCCATTGCGTTCTCCCCATTTACAAACCCTGTCTAATTTACTGTTACAGACACGAACACATTTATTGATTTGGCTAACAGGACAGCTTACATATAGTTGGACGTCGTCGGCATACATATGCATGTCAAATTTTGATAGAATATTAGGTGTTCAGTCCCATGGTACTTGGTTTATCCACACAGCTTGTAGCCCTGCCAACTGACTACGAAGGTCAAGATATCTGGCAACCTTACGAGACGAGAAGGAGAACAAGAGGATAGAAGAACACGAGCTTCAGCGACCAAACCAACAGCATTTTTTTGTCTGTCCATTACGAATATTGTGTAACTAATATCAAAGAAAATTCATGAACCCAAGTGAAGTGTAATCGTTATAAACTAATAAATTAAAGATTAAATTGTTATATTTGAACGTCAGTCGTTTTGAAATAATCCCAAGAGCCCCTCTTACTATGACAGCCGTGTATATTAAATTCGGCACGGCGTCACATTCGAACATGGTGGCCCATGAGGGGAATCTTGCTTAAAGTTTAAAATCTCAGTTTGATCTTTCATTTGTTAAATTATAAAACATATCACTTATCCCGCTATCTCACACAAATTGCGATCGTCCCCGTTTGTGTCCCCAACACGTGCTCTCACACCGACAGAGCACATTCATCAATACCAACGCACCTGTCGTCTGACAGCGCTCCCACACACCACACACACGCGTGTTCCAAGAGTGTCCGTTACAATTTCGCAACCAAGGCGAAAAACAATCCAAAGGGGAATCGGAAACCAGTACAGCCGGCACTCACACTACAGTCAACATTACGTAAACTCAAGCGTAAGCAAAGGGAAAAGATCACGTGAGTACGGGTGCTATTGATTTACCAAATTGGAGCTAGGTTAGGTTGAATATAAACACAAATCTCACAATATGACTGACACCGAAGCTGATAATCCATCATTAGAAGGGTTTGTTACACTTCAAAAGGAGCGTCTTCTCAGTCTTACACGTCTGCTACAGAATTACAAGAAGGATTCCGCGTCTCGAAAAAACGAAAGCTATTATGTGAAACGCCTGCAGCAAATCGAGTGTTTAAATTAGGCTTTTGAGACCACCCATCAAGTAATCATCTGCACAGAGGGATACGCCAAAACGAACAATCACGCCAAGAAGATCGCCATCGGTTTTGAGGATCTGTACATGGAAACCTACTGTCTAGTAGCTGAAGACCAACGAATCAAATTCCCGGTGTTGCCGTCTTCAGGCTCGTCGCCGCCCTCCGTTTCCACGGTTGCCGACGCACGTGTCCACATGCCACAACTGCCAGTGCCCAAGTTTAGCGGAAACTACGTTGATTGGCCAGGATATTATGACGCCTTCACTCGGATAATTCATAAAAATGAGCGGCTGGACAATATTCAACGTTTTCATTTTCTCAAAGAATCTTTGCCAGCTGGTCGGGATTGCGATATTAGGCAAATTTCGTTGACGGCCGCTAATTATACGGTGGCGTGGGACACATTAGTTAAACGTTATAATAATCCACGCGTGGTCTTCTCTAACCACATGAACATGTTGTACCAGTTGCCAAGCCTAACCAAGGAGAAGCCCGTTGATATCCGATCTATGATAAGTGCAGTGAACGTCTGCGCAGCCGCCTGTAACAATATCAACGCGTCATTGCAGGACGGTGATCAGTGGCTCGCCCATTTTTTGACATCAAAATTACCGAAAGAAACGCACTCCGCCTGGGAGCATCATCTAGGCAATCAAACCCACATTCCCTCGTACAAGGATCTTGAACAGTTTCTCAACAACCATTTAATCACCCTAGACGCCATTGAAAACAGAAACTGTTCAGGCACAAGCAAATCTGGATCAGCCCAACAAGACACTACCAAACGCATCTCGGTTCATAACACCCATGCGCAACCAAGCCCCCCTGTGCTTCGTTGCCCACACTGCAATGGTAATCATATCCTTCGTCGATGTCAGCGATTCCTAAGCTTGGATTGCTACCAACTTAAGGAGGTCGTGAGTAAATCAAACCTATGCCTGAACTGCTTGAGCAAATCGCACATTCTTGCCCGCTGTCAAAGTGTAAAGAATTGCTACCACTGTGGACACCGCCACCATTCTTTACTACATCCGGCAGCGGGGCCAAGCATCTTTCAAGCACCCCAACCCTACTCCACGACCGTATCATCCAGTCAACCCCATAACGCTTCGATTATGAACAACAACACCATACCGGTTAGCCCCCCTGCTAACCCAAACCTACAATGTTATTCTTCCACAGCCTCCCATGCAACGCGACAGAATATCTTGTTAGCTACCGCACGGATTATTGTCCGCCATCCCCAGAGCGGCGCTCAAGCAACAATAACTGCCCTCGTCGACCAGGGATCAGAAGCTACAATAATCTCAGAGCATGCAGTCCAAGCTCTCCAACTTCCACGATGCAGAATTCGCGCTTCCATCGCCGGCGTCGGCCATACTCCTGGTCAACGGTGCAACTATACGGCAAGCTGCTGCATCCGAACATCGCTAAACCCAACGTTCAACCTAAAAACTGGAAACACATCAATGGACTCCAACTCTCGGACCCTCAGTACTATCGCTCAAAGCGCATAGATCTCATCATCGGAGCCGACCTCATGGCGGGTCTACTCCTTCCAGGAATCCAGATCGGAACTCCAGACGAGCCCATTGCACAAAATTCTCATCTGGGTTGGATGATACTTGGCAAATTCCAGGATTCAATCCACACATTTACTATTCGCTGTCATCGAACCGCTCTAGACACGGAATCGCTGTTAAGGAATTTCTGCGAAAGAGAATCCGTACCAAGCCGATCCCTTTACTCTGACGAAGAGCGGTGGTGTGAGTCCTTCTTTAAGGAAACGCACACACGTCAACCAAACGGTAGTTTTATGGTTCGACTACCTTTCAAGTGGTATTTTGATCCCACAATGACCCTTGGAAAATCGCATCAAGTCGCATTAAACAGGTTCCTTCAACTAGAACGGCGTTATCAACGGGATCCCAACAAATGGATTCGCTACAAAGAGGGAATAGAAGAGTATTTTGAATTGGGACAAATTACACCAGCGACCTCAAGTGAGAAATCAACAGTTATTACCTCCACAAAATCCTGTCGGGTCGAATCCTGCGTTCTGCCTCATCACGCTGTCTATAAAGAAGACAGTCTCACCACCAAACAGCGCATTGTATTCGACGCATCGGCAAAAACCTCAAACGGTCGACCTCTAAACGATGTTTTGTCCGTAGGACCCACGCTACAAAATGATCTCTCTGCAGTGTTGTTAAATTGGAGACAGTACCGATACGTGTTCACTGCCGACATCCAGCGCATGTACCGTTGCATCGACGTGCATCCGGACGACACACAGTATCAGCGTATTTTATGGCGGGCGGCGGATGGAAACATCAAGCCATATTGTCTATAAACTGTAACGTTTGGTACCGCTTAGGCTCCATTTACCGCCATCAGAGTAATTCGGCAAATTGCAGAAGATGAACGTGAAAATCATCCACTGGCAGAAGAGGTATTACAACACGAAATTTACGTCGACGATATTCTTTCCGGTGATCACACTATCTCAGCAGCACAAAACAAGAGCTTACCAATCCAGAACGCTCTAAAATCCGCCAATATGGAATTAAGAAAATGGTCTAGCAACGACACAATGCCCCTGGACCACATTCCACAGGTTCAACGAAAAGAGAAATTCTTTCAAGCATCGCCAGGCTTTTTGACCCTTTAGGACTAATCGCGCCTATTCTCATTTCAGCCAAATTAATCCGAATACCTCGCAGCCTACGGTATACGCCAGATTTTAATCAGGATATCCTGTTACACGCTTTCTGCGACGGGTCCACTCACGCATACGCAGCTGCGGTTTACATACGCATACCCCAACCAGATTCATCATTTTGCACCACTCTCCACACTGCGAAATCCAAAGTTTCTCCAACGAAACCTATCACGATCCCGAGGACCGAATTATGCGGCGCGGTACTGGCAACTAAACTAGTCAAGCGACCAATCGTTGGAAAAACGCTTAAATCACAGTGACATACTGGACGGACGCCACAATTGTTCTCCACTGGATCAAAGGAGATGTTACCAGATAGAAGACGTTCGTCGCCAATCGTGTTGCCTACATTTTGGACCACGGTGATCCACACCAATGGAGACCTGTTCCCACAACGGATAATCCAGCAGACAGCGCTACGAGAGGACTATCCCCATCAGAAATCTCCACCTTCGATCTCTGGTGGCGCGGACCATCATGGTTAAGTCAACTCCCCAGTGAGTGGCCTGACACAGAAGTTCCAAATATAAAGTCTGATGAGCAGTCCCTAGAAGCAAAATCCATACGAGTCCATTCGCACCCGACCCAGGTAGACTTTAATATCATTGAGCGGTTTTCAACGTACACCAAACTCGTCCAAGTCATCGCATACATTCTGCGATTTTGTCACAACGCTCAATCGAAGAAAACCAAATCTTACAATCAGTTGTCGACGGTGGAACTGGATAATGCACTTCGCTGCGTTGTGAAAATCGTACAAGCCGAAACCTTTCAATCCGACATCTACGGGATCCTCACAAAAAATCATTTGCCCTCCAAAAGCATCTTAAGGAATCTTACCCCCTTTCTTGACGACGGCATCTTGCGCGTTCGCGGTCGTCTCAAGCATTCCAGTCTTCCTTTCGATCGCAAGCATCCAATCATCTTACCGCAGCGTCATTTCTTTACAGAATTGGTAATTCAGAACTCGCATCAGGCTACCCTGCATGGCGGCGCTAGTCTTACTCTGGCCCACACAAGGTACAAATTCTGGATTCCAAATGGAAGAAAAGCCGTCCGGACCATCCTTCGAAAATGCATAACGTGCTTCCGCGTGTCACCTCGCATCGGAAGTCAATTGATGGGTGACCTGCCGGTATACCGGGTCAACCCACCGAACCGCCCATTCATTGCGACCGGCGTTGATTATACCGGGGCAATCGAAATCAAAGCGGCACGGCTTCGTGGGACAAGTAACTACAAGGGATACATCGCGATTTTTGTCTGCCTGGCTACGAAGGCGGTCCACCTGGAAGCTGTTACCGGACTCTCATCGGAACACTTCCTACTCGCATATTCTCGTTTTACTGGTCGCCGAGGACCAGTCCAACACATGTACCCCGACAACGGAACAAATTTCGTTGGCGCCAATAAGTTATTAACAAGCGCACAACAAGCTGATCGCGACCAAGCACATGCCCGGCAT
This sequence comes from Drosophila pseudotakahashii, assembly GCA_035046095.1. NCBI lineage: Eukaryota > Metazoa > Arthropoda > Insecta > Diptera > Drosophilidae > Drosophila > Drosophila pseudotakahashii. The sequence continues at coordinate 468,902 of JAWNOE010000276.1, forward strand.
GGCATTTCACTCCGCCATACTCCCACAATTTCATAGGCCTCTGGGAGGCCAGTGTAAAATCCGTCAAGCATCACCTAAAGAGGATCGTCGGCAATTACAAGCAAACTTATGAGGAACTCGCGACGGTGCTCATCAGGATTGAAGCTTGCTTAAACTCTCACCCACTGTGTCCGCTAACAGCCGATCCAGACGACTTAGAAGCTCTTACACCGGCACATTTTCTCATCGGCGACACACTGCTCGCACCTGCCCATTGTCGCCCACAAAACGCATCGTTTCGTGAGCAATTTCTATCTCATCAAAATTTGATCCGTCAGTTTTGGAACCAATGGAGCCGAGATTGGCTGTCCCATCTTCAAACTCGCCCAAAATGGTGTCAGGAAAAGGATAATTTTGAAATCAACGAATTGGTACTTATTAAGGACGATCAACTGCCACCATCACAGTGGACGCTCGGTAGAATCACCAGTCTACATCCTGGAGAGGATTCCCTCGTTCGGGTCGTAACGTTAAACACCAAATCAGGCAGTCAGAAGCGCTCCATCTCCAAATTATGTCGCCTCCCAATCTCATGCTAACACGAACCACCTGTTTCTCTCTTGGTAGTAAATTGCATCCGTATGTCATTTTTTCTTTCTCTTAGCAGCTACGAATACCAAGGAACTCTAGATCCAGAAGCCTGAACCACAAGTATCATGCTGATTTCGCATTGGCTGGCGGCATGTTCAGTCCCATGGTACTTGGTTTATCCACACAGCTGATAGCCCTGCCAACTGACTACGAAGGTCAATACATCTGGCAACCTTACGAGACGAGAAGGAGAACAAGAGGACAGAAGAACACGAGCTTCAGCGACCAGATCAACAGCACTCTTATCTTTCTATTGCGAATATTTTTGTACTAAATATTAAAAGTAAAATCATGAACCAAAGTGAAGTGTAACCGGTATAACTTAATGAATTAAAGATTGAATTGTTATATTTGAACTTCAGTCGTTTTAAATAATCCCAAGAGCCCCTTTTACTATGACAGCCGTGTATATTAAATTCGGCACGGCGTCACACTCGAACATGTTGTTAAAATGATTTAAAAATGTGATGTTCATAATCTTATGGCATACCCGCAAATAACTGCATTTAAATTTTTTGGAAATTCAGCCTCATTTACCAAGTCCCCAATATTTTCAAATTTTGTTTTGCCTTCTGACGTCACGGCCTCCACATATGTATGTATTAGGGTGGGTCGCTTTGGAGGTCATCAAATCGTAGGGGGGGAACGTATTCTATGGACAATTCTAAGCAACATTGCAAAAGAAACTATGCCTTAAAAATCACGTTTGACCCTCCGCAGTCTAGTATGTATGTATGTTCTGCTGGCGCACTTTGCATAAAGTCATGCTGTCGCACTTTAAGTGTGACCGCGCAAGGGGAATTTAAGTGTGACCGAGCAAGGGAAAAAAGATGAAAATTCCACAGTCACACCAGATTTAAAATGCGCGGTTAAAAAATCGATTATATCGAAAATCGATTCTTTTGCACCATTTTTTTTAGCCAAACGTTAAATTTTAAAAAAGATTTTCCTGTATGCTAAATCATGCTACTCCACACACAACCACTAGATATGTGCGTGTGTACGTGTGTGTGCGCATTGCAGCTGACTAAGGAAGTGAGATTCGCTTAGATTTAAATTCATGATAATACTGATATCCTTTTGCTAAAAAAATATTTAATTTACATTTCCCCAACAGATTTCAAACATTTTCTTACAGAGTATTGTGTTTTAAAATTCAAATCGCAATGAAAATATTCAAAAACAACTAAATATTCAAATCAATTCATTCTCTTGCTCTTCCTTACACGTGCCTCAAATTGTTTAAACAAATGGAAATGTTTAAACAATTTGATTCACGGCACCCCCTTCCACCAGTCTTCCTGTCGTTATTAATATAATTATAATTAAGGTGAAAAATGAATGATAACAGAAAAAATATCCAATTGATTTTTTTACATTGCTTCGCATAAATATTTGTTTCCTTTATAAGAGTTGTCTACTGTGGTATCAAAATCGCCAAGAGTATTTGGTTATTATTTACATTTTCGTTACCTATGTGCATAAATTACCTTGGCTTCATTCTTAGGTAATTAATTAATTATCAAGAAGTAACATCTTTAAAAGAAGTAAACGGAACTCGGTTTAAATAGTTTTAAAATTTTGTCCTTGATAAACAAAAATACAGGAACAATTAACAAAGGCGAAAAGGTGGAAGGTAGGCCAAGATCAACAGGAATTGTTTTGAAGGACCGATAAAATAAAATCCAGCCTAAAATTTTCATTCCTTTCAAAAATGATCTTAGACTTATAATATGAGTGTCCGTCCACTTAAGGGCAATAGTATTGCTTCAATTTATTTAAATTAGAATTGGAGACAATAATTTTTTCAACTGCGAAAATCTTAAATCGTAAATCTTAACCAAAATTATCATATTTGTTGTTGGAGAGCTATGTATATCTTTAAGCAATTTGTTTTAATTTTTTTAAAGAAATTAAGTTTATTTATTTATTCACATAATGGGTTTTTTCAAGTTTTTATATATTCCTTAAGTAGTTTGCATAGGACAAAATACTGTTCTTTTTACCGAAATTAAGGAAAAAAGTTATAATAAAATCTTTTCTCGGTTTATAGGCTGAAAATTAGTCATTTTTTAAATTTAAAAAAGCTTAAAAAATTGTATTTTACAGTGTGAGCAAAGTTGTTGACATATGTGTCAAATACAAAAGTGTTAATTGTAAAAAATAATTATTAACACACTTGAGTTTTTTGCACAACATGTTATTAATACGCCGTGTTTTTTACACAACTCCAAAAGCGTGCAAATCAAAAAAACTAGAACTGTAAGTATAGCTATTAACATTTTAGAAAATTCTATACTCTTTTAAATAGAAAACAAAGGAAAGACTCGTTGATTAAGGTGTCAGAACACTTTCACCCACTACCAAGCTCCATTTTTTTAATGGACTTATTTTCGGGAAAACAAAATCCATTATAGTTTTTACGTTTATCAATGCACAAATCCAACCTTATTGGGTTGGTGCTTATTGCTTACTGAATTGTTTGCTACTTATTTTACAACGGCCTATCTTGTCCGTGAAGAAAAGATTTTTTTTAAAATTATGACATTTTTTACCCATTAAAAATTTTAAATTCAATAGATATTTTGGACGAAAGAAGAACTTTTGTTATTATTCTTATTCTTATATCTCTTATTCTTTTGTTATTTGTCTTTTATTATTTATCTTTTGATGTTCCTGCTTCCGTACTTCGCTAAAGACTGACTCTGCTACGTGATCGCAGCTTTTCAACAGCCCTGTTCTCTCTTATCTCCTTTTCAAGAGAGTGAGATATAAATATATAAATAACTATATTATACATTCTAACGGAACTTAAAAGTAAACAACAACAAATTAATAGTATTAAGTAGTTCTTTAATTAGTTTTACAATAAGAATATTCAGCAAGGTGTCAGGGCTTAGCTTCGTACGTAGTTTAGTGAATATATAGGGTAGTGCATTAAACGCCCTCTCTACCGAGACTTGCCTTGCTGGCACAGACAATGTAACTTCAGCTATCTTTCCCAAAGCCGGCATCTTCCAGTACTCAGAAATATTGTTTTTGATGTCTAGTCTGTCCCGGTACTGCATATGCCAAAGTCTGATAAGAGATTTTAATTTTTTTGTAAAATACTAAATCGTTCCTTGATGTTCCTGCCCTTCCGTCTATCGGGACGGGGAAGTCCGGGTTAGTTTTTGTAAGTTAACTAACCTTTAGAAGTTTTTTTCAAAGAGCGAAAAATGTATTATAAACAAGAGAGAACTCTGTAGTCGGGTGCCCCGACTATCAGATACCCGTTACTCATCTAAAGGAAGTGCGAGGGAGATGGAGATAAAAAACTTTGATCGCGCATAACTTTTAAACGAAATGTCCGATTTGAAAAATTTCTTCTATATTTCGATAGGTATTTATGAACACAATAAATTTAAAGGTGTGGGCGCCATACAACTTTCAAAAAATGGTTTATGGCGATTGTGGGCGTTAGAGGGGGCGTGGCCATCGGCTGAAACAAACGAAGGAAGCCAAAGAATATGTGTGGGTAATCCCAACTTTCTAGCTTTTGTAGTTTCCGAGATCTAAGCGTTCATCCAGACAGACAGACGGACATGGCTAGATTGACTCGGCTAGTGACCCTGATCAAGAACATATATACTTTATAGGGTCGGAAATGCTTCCATCTAGCTGTTTCATACTTTTGCACGAATATGCATTCTGCAATGTGTTGAAAGGAAATGCAAAATTCTTCAAAAAAAGCCCAATCAATATTTGAGCTTGATAAAAGATTTTCCGTTTTACTTCTCAATAAACGCAGCGACTCCAACATTTTGTACGTTGAGCTCCAACGCGTGGTGTTATCTCACCATGCCGTCGGCATTCTGATCGAAGCTATTTTATGGCACTGCGGATTTGCTCTATTTCCAATTAAACCGTTTTAATAACGTCCCAAGGCGCCAATTGCAGAGTATGAGCACCCCAATGGAATACACTTAGTGCATGTTTTAATGTATCATGAAGTTCATCATAATCTTCGATGTCGTCATCATCATTGGGCATGCCTGCCTCTTGAAACTCTTGTAATAGCTTCGCCGTTTTTATTACATTCGCGCCGTTGTCTGTAGTTATACTATAAATTTGGTCCATATCGATATCGTACTTCCTAAAACATTCCTATATTTCCTACTTTAAATTTTGAGCTGTGTGTCTAACAAAAATTTCTACCATACCAACAGTATACATTTTGATTTCAAAATTGTCCATATATTGCAGGTTAATACCCATAACGCTGCGTCCGTTGCGACTAGAAATGTAAATTTGTATGCATTGAATTAGATTTTTTACCTTCTCAGGGCCAAATGTGCCACTGCACTTTTGGAATTAACAGTAAAATGAAATGCATCGTTCCACGGTTGTAAAACCTTTTGAAAGCATTCATCGTCAAAAAGACGGAATGGGAGCGCTTTTGTAGACAATAATAAGCAATCGATTGCTTGTATTCATTCTCGTCCATTTTGAGAGACGCCATCGTTTTAATTTTTTTTAGATACCTGGGTAGCTTTGGTTTTATTAATCTCATAAACGTCGGTTTTGTGAACCATTGGTCTTCCACAGTCGTTTTTTGCACACAGTGCATTCCATTATATTGCTGGAATTTGTAGGCACCACAAGCGTTTCTAGGTTCAGTTTAGTTGGTCTGCCCATATTTATACCCTTGCAGAGTGTATAACGATTTCAATCAGAAGTTTGCAACGCACTAAAGGAGACGTTTCCGACCCCATCAAGTATATATATTCTTGATCAGCAAACATCCGTTTCTACGCAAACTAGCCTCTCAGTTTTTAAGCTATCGGGATGAAATTTTCCAAAAGTCTTCTTTCTATTGCAGGTAGTGTATAAGTCGGAACCGGTCGGATCGGACAACTATATCTTATAGCTCCCATAGAAAGGATCGAAAAAAAAACGTAAAAAAATTCTAACTTCGGTGTATTTTGAAATATTACCTTCTAATTTTGGGAATACTATTTTTTAAATACTTTTGAATAATAGCAAGACCCTCAGTAGAGTAGACTCAGGAACATGATTGAAGCGAAGATCGGTCTTTCTTATGTAGTAGAGTGTGGTGGCCCTTTCCACACTTGTGGCAGTGGTCATCACTGCGGCAGGAGTCCTCGGAATGATCGTGGGCCAAGCAATTGGAACAGTACTTGTGGATACGTACTTCCTGGAGCCGTTTCTCGGCACTAAGCCGCAGAAAGCGGTGGCATTTCCGTAGCGGATGGATCTTTTGGCAGACTCGGCATTGGTAGGATTTAATACCTCGGGAACGTCTGCCATCCAAGGCGGGATATGGAACCCAATAGTCGGAATTCTTTGTGGGAACGACCCTTATAATCGGGTCCGGATCGGAAATTCTATTAGTCCCACACGCGTTGGAAACACGCGCTGAGAAGGACGAAAATCTGTATGGGATTGAGGCCGATACTGGCCCTGGAGGTTCGGATGGAATCGAAGTCATTGTAAAATTGTTGCTTGGATGCAACAGCGTATGATGCCGACTTTGGCAAGTGAAACAAGTGTTAGGGCTTGTGCAATCCTGCAATTTATGGCTGCTTGCAAAGCAGTTGGAGCATAGCTGTTTATCTTGGTTATAGGCTGAACGATCATTTAACCGCATTTGGAGAAAGCGTGGACATATACGAATGGGGTGTTTTTCCTTTAAACACAGATCGCAGCCTTTGGGTGTTGGAAGTACCCTCGTGGAAAATGAATTTATTTTTGGAAGTTCTGCCAATGCATTTGTGGCTTTGGACTGGACTTGAAGGAAATTAGCAGGCCGGATGCTATCGACGGCCTCTAGAGTTCGATGGCGGTTAGTTAAGAAGGAATTAAGCTCGAGCCAAGTGGGAATTTCGGCTTTATTTTGGATGGATTGCTCCCATAATGAGAGAGTGAGCTTTGGAAGCTTTGTGGAGCAAATGTAGACTAGAATAGGGTCCCAATTCTCAATTTGAATGCCGGATAGTTCTAAAGCAGTTAAACATCCTTGAATCGTGTGTTGAAGTTCCTTTAAGGCTGCCCCAGACTCTTGTGCCATGGATTGCAAATAGAACAATGTTTTTAGGTGGCTGTTTACATGAAATCGCTTGTTTTTGAAACGCTCAGTTAGATTTGTCCAAGCTGAACGGAAGCCATTATTGGTGAGTGGGGACTTGGAAACTATAGAATGAGCTTCGCCACTAGTTTTGGCATTTAAATGGTACAGCTTTTCAACAGGCGTCAGACTCGGATTGTCTATATAGATCGCCGTGAAAAGGTCCCGGAAAGTCGGCCAGCGAAGATAATCGCCTGAGAAAATCTCCGTATCGATCGGAGGAAGCTGACAGCCAAACGAAATGTAGTCTTGGGGAGACGATGCTGGAGGTTGAGATGATTTGGGGGAGCCCTGTTGTATTTGCTCGACGATCTGAGCAGCAAATCTTTGGAATATGGAATACGTTTCGTTATATTTCGCTTTAAGAATGGATTTGGCGTCTGCGGCGCTCTCGCCTGCAGCCACAATGCATTCGGAGCATGTGTCGTATGCCTCCTTTACCTTTTGCCATAAGGAGCTGACGTGCTCCCTACGGATTTTGCAGGCGGATAAGGTTGGTGTCGATGCACCGGGAACATTTAATGTGGCTAGAAAATGGCTGAGAGTGTCAGCTGTAGCAATAAATTTATTAAGAGCGGATTTAGCTAAGGATGCCATTTCGAACAGAGAATTGAAATTTATAGACAATTTGGAATTTAGGAACCGAAAGAAAATCCGTAAGATATACGGTCACACTGGAGTGTATTTGGAGCTTTAATGGAACCGCGGATTTGCTCTATTTCCAATTAAACCGTTTTAATAACGTCCCAAGGCGCCAATTGCAGAGCACCCCAATGGAATACACTTAGTGCATGTTTTAAAGTATCATGAAGTTCTTCATAATCTTCGATGTCGTCATCATCATTGGGCATGCCTGCCTCTTGAAACTCTTGTAATAGCTTCGCCGTTTTTATTACATTCGCGCCGTTGTTTGGTCCATATCGATATCGTACTTCCTAAAACATTCCTATATTTCCTTCTTTAAATTTTGAGCTGTGTGTCTAACAAAAATTTCTACCATACCAACAGTATACATTTTGATTTCAAAATTGTCCATATATTGCAGGTTAATACCCATAACGCTGCGTCCGTTGCGACTAGAAATGTAAATTTGTATGCATAGAATTAGATTTTTTACCTTCTCAGGGCCAACTGTGCCACTGCACTTTTGGAATTAACAGTAAAATGAAATGCATCGTTCCACGGTTGTAAAACCTTTTGAAAGCATTCATCGTCAAAAAGACGGAATGGGAGCGCTTTTGTAGACAATAATAAGCAATCGATTGCTTGTATTCATTCTCGTCCATTTTGAGAGACGCCATCGTTTTAATTTTTTTAGATACCTGGGTAGCTTTGGATGTATCAATCTCATAAACGTCGGTTTTGTGAACCATTGGTCTTCCACAGTCGTTTTTTGCACACAGTGCATTCCATTATATTGCTGGAATTTGTAGGCACCACAAGCGTTTCTAGGTTCAGTTTAGTTGGTCTGCCCATATTTATACCCTTGCAGAGTGTATAACGATTTCAATCAGAAGTTTGCAACGCATTAAAGGAGACGTTTCCGACCCCATCAAGTATATATATTCTTGATCAGCAAACATCCGTTTCTACGCAAACTAGCCTCTCAGTTTTTAAGCTATCGGGATGAAACTTTCCAAAAGTCTTCTTTCTATTGCAGGTAGTGTATAAGTCGGAACCGGTCGGATCGGACAACTATATCTTATAGCTCCCATAGAAAGGATCGAAAAAAAAACGTAAAAAAATTCTAACTTCGGTGTTTTTTGAAATATTGCCTTCTAATTTTGGGAATACTATTTTTTAAATACTTTTGAATATTGAATTAAATTGTTTAAAAATCGGATCACTATATCATATAGCTACCATAGGAACGGTCGGAAAATTAAAAGGAAATAATAGGAAGTAATGATCTGCAAGAGTATATGTTCACGCCAAAAGGGCGTTTAATTTCGGCAGGCAGTGTCGAGCGGCAGTTTTCTCCAGATCTCCACATCTCGCTCGCTCGCACTGCCCTTCGCTCTCCCTCTCCAACTCTCCCCCAAGTCTCCGCTCCACTCTGGAGCCACTAAGCTTAGATAATTGTAATTAGTTCTAATTTACAAGTGTAAAAGTGAAGCCGAATAAACCGTGAAGTATTTTTTATAACGTTTAAAAAGCGCGTTCGAATTTTTCAACCAACCCACCACCTGCTGGAAAAACCCGCCCCCCGCCAGTTCAGTATATAAGCTTCGGCTGGCCGAAGCTAGCTTCCTTTCTTGTCAATATATACTACATATAAATATTATTTTTAAGTGCACTAATTTCTTATATGTTTAATTTGATATTTGTCTACAATCCAAAACATCCAAAGCGTCGAGATCTCATCGCCAGGATATAAAAGAGAAAGTTTTGACTTCTCCATATATGTAAACATGCACCATGCTCACAACCCAAGCGATGTTAACTACTCTTACAAGAGAGCCTCATTTTGTTATTAAAGTAAAGCATTTGCTATCCAAAGTTAATTCGCCAATATCTGTAACAGAACTAGAGAATTTATACATTGAGACCTTCTGTCTATATTTCTCTCCATTGATTCATTGCGCCAAACAATAGAAAGCTATTATAGTAGCCACAGTACCCAATGTACAAGTACATCCCGAAATCAATTCAAACAATTTGTTAGGTAATGTTACCATTTACATGATCAATAAAATTCATTAATCTATTTTAAGTACACACAAAAAAACGAACCAATCACCATAATTTAATAGGAACACAAAATTTATAATTTATATCTCTTTTGTATAATTTTTCTATGTAAACTTTTAATATTAGCCACCATTAAACCTAAATATATTTCATTTAGTTTTACTCCCAAAAATTACTCCCAAAACATATTTTTATCCTCAGCAACAATAGGTGTAAGTATCATATATATTTTTGTCCATAAATGAAGTGGTGGGAATGTGGCCGAAACACAGCCCGATCGTGTTACGATCAAGCGACAGCTCAGCTTGAGGGGCAGTGCAGACAGAAGACCGACAAACTTTACGAATTCTATACACTTTGAGGCACGATAAATTTATTTGTATTATGTTGGAGAGGGAACAAAGAACAAAAGAACCCACCCCAAATACGGCGAGCTTAGCCGGCAGCCAGCGTGCCTGCTCAGGACGCAACTTCCTCAGCCCAAGTCCTTCTCAGGACTAAGGGACTAATATGCCAACGTAGGACTTATTATATTCTTTAAGAAATTTTGGTAGGATCCACCATGTAGATACCTATGGTGTCTGAGTTGGTGTACCTAGGTTTGGTATAACTTCTTTAAATGCCAAATATAATTTGACTATTGTTAAGAGATAATTAAAATCAATGCTAGCTACATTTTTTATACCCGTTACTCGTAGTGTAAAAGGTTATATTGTATTCGTGCAAAAGTATTGAACAGGTAGAAGGAAGCATTTCCGACCTATACATATTCTTGATCAGGGTATCTAGCTGAGTCGCCAAGTTTGTCTCAGCCGAGGGCCACGCCCCCTCTTATGCCCACAATCGCCACAATTAAACGATTTTAAAAGGTGGCGCCCACACCTTTAAAGATTTCGAAAAAGTAAATATGCAGTTTTATTGTGTTTATGAATACCTATCGAAATGTAGAAGAAATTTTTCAAATCGGATTCAAATCATTTGTTAAAAAGTTATGCCCGATCAAAGTTTTATAAATCCATCTCCCTCGCACTCCCTTTAGCTGAGTAACGGGTATCTGATAGTCGGGGCACCCGACTATAGCGTTCTTTCTTGTTTTGTTATAGATTGCAACATATTTTAAATTTAAAGTCCACAACTTCTGCGAAAGTCAGATTTGATCAATCAGGACTTTGTCTTAGAATAGGGGAAAGACTTTGTTTTCTTTTTAAAATCATAGATATCTTTTGTTTGAACATGGTAAAATTTACTATGAATTTCGGAGAGAAACAGGAGTTTTCCTTTGTAATAATAATAATATTATTTAGTTTTTAAGTTTTCAAAAATCAAAACGGACTCGGTTATTGGTGCTGATCATGAATATATATACTTTATATGGTCGGAAACGTCTCCTTCACTGCGTTACAAACTTCTGACTAAAATTATAATACCATCTGCAAGGGTATAAAAACCTACAAGTTTATAAATCAGGTGTGGGGTTTGCCCAAATGTTGCGCGATGTTACCATACAGCGAGGTTGTTAAGATGTCCAAAGACGAGGTGCTGGAACTCCTTTCCGAGAATGGCAATGCAACGATTTACCTATTCCGTGCTGAGTTGAACCGTGCAAGGAATCTAGAGGCTATCATCGAGGACGCCGAGAATGCAGAGATCGAGGGTCAGGATGAGGAGCAGGATTCCCCGAACGCACCGAAGCTTGCAAACCGCATGCTAACGCTGATCGGGGGTGAGGAATTGCAAATGGCCGACCCTGTGACGCCTTCTAGAAGTTCGCAGCAAAACATTATAAACATGTTGAGGCAGGAAGCAGTTGAGCAGAACATTTGCTCAATGGCTCAGGAATTGGAAGGCATGGCTACACCAAATGCTTCCGTACATCAAGTCGATCTAATGGATGTTGAGGCCATGATCCTGGTGTTCTCTAGAGATGACAACTTGTCAGTCAGTGTTTGGATCCGTGAATTGCTGCCGTGAAAAAGCTGCCGAGATACATAAACTAAGCGTTACTCAACGCCTATCTATTGGCACCCGTCTTCTCCAAGGATCAGCTAGGCAATACATGCTATACGAAAAGGTGTCTTCCTGGCCAGAAATGAGCGCCACACTTACTCAAGTTTTTGGAAACAGAATGTCAAACCAGGAAATTGCGAAACAACTGCAAAAACGCACAATTGGTAAGTCCGAGACCTTGATGTACTCTACTATTGTATCACGTTGAATGAACTACGCCAAAAGCTAATGCGATTCCAGTCTGTACGTCCGGAGTGCAATCGTAAAGCCGTCACCATGATCCGTCGCCCAGGAGCCGTAGTTCCGAAGGATATTAGATGCCGACAAATGGGGCACACCGCCAAGGATTGCAAGAAGCCGAAAAGACCGGACAACGGATGCTTCATCTGTTTCGAAGTGGCCCATATGCACCGCCAGTTCCCAAGCGCACCGTGGGGTTCACTTTGCCAGAAGCTGAAGAAACTATGGGTGACAAGCCGTTTATTTAGTTAGTAAGTTTAAGATTAAGTAGTTTACCAGGATGCACCGTTATTAAAGATGTTTTTGCTTTGTTAGGTACCGGAAACCCAATAAGCTTTTTGGGAAAGTCATACAACCCATATTTAAATGAAGATCATCAGCTAAGGAAAAGGCACATCAATACCCACGTACGGAAAAGTACCTTGTTCAGTTTTTTTTCGAGAAAAAGTATTATGATGTAGAAGTCTAAGTTATACCCGATATCATCTTACCTACAGCGATCCTTCTTGGCAGAGGCGCCCTTAAGTTACTCAATATTAAACTTTTTGTGAAAAGAAATCATGAAAGAAATGAATCAAATTTAATTTCAATTAATAATCGTATTGCTTTCGAATCATTCTGTCCATCCTTGCTAATGGGGTAATTCCACTACATTGTGCGGCAAATATATATGCATTTACTGGGATTTGTTTGGATAAGATGGCATGGTCGCTCAGAATTTAAACGTTAAATTTAAACTTTAATTCAAATAACTTCAAAGCTGTAAAATTAATAGTGTGTACTGTCATGAAAGCAGACATTTCTAACACGCTTTTAAAATGTTTTGGGCTGTACAAAGTATTTGTATATACGTATTTATATTTAATTGTATCATTTTTATAAAACTTTATAGACGCATGACGTTATTTTTAGTTAGAAACGGAGTAATTAGGCCGCTGAAATATTTGTTGTATTGTTCTTATTTGTTTATATATTTAATATTGATACCATTTCACATTTGCTCTAGTGAATGAGCAAAATTGTCCTTTTTAGATTCAATTTTGCTCATTGCTCATCGCTCCAGGTAATACCGTATGGATGTATTTAAAAATACCTCAAAAAAATACCGAAAATGCCCATCGGTTTTTAAAATTTTTCTGATTGATTGCTCATTGTAGCCGACATATATCTGTCTTGCTCGCACCTACGTAAAATCGTATAGGCTGAGAAAAATTTGGTCTAATGAATAAGCCGAACAATGTAGTGGAATACCCGCATAAGCGATATAAATAATATATTACTTTTAAAGAAAACGCAACTTTTTAAGTTAAGTATTGGTTCTGTAATCCCGAATGCACCCTTGGTTCCTGATGATTCTCTCGCGGATTGGCTTTCTGATATGAAAAGCAGTTGTGGAGATATGTCGAATGACCTTAATAACGTAAATATAGGACTTGATTTTGGTGTTTCTTAGGCCGAGACATGTAGTGGTATCATAAAGCATTACTTGGATAATATTCCGTATACGTACGGGTCGCCTAAATGTTTAATGAGCATACGATTAACAGATTCTACACCGCTTCATAGTGCACCGAGAAGATTATCATACTTAGAGAGGGACGTTGTTTATAAAACAGTTGCCGAGTTGTTAGCTAGTAATTTCATTAGACCTAGTCAATCCCCTTATGCATCTCCCGTCGTCCTTGTCAAGAAAAAGAGTGTCGAAATCCGCATGTGCATCGATTATCAAGCGTTTAATGAATGAACAGAGATAACTTTCCGTCCCCATTGATCGAAGATTGCTTGGAATATATCGAATGTAAAAAGGTTCTTTCAGTTGTAGATTTAAAGAGTGGATTCCACCAAATCGGTATGGACCCCAAGTCCGTGAAACACACTGCATTTATAACGCCCGACGGGCACTATGAGTACTTGCGTATGCTATTCGGCCTTAAAAATGGCCCTGCCGTGTTTCAGCGATTTATTTCCAACGTAGTCCATGAAATGATACGTAATCGTCAGGTTTATGTCTATATGGATGACATCATCCTAGCGACTTGTATGGTAGAAGAACACCTTGTTTTACTCTCCAAATTACTAGACCGTCTAAATGAAACCCGCCTTAAAATTAATTGCAAGAAAAGTGCATTTCTAAAAAACCGCATTGATTATTTAGGATACAATGTCTGTATCAAAGGTATTCTTCCAAACGAGACACACCTAAAGGAAATTCGTGAATACCCTGAACCTCTGAATTGTAAGTCTCTACATTCTTGTTTAGACCTGTTCTCATACTTCCGTAAGTTTGTTCCATCATTTTCACGTATTGCTAAGCCACTGTCCGATCTGCTTAAAAACGGAGGTCCGTTCCCGATGAGAAAACTTGAAGAGGAAGCTTTTACTAGTTTAAAGAAAGCATTATCAAGTCCGCCCGTTCTTTCCTTATTCAACCCTCATAGTGAAACCGAACTGCATACCGATGCGAGCTCTCACGGATTTGGAGCCGTGTTGATGGCAAACTACATCTGGTCTTTTTCTATTCTCTTAAAGCAACAGCCTTTAAGCTTGAGACCCTTGCGATAATATATTCTCTCCGTCGTTTCCGTATGTATTTAGAGCACAAACCGTTCCGTATAGTTACCGATTGTAATTCCCTTGTTCAGACGTTAAGTAAGAAATCAATAAATCCCCGTATTGCGCGATGGTCTTTAGAATTGGAAAATTATAACTATTCTATTGTACATAGACCTGGTTATAGTATGATGCACGTTGATGCCTTGAGTAGACAAACCGAATTGCTTGATCACGTGTTAGATGAAATTTGCGATCCGTGTGTGCTTTCGGCTAAGCCGAAATCCCTTCATGATAGTGTTCAAGAACCGATACAGCTGTGTGATTCCTTGAACCCGATAGATCCGTGTGAATCCGTTAGCCCCATGAGCCCGATAGACCGTACTATAATGAAAAACCATTAGCTCTGTGTGATTCCTTAAACCAGTTAGATCTCGTCAGTCGTCCCGCGTTAGCTGTCCCGGATAGTTCCATAGACCCTTGTGAATCGTATAGACCCTTTTTCGCGTGTGGTGTAAATATTAAGGCCGTAGTAAATGTAGTTGGAGCTACCCTAGGTGATGTAGATTTACTTTTACAAACCGAGCAGATTAGGGATCCTGAAATTGTCAAACTCGGTGATAAATTTGAAAGAGAAGTCGTTAGTTGGTTGGAACTTGTTGATGGAATTATTTATAGAAAGAATGATGCCAGAAAATTTTGTTTGTATGCCCCAACTCAAATGGAAGAACAATAAAGTCATGAAAAGTTGGGTCATCTTGGTGTGAATAAGTGTGTTAATGACCTGAACCGTTGCTGACAACCAAAGTTGAATCCTTTATCCGCAATTGTTTACCGTGTATCCTTTATTCAGTACCTAAAAGTGTCCATGACCGTACCCTTCATAGTATTCCGAAAGCCCCAATTCCGTTTGATACCATTCACATTGACCATTTGGGTCCGTTGCCTTGCATCAATTCGAAAAGAAAACACCTATTAGTTACTATAAAGGGTTTTACCAAGTTTGTGAAATTATACCCGGTTAATTCTACAAGTACCACAGAACTTAAACCGAGTGTTAACTCGGATGTTAGGTAAACTATCTGAGCTGATTGGTACAAGTTGGTCAACCGAGTTGCAATTAATTTGCAATTAATAATTCCGTTCAGAAGAGTACCAGACTCCTAGTATTTGGCATTTTGGTAGCAACCAGCGAAGACCCGTTGTAGACGAATTATCCGAGTATCTTGAGGAGATGTTTAGCCTTTTTAACCCGTCCGAAAGGATAAAAGCTAGTTTCGATATGCTTTGAAACATAAGGCACCCCTCCGTTATAGGGTTGACGATTTTGTAGCTATCCGATATGTTGATGTTACTCCAAGATCTTGTAAGAAATTCTCAGCGAAATACCGTGGTTCGTATAAAATCAACCGCGTGTTCCCGAATGATAGATATGAAGTCACCGACATAGAATATTGCCAGCTTACCCTGCTTCCTTACAAGAGCATTCTTAAAGCCGCCAGACTTAAACCTTGGGTGCAATCGTGTACAAAAAATGTTAATTAGTGTAGTTGACTATGTAGTTAGTAAATATGTGAAGATCGAGGTCGATCTAGAGTCAGGTGGCCGAATGTAAGCTGTGTAACTGTAGTAAATAATATTATTTTGCATATTCAGTGCAATCTAGTATTAATCGATTTAGTTTAAAAGATATTGTAAATAATGATAGACGGCCACACTATATATAAATGACGCCGATCGAGAAGACCAAACAAGCGCAACGAAATTTAAGATTTTTATTTGAAGGGATTTAAATTCTTGGGCTTCCTTTGGCCAACGATATCCGCTTGGCTAGGATATGCCAGGACTTTCGAGAGGTTCGAGTCCAGATCAAGCTGAGGGGCTGCGGTGTAGCAACTGGCGGTGATCGCTGATCAGCGATCTCATGTCAAGGCGGGAGGGGGCGTACTGACCGAATCCATACAGCCGACGCTATCCGATTGTATTATTATGCCAGGTCGCTCGAGAAATTCGAGTCTGTATGGATACCACAACTACAAGGGCGGGTGACGAAATGTATCTCTCTGGCCGACGCTATCCGTTTGTACTAGGCACAGAAGCAGGTCGCTCGAGAGGCTCGAGACCAGAGACAGAGGAAGCAGCGAGGCAATTCCTTTTGTCTTTCTGGAATAAAGCTCTTTTCGTCTGTCTATGAGCGAGATTAGCTGTTTTCCGACGACTGGGGGGAGGGGGTTCGGACAGTACCTTCTATGGGGAATCAGCACTCCGGTGGAGACTGTAGTCCTGGGGAGAGATCAGAAGGACATGGGCGGAACTGGTAGCTCCGGTGGAGACCAATTGAATTCATCCATGGATTTCTATTGTTTAGTGTTTTTTTTTAAGTTTCGGAGCCTTAATTTTGGACGGTTTTTTGACACGTATATCCCCAATCATACAAGCAAACCCGACTTTTAAAAATTGTATTTATTTTTGTGTCAAATCTTTGTCCACTGAAAGACACCTTATTCATAAAAAGATGTGTAGTCAGCATAAATACACCCATACGTCCACATACACATACATAGTCGTCATTATCTTTTGCAGGCGCTTTGGTAATTTTAATATTTACCTAAAATATTTTTATTCCTGAATATTTATGTTTTTTGCTCGTCTGAAGTGCTTATTACCACGGCACGAGCTAAACGTTTGAAAATATAAAGTAAGGTAGGTGAGGTACGAGTAAAGCTAGCGAGTGGATTATATAGTGAGAATTAATGGCAGGGAAAAGAAAGCAAGTCGCGCTAAATTACCTCTGACTAGATCGGCACGAGCATCCACATTAGCGGCAAGACAGGCTGGCCAAACAAGAAGAAGCGGTACCAGGAGAGATCAGTATCAAGCAAGCACCAGACTTTCAACCGATCCAGCACACAATCAATCGATGAGCTGCAGCAGTAAGCTCGATAATTTGCGAAGTCTGGCAGAATACAATAGCCCAGAGATGGACGTCTCAATCGGAGCCGTAGGGGGAGTTACCCACCGTCAAGGCCAGCCGCAAGGAAGGTCCAGCATGCTACCAAACACAGTAGCAATGACACGTCATTCCACCTCTGAAAGTAGGGTGGAGAGGAGGAAGACAAAACTAATGAGTACGACCTCGGTTACTTTCCACTGACACGAGAGATGACCAGGGCGTTTTTCGCCGCTAAAAACGATTATGTAACCATCAAAGATCTGGTGGAACGGCACCAGGGCTATAATGAGAGTTTGGACGATTAAATCTCGGCAATGCACAATCTGCATTTCAAGATACGGAGGAAGATTCCAAAATCAGACCTGGTCGAGATTTTGAAGGAAAATTTGAACTTTCAACTCGGAGCATTTATTCTACGGATATCACACGGATATCTAGGAAAAAATAATGAAAAATGAAAGAAGAATCATAGAAGTCCACCAGGAAAATCTGCCGATTAAGCAGAGGCACTATCCCATCTCGCTAGCAAAACAACAGCTGGTGTTTGCCGAATTGAATCGAATGATAAGTTTGGGAGTGATTGAGGAAAGTAACAGTAGCTGGAGCTCTCCAGTCACCTTGGTGCAGAAGGGCACGAAAAACCGCCGTTTTTTGGACGCAAGCGATGTAGGCGGAGGGTGCATAAAAACAGACCAGTCAAAAATACAGGCGATTCAGGAGTTTCCGCAGCCCACGCCCGCCAATCAGATGCGGAGATTTTTGTGTATGACAGGATGGTATCGGCGTTTTATTCAGAATTACGCACAAACTGCGGCGCCGCTCCATGAGAGTCTGAAGAAGGGTCGGATTAGTTATGAACTTGACCAAGAAGGATTGAAGGCGTTTGAAGCCTAGAAAACCAGAAAGGTTTCCGTGCCAGTATTGATAACACCAAGCCTATCACAATCCAGTGCGACGCATCCACAACTGGAGTAGAAGGCGTGTTATTCCAAACCGACAAAGACGGCGGGGAACATCCAATCGCATACATGTCTGCAAAGTTGATTAAAGCCCAGCGGATCTATTCCATTACGGAACTTGAGTGTTATGCAGCGATTTTAAGTAGGTAACAATAAATTCCGACCATATGTAGAAGGTAAGCCTTTTAAGGTGATCACGGATCATGCTAGTTTAAAGTGGCTCATGGGACAGAAAGATTTGTCAGGAAGACTAGCAAGGTGGAGCCTAAAATTGCAAGCTTTTGATTTTTAGATTGAACAGTTTTGAATACTGCTCGTGTGTTTGGTCACCCCAATATACAAAATCGGTACAGAAGCAGTTCCTTTAGTTTGCTCTACGTGATTTAAACTGGGAAACACATCGTCACCTGCCATCGTTCGTGGATAGAATGCGACTACTTTATCTGCCATCCCTCAAAGATCGTAGGACCTGCCATGGTGTTATGTTCCTTCACAAATTAATCACTGGACTAGTAAATTCAAGCTATCTACTTGGTCAAATTTGGTTCTCCATTCCTGTAAGGTCTACGCGGCACTTTCGACCTATTGCCCTCGATATTTGTAAAACGATCTTTCAGTTACATGATCCATTTCGCGTTTTATGTTCGCAATATAATGAACTGTATTTTTTGATATTTTCGGAATGCTCTGTTAATTTAATTGTAACAAAAATCTTAACTTACCTGTCCTTGCCCCCTTCCACTTAATGTGAGTGTGGTACTATGTTTATGCTGGCAGGTATTTGCTAACTTTAATGTAATAAATAAATAAATAAATAAATAGGAAAGGGACACTGAACGTAGTCCCAGACGCGCTCTCGAGAACACATATGGAAAAGATAGCTACAGAAGACAGACATTCAGGTATCTAAAGGCTACGTGTACAAGCGATTGGGCTTCCGGTCGGGAGAAGTGATTCTCGAAGAACGAACTTGGAAGGAATCCACAAAACACTGGAAAGAATACAACAGTTCTATTACTGGCCAGGCATGACAGTCAGCGTATAAGAAATAATAGTGAATTAAGAAGTATGCAAAGTCAGCAAAACCGCCAACAAGACGAACCGACCCTCAATGGGCAAACAAATCATAACAGAACGCCTAGGGCAAAGATTATATATTGATTTCATGGGACCATACCCCAGAACAAAATCTGAAAACCTTCTATCCTTTGTATGCCTAGATCAATTTACTAAGTTCGTTTGGTTAGAACCGATGCGGAAAGCCACCACAATTTTCCATCAGTTTGGAGTGCCAGAATTTATACACTCCGATAACGGCAAGCAGTTCGGCGCTCAGGTATTCGCAGAACTGCTCGAGTAACATGGGATCCGATAAGCTAATGCAGCTGAAAGGGTAAACCGATCCGTATTGCACTTAAGTCGAAAAGCGTGTACTCTAGCTATCACGAAGCGTTGGGATTGGAGCCATACCATGCGATCAAGTAGAGTGCCTAGCAGACAGGATGAAATTGACACGAGATAGAGTGAGTAAAGATTTAACTCGGGCACACGAGAAAGCGGAATAGATCTCTAATACCCGCAGCAGAGAAGTTGAATTAGCAATAGGACAGGTGGTAAACTATAAGCTAAGTAACCAAGCCGAAGGGTATAAAGCCAAGTTAGGGCCAAGCCGAGTTCGGTGTGTCATACTTAAACGGCAAGGGAATTCTCTGTACGAATTAGGCAACGGAGTTGGCAAAAGTATTGGTGTATATCACGCCAAAGACTTATTTATCACCTGACAACCCGACGAGACACAGCGACAGATAAAGGAAGAGGCCGAACGGGACGCGGCCGTTTTCTTGGGCTTGTTCCGGAAGCCAATGTTCCTGAACTTCGCCGTCACCAGGCGGGGAAATATCGACCGGGGAATGGCCTGGTACTGTATTAAATTTTAATACAAAGCAATACACGCATTAAAGAATAAAAAAAAATAAATAAATAAGGTAAAATAAAATGATAAGAAATACCAAAAATACAAAAATAAATATATACCTATTAATACTAAATACAGGCAGTTTTCCATTGGTTTTTGCGGATTTCCTTCCATTTATAATTTGTTATTGGCACACCACTTTTGCCTCTCGCTTTCTTCTATGCTTAGCTAGCAGCTTTCACCGTACTGAGAACTAGGCTTTATTGTTCATCTTTGCTCACTTGCTCCTTTTTGTTCACTTGCTTATTTTACATTATATTATTTTGCTCTCTTACTGGCTCTTTTTGTTCACTGTTTCAGATTTGCTCTTTTATTTGATCTTTTGCTCTCTTGCTGTTTTTGGCTCAAAAAGTAATTTTTGTTTACTTATTGGATGCATGATGTATACGGATTTACAATCAATCAGCTGTTTTCTCAGAGCCAGTGAGAATGTTAGGGACAGAACAAGTGAGCAAGTGAGCAAGTGAACAAGTGAACAAACTGAGTGAGTTGGCTCATTAAGAAAAAAAGAACAAGTGAACATGATCCACTTGCCACTGCCGAAAACATAAGCAGTGCCTAACAGTACTGCTGGTGCTGGAAAAAAGATGTCAGCGGTAAAAGAGCGCCGGAATTAAAACCGCTCATCTCACCTAATTAAAATCAAACGGTAACAACAATAAACTTTTGCAAAGAATAAATGAAAACCTAAAAGGAGGAAGCACATGAACGTGAAACAGCTGAGAAAACATCTGACAACAACACAATATTTTTTCTCTTTCTTGGCGCCTGCAAAAACATAAGCAGTGCTCAACACTGATGCTGGAAAAAAGCTCCCAGGTCAAGATTGAAAGGGATAATTTGAAAGATACATACATATGTTAATTTTGACTGCCATTATGTCATTGCAAAATAAAAATATTTAAAATGCGCTCATTTTTTTATCTTTATGGGAGTGACGGATCTAGGATATGGTTGTGGGGGGGGAATATCAGAACGAATATTTTGTTGAACACTTTTCGAATACCCGAATTCCTTTAATTTTTGACCCGATATGGGGGTGATCTATCCACCATTTCCAAAAAAATAAAACAAATCAAGTGAGAACGCTATAGTCGAGTACTTCGACTATTATATACCCGTTACTCTGTTAAAGGGTGTGCGAGCAAGATGGAAATATGCACTCGCGCCATCTAGTGGCTGTTGTCAGCCGCTCGGTTGAAATAAACTTGCGCTGCGTAAGAAGTCCAAAAAACTTGTTTTGTTTATGCAAAATTTCTAGTTTTTGTAGTTTCCGAGAACTCAGCGTTCATCCGGGCGGACAGACGGACATGGCTAGATCGACTCGTCTAGTGATGCTGATCAAGAATATGTATACTTAATAGGGTCGGAAATGCTTCCTTTTAGCTTTTACATACTTTTGCACGAATACAATATACCCTTTTACTCTACGAGTAACGGGTATAAAAATGTTAGTAAGGGAAGGCATTAAGAGGAGGGCATGCCGACATGTAGCTCACAATATACTCAATGTATCGTTTTCATTTATTTGGCAGAGTGTAAGGGTGACTTATAGTAGTGATTTAAAATAAATATCACGTAAATAGGTTAACGCGCATCTCGAGATATAAATATAAACACTGACACACCAAAAAAATGTTATTTAAATAATCTTTAAAAGTTTGTAAAGTTTGTTTAGAAATCTTTTAGCCTTATCCTTTTCTTTTTAATATAAATATAGTTTTTATATAGCTCGTTCGATGAAAGCTATGTAACTATAATAAAAATAAGTTAATTTTCGAACTATGTTGCACGTATAGAGTATTTCATTGAATTTTGTTTTTAGTTGAAAAGGCTGTAAGACCCACCAAAATTTCGAACTGTCTGTTACTGGATGCATGGTGTATTTTTCGTATTCCTGGAATATGAGCAATATTTTTCCATTTATCTGGTAGAGGTATTGAAAATTCATCAACTTTTTTGGCACCAATGTAGATGAGCTGTTTTCCGTGTAAAGGAAATGGATAGGTATTTTTTCTTCTATAGCGAAATTTGTTGTAAATAATAGAAGTATTATTAAATAAAGTATATGACTAGGAAAAGCAAGGCCTTTGACGTTTTTCATAGCTACCAATAAAACAATAAGCTTCCCCAAAAAATTATAAACGATTGTTCGCGACAGACTTTAAAATGTTTTTAATAATGGTAATCCACCAATTTTTGTTGTGAAAAACTATAATTTTTTTGTTCCTACTGACCTTGCTTTAGGCATAAAAGCAGGTTTATATTTTTGCAAATTGCACGAGTGACGGACGCGACAATAAAAATGTTTAAGAACCAGCTTTAAAAAATACATCCTTTTCATTAATATTCAAGAAGTTTTAATTTTTTCTGATAGCATTTTCCTTAAACTATAATGTAGGATTGGTTGTTCGATCTTGAGACTTCCACAGAAGGCATAGCACTATTACGAAAAGACAACAAAATGTGGCTGAGATATACAGTTTGTGTTGCTCGGCTTTCAAAGCTGCATATCTTCGTGTAAAATATTAATTTGGATGGAAATGTAATTGATTTACAAAATGTTGATACCAATGCTATTTTAAAACGAAAAAAAAAAATTTCGCCAACTTCAATTTTTGCGGTTTGCTTGACTTTTTCCTGGAAATGGCCAGATAAGTTTCATTACTTACACGATATTTATAGCTATGCCAATGCCTGATATGACCATCATCATATCAACGTCCAGTTCTGAACGGCAACCACCACGAGTAAGGTGGTCAGGAACCAGATCCCCACGATTGAAGCCACTGCGCCAATGACCTCTGGCAGCCATGGCCAATGAGCAATACAAACAATTAGGAAAACGGTGTTGAACTCAGGGGACGTGAGCGATTGTTGTTGCCTTTTGGTAGACAGATGAATATGGGTGACATAAATTTAATTTTTTAATTTAATTTTAATTTTGGTTTTATTTCTTCCTAACTCAACAAGTCAAGGAGTTTTACAACATGACAAATTAGATTATTTGTTCTGTTGGAAGCGCTGAATTTTAGTTTGCTAAAAAGAAAGTTTGGCTCGGCACTTGTTTTTTTTTTGTGCAACAGTAGTAGTGTTTTGTACTCGATCCAGACTTTGAGCGGCATGTCACAAATTTTTAAAGTTGCGTCAGAGATTCGATCTGTGCGCTTGCGATTAAATATATATCTCGCTACATTGTTGAAAGCTACAAGGAGTTTGTGCTGGCTAGTAGCGTCACAATTTCCGAAGACTTCGACTCCATAAAACAGTAATGTGTCAGCTTAGTTTTCGCAACGAGCATTTTTAAATTTATTGGTGAAAGGTTTTCGTGTCGTTAAGTTCCATTCCCGTCTAAGTATTCCATACATTTTCCCAATCGTACAATTTACGTGATTACTCCAGGACAGAGTGGAGTTTATAGTAAACCCCAAGATGCTCGCTCGGTCTACATATTTTAATGGTTGACCATTAAAGCAAAGTTTTTCCAGATGATCGATGATCTGATGATTTTCAGATGCATGTCAAATTTTGATAGAATATTAGGCAAATCATTAACATAAAGACTGAACAAAAGAGGACCAAGAATGGACCCCTGCGGTACACCACGTTTTACGGACAGAAAAGTTGATTTAGAGGCTTGTGTAGCTACTAGCTGTGATCTTTGAGATAAGTATGATTTTATAAAACTTGTTGCAGAGGTTGAAAACATATAAAGACGACTTAGTTTAGTTAAAAGAATTTCGTGGTTTACCGTGTCAAAAGCCTTACTGAAATCTAAAAGCGTCAATAAAGTAATATTGCTACTATCCATTTGTAATCTAATATCTTCAGTGATTCTTATAACAGCTGTTGTGCAACTTCTGTTCTTCCGAAAATCGGACTGCTTTTCTGAAAAGACATTGTGTACATTCATAAAACTTACGATTTGGTTAGCAATTAACCTCTCAAGAACTTTTGACAAATAAGGCAGGATAGCAATGGGTTGATATTCTGTAGCTGATTTGGGAATTGGTATTATTTTTGCTATTTTCCATGATTTGGGAAACGTAGATGTGGTGATGGAGCAGTTTAAAATGTGCGTTATTTCTGGAAGAATTTTGGGAAGGATTAATTTTAAAAATTTCGGATTTATATCATCTAAACCCGTTGCATTAGATTTAATGCTTAGGATTAAGTTAAGGATATCGCACTGGCTGACACAATTAAAACTAAAAACAAGGGAGAACGCTATAGTCGGGTGCCCCGACTATCAGATATCCGTTACTCAGCTATAGGGAGTGCGAGGGAGATGGATATATAAAACTTTGATCAGGCATAACTACGCAGCGCAAGTTTGTTTCAGCCGTAGGCCACGCCCCCTCTAACGCCCACAATCGCCTTAAACGATTTTATGTGTGTGTGTGGGTTTGTCTCGAGCCCACACCTTAAAAGATTTTGGAAAAGTAAAAATGCAGTTTTATTGTGTTTATCAATACCTATCGAAATGTAAAAGAAATTTTTCAAATCGGACTTTTCGTTAAAAAGTTATGCGCGATCAAAATTTTATATCTCCATCTTCCTCGCACTCCTTTTAGTAACGGGTATCTGATAGTCGGGGCACCCGACTATAGCGTTCTCTCTTGTTTATATTATAATTAAACCACGATTTGGCGCTGTGTTTACACATTTTTCTCTTCAAAGGAACCGATCTGTCGTACAGGATTTTAACTTTCCGTTGTAAAATTTCTAGTGTAAACTTCAGCAGTACTTCAGGTCCAGTCGCAAGAGTCTAAATCAGCGATAAGTGTAGTATAGTCTATGTTGTTGAAGTCCCTATACTCTATGTAATAGTCATTATGGTCAAAATTAATGTTGTACATGAAAAATATCAGATCATGTTTGGAAAAGGCTGGCAACGATATTTGGTCATAATTCTGAATTTTTTTACACTCACTAACATAAAATACATCAAGTAGGGTGTTGCAGGTAGCGGAAAAATATGTAGGATGTTTAAAGTTTACAGGAAATAAGCCAATTTATTCCATATCGTTTGACAAATGCTTTTCAATTAAAATAGTACTATTGAAATCGCCAGCAAGAATTAAGTCTGTGTATTTTAATGAAAGAGTAGATAACAAGTCAATCAGCTTAGAGTATTCAATTGTTTTATGTGGTCTGTAAATACAGCCAATTAAAATTGATGTGTTATCTCTTTTGTTGAAGATGTTTAGGAATATATATTCAATCGCACTTGTCTCTGGTTGGACACATACCGTTTTAGCGTTTAGTTTCTTGTTAATATAAATAGCAACTCCTCCACCTCAACCACTGCGATCGGAGCGAAAAAGGTTCAAACTTTATCACATAATTGAAATATCACTAATATTTGAGACAAACCACTTTTCGGATACACAGATAACATCAATAATCGAGTTTATAATTTAGAAACGGAATTCCTCAATCTTTTTTGCCAAGCTTTGCGGCTTCAAGTGTATTATTTTTAAGCCTGGTTTTCGTTTGGCTAGAATTCTGATTAATACCTTTCTGCTTGTCCTGGAGATGAGTGGACTATCAATACTTAATACATAAAAATAGCACACGCAATTCAATGTTAACTACACACACAATTAATTTTCTAAAGACATAATAGTAAATACAACGAAACATAATAAGACAAATTTTATGTGCGAAACGAACTAGACGCAGACAGCTGTTCTGGAGACAATTCGAACTGCAGCTGATGCATGGTCTCCAGACACATGACATCTTCTCTCCCATGCACTCTAACGTGAACAAAGCCACGACGAGAGAAAACAGCTGATAGGAGCTCTTGTTTTTTCAATGTCATTGCTTTTTTAAAAATGTTGTAGTTTTCCTTCGTTAATTGTTCGTTTAAATAAATTGCCGCGTTTGAGTCAAAACCCAACAGCCCCAATGTAAGTGCACTTTGACCACTCGCTACAATAAAAGGTCAAAGTGCAGGTATGCGTGAGAATGGTGTCAAACGTAATTAGCTACCCTGCAGTTCCCGAATTCAGCCCGAGCGCTAAAATAGCACTGAGTCGACTGCGACGCCGGCAGAGCGTCTGCAGAATCGACTCTCTCACCAACCCCCTTTCTCTCAATCACGCTCTCCCAAATTTCTCTCTCTTAAAATCATAGAAAAACGAGACAAAATGTCGAACTTCGCCTGTCTCGCTCTGCAAGCTGGGCAAGCGCGATCGTGGCAAAGGGAAGACAACAACAAGAGAGATTGCGATTGATGTTGTTTTTCTTGCTCAGTTTTCTTTTTCTATTTCTCAAAGGCAGGCGCCGTTTTTCCGCGGTTTTCAACTGCGTTTTACTTTTAAAGGAGTAGCATTGCTGTGATTAGTTATTTTCGAGTTTTAAAAAAAGTGAATTAATTAAGAATACATTTTTAGGTAAGTAATTTTAAGTGTATTGTCTTATCTTAATTACAGTAACTTTAAATTTTTATATTATCCTTTATTTTTAATATTTTTAGGTCAAGCTGATGGTACCAAGTGCTTATAAAATATATTTTCAGATGAAATCATTTTGTCCTACAGCCCAGAAGGATGTTATTCTACCACTGCTTAGTAAGTTTTTATTGTTCTTGCCTCGTTATATAATATTATTAAAAATAATATTTTCCAAATTCAGATCTCATTAGTCAGGTGGAGTCTACAGAGCCTCCGGAGAGAAAAGGCAGCTGACCAAGACTCTGGAAGCTGAGAACCTGCCGAAGACCTCTACAAGTCACTGTAGTTTGTAAAAATCCATTAATTTAATGTAATAATAAACCTATTGATAAAAGCAATGAAATTCAACATATTTTCAATGAAAATGGGCGATGAACAGGTGATGAATTTGGGTGATCATTAGGCGCTGAAAAAATGATAAAAGCAATGAAATTCAACATATTTTCAATGAAAATGGCCGATGAACAGGTGATGAATTTGGGTGATCATTAGGCGCTGAAAAAGCGCTGATGAATTAGGCGATGAAAAATGAATGATGAACAGGTGCTAAATCAGCGCCAGCTTCTGGCAGTGATGAGCCCCTAGGACATGCCCATGTTAAAATCATTGCTATTTTTCATATTTATTTACTAGTGATTGAGCGCTTAGTGCTCAATTTTTGGCAGTGATTCACTGCTAAAAAGGTGATGAATGGAACTGCAGGGTACTTACCGAAGCGTTTGTAACCAAAGGTCGTCCGGTCATCCGGCAGACGAAATCGAGCCTGTTACGAGCGCCGGTTATGGCGGGAGGAGCATAGGAAAGAAGGGGGGCAGCAGAATCCTCAATACGTAAGATTGCGAGAAAGACTAAGTTTGCTCAATGCAATATAATGCAAAAATTGAGAAATTCCATGGAAGAATATAGCGGTCAGTAAAGCAACGGGAAAATGAGTACCTAGGTGGGAATAAAATAACTAAAACTCCACGGAGAAGTCAGTTATATTCTCAGAAACGGCCGGCAACAAGTTCAAGAAGTTCAAGACAGTGAACATGAATCCTTGTTTCGTTTTTCCCAAAGATTCCGTCTAAGGACCAAACAAAAATGGGATCCAAAGTTTTGAAAGAGGACTCAAAATGTACGAGAAATCAGTACAACGTCGCCGGGATCATGGACACGATCTAGAGAAGTTCGTAACCGCCTCCAACTGGCCTGAAAGAAACCGGGATTTAGTGCTAAACAAAAAAATAAATTAAATTAAATAATTATCAGCAACAGCAATGAAAATCCAAAACAAAAGCACCAACGCTAACAATAACCAGAAGAGTTAAACGACAACCGCAAAGCCAACGTGCATGTGTAATCGGATGCCCATTGAGAAGTCACCGCAGTGGAGCTCACTATTCTTATAGTTTTTTTTATTAATTTTATGTTTGGTGCTTTAAAAAAAATGAATAGCTACCCGAAAAATACTATGTTCAATATATACTGTGAGGAGTTGAATAACTCCTCACAAATAGCAGCAGCAAAAATAACGGATGGACGTCCGCTTACCAGTTACGCGGCGAATTAGCGTAGTACCGGCGCGGCGATGAGAGTTAGTAGAACAAGGATTGGAGAGAGAACTCTGATAAATAGAGTTTGAAGAGAGGGTTTGGAGCATGAGAGAGTGGAGAGTCTAACTCCGGAGAGAGAGAACTCTGACAAAGAGAGTTTGGAGAGTTAGTACGGAGAGTGAGAGGGTGGAGACTTCGCTGGCAGAGCCAGCACCGGACTTTGGACTCTGCCGTAAGCTTTGGACCAGTAGGGCAAGGGCCACAACTTAATAACGGAGCGGCACACAGGCGTGCCACATGCACCAGGAGAATCAGCGGGACGGCAGCAACCTGGTTCAAAGCCGGGCAAGAAGGACAACGGGCTCAAGCCGGAGCCAGGGACTTTGGACCTGGAGTGGAGAGATTCAGCGGGCAGAGCGCAAAGGGGGAATAACGGTTCCCGGAGGCCTTATAAGCCGCCGGAAACTGGCAACTGGATCAGTCGATCACGAGGAGTCAATCCGTCAAGATCAGTCAAAATATCAGAGTGAACAAGTCAGTCAACCAGTGCAAAGTAATCTAAAAGTAAAACACAAGGAACCAGCACCGTGGGAGCCTAAAAGGAGCAAGATCGCAAGGTCGAGACGTTCGGGATTGGATCAGGAATCTCCGAATTGAGACACAGGTAGCTGAGGTCCAGAGGGCATCACACGGCAGAGTCAAGGCGAACTGTTTCTACTCCTGTTACGATTTGATCCTCGCATTGCGTCTAGGGTGTCTATCAGAGTTGAGCAGTGAAGTCCAGCGCAAAGAGATCGTGAGCTCGGGGCGAGAGCCGTCTAAACCCAGGGTGCCTTGTTTCAAACACTACTTTGGCGTGTCCCGGTGTCAGCCCAGTCCGTAAGGTGGAAATCGAACAGGTCCTGGCGCGACCAGCCAGAAAGGGCGATCAGTAGGCCGTTGTTATTTTCGAGAGGCGCTGTCCTTCAGAGACTCAACGGTTCTTCGAGCCCGGGACCAGCGTGTATCCGAAACCCCGACTGTTACGAACCAGAAGGGCGAGCAGTAGGCAAGTCGTTGTACCAAAAGCCACGCTACGTCCAACAAGTGCGCCCAGGAGCAAAGCAAAACACAGCACCTGTTCACCCTAGTCTGAGAACGGTGACGCTTCCCTAAGCCCACACGGCTAATCTCTTTGCGAGCCAGAGGCGCTACGAGTAGTCGTTGAGTCGCCGAGTATCTACGAGGAGCTACAGGGAGCTACAGGACCAGAGCACGAAATCAACAAGGCAGGCGATCATCGAGGCGACGAACCGACGTGCAGAGACGGACATCATCAAGAAGTGTCGGAGACACCGAAGACCACGAGTGGCGATACCAAGGCCAACCGAGCCAACAACTTCGCGAATGGTCGTTCCGGGTCGACGGCGTGAAAAACCATTCGAGTTTTAGGAGCGAGTGGTCTGCCAACACATACGGCATGGAAATAGATATGATTCCCCGAGCGATGCCGGAATTACTCACAGGAAAAGCGTCGAAATGGTTCATTTCCAACAATAAACAGTGGAGAACCTGGCCGGAATTTATAGACAGTTTCCACAATTATTTTCTGCTGAGAGACTTCTTCACCAAGCTGTCTGATCAAGTCAGGCAGAGGAAGCAAGGCTATGGGGAGTGGTTCAAGGACTACATGATCGACATGCAGACTATGGTGAGGCCACTCAGTTATTTGGCGAGAGGGCCCCTCAACATCATCAGGGAGAACTGCACCCCGAGTCTAAGGATTGTCCTTATAGCATACAAGGTGTCGGACCTAGATACACTTATGAACCTAGCCGACGAGTATGAGGAACTGGAGACGGAACGAGAGGCATTCGCGCAAGAGAACAAATTCTCAAGGGCAAAACCAGCAGCTCAGGCACAAACCATGTGCAGACGGTGCGAGAACACCGGCGACCAGGAACCTCGTGGGAACAGACAATGGACACCGCCCCTACATGACCACCGGCAGCAGGCAACCAACCCACCGTATGAACCCCAGCGGGCGCCAATACAACACCAACAGACGCAGCCAACAAACCCCTTGTGGAGGCCACCAATCACCACGCAGAGACCACGGGAGAGTACCCACATATCAGACCCCCAGGAGGCCTGCCGAAGGTGCGGTTGAGGTCACGGACACTGGGAACGCGGCTGCCGAAACCAGCGCTTGTTGTTCTGCTGGGTGTGCGGCAAAGTGGGTGTCAGGAGCGTAGAGTGCTGCCAACGAGCGGGAAATGGTCAGCGCTCTCAACCGCAGAGAGGCGGGCGGGGATCGCAAAATGCTACCTCTCCAAACTAACTGGCAAGCTGATTGAGGAGGAGCAGCAGTTGTCCGCAGCGGTAACGATTGGTGGAGGCACGTATAAAGCCACAATCGACACCGGGGCAACAGCGAGCTTCATAAGCGAGGAACTGGCGGACAACCTGGCTGCCCTCGGAAAGATCACGAGGACAAGACGGCAAGTTAGGTTGGCAGATGGGAGATGCGGCTGAATCAACGCACAGCTGGAGGTAGAAATCGCATTCGGAAACAAGCGATTATCCATGAGCCTGCTGATACTACCAGGGGTAGTGGATTCGTTGGTGTTGGGATAAAATTTCCTCACGCAAGTCGGAACGGAAATAAAATGTGCCGGACATGAGATCACAATACCTGCCAGAAACCGACACAATGGGTGGCTCTGCCACCTTATATGGCAGAGCATGGTAGTACCACCGATTTGTGCCAGATTTAGCTAAAATAGTCAAACCGTTAAATGAATTACTACGCAAAGGCAGTAAAAGGGTGCGGACACAAGCGCACCAGATGGCATTTGAGGAAGTTGAGACAAGACTGGTGGCAGATCCCGTATTAGCATGCCCGGACACCAACAAAACGTTCACCTTACAAATGGATGCCAGCGACTACGGCATCGGAGCGATATTAACGCAGGACACGGAAAGAGGGGAAAAGGTTATATCCTATTGAAGCTGAACGCTCAAGGGCGCTGAGAAGAACTACTCAACGACGGAAAAGGACTACTTGGCAATTGTCTGGGCGATCCGAAAACTCAAGCCGTATCTGGAAGGTTTCCACTTTAAAGTGGCTCAACAGCATAAAAAGCCATTCAGGAAGGATCGCCAGATGGGCCCTGGAGTTGCAGCAATACGACTTTGAGATAGCGTACAGGAAGGGATAGCTAAAAGTGGCCCGAGAACATGCTGGCCGTCAACTCAAGCATATCGGAATCCACTAGATACACCCCATCGTTTCATACCCAAGAACAGAGAAACCTTAGGCACCGGACGTGGCACGGAAACTTTGGATGAAAGCGCAGAGAAACTACAATATATCTTTGAGATCGTAAGGCGAAATCTGGAGAAGGATTAGGCTAGGTATTGTGACCTAAGGAAGGAGACAATGGCAGCCGGCGGTGGGTGACGTAGTTTGGGCTAAGGAACACCACCTATCTAAAGCTGCAGAAAGATTCGCCGCAAAATTGGCCCTAGGTACGACGGGCCCTACCACGTTGTAGATTTCGTCTTGCCGGTTTGGGCTAAGGAACATCACCTATCTAAAGCTGCAGAAGGATTCGCCGCAAAATTGGCCCCTAGGTACGACGGGCCCTACCAGGTTGTAGATTTCGTCTTGCCGGTGATCTGCGAAATACTGAACATCAATACAAGGAAAGAGCGGAACATTCATGTCAGCGACACCACGGAGGATTAACAATAACAGCAAGGGTACACCATGATTTAGACCATAAGGCACCAGGATTCTGAGTCAGGCTGAACTCACCATGAACTAGGGACGGGTGCGCCTCGATTAGGCGGTCGATTGAGACGTAACGATGGTGCGATCGATGGGCCGAAAGCAAAATGGAAACATCGTTCAAGAGAAATATCGCAGCCATTAGATGGCAACGCCGCTTCAGCTGCCGGTATCTATATCATGGGGTGGGACCAGATGGAAGGTCGTCGCAATGCCAGTGGGGCCACATCGAGGATCGGCGCGGGAGTTTGGAAAATTGCTTCAAAGAAGACGACCGGAGCCGTAGAAACTCACGGAGTTGAAAGCGTCGACGGAGCAACAAGGGAGCGCCGAGGGAAGAAGCTTAATATTACATGGACTCAAAGGCTAGGAAATGCAAGGAAACGCCGGAGAGTAGGAGACAGTTTTGAATGTTTCCCAAAGTAAGGTGGGAATGTGCTGAGTTAAATAACTCTCCACAAATAGCAGCAGCAAGAATAACGGATGGCCGACCGCTTACCAGTTACGCGGCGAGTTAGCGTAGTAGCGGGCGCGGCGAGGATAGTTTGGAGAACAAGGATTGGAGAGAGAACTCTTATAAATAGGGTTTGAAGAGAGGGTTTGGAAAATGAGAGAGTGGAGAGTCTAACTCCGGAGAGAGAGAGCTCTGACAAAGAGAGTTTTGAGAGTTTTTACTGAGAGTGAGAGGGTGGAGACTTCGCTGGAAGAGCCAGAGTGCCGGGTGCAAAAGGAAATAACGGAACTGCACCGGACTTTGGACTCTGCCGTGAACTTTGGACCAGAAGAGCAAGGGCCACAACTCAACAACGGAGTGGCATACAGGCGTGCCACATGCACCAGGAGAATCAGCGGGACGACAGCAACACATGGATCCCTGGTTCGAAGCCGGGCAAGTTTCGGAGGCCTTATATAAAGCCGCCTTGCGCTGGCAACTGGATCAGTACATGGTAGGGTCGGAAACGTCTCCTTCACTGCGTTGCAAACTTCTGACTAAAATCATAATACCCTCTGCAAGGGTATAAAAAGAACCAATCACCATAATTTTATAGGAACACCAAATTTATAATTTAATTCTCTTTTATATAATTATTCTATGTAAACTTTTAATATTAGCCACCATTAAACCTAAATATATTTCATTTAGTTTTACTAACAAAAATACAAACATATTTTTATCCTTAGCAACACTTACACCTATCATATATATTTTTGTCCACATTATGGGGACCTATAAGAAACCTTTTTACAATAAATTTATAATGTGAATCGAACTTCATAATGTCTTTGTAGAAACTAGAGCCCTGCACGAGGATACTCGTAGAGCCCTTTTTCTCCCATTTCAAAAAACAGCTCGAGTAAATCAGCTCACAAAAATTTTCAAATCGAATAGCTCTGCTCCTAAATTTTTACAATGAGCTACTCGACTCGTTTGAAAACAAAGGGCTCATGGAATCATAAGCTCATGGAATCATAGGCTCATGGAATCATGGGCTCGAGTAGCTCAGTTTTTCGAACGGATTTCTGTGGCTTTTTATGCAACCGCAATATCTTAAGATCAACTCGATTTTCTACAATTATGTTTCTTAAAAATTAAAAATAATGAAACGTTTTTCCCCCCAAGAATCGCTAAAAAATAAATAGCTACCCTCGATGGACCGCCATTTTTTTAAGAGTTTGCCAAAAAAAACCGCTTGTCAACCATAGTTTTCTTGTAACCGTATTTTCTTTTTGTTGATTCTTAAGAAATCGCGGTCCACCGAGGATAATTATTTTGCTGCTTCTACTAGTAAATAATAATACGTTTCTCCCCCCAAGAATTGCTAAGAAAAAATTACCGTCAATGGACCGCGATTTCTTACGTTTGCACGGACTTTGCAGTGATGTTTGGGCCAAATTTGGCTCCGAGCCCTATCAAGGCGTTAGCAAATTTTTCGAGGCTAGAGTCTGCAAGCAGCTCAAATGGCCGGCAGTTCTCCACGGCCCATGCTGCTGCTACTTGAACAACCTTTGACTTTGTCTCTTGATCAACTTTTACTTCTGGCTGATTTTCCTCCTTGGGCCCAACCGCTTTGAAACATTTGTGCCTGGCCAAATTTGATATTCTGTGGGAACTGCAGTGTCAGCATATTTGATATGTGCGACCGCTCCGACGGAAAGTCAACATAGTATCTCTCTCTCTCTCTCTCATATATATACCCAATTCTACATATGCGTAAACCGCGGCTCTGCCGGCGTCTCTACCGACATAGACGGGCGATCTTAGCTTTAGGCAAATATGTAACAGAATTAAGAAATCAGAATTGAAAATAAAAAAGCTTGGGAGTGTACCACTGAGTCGCTCCCAATTCAACGGGCGATCTTAGCTTTAGGCAAATATGTAACAAAATTAAGAAATCAGAATTGAAAATAAAAAAGCTTAGGAGCGTACCAATGAGTCGCTCCCAATTCAACAAAAAACATTTTTTAAAAAGTCTCATAAAGAATGAGTGCAAGAATTTGAAAAATGCGAGTGTCGATTCAAAGATCAGACGGAGGAAAGGCCTCAGCAAAACAGTGCAAACATAACACACAGAGCAACCAACAACTTTAACAACTAACAACCAAATGTTAGAGAGAGACCCATCAACCAACAACTTTAACAACTAACAACCAAATGTTAGAGCAACATAAACTTTTGAGCTACAGCAAATAACGGAGAAAACCAACTATAACAACCAACGACACCTGTGAGATTACCAGCACCAATACCGCCTGAGCCCAGAGGCCCCGGACAACGAAAATTCAACAAGTGTGTAAGGAATGGCAAATCCTTCTACACCAACGCTGAAAATATATGAGTGCGCAAGGCAATCCGCCTTCTTCACCTTCTTGGGCGGCACCTGCTCCTGAGCAAAGCGATGCACAAAAGACTAGAAGTGTATCCAAATGATAGATGAAATAGCCTGTGCAGCCAGCACCGGTCCCGTTCGGCGCGCCAAGTCGGACCACGAAAAAGTGAACCGACAGAGCTTTCAAGAGCGCCCAACATTACTTTTTTTTTATAAATTTAAGCATCTGCGATGCAAAAATAATATTAATATTATTGTACAGACCAGGCAGTTTCTAGCTGCGAGTGTTCATTTTTTTTACCTAGGTAGGGATACCTGTAAAATAAATAAATACCTCCATAATACAAAAAAAAAACTTTAAATGCCTAAATCAAGAAAAATAAGTAAAAACAAGAAAGGAAGCTAGCTTCGGCCAGCCAGGCTTATATACCCTTGCAGATCATTCCTATTCATTTACAAAAACATTAAATTTAAATAAACTTGCGTAAATGTTACAACAAACTAAATTTTAGCTGCTTTCGTATTACTTTGACATTAATTTTTTGATCCTTCCTATGGCAGCTATATAATATAGCCGTCCGAATTTTGTTAAATTTAATACGAAATTTTAAAATGTTAAGGAAAAACCATATCTCAGAGAAGAAGGGAAAGTAATAAAAATCCACAAAGATATAATTTTTTCCTATTAATGAAAGTCTCATTTAAAAGCAATTCAATATCCAAATAGATCTTACAAACGAGACAGAAAAAATGCCCAATATGGGATTAGTAGACGTTAAGTCAATGGATTCCACTGCTAACGTAACAAATAAAATTGAATCACAAAATATTGATTTCAAATTAACGAATATTTTACTATCAATAATTGTTTTCTTTATGAGCGCATATATTTTATATAAGGCCTATATGTTCCACAACAAATGTGTATCAAAAAGAGCCATCAATAAAAATAAAATCTAATTTAACAAGCGCAAAACAGTTGTTATAATAAAATACAAAAAAGAAATTTAATTAAAACAAAAAATTAAATTTTAAACAAAAACTGTATATGTACGAGAATTAAAATACCCGTTTAAAAAAGAAATAAAAATCATTAAAACCAAAAAAAAAAAGAAATAGAATTAATACAACTGAGTGCATTAGAGTTACTTTGGCCAATAGGTACGATCTTGAATTCTCTCCACTTATTCATTGCAGCAGAACGCAAAAGGCAATAGTACTCTCTACCGTGAGAAACTATAAAGTATTCTCCGAAATTGACATACACCCAGTCTCACGACATATTAACGTGCTAAAAATTATGCACAAGTAAAAATTAAAAAAAAAAAATTGCTAAAAATTTAATAATAAGACGAAGAAATGCGCTAACTGTGGAGAAAACCATACTGCAAAACTACAGAGGCTGCCCGGTCTATAAAGAGCTGAAGAGTCAATTTCAACAAGCAAAATATGCACGCTCCCAGAATGCACAAAATGCATACGTTCAATCGCAAACCACACCTGATGTTTTCTTTGCGAAAGCAGCCAGATCTTCATTTGGGCCCCTCAACACAGATGGGGGAGTTTCATACGCCAGTACCCTAAAAACAGGACTAGCCAATCAGACGGGGATCCCACAAGCTCAATGCTCTGGACAAAATATATTTACACCTCAGCAAATACCAAACAGCATCGAAACCATGATGCTGTCTTTACAACAGGGTATGATGGAATTTATGTCCTTCATGAAAACAACAATGGATAACCTTATGCAAAATCAAAGCATTTTAATAAAATTGCTCACATCCCAACAATCTAAATAATCGATGTCTTGCCTTCGAATATCCATGAGGAATGCCAATGGCGTTTCACGGCACAAACTTGAAATAACTCAATTCCTCAATGAAAACCAAATAGATGTAATGCTGCTGGCATAAACGCATCTCACAAGTAAATACAACTTCCAAATAAGAGGCTATACTTCATACTGCACAGATCATCGGGACGGCAAGGCCCACGGAGGAACCGGAATCTTAATCAGGGAACGCATTAATCACCACTTTCATCAGAGGTTTGCAACAAATTATTTGCAGGCTACATCCACAAAATTACAAGCAGGCAATGGCATTATCACTATAGCCGCTGTTTATTGCCCACCGCGATTTAAAATAACTGAAGAGCAACTCTTGGACTTTTACAATTCACTCGGAGATCGCTTTATAGCAGGAGGAGACTACAACGCCAAGCCCACGTACTGGGGATCAAGACTCGTGACCCCCAAGGGAAGGCAACTGTACAAAGCAATTACTCAACAAACTCGACTATGTCTCCCCTGGCAGCATCACATATTGGCCAGCTGACCCCAGAAAACATCCGGACTTAATTGACTTTGCTGTAACCAAGAACATCCCAAGAAATTTAGTAAGCGCCAAATCGCTATCGGACTTATCATCGGATCACTCGCCTGTTTAACTCTCCGTCAAAGCCCCAAAGTAATTGAGCACCCCTTCATGCTGACCTCGCCTAGAACTAACTGGCTAAAGTACAAAAAGTACGTAAGTTCCCACATTGAGCTAACACCACAGCTTAACACTGAGAATGACATCGACTTCTGTGCTGATGCCCTGGAGTCGGTACTCGTGGCAGCAGCCAAAATCTCAACACCAGAAGAGACACTTGTGTGTAGCAACCAATACAAAACAAATCTGCAAAGCGAACAACTGGTTCGGGAAAAACGACGCCTACGACGCGCTTGGCAATCCTGCAGATCGCCCCATTCGAAGCAACTATTTATTGAAGCCACACGCAGTCTCACAAAAACCCTCAAGCATGAAGAAGAGCGCCGGTACATCGAGAAACTGTCGCCGACCAGTACAAAGCATCCTTTGTGGAGAGCTCACCCAAACTTAAGCTCTCCGATAGAATCCGTCACTCCGATTAGAAACTCCTCGGGTACTGGGGCCCGCAGTGACGAAGACAGAGCCGAAACATTTGCTCTACACCTTCGAAATGTATTTCAGCCAAACGCCGCCACAAACTCTTTTCAACTACCCCCGCTTAGCTCAGATTTTGCAATTAACCCGATTTTGTTTCAAGTGCCTGAAATTCCTAATGTCATTAGGAAGCAATTAAAACCGAAAATGGCTCCAGGGGGCGACCTAATAACCCCAAAAATTATAATTGAAATTCCAAACTGCGCAGTGGATGCTATATGCAAGCTATTTAAAGACCACACAATTCCCTCATCCTACAGGCCAATAAGCTTACTATCGTGCCTTTCCAAATTACTAGAAAAATGCTTGCTCACGCGCACAACTTAAATATAACTTAATACCGGCACATCAGTTCGGGTTTCGTGAAAGCCACGGAACCATCGAGCAAGTCAACCGGATAACTTCAGAAATTCGTACAGCCTTCGATCATCGGGAATATTGTAGTGCGATATTCCTCGACGTCTCTCAGGCATTCGACCGAGTGTGGCTTGAAGGCCTTATGCATAAAATCATAACATTAATGCCAGAAAACACTTACAAGTTACTTAAGTCATACCTCTACCACCGAGTCTTCGAGGTAAGATGCAATACAACGACATCCAACGAGTATAACATTGAAGCCGGAGTCCCACAAGGTAGCGCACTGGGCCCTACCCTGTTCGTCCTATACACAGCAGACATCACTACGAACGAGAGGCTGACTACGTCCACATTTGCTGACGACACCGCAATGCTGAGCCGCTCGAGATGCCCAACTAGAGCAACAGCTCAACTAGCTGATCATTTGGTGGTAATTGAGAATGGCTATCAGACTGGCGAATCAAAATTAATGAACAATCGTGCCCCCGCTAACTTTAAATAGTACGCAGATCCCCCAAGCCAGCCATGTAACGTATCTCGGCGTCCACCTCGACAGACGCCTAACCTGGCGGAGGCACATTTAATGCAAGAAAGTACAGCTCAGACTTAAAGCTAGCAGCCTACACTGGATTATAAATTCTCGATCACCCCTGTGTCTGGACTTTAAAGTTCTTCTCTACAACTCCACCCTTAAACCCATTTGGACTTACGGCTCCCAGCTCTGGGAAAACGCGAGCACAGCAATGTTGACATCATACAGCGCTCACAATCAAAAATCCTGCGAACAATCACTGGGGAACCATGGTATGTTCGGAACGAAAACATCCACTGGGATCTGGGCATACCACCGGTCAAAGATGAAATATATAAGCAGAAAGCGGCCTACCACAACAAGCTTATACAGCACCCAAATAATCTGGCAAGGAACCTAAAACGGGTTTCGAACAGAACTCGTCTGCATCGAAACGATCTGCCAGCCCAGCAATAAATACTAGGGCCCGTTAGTCTAAATTCAGTCTACATGACTGTAAGTTAAGTTATATTTCTAAGATTTAATATACTTATTGTTAGTCTCATATAGAAAAAATTTAATAAATAAAGCACATAAAAAAAATAAAAAATTATAAGAATTGGGAGCAATTAATACTCCATATCCGAGAATTAAAATAAACATTTGAAAAGTCTTACAAATGTGTAAGTCAAATAAGGCAAACACAACAAGACACAGTAAATAAACATGCAAAAATTCTTGTAGATTCTTACAATCAGGTAAGAACCCTAGTGCATAAAAATAGGGAAATAATTAACAAAACAAACTTATCAAAATTATTCAAAATATTGATAAGGTTGCGGGCAAACCTTATAACTGTCAAGATAGCTTTAAAACTGAGAGACCAGTTCGCATAGAAACGGACAGACGGACAGATGATCAAGAATAGCATAGATTAGTAACATCTTTGAAGCTGGTTGACCTGACAAAGGTAACGTTTGAAGATTTGGCTGTAGAAGTTATCAAATCAAAAATTGCAGGATTTACACTATACAAGGTTTAAAATGAACTTACGATAAACTGAATAATTCAAAAACTGCAAGACACTGTTGTCTGTGAAACATCTGACGTTGTCAAAGCAAAAATGGCTAAAACAAGTCAAAAAGGCAAAACAGCAGACAAATTTACAAATGAAATAGACAACCTACGAAAGCTCCTTAAAGCTTCATATATTGACGAAGGACTACCGGCTGAACATGCCGACAAGTTCAGCATAAAGGAAGCTATAACGAAGCCGTCACGAAGTACATACAGTGTAGTACTGAGATGACAGGCAACGCCAACTCGATCCTATACACACAAAAAGGAAGCAACTATCGTGGTAATAACATTAGAAATAATTATCGCGGTAGGGGTAACACCAGAGGTAATTATCAAAATAATGGAAATTTCCAAAACAATGGTTATAACCAAAATAACGGTTATAACCGAAACTATAATAACCATCCCAACACTCGGTCTGAGGAACTTGTGAGATGGTTCTGAAGCCGCCTAGCTGGGGCGACCGATCGGGTCGCAGGTTGCGGATAGCGGACGACCTCACTCGAGGCCAACTGCGAATAAGCTGGAGGTGGAAGTCAAACACGGAATCGTGGACGGAAACCCCAGCAAATAAGCAGTCCCGGACAACCAGCGGGTATCTTGCAACGAGGCAATACCGACGATGCGATTTGTTCAGCCGCATCTAAACAGTTGCTTTACACAAACCCAATATCCCCCACACACCACCTACCCACTTCCTCTCCCAAACAACATCTCACTCCGGGCCGGACTACGGTGTAATTCGGACCGTGCTAAGAGTCAGCCTGGCTGGTGGCCCGGATCAACAACTAGCTCAGTCTCAAACGGTGGGCACAGGGAGATGGCGACCCCCTGTTCTATCTACCGCCTTACCCGGGTACCGCGGACCTTTCCCCTTCTCCGCAGCTCGTGGGACCAAGTATGGAAACAATAAATAACAAAAATACAAACAAGAAAACGGAGACGGGAACTTCACGAAAACCCGGCGCTGCAAGGACGAACGATGGTTCCACTGCAAGCACCAGTAGGGCTCAGAAAGGGCCCCATCCCAAATTAGGGATGTCGGGGGACAGAAAGACTGTCGCTAACGCCTCCGCTATGTGCGCATCTGCGCCAAAACCAGCGGTAGGCGCAGCAAAGTCGATCGGGTCACCCGCTGGTGACAAGAAATTCACTTACGCAGAGAGAAGGACTGCCGCCCAAACCCTGCGCTCGCATGCCAGATGCACTGTCGCCACGCCTTCGCCAGAATGGCTTAAGAAGGTAAAGTGGGCAAGGACGGTGTTTCCCAACTATGGGCAAGAGAAGCCCCAGCAAGAAGGTGCTGAGGCGAAGAGGCAACGCTCCATATAGCTGCCCGGTCCGTCGGCGAAGAGATCGAAGATCCAGCCGTCGGTCTCCTTTGCCGAGATTACCAAAGATCGGGTCCTACTAGGACTTATAGATAGGGGAAATCCGGAGAACAGGATCCCCAGAAACAAATGGAAGGCGGTTGAGTCCAAGCTGTCTCTTATTTGCCTGCGTATAGTACGCGAGAAGCCCGGTTCATCGCCTTGCTGCATGGACGCGGGCTGGTACCAGGGCAGTGTAAAAGTGGTGGCCTGCGATGATCAGCGATCAGATGACCTTTACAAACAGGCGGTAGCTCAGCTCGGAGCAGTGTACGAAGGGGCGAACATAGTCGCACTAGATTGGTGTGACGTCCCCAGTAGACCACGAGCCAGAATTTGGCTCCCAGCAGCCATCGTATCACCGGAGGACATCCTTTATATGTTGCAGGAATGCAATCCACATCTCCCAACAAAAGACTGAAAAGTCGTTAAGGTGGAGGAGCGCGCAGGTGACGTGAACCAAGCGATCGTGGTTCTAAAAAAGGAGTCAATCGCTCCCATAGAGGCTGCTCGGGGAAAGCTTAACTATGGTTTTAGTGCCATACACATCAAAATTTATAAAAGGGACTCTAATTCCTCGGGAAGTCCTGACGGCAACCCAGCTGATCAGGTGCTTGCGGAGGAAGTGGAGGCCCCTGGTGTGCCGGAAGACGGCTACTCAACCGACTCGTCGCTGAGCAGAGAGATGCGAGCGTTGGGACCGGCAATCGATGAAGTGGACCTGAGCGATTCGGAGGCCGACGTTACTGTGGTGGAGGTTGCAGCTGGGGATGTCGCTAAGTCTCCTGCAGATCAACCTACATCACAGTAAAGCAGCGTCCGCTGCCTTTTTGCTTCGCCTGGCCACAGGCGAAGCCGACGTGGTCTTAGTGCAGGAACCCTGGATAGCAGGAGGCAGGGTTGCTGGACTAGGAACAAAAGATTACAAGCTTATGCTTGACCCCAAACAAGGTAAAATTCGAACCTGCATTTTAGCCAAACGGCATCTTAGTACATTTCTGCTTCGCAATTACAGCAACGGAGACAACACAGCAATAAGCCTGGAGCTGCAAGGCGGCTCTATTAGGATGCTATCGGCCTACATGGCTTTTGAAAAGGTAGAACCCCCAGACTCGCTAGTCAGAGGACTGGTACAGGAATGTGAAGAGCTTAAGAAAGGTTTGGTGATAGGATGCGATGCCAACGCCCACCATACTCAGTGGGGTGCCCTATAAACAACGACAGAGGTGAGTCTTTATTTGATTTTATTCTAAATTCGAACTTATTTCTTTGTAACAGGGGCAATACCCCTACTTTTATAACAAAAACGTGCCAAACGATCATAGATATAACCCTGGCATCAGATTCACTCGTAAGCACAGTCACAAACTGGGCTGTCTCCGACGAGCACTCATTTTCAGATCACAGGTTTATAGAGACAACTTTTTCTCTAGTGTCACCTGCGCCGGTCAGCTTTGCCAACCCCAGGCGGGCAAACTGGAATAAATACAAAGAAATTCTATCGAGCTTCCTCCCCAGGGAGCCACCAGAAAGCACTCTTTGCACTCAGGAGCTAGATAATATAGTAAACAAATTCACAGAAGCATGCAACGCGGCATTCACAGCTGCATGCAACCAAGGGGAAAGAAAAAACCTCCTTGGTGGACCCAGCAATTATCAATCCTCAGAGCCAAATGCAGAAGCCTGTTCAACAGAGCGAAAGCTACAAATGAGGACATTAGCTGGCAAAGCTACAAAAAGGAACTAGCCACATACAAAAAGGTCATCAGAAAAGAGAAGAGAACTGCGTGGCAGAACTTCTGCTCGGATATTGAAAAGACAACGAATGCCGCAAGGCTCAGAAAAATACTTTCTAAGACAGCCGTATCCTTGGGCTATCTCCAAAAGGCTGACGGATCATGGTCGGACTCTAGTGAAGAATCCCTAAAACTACTCCTAGACGCTCACTTCCCAGGGAGCCTGCAAACAGGACATCCCCCAGGAAGACACACTGGAGAAGGAATAAACTTAAACCTCCTACTATCAGACCG
Source organism: Drosophila pseudotakahashii (assembly GCA_035046095.1). Taxonomy (NCBI): domain Eukaryota; kingdom Metazoa; phylum Arthropoda; class Insecta; order Diptera; family Drosophilidae; genus Drosophila; species Drosophila pseudotakahashii. The sequence continues at coordinate 511,953 of JAWNOE010000276.1, forward strand.
TAATATAAACTGGTCCATTCATAGCTTTAAACCGTACAAATCGCCGGGACCGGACAATATAACACCGGCACATATTCAGCAAGCAGGACAGCTAGCTATAAACTGGCTGAGAAAAATTTTCCAGACCATTCTTGCAGTAGGAGAACTACCTACAGCGTGGCGGGAAACGAAAGTCGTTTTCATCCCTAAGGCAGGGAAGGCCACCCATACTACAGCGAAGGATTTTAGACCGATAAGTCTGACATCATTCCTGCTAAAAATCTTAGAAAGACTGATAGGTCTACACATCAGAGACATCATTGACCCGACGCGGATATCAAAGGCGCAACACGCATACACCAAAGGTAAATCGACAAATTGGCGCTACACTTGGTAGTAAGCAACATCGAGAAATCACTCAGTATACAAGAATACACCTTGATCGCCTTCCTTGACATAGAAGGAGCTTTCAACAACGTGCTTCCCACGGCAATAACAGAATCCCTCACTGAACTAGGGGTTGAGCCACCGCTGGTGGGGCTGATCCACAAATTGCTGATAAGCAGACTGGTCACGGCCACACTAGGGACCTCTACCCAGACTAGACTAGTGAACAGAGGCACTCCGCAAGGAGGTGTATTATCACCCCTCTTATGGAATATCGCGGTAAATAAACTACTGCGGATCCTTGAAGAAGGAGGCTGTAAGATAGTGGCATACGCAGACGATGTCGCTATCATTTTTAATGGTAAGTATCCACAAACGCTATGCGATCTTATGACCGCAAAACTAAAAACACTATCGGAATGGACTACAAAAAACGGACTTGGGGTAAATCCCTCAAAAACGGAACTAGTCCTTTTCACAAATAGATACAAAATCCCAAAACTCAACCCACCCACTTTAAACAACTGTAATCTCTCTTTTAGCGAGCACGCAAGATACTTGGGGTTAGTATTAGATAAGCGTCTTAAATGGGGCTTAAACAACCAAGAGAGAACCAAGAAAGCGACCATTGCACTTTACTCTTGTAAAAAAGCAATCGGGCTAAGATGGGGTATGTCCCCTAAAATCGTCAATTGGATATACACAGCGGTAGTCAAGCCAATCCTACTATATGGAGTGGCTCTGTGGTGGACCGCTCTACACAAACAATGTATCTTAACTCCCCTCAACAAAGTACAGCGCATGGCGGCTTTGTGTATTAGTGGAGCCCTTCGAACTACCCCAAACGAAGCGCTGAATGCGATCTTGAACCTCCAGAGCCTGTACTTAGCAGGCATGGAAAGGGCGAAATCGGCAGCCATTCGACTAAGGGATACGGGGCAAAAACGGATCTATGTAAAACCCGTGAATACAGTCACACGCCCTTCGAAGCTCTGATCGCAGGTAGGGACGAATGGGATCGGGGCCGACCGGGCTCAATAGACGCAATCTGTTTATATACAGACGGCTCCAAACTCGACGGACACGTAGGTGGAGGCATATACTCCGAGCAATTAGAGATCAGGCAGTCATTCAGACTTCCTGACCACTGCAGTGTCTTCCAAGCGGAAGTGTATGCTATAATGGAAGCACTCGTCTGTTTAAGGGGCTTAAACACCCAAAACAGACACATAAACATATATAGTGATAGCCAAGCGGCTATTAAATCAATCTACTCGACGAATACAAACTTCCGAGCAATAGCAGACTGTCGCAAATATCTTCACGAGATGGCTAGTCAGTTTACTGTCAGCCTTATATGGGTTCCGGGTCACCGAGATATCGTAGGCAACTGTATAGCAGACGAGCTAGCCAGGCAAGGCACCACCATACCTCTCCTTCCAGGAAAGGAGAATGTTGGCATGCCTATGGCTACCTGTAAGCTAATTATTAAAAACCACTTCTGAAAATTAGCCAACACCAATTGGCAAAACACACCGCAGTGCCGAATCTCTCACCAGACATGGCCTGCAATAAACAATAAGAAAACATCAGACCTACTTAATTTCAGCCGCACTGAGTGCGGCATGCTAATTCGAGTACTCACAGGCCACTGGCTCGTTGGTGCAAACGCCGGCAGGCTAAAAGCCCCAAAAAATGATTTTTGTAGAAGCTGCAGGGATGAGGAAGAAGAGGAAACGGTGGAACACCTACTCTGTTCATGCCCAGCCCTATGCAGGCTTAGACTGAAACACTTAGGATATCCTTTCATAAATGACCTGACCGAAATATCGCAGATTAATCTGAAGAGTCTAAGCTCTTTTATTAAATCCTCCGGATGGGGGACTTGCTGATCGACCAACCTACAGGCTGACTTTTAACGGATAGGGGACCCAAAAAACAGAGATCATACGGTATCACAATGGACCCACAGAGGTCTAAGTGTGCCAGGCTATAGTCTGGCAGCCGTCCTAACCTAACCTAACTAAACCACCCCAACAATAACTACAGAGGTCGTGGTTATTATAGAGGAAACAACCGTGGTGGAAACAATAATGGATATAACTCCAATAACAACGCCAACGGTAATAACAATACCAATACAAACGCAAACAGACAAAATAACAACAATAATGTCCGACAAGTACAAACAACTTCGGAAAACCAATAAAGACCCTTAAGATAAAAAACCCAGTAAAGAATACGGTTCACACTATCAATCTTAACTTCAATCTTTTTATTTCACTTAAAAATGAAAACACAAATAAATTATATACATTACTAGTTGATACAGGTGCAGATATCTCTTTAATCAAAGAATCGTCAGACTCATTTAACAATGTTGACTATAAAAATATTACGCAAATATCAGGAACAACAAATTCAAAAGGTTTAGCAGCAATAGAACTTCTATCAGGCAACTATGCTATACCACATAATTTCCATATAGTAACGTCCAACTTTCCTATTCCATGTGATGGAATTATAGGAATAGATTTTATGAAAAAATACAATTGTCAAATAGATTTAAAACCAGAAAATGATTGGCTTATACTGAGAGATAAGCTCTATAATCCGATTAATATTCCGATAAATCAAACACTCGAAAATAATTCGACAATTTTACCAGCAAGATCTGAAGTCATCCGAAAAATAGCAATAAATTCAGCAACCAGGTATATACTAATACCAAACCAAGAAATCGAAAATGGAGTATTCATTGGAAATTCCATTGCAGATTCTAAAAACACCTTTGTCCGAATCCTAAATACAACAATTAAAACAGAATTTCTTCAATTAAATACACTTAAGGTCGAACCATTTGATAATTACGATATAATTAAATCTAATAAAAACACAAACAAAGAAGAAATATTAGAACAAGAGAGAACGCTATAGTCGGGTGCCCCGGCTATCAGATACCCGTTACTCAGCTAAGGGAGTGCGAGGGAGATAGATATATAAAATCTTTGATCGGGCATAACTTTTTAACGAATGGTCCGATTTGAAAAATTTCTTCTACATGATAGTCACAATAAAACTGCATTTTTAGTTTTCCAAAATCTTTAATGGTGTAGGCGCCAGACACCTTTCAAAAAATGGTGTAGGGCGATTGAGGGCGTTAGAGGGGGCGTGGCGCCATTTTGAAATAAACTTGCGCTGCGTAGGAACTCTAAGAATATGCATGCAAAATGCCAATCCTCTAGCTTTTATAGTTTCCGAGATCTCAGCGTTCATACGGACGGACAGACGGACAGACGGACATGGCTAGTTCGACTCGGCTAGTGATCCTGATCAAGAATATATATACTTTATAGGGTCGGAAAAGCTTCCTTCTCCCTGTTACATACTTTTGCACGAATACAATATACCCTTTTACTCTACGAGTAACGGGTATAAAAACTAAACAAAAATTTTCCACCTCAATTTAAAGAAATACTTAAAGAATTATGCACCAAATACACAGATATATTCGGAATAGAAACCGAACCGATATCAACTAATAATTTCAATAAACAAAAAATAAGAATGAAAGATAATTAGTATATATTATATACCAGTATATATAAAAAAGTATAGAATCCCCCACAGTCAAAAAGAAGTAGAAAAACACGTAGATAAACTAATTAAAAATAAAATAGTAAAACCATCAGTTTCAGAATACAACAGTCCATTATTAATAGTCCCGAAAAAATCATTACCAAATTGCAATACATAACAAGAGAGAACGCTATAGTCGGATGCCCCGACTATCAGATACCTGTTACTCAGCTAAAGGGAGTGGGAGGGAGATGGAGATAGAAAACTTTGATCGGGCATAACCTTTTAACGAATGGTCCGATAACCGATGGTATTGATAAACACAATAAAACTAAATTTTTACTTTTCCGAAATCTTTAAAAATGTGGGCGCCAGACAACTTTTTAAATCTTTTAATTGTGGGCGGTAGGCGATTGTAGGCGTTAAAGGGGGCTTGGCCCTCTGTTGAAACAAACTTGCGCTGCGTAGGAAGCCCAAGAATATGTGTGGGTAATCCCAATTCTCTAGCTTTTGTAGTTTCTGAGATCTCAGCGTTCATCCGGACGGACAGACGGACATGGCTAGATCGACTCGGCTAGTGACCCTGATCAAGAATATATATACTTTATAGGGTCGGAAACGCTTCCTTCTGTCTGTTACATACTTTTGCACAAATACAATATACCCGTTTACTCTACGAGTAACGGGTATTAAGATGGCGTTTAGTAATTGATTACCGCCAAATTAACAAAAACAATTTATCAGATAAATTTCCACTACCAAGAATGACCAATTAGGTAGAGCTAAATACTTTTCATGTCTAGATCTAATGTCAGGATTTCATCGAATATAACTCGAAGATACGTCCAGAAATATAACGTGCTTTTCTACGAGCAAGGGCTCCTATCGTTTTACACGAATACCTTATGGTTTAAAAATATCGCCAAATTCTTTGCAAAGAATGATGACAATTGCATTTTCAGGTATCGAACCTTCTCAGGCATTCTTGTATATGATCTAATTGTCATCGGTTGTTCAGAAAAACACATAATTAAAAATCTTACAAACGTCTTTGATCTATGTAGGAAAAACCACCTTAAACTGCACTCAGAGAAGTGAATATTTTTCAGACACGAAGTGCCCTTCCTTGGACACAAGTGTACTGACAAAGGTATTTTGCCAGATAGTAAGAAATACGAGGTAATAGAAAAAACCCAGTCCCAACGGACGCAGACAGCGCTAGAAGATTCGTTGCATTTTGCAATTACTACAGACGTTTATTAAACATTTTTCCGATTACTCACGTCACAGATTATGTAAAAAGAATGTTAAATTTGACTGGACAGATAAATGTCAAAACGCATTCGAATACCTAAAAACCCAATTGATGAAACCCACATTATTGCAATATCCCGATTTTAAAAAAGAATTTTGCATAACAACAGATGCATGCAAACAAGCATGTGCAGCTGTTCTTACTCAAGATTACAATAACTCTCAGCTACCAGTAGCCTATGCATCAAGATCCTTTACGAAAGGAGAAAGTAATAAAAATAAAACAGAACAAGAGTTAGAAGCTATCCACTGGGCAATAAACCATTTTCGACCATATATTTATGGAAAACATTTCACAGTCAAAACAGACCATAGGCCATTAACCTATATATTTTCAATGACAAATCCAAGTTCGAAATTAACACGAATTAGACTTGGAAGAATATGATTTTACTGTGGAATACCGTAAGGGAAAAGACAACCGAATAGCCGACGCGCTACCAAGAATAACAAAAACGGATTTAAAAAATATCCAGACAAATAATAAAATTCTGAAAGTCACTACCAGTAAACAGAAAAATTTCTGCGCAGGAGCAGAAAAAGAAAAAATAGATTTGCCTTGGCATATTCTAAATAAAGCTTCTCAGCCCAACGTATACGAAGTCATTGTTAATGACGAGGTACGAAAAGTAGTGACCTTGCGAATAACTGATTCACTTTGCTTAGTTGATGTGAATTGATGTTAGCGCTTTGTACACCAATGAAATTCTCGACTTAGGTCAGTTCTTTCAAAGGCTTGAAAAAGAAGCCGGTATACTTAAAATCAGCCAACTCAAAGTGACACCGAGCGAAAAGATCTTTGAAACCATTTTAATGGATTATTTTAAAATTACGAGCAATAAAATATTACAATCTTTAAGAGTAGCGCTACTCAAGCCGGTGACCCTATTATCAAATAATGATAAAGAGAAAGATGCAATACTGTTTACATTCCATGATGATCCAATACAAGGAGGTCATACAGGCAGATTAGCCAAAATAAAAAGGCATTATTATTGGAAAAACATGACCAAAGATATAACAAAATATATAAGAAAATGTCCTAAATGCCAAAAAGCAAAGACAACAAAACATACAAAGACCCCATTAACTATCTCCTAAACGCCACAAACGGCTTTCGACAGGGTAATTGTGGATACGATAGGTCCACTACCTAAATCTGAAAAAGGAAATGAATACATGGTAACGCTAATTTTCGATTTAACTAAGTACCTTGTAGCAATACCAATCCAAAACAAAAGTACAAAAACAGTAGCAAAAGCTATATTCGAAGATTTTATTCTGAAGTACGGTCCAATGAAGACGTTCCTTACAGACATGGGAACAGAATACAAAAATTCGATAATTGAAGATTTATGTAAAAACTTAAATTCAAAAACATAACTTCAACAGCACATTATCACCCTACCTACCGTGGAGCGAAGCCACAGAACATTTAATGGAGATATAAAACTTTGATCGCGCATAACTTTTTAACGAATGGTTTTTGATAGGTATTGATAAACACAATAAAACTGAATTTTTAATTTTCTGAAATCTTTAAAGGTGTAGGCGCCAGACACCTTTTAAAATCTTTAATTGTGGGCGTCATAGGGGGCGTGGCCCTCTGCTGAAATAAAGTTGTGCTGCGTAAGAAGCCCAAGAATATGTGTGGGTAATCCCAATTCTCTAGCTTTTGTAGTTTCCGAGATCTCAGCGTTCATACAGACGGACAGACAGACGGACATGGCTAGATCGACTCGGCTAGTGACCCTGATCAAGAATATATATACTTTACAGGGTCGGAAACGCTTCCTTCTACCTGTTACATACTTTTGCACGAATACAATATACCCTTTTATTCTACGAGTAACGGGTATAATAATTATATTGGACGAAAAAATAAAAAAAATTGTATATAAATATTACTTTTGATTCGAAACAATACTTTCTGATTCGAAAAAAAATAGTTCAATAGATTAAACTACTTAAAAAAAAAAAAATAAAAATATTTTCATTTATATTAAATGTACACTAAGAAAATAACTTCATATAATTATGTTATTTTTCAAAAGGAGGGAGATGTAGTATGTTCACTAGGGTGGACTTATTATGTTTGAAATTTCTAAGGTCAAACTCTCACCCTCTTTTAAATTGCCCTTTTTGTATCCTTAATCCATAAAAGAAAGCAAAAGTAAAAAATAATTAGTTTTAGACTGTGCGCAACGGCTTTTAAGCAGGGACCGTAATCATTATAAGTTAAATATTAAAAATTACTTGGTAATGATTAAATTTCAATTTTTATATTTTTCTTCAATGATAATCTTTATTTTAGAGCAATATAATAAAACTTATAGCATAATAATTATTTTTGATCAAAAAAAATATGTCTCAAAAATAATGATTATTGATGATTTTTATTTTTTTGCTCAAAATAAAACTCATCAGAGCCTCACGGCCCTCCTGTAAGACTTTTCGCCAATCTGATTTCACAGTCGTCTAAGGGGCTATCAAAGCTACCTCCGCGATTTTTTGCTACTTTTTTTAACCACTTTTAAAAAATGGCCTATCCTACGATTTTTATTTTATTCCAATTAAAATAAAACTCATCAGAGCCTTCTTGCTAGACTTTATCAAAGCTACCTCCAAACATATTTATTTATTATTTAGTTTAACGAATAGTAATTTAAAAAAAAGTGGCAAAAAATCGCGGAGGTAGCTTTGATAACCCCTTAGACGGTTGTGAAATCATATTGGCGAAAAGTCTTACAGGAGGGCCGCCAGGCTCTGACGAGTTTTATTTTGATTGGAATAAAATAAAAATCGTAGGATAGGTCATTTTTTAAAAGTGGTTAAAAAAAGTGGCAAAAAATCGCGGAGGTAGCTTTGATAGCCCCTTAGACGACTGTGAAATCAGATTGGCGAAAAGTCTTACAGGAGGGCCGTGAGGCTCTGATGAGTTTTATTTTGAGCAAAAAAAATAAAAATCATCAATAATCATTATTTTTGAGACATATTTTTTTTGATCAAAAATAATTATTATGCTATAAGTTTTATTATATTGCTCTAAAATAAAGATTACCATTGAACAAAAAGATTAAAATCATAAATTTAAAAATCATGGCGGGAATGCATAGATTGGACAATGATAATTATTTTGGTGAAAATCATTTGTTTTTAGGGCTATTATAAGTGGCCGATTTTTTTGTTTGAAGAAATAAAAATAATCATTATTTTCGGTCCCTGCTTTTAAGTATATTACGCATATTTCAGATTCATCTAGATGCCGTAAACTTGATTTTATACTTTGACAGTGTTTTAAAAAGTATCTAAATCGCTTTCCCGAGATAAGTCGTTGATAAAAGTCAAGTCCCTGGGAGACTTAACTTAAACACCTTAAAAATAATAGTCACTATTTCTTTCACCATATTTTTTATTGGCGAACGCAAAAGTTACAGTTAATCTTCAAAATTAAAATATAGAATCTCTATTTTAGTGTGATTCACAAAAAAAAAAAAAACATGATGGGTCGGGGATCGAAATCCCCTTTGTCCTTTTTGTTCGGAGACAGAAGCTCTACACGCTAGGCTACTGTTAATAGGCATGAAATAATCTTCTACTTGACTCTTTTATTCGAACGGAACAAAAAAGTTGACAAGTTAAGGAAAAAAGAAATAAATTACGATTCGTACAAGTTATTTTACTGAAACTTTAGGGCCATTGCGCACCGCCTAAACGTTGAAATAAAATTTTTCTGTTTTCACATACATTTTTTGGACACAGAAACCTACCTTTTCAGATGCTGAGCTCAATCGACCTTAAAAAAGTCCACCCTAATGTACATATATGTATGTAAAATTATCTAAATTTCACAATTGAAATAAAATACACGGATCATCTAATGGATGCAATTCTAAATCAAAAGGTGTAGGTGGTCCGACGAGCTACCGGCAGGGTAAGCGCGGATCAAGAGTTTGTGCCAGTCGTCGGGGTTACGGTGGACTGACGATAAGGCTGAATCCTCGGATTTGACCTGTCGGGACATTTGTTTCTCAGGCTAGAGCCAGACCGACCTCAGGGAACACGACGAAACAGGTGGTCCCAGGATCATTTTGGTCGGACCCGAAAGGAAGGTTGTGCAGACTTTTGAGTCCTATGAGCCGGGTGGAACTGGTGAGACGCCGTTGGAGAACGACGCCGCAGGAGTCCACAAGTAGCACGAAGAGATACGAGAGCAGCGACGCCGTCGAGGAGCGCCGCCGAGAAACGCAGGAGGTGAATCTTGAGCCGAGGAAGGCAGGTCGCCGACCAGGCAAGCCGCCAAACAGCCAGCTGACGTAGAACCCAATTCCAGCAAAAAGAAAACTTAATAAAGTTTTCCGATTTGTCCCAATCGGATATCACTGCATTTTCTTGGGTCACGGGCAGTCATGCAATACAAATTTGGTGGGACGAACACACAATATTTCTGAGCTAGTCGCGGCGTTTACGTAGCGATCAAACAGTTGAAAACGGTTCGTTACACTATACATATATATACATACATACGTTCATATGCATTTATCTTAAAAAACAATGTAATATCTGCGTGCACAAATAAAAAATTACTACACAAGTTTTGAAAGAATTGGTCATAAATTGTGTTTTAGAGGATGGGCGCAAGAAGGAAATTGTTTGAAAAATGTGTTTTCAAAAGACTCACAGGAAACCTTTTCTGTTATTTCCGGAAATATTTAAACTCAGCTGTTAAGCCCTAACCGACATGGGGGCATTTAATTTTTTTTACCTACCGATCCTGCGATCTGATCCGTTTTGCGGTTAAACCATGTTGGCCGTAGCGTCCCATAGGTATTTGAGTGTTAATATTTTTCCAGTTTTTAAGGTTTTTTCGGGGGTTTATTGGCAGAACGCTGTTTGTTTTTCTGTTTTTCTTTTACTCTACGAGTAACGGGTATAAAAAGCTTGGGAGCGTACCACTGAGTCGCTCCCAATTCAACAAAAAACATTTTTTAAAAAGTCTCATAAAGAAAATCAACACATTTCGATTAAGCGACAGCTAAGCTTGTGGGGCAGTGCAGACAGAACACCGACGAACTTTACGAATTCTATCCACTTTCATGCACGATAAATTGATTCTCATTATGTTGAACAGGGAGTGGCTTCCAAAGAACCCACCTCAAATACAGCGAGCTTAGCCGGCAGCCAGCGTGCCTGCTCAGGACGCAACTTCCCCGGCCCAAATCCTTCTCAGGACTGGGGCACTAATATGCCGCCGTAACACAGAACCAAAAAGTTTAAAATTAGGCCACTCAGAGTCTTGCACGCAAACTCTTAAAATAAATAAGTATATGCAAAAAATTAATTATTTGAATGATAGCACTAGTTTTGAAAAACGAGAAACACCGGAAAAAAATTCGTTTTATTGAAAAGTATATTAATTATTTACGCCAGAAACGTGAAGAATATAAGGAATTAGTCAAATCTCTTGCCAACCTTGTTACCGAGACCAAAATTACATATTGAAGAATTGAGGAAAGAGGGCCTTATCTCAGTCTTCACGCCGCAGGACGTCGTGCATACAACCGTCTATATAGACAACATTATATATATGTTAAAATTAATGCAGGTACACTTGATATAGTGATATACCTAATGGAAAACGAAGAAATGACAGAATTCGATAAACTTTGTCCTTCGATGAAATGTAGGTGGCTGAAGTGTTCGAGTATAACAGCACAACTGATGTTGTATATGAGCCAAGCAACTATGTTCAACCATAGTTCGGTGCCTGAATAAATTTTGGAAAGTCGAATGGACGCGGATGTATTCTGTATTCGATTATTACTAAATTACACAAAAGAGGATATCCCTGGAAATCAAAGATTAGAACTTGACTTATCGGAGAGTAAGTTTCATATAAAAAATAATACAGAAGATACATTTTTTTAGCGAAGACGTGGTTTTAGTGGATAGAAATTGAAAACTTTTTGTGTTCTCGGAATCACCACGTATGAAAAAGTTGGTTCGTATATTGGCTCCGGTTTAGTGATCAACGCAAAAACCTTGACTAAGAGAACAGTCCAGTAGACAATTAGCTACTTTTCTAAGTCAGATATGCCAATATTATATGCCAATTTATTTATATTATTACCGATACCCACATTATCGTTGGAAAGCTTGATAAACAAAAGGTCAAATTGGCAACACAACTCTTCTCCAATTCAAGCGCCAGTGCTATTAGAAGATGTTATGCGTTAGATTACGACGTAGATAACGCATGTGAAACCGGTGATCTTTTAAAGCTTCTTAATGACTAGTTCGACGTATTGAACTCAAAATTGCCTACGTCAAATTCTATTAAAACGACGATAGTAAACAAATCGAGATTCAGCGAATGATTTTGGCTAGAATATCTGAGGTTATGCGCCCGAATGTAATTGTTAAAACTCATAAGCTGCCCTTTCAAAAAGGAATTTTATTCAATAATGCATCCCTTCACGGCTTGTAAAGATATTTATCGGAAAAATATGATATGCTATATATCTTTACCAGTCGTCGAAACCAGAATTTCTTTGGTGCAGTGCGTTCAAAAGGTGGGCAATATGACCATCCGACTCCACTTCAATTTAAGTATAGGTTAAGAAAATAAATAACAAATATGTTTCAGCAAAGATTGGACTGTGATTTTTTGTAGTTATACCCGTTACTCGTAGAGTAAAAGGGTATATTGTATTCGTGCAAAAGTATGTAACAGGGAGAAGGAAGCGTTTCCGACCCTATAAAGTATATATATTCTTGATCAGGATCACCAGCCGAGTCGATAAAGCCATGTCCGTCTGTCCGTCTGTGTTTGGTATTGCATTTATCAATACCTATCGAAATGTAGAAGAAATTTTTCAAATCGGACCATTCGTTAAAAAGTTATGCCAGATTAAACATTTTCTATCTCCATCTCCCTCGCACTCACTTTAACTGAGTAACGGGTATCTGATAGTCGGGGCACACGACTATAGCGTTCTCTCTTGTTTTTATTTGTATTCCCTTTACTTCCTGTCCCTTTTTTTGTTTATTTTATAATCTTTATTTTTATTTAGCCAAGAAAACGGAAATGTTGTCAAACAATAAAAATGTAGATGAGGACAACACCGTGGTTGAACCTTGACCTACGATCACAATCAAACCAAAGTTCAACAAGTAAAGTGAACGAGCCTCAAGATTTTGAAGTAGACATTAATAAAAGCATACCAGCAAATATTGAACTAGACGACTTGACGGAGGATGGCATTAAGAACATAGCAGGCTATGTTATTAAAAACAAGAAAGGAAGCTAGCTTCGGCCAGCCGAAGCTTATATACCCTAGCAGATCATTTCTATTCATTTATAAAAACATTAAATTTAAATTAACTTGCGTATATGTTACAACAATCAAAATTTTAGCTGCTTTCGTATTACTTTGGCATTAATATTTTGATCCTTCCTTTGACAGCTATATAATATAGCCGTCCGAATTTTTTTAAATTTAATACTAAATTTTGAAATGTTAAAAAAAAAACCATATCAGAAAGAAGAAGAGAATGTAATAAAAGTCAACAAAAATTATAATTTTTTTCCTATTAATTTCCATTTAATTTTCCGACCGTCCAATATTTAAAAAATTTTATTCGAAATTCAGAAATATTTAAAAAATAGTATTCCCAAAAGTAGAAGGTTATATTTAAAAAAACACCAAAGCTAGAATTTTTTTACGTTTCTGTTTTTCGATCCTTCCTATGGGAGCTATAAGATATAGTTGTCCGATACGGTCGGTTCCGACATATATACTACCTGCAATAGAAAGAAGACTTTTGGACAAGTTTGCGTAGAAACAGACGGACAGACGGACGGACAGACGGACATGGCTAGATCGACTCGTTTAGTGATGCTGATCAAGAATATATATACTTTATGGGGTCGGAAACGTCTCCTTCACTGCGTTGCAAACTTCTGACTGAAATCATAATACCCTCTGCAAGGGTATAAAATGCGATTGCCGAAAACTCAGCTCGTAGGTCGAAAGAGACTGTCGGTTTTTCCACATAGGAAAATACTATTCGTATTTAGATTTACCCCAGTTACAACATCCGAGGATGTTTTGGAATTTATTCGTGAAAAATTTCCATCCGAGGACATTGCTGTTGAACAATTTCGTTTTTCTTACGCTCGTAAGATATCATCTTTTAAAATATTAGCTCCGCCTGATGTGTTTAAGGACTTCTTTCTGAAAGCTGTTGGCTTAATGATGATTTGGTTATAAAAGAATTTGTTTAAATAAACCCAAAACAAATAACAGGGTCCCATGGTGCCAAAAAACTGAAAAGTTATTCTTGGCTTACCAAAATGTTAGAGGACTTAACATGAAGCTTCCCAAGCTTTATGCTGACTCCTCGGCATTTACGGACGATATCCTGGCATTTACAGAAACTTGGCTGAAACCAGAGATAACCGACTCTGAAGTTCTGTCAAACAGCTTTAATACCTATAGAACCGATCGCCTTTCCCGTAGGGGAGGGGGTGTTCTGATCGCCGTTACCTCTACCTTAACTAGGAGAGAATTCAATGTCATGTCCTTTTGATTGTTTTGGGTGACTTTAATCTCCCAGATATTTCTTGGTCCCCTTCTACTGACTCACCTGCCGCTATTCCCTTATCCGCCCATGTTTTTGTGGATGGCCTTTCTGAATTATAGTTACAGCAAGATAGCTTTAACGAAATTCATTAAATAGACAGTTAGATCTTGTGTTTGTTTCAGAGCCGTCTGAAGTCACGGTATCTAGAATTGACGCTCTTGTGGTACCAGAAGACGGATACCATCCAACAATGGAATTGACAATTTGCCTCCCCTACTCCTTTAGTTTCTCCAACTAAAATGAGATGCTTTCGTAAATGTGACTATAATAATTATTTCTTTATTTTGCATCCTAGCACTACAAGTAATAAAACTATTAATTTAATGTGCTAGTCACGTCGTGTTATGGCATGGTATTTCAATATTCTTATTCTAAATTACAAATTTTGAACTAAGACTAATTTTACTAGAATTAAAAGTGAGTATTATAATTAGGTTGATTTTGTAATAAGGTGTGTGGTTAGGCTTAGCTTATATTTTTGGGCGCTATTTATAGATTTTAAACAATGTGGGAGCTTAATCCAGAGATGAGCAGCATTAACAAAAAAGTGGTAAGAAGAACTTGACAACTTAGTCCGACTTGCAATTAAATTGTTAGTTCTCTGAGATGCGCTAAAGCTTAACTCAGAAAACAGGTACGACGGTTCCCTTGTGTGAATAATTTTGTGTACCGTTTTGAGGATAATTCGATCGATGACAGATTTTAAATCCATTTTGTAAATTTTTTTGGTGTATTCAGAAATATGGTCGCGGGGCCTCATTCATTTTCCTAAAACTGGCAGGATCACAGCTTCCAAAAACTTCAACGCCATGCAGTAGAGATGGAGTCAGATAGGTCTTAGCAAGTAATAATCCGATTTCGAGTGGGAGATATTGCTGACTTAAGTTAAGTTGTCTCAACAGCCCGTACGTTTTTCCTACTGCTCTATTTATGTGGTCGTTCCAGGTTAATGTGCTGTTAAAAGTGAACCCAAGGTTAACTAAGTGGTCAACATAGGATAGTGTTGTGTCCTTAACAAGGACTGGTTGTAAACTTTCAGTTTTAATTTTTTTCTTGTAAATAATCAATATTATTATTATATTATTATTATCAATATTATTATATTATATTTAATCAAAATTATCATTATTATTACTACGTTATTGACAACCCGAAGCCCATGGAGTAGGCGAGGGAGTTTTGTTATCAATTATCTTATTATATTCACTACTTTGTTATTATCCCTATTAGTTCTAAGAGAATCTCAAGCCACGTTTAGTTTAAAATATAATAATCATAGCCCTAAGAAAACCAGAGAGTCTAGCGACAAAAGCTCACCTCAGCGACAGCGCGTAGGCACGCGCCGTGATGTGGTGAAATACAAAAAAAAACCGCGGCTGCGAGGGTCGAAGGCAGAGGGAAAAACGCCGGGAAGGCAGTCGAGTGCGAGTACTGAAACGGATCGGAACGTCGTAGAGAAACCGGAAATTATTAAGTAGAGGCACGTGGCTGTAGGGTAAGCACGTGGTACAGTCTACCCACTAGTAAGTATCTGGTGCAGCAAAGAAAGTCTCGAGAAAAGAGCAATTGTTTAAAATCAAGGAAAAAATAAGCAAGAAGCGAAGGAACAACGTGAATAAAAGTGGAACTAATTAATATCAAAATTGATTGATGCGTGTGTTTCTTTTATTACAATTTGAATAATATCTGCTAATAGGAGCCCCGTTAAACAAGCGTAGGAAATAACCAAAATAATCCGTAACATGATTCCGGCAGTCAAATCAATGAATAACAAATAACCTAGAACTAATAGTGAGTCTGTTTATGACCTATAACCCCCAACATTATAACCTAACTTGCCCTGTATTAATTATTGTAGTTAATTAGAAGTTCTCTGTTTGCCCGACTTTAAATAGTAGTTAATAAGAAGTTTTGGGTTTGCCCGACTTTAAATAGTAGTTTATCTGAAAGTTTTGGGTATGCCCGGCTTTTTAAAGTAGTTCGTTATAGAATTCTGGGTTCGCCCGAATTTTATAATTAATATTGATACCCTACCCTGATTATAAGAACCTTGAGTCCGCCCGGATTTTATAATTAGCATTGACCACCCGAACCAGTAACCCATAAACCCGTAGATATCCTGGGGCCCGCCCGGATTTCCGTAGTTAAATATAAAGTCTAGGATCCGCCCAGATTTTACAATTAACGTCCAGGACCCTAGCCTGTCCACATTAATTTTGTAGTAAAACCATAGGTATCCTGAGGCCCGCCCGGATTTCCCGTAGGTAATTCTGGATTTCTGGGTCCGCCCAATTTTACAATCGACCTCGGATCACCCGAACGTTGTCGTTATTAGTTCTAAAGGTTCTGGGTCCGCCCCGAACTTTTAGTGTAGTGCCTTGACAACCCCGAGCATGTCCAAGATAATACTATAGTCAATACTACCCTCTAGGCCTTCCCCGAGTTTCAAGTTATTAACTCTTAGACCCTCAAACTCTACGTCTAGACTACGTGAGGGCCCATTATTCGGCTCTGAGAACGCCCTGGTCTTTTGCTAGAGGATATTGACACGGAACCCCTTCCGAGGTCATATTCGTACTACCCTGATTGCTCACCCTCTCTTACCTCCGAGATCACGCCTACAAATGCACTAACTAAACCCACATCGTCCACTGCAAATTTATAAATTTTTGTGGAGACCCCGGCCAAACCCCCCTGAACCTACCCCGGCTGGGAAAACGTCTTTACAATGGCGCCCGAACAGGGACTACATTCTGCAGCAGCTACGTTCCAACGCGCCCTCGAACTAGATCCTTTTGCGTTTGCTTATCTGGATGATATAGTGGTAATCGGGAGAGACTAAGCAGAGCACGCACGGAACCTCCAAGAGGTATTCCGAAGACTCAGAGTGGCTAACCTACGGATTAACAAGGAAAAATGCTCGTTCTTCAAAAAGAAACTCAAGTATCTAGGACACATAGATCACACAGATCCCGACAAAGTAGCAGCGGTAAAAGAACTACAGCCACCCACATCCTTGAAAGAACTGAGGCGGTGTCTGGGGATGGCCTCATGGTACCGGAGATTTGTACCCAACTTCGCGACGATAGTTCAACCTATGACGAAGCTATTACGCAAGAGTACTTAGTGGCACTGGGACGCAGAAGAACAGCTCGCATTCGACGAACTAAAGGACCGGCTTACGAGTGCCCCCACTTTAGCTTGTCCAAACTTCGACCACAGATTCACAGTCCAGACAGACGCAAGCGACGTTGGATTGGGCGCGGTATTAACTCAGGAGACAGAAGGAACTGAAAGTGTTATCGCCTACATCAGTTGTAGACTAGAGAAAGCCGAAGAAAACTACACCACGACTGAGAAAGAATTTTTAGCAGTCGAGGGATATGAATTTACAATTATCACAGATCACCTTGCGTTGAAATGGTTGAATTCAATCGAAAGTCCATCTGGCCGAATAGCCCGATGGGCCCTCGAGTTACAGCAATTCCGATACTCATTGACCTATAGGAAAGGATGCCAGAACGTCGTCGCGGACATCCTGTCCCCTGGCCGTACTCCAACGAACGGAAGAAGATGAGGAAGGATGTAAATTGTGGGTACAAAAACGAGAACAAATCTTGGCAAATCCAGAGGAGTTTCCCGACTTCGCTTATGAGAATGGACAAATCTATCGCCGTCTTGGGACTCGACCAGACGACGCGGATTTCGAACCGTGGAAGCTATGCGTACCACATCGTCACCGGAGACGGGTATTGGAGGAGTGCCACGACGCCCCGACAGCTGGCCACTTCGGAATACGAAAGACAATCTTACGTGTCGCCTCGAAATATTATTGGCCTGGAATGTACCGCGACGTCAAGAGGTATGTACAAAGCTGTCTACAATGTCAAAAGTTCAAGGTCAACCAGCAAAAGCCGGCAGGTCTCATTCTGACCCGGCGCATAGAAGAACCCTGCTCTGTCTGGTGTGCCGACTTCGTGGATCCCCTGCCAAAATCAAAGACAGGTAACACCATGCTGTTAGTATTCTTCGACGCATTCTCCAAATGGGTCTAACGTGTACCCCTCCGGAAAGCAACCACGGCGACTCTACTCAAGGCATTCCGCGACCGTATTCTCGGACATTTTGGAGTTCCCCGAGTATTCCTGTGTGACAACGGAACACAGTTTACGAGCCGTGCCTTCAGGGAATACATACAAGAACTCGGATGCGAATTACAGTACACGGCACCATACTCACCACACGAGAATCCAACGGAGCGGGCGAATCGCACCGTCAAAACTATGATCGCCCAGTTCATCGACGGCGAACAGTCCGGTTGGGACAACCTTTTACCTGAGATGACCTTAGCAGTGAACTCGAGCATTTTAGACACTACCAACTACAGCCCTACGTTCTACATGCATGGTCGCGAACCGAGGATGCCCAAGGCCTTGTACGATGAAAAGACGAAAGGAAACGGGAACCCGCCTGAGGACTTCGCACATAAGGCAGCCAGGATTAAAGAAGTATTTGATATCGTCAGAGTCAATGCAGAACGAGCCAGCGCCGACCAGATGCGTCACTATAACCTGAGGAGACGGGAATGGCGTCCCAACTTGGGCTCACTCGTGCTGGTCAAACAGCATCATCTGTGAAAGGGAGCTGACGGCTTCGCAGCAAAGTTGGCGCCGAAGTACGACGGCCCATTCCCGGTAGTCAAATTCATATGACCGAATCCAGAAGCCCGGAGAACGCAAGAGACGTGTGGCCAACATCGCAGAGCTGCGAGAATTCCGTGACGAGGGAACGCCCACGGCCGAAGAAGTTTCGTAAGGTATATTACTATATTACTATATTATAAATATAACTTGCATTTAAATATATAACCATTGTAACTAAATACAAGAGGTCATTTGTAAGCTGCACCAGTAGGAAGGGAAGTTAAAGATTTAGGACCGTTTCCGTAAGATAAGATATCTTTCCCTTCATAGGTACGATGGAAGGCGAGGAAAATAGGTGCGATTCGGACTCAACCGAGGAACGGTTCGAGGACGATGACGACGACAGATCCATGTCTACCCAGGAACCAATTGACCTCACCACGGCGGATAGCAACGGCAGCGAAGAACAAGTCGATTCGGAGGCCGAAGATTCGATCGACGAGCCCGGCGGGGATACCTCACCCTGGCCCGAATCGTTCGAGTATGCCTCACCACAATCAGACCAGTCGGTAGGGTTCTCCCCAGGCCCGGCATATACGAGTCACCCCTCCACCGAGGCCGACCGGCGACACCCGCACTCTAGGAACGAATCTGGGGAAACCTACGAGCCCTGGCGAGAAGACTGGGCCCCACCGGGAGGACGCCCACGCGACCCCAGAATAGGGCGGGGTATCTACCAACACCGAGCGGAGACAACCCTGGACCGATGGCAAGGCGAAGAAGAATCAGACGAAGAAGACGACGAAGACGGAGTGTGGACGGCCAGCTTCATACGGGAGAGAGAGGACAACCACTACGCAGCGGTTCCCGGAGGCTATCGCGTCACCCAAGTGCTACAAGTCACTAAGGACATTGTACCACCACCAGGACGGGAACCGGCTCACCGATTCGAGGCCTACTGCCGACGGGCTTTCGCACCCCCCTTGGCCGAGCGTCCGGCATAGAGAGAGCAAGACATAGGTCGTAACAACGACGACGGGCGCAACGAACCGGTGGCCCATGAGTCACAAGTAGAAACGGCCCCACCCCACGAAGCTCCCGGAGGTCACACACGTAATCTGACAACAGCAAGGGCTACGACGGACGACAAGGGACAGCGGGACCAGGAAGTAACGGAAGGAAAACACAGAGACAACCACCGTAACCACAGGCGCCGGCAGAAATATTGCACCTGGGAATCGGTAACATCCGAGGAAGACGAGGACCTGACCGACGGTCAAGCCATCCTCCGCCGTAGGTATGTAGAGTCTCCTGTAGATGCCCATCCCGAAGCGGCGGCGGAGAACGACGACGAACTCGATCTGAACCTCCTAGGGGAGCTCGACGACACCAACATGGCCTATAGTCTGGACGATTTGCTCGACGACATAGAGTCACTGGAGCAGGCAGGAGTCGATGCCCCACCAACCACGTTAGTGGAAGCTCCTGAGGCCTGGAGGGTCTATACGCCCGGTCATATGCTCCCCCGGAAACTTGTAGAGGAGTTGGCGAGTTTCACACCGCGGGGACCTAAGCGGGATCGCTTTTCCCGGACATGCGACGGCGGTACCTACCGAGTGACCAGGAACGTCGACGCCAAGGGTCAGATGACACTCACCGTAACCCATCGGCCTGTCGAGTAAGGGGAGGGTGTGTCGCCGATTCCGACGCCGCCACATAAGCGCCCAAAACCCCACGGAGGGGGGAGGGACGGCATTCAATATTATTATTATATTATTATTATCAATATTATTATATTATATTTAATCAATTTTATCATTATTATTACTACGTTATTGACAACCCCAAGCCCATGGAGTAGGCGAGGGAGTTTTGTTATCAATTATCTTATTATATTCACTACTTTGTTATTATCCCTATTAGTTCTAAGAGAATCTCATGAAGCCACGTTTAGTTTAAAATATAATAATCATAGCCCTAAGAAAACCCATATGCCTTAGTCTATAGATATATAGTAGGGGAGCGAACAAGGGAATATGGAAGGTACAGTCGAACCGCCGCGCAGCTGCATAACAAAACTCACAGCGGCGACGGTACAGTCGGTGCCAGACAAAACGAGAAGCGACAAACGAACGAAAAAGCAGAGCGACAAAGTATTCGACGGCGACGGCGCAGCCGACGCCAGACAGAGCGAGAGACAACAATAAGCCACGTAGGCTAACGAGAAAGCTCGCGACGGAGTGCGAGTGCGTAAACGCGCGATCAGAGAGTCTAGCGACAAAAGCTCACCTCAGCGACAGCGCGTAGGCACGCGCCGTGATGTGGTGAAATACAAAAAAAAAGCCGCGGCTGCGAGGGTCGAAGGCAGAGGGAAAAACGCCGGGAAGGCAGTCGAGTGCGAGTACTGAAACGGATCGGAACGTCGTAGAGAAACCGGAAATTATTAAGTAGAGGCACGTGGCTGTAGGGTAAGCACGTGGTACAGTCTACCCACTAGTAAGTATCTGGTGCAGCAAAGAAAGTCTCGAGAAAAGAGCAATTGTTTAAAATCAAGGAAAAAATAAGCAAGAAGCGAAGGAACAACGTGAATAAAAGTGGAACTAATTAATATCAAAATTGATTGATGCGTGTGTTTCTTTTATTACAATTTGAATAATATCTGCTAATAGGAGCCCCGTTAAACAAGCGTAGGAAATAACCAAAATAATCCGTAACATGATTCCGGCAGTCAAATCAATGAATAACAAATAACCTAGAACTAATAGTGAGTCTGTTTATGACCTATAACCCCCAACTTTATAACCTAACTTGCCCTGTATTAATTATTGTAGTTAATAAGAAGTTCTGGGTTTGCCCGACTTTAAATAGTAGTTTATCTGAAAGTTTTGGGTATGCCCGGCTTTTTTAAGTAGTTCGTTATAGAATTCTGGGTTCGCCCGAATTTTATAATTAATATTGATACCCTACCCTGATTATAAGAACCTTGAGTCCGCCCGGATTTTATAATTAGCATTGACCACCCGAACCAGTAACCCATAAACCCGCAGATATCCTGAGGCCCGCCCGGATTTCCCGTAGGTAATTCTGGATTTCTGGGTCCGCCCAATTTTACAATCGACCTCGGTAACGCTAGCTCGCATGTATCTGTACCATTGCTCGACATAGTTCTTGGGATCGCCCGAACGTTGTCGTTATTAGTTCTAAAGGTTCTGGGTCCGCCCCGAACTTTTAGTGTAGTGCCTTGACAACCCCGAGCATGTCCAAGATAATACTACAGTCAATACTACCCTCTAGGCCTTCCCCGAGTTTCAAGTTATTAACTCTTAGACCCTCAAACTCTACGTCTAGACTACGTGAGGGGCCCATTATTCGGCTCTGAGCACGCCCTGGTCTTTTGCTAGAGGTTATAATTGACACGAAACCCCATATTCTTACTACCCTGATTGCTCACCCTCTCTTACCTCCGAGATCACGCCTACAAATGCACTAACTGAACCCACATCGTCCACTGCAAATTTATAAATTTTTGTGGAGACCCCTGGGAAAACGTCTTTACAATGGACATCGAAAGTGCCACTGAACTTTTCTATAGCGTTCTAAGCACTTTTTTTAATGAATGCGTTCCTGATAGGCTTCCTCCAAAGCCAAACAGGCCCCCCTAGCTTACAAATGCGCTTCAAAGACTATGCAAAATCGGGTAAGCCATCCGATTTTTTCGAAATATGTGGTGTCTCGATCTGATTTTAATGTTCTTAACAGTCATTGCTATTCTATGTATTTAAATCGTTGTAAATTTGAATTTTCAAATGATCCGAAGCAGTTTTATAACTTTGTTAACGCTAAGCGTAAGTCATCGGCTTTGCCTTCATCTGTTCGTTTTAACTCATTGGAGGCATAAATAGATTCTGAAATTGCTGATTTATTTGCCGACTTTTTCCAAACCACTTATAGCTCCTCTTTATGGTCAAAATCAAACTACCCTAGTTCCTTAAATAGTGCAAATTGTATTTGTTCCCCTATAATTACCGAAAGTTCTCTCTTAAGAGATTTAACAACAACAACGCCTACTTATTCTTCCGGTCCTGATGGACTTCCTGGGTGTGTGCTTAAGTTTTGTGCATCAACAATTTGCAAACCTATTCTTAATCTTTTTCATTTGTCTATTTCATCATGAGTTTTCCAACTATCAGGAAGGACTCTTTTATTATTCCACTTCACTTCCTTCCCAAAATTCTTCCAGTAATAACGCACATTTTAAACTGCTGCATCACCACTTCTACGTTTCCCACATCCTGGAAAATAGCAAAAATAATACCAATTCCCAAATCAGCTTCAGAGTATCGACCTATTGCTATCCTGCCTTTTTTGTCAAAAGTTCTTGAGAGGTTAATTGCTAACCAAATCGTGAGTTTTATGGATGCACACAATGTTTTTTCAGCAAAACAGTCCGGTTTCCGGAAGAACAGAAGTTGCACAACAGCTGTTATAAAAATCACTGAAGATATTAGATTACAAATGGATAGTGGCAAGATTACTTTATTGACGCTTTTAGATTTCAGTAAGGCTTTTGACACGGTAAACCACGAAATACTATTAACTAAACTAAATCGTCTTTATATGTTTTCAACCTCTGCAACAAGATTAATGAAATCATACTTATCTCAAAGATCACAGCTAGTAGCTACACAAGCCTCTAAATCATCTATTCTGTCCGTAAAACGTGGTGTACCGCAGAGGTCCATTCTTGGTCCCCTTTTGTTCAGTCTATATGTTAATGATTTGCCAAATATTCTATCAAAATGTGACATGCATATGTATGCCGACGACGTCCAACTATATGTAAGCTGTCCTGTTAGCCAAATTAATGAATGTGTTCGTGTCTGTAACACTGAATTAGACAGGGTTTGTAAATGGGCAGAGCGCAATGGATTATCCTTGAACCCCCTCAAATCAAAATGCATAGTAATATTTATCCGATTTTTTAACACAGATCATCTGGAAAAACTTTGCTTGAATGGTCAACCAATAAACTATGTAGATCGAGCGAGCAATTTGGGGTTTACAATAAATTCCACTCTTTCCTGGAGTAATCATGTAAATTGTACGGTTGGGAAAATGTATGGGATACTTAGACAACTAAACGACACGAAAACCTTTTTACCAATAAATCTAAAAATGTTCGTTGCGAAAACCAAGCTGACACCATTACTATTCTATGGAGTCGAAGTCTTCGGAAATTGTGACGCTACTAGCCAGCATAAACTCCTTGTAGCTTTCAACAATGTAGCGAGATATATATTTAATCGCAGGCGCAGAGATCGAATCTCTGACGCAACTTTTAAAATTTTTGACATGCCGCTCAAAGCTTGGATCGAGTTCAAAACACTAATACTGCTGCACAAAATAATAACAACTGCCAAGCCAAAATATCTTTTTAGCAAGCTAAAATTCAGCGCTTCCAATAGAACAAATAACCTAATTTGTCAAGTCGTAAAACACTCCTATGCCGAGAAACACTTTTTTATCTGTGCTGTACGTTCTTGGAATAAACTACCACATCCAATAAAAACCATTAAATCTGCCACGCAATTCAAAGCAAAATTATACACACATTTTTCAAACTAGTAATTAATTTTAAAAAACTTTAGTCTTTAAGAAATCAATGTTTGTAATGTCATCATTTATTTATGTTCATGAATCTGACAAATTGTGACTAGCGCTTTAATTTATAAGTATTTTTCTGTACTTGTAGCGTTAGGAAGAAATAAAACCAAAATAAAAAAAAAAAAAAAAAAAGGGTGCAAAGGCGGATGCCCAGAATTATAGAGGTATTTCTAAATTGTCGGCAATTCCAAAAGCCTTTGAACGTATTATCACTTCTCATTTGCAACATTTATGTTCCTCGCTAATATCACCGTGTCAGCATGGTTTCGTTAAGCGAAGATCGACTACCACCAACCTACTTAAATTGTCATCTTTTGTAATAAATGGATTTAACAATAAAATGCAGACTGACGTTATATATACAGATTTTAGTAAAGCCTTTGACTCTGTTAACCACTCTCTTCTTTTATTCAAACTAGACTTGCTTGGGTTTCCATGTAATCTTTTAACTTGGATTTCAAGTTATTTGAATGGAAGGACTCACAGGGTTATATTTAAGAACGCTGCTTCTAAAATGATCCACGTGACATCTGGAGTGCCCCAGGGTAGTCATTTGGGCCCTTTGCTGTTTACTTTGTTTATTAACGATCTTCCCTCTATCATAAAAAATTCTCGTGTACTAATGTATGCTGATGATGTTAAGCTTTGTTTGACATACAACAATATAGAGTCTGCTTTACGCTTACAATCAGACATTAATAATTTTCAAGTAAGGTGTGAGTATAACCTCTGAAATTTGAACTGCCTGAAATGTAAAGTAATGACCTTCCATAGGGGTACTTCTACGTTTATAAGTTATTTGCTTCTGAACTCGCCTTTTTGACCGTATATATTCAGTAAATGATTTAGGCGTTCTTCTGGACCCGAAGCTTAAATTTGACTGCCACATAATGACGACTGTCAACAAAGCTATGAGTGTTCTTGGGTTTATAAAGCATTGGTCAAAAGAATTTGACGACCCTCATATAACCAAATTATTATTTACCTCCCTTGTCCGTCCTATATTGGAATATTGTTCTTTGGTTTGGAGCCTACAATACCAAGTGCACATTGACCGTATAGAGCCGTTAATCTTATAAGAGGTGATATTGATTCTGTAGAACTTGTAAGCCTAAGAACTTGTAAGACTAACACGTTATTATCCTCTAATTTGCCTCGATTTACATCAAATTTTAGTCTGCACGAGCCCTTTCGCGCTCTATGTAGTAATTATAACAACCATTATCATTTAATTTGCATTTAAACTTCTATCCCGGTATTAAAAACTAATATTTTAACTAATTTGCTTCACTCCTAATTTTCACACATATTTTCAATATGTGTCCCGTTTTGTTTTTGTTTTATGTATTCTTCCTCGCGAACTCGCATTCTTGCCCAATTTGATAAAAGGGCACCGCGCGTAACAAGCACGTGCTTAGTGTCGTTGGGCCACTTGTTTGTACTGCTCGTAGTGCATCAACGTCCATATATATGCAAGGGTATATAAGCTTCGGCTGGCCGAAGCTAACTTCCTTTCTTGTTTATTATAAGTTTTTAATTTTTATTGATTCGACAAGGATGAGATCGCAAGTTAGAAGAGGGCTATACTAAAAAATACACTTTGTCTTCTTTGCCACAATTCGTTTTTTGGGAGTGAGAAGGATATAATGATAGTCAGCGTTAGGACAGTAGCAAGTGTAAAAAATTGGGACGATCAAGCGCACAATGAACTCTCTGAGAAATCTTGCATAAAGAGAGAGAAACAAGCACAAGATTGACCGTGGTGTGGCAAGGGAATAGGGTTTTAATTCACAATTATGATTTCAATTTTGGTTTAAAAAAAACTCTCTTTAGTACACATTTTTGCTTCACTCCTAATTCCTTCTTTATTTTCAATATGTGTCCCGTTTTTTTTTTTTTTTGTATTCTTCCTCGCGAACTCGCATTCTTGCCCAAATTGATAAAAGGGCCCCGCGCGTAACAAGCACGTGCTTGGTGTCGTTGGGCCACTTGTTTGTACTGCTCGTAGTGCATCAACGTCCATCATATAATAGACTAGGTTTTGCATTGAGGACTTATAACACCGCCAATTAAATTCATGGACAAAATTAAAGATCTGGAAATTGTTTTTTCACACGTGGTTCCAGATTATTTTAGTAAAGAAAAAATTATTATTAACTGCTAAGAATGTAAACGTTTATTTAGATATAACAAATTTATTTTAAGATTCGCATATATTTGAAATTAAGAACATAAACAAAAGAATAGGTATCCAAAAACAAAAACTACGTTTACTTTCCAATTATAAACTAATAAAAATTAATTTTACAAAACATCAACTTTTTTTACTATAAAAGAACAATTTAAACCCCATACACCATTTAAGGGTTAAACAATCGCAGTTACTGCGCAGACTCATCTCACTCACAGTTGTTTTGAGAATTGTTAACGGACTGCTTTTTGCCGATGGGACTACCTTATATAATTGTCCCATGGTCTATTACAGATCTTTGTGAATTAGTCATTATTGTCACCGTCGTTTTTATTATTGGATCGAGCTTTGAAATCTGCACAGGAGCAGAGGCCGCGCAACAACAGCCACCCCTGACATTTCCGCAAGGCACATCTTGGCTGCCCTACATTAGGTACCTATCATTACGTCACTAGAACACTTTGGAAAGTAACCTGCAGCACGTAAGCTTTGAGATCGGCAGACCAATAAATAATAAAAATGACAAGAAAGGAAGTTAACTTCGGCAAGCCGAAGTTTATATACCCTTGCAGTTATAATAAAGTTTAGTCTTCAATCGATCAGTCCTGTTCCTGGGATTCCAAATATATTGGTGCTGATCAGGAATATATATACTTTATGTGGTCAGAAACGTTTCCTTCACAACGTTGCAAACATCTTACTGAAATTATAATACCCCTGCAAGGGTATAAAAAGCGATGGTAATCGATTACATTTTCTACATTTTTTTTCTCCATTCACATGATCACCGCCGGATTGTTTGGGCCATTCAGTCTCAATTTATGAGGCATTTTTACGTCCTTACGAGCTCTGTTCTCAAACACTTACCTATAAATTTGTAAATGTAAAATTAACAATAAAGACTTACCCGAACAGCGTTCTTAAATTGATAGGAACTTTTGTTGTGGCCCGGCTTAAAAGTTTGCTTACAGAACAGCATAGATTTTTGATAAAGGAAAATATGTCGCTGACGTGGCTTGATTCGTAGACGAATATCCTTTTTAGACTCAGTCCACACCTGGAATGAGTCTTGCATCATAAGTTCACCTTGTTGTGTTAAGTCACTCTGAAAAAATCACATTTTCTATTTCTACTTTTATTAAATAGAATAAAATACGAACCGAAAACCCTGTTATTGATACTTGATGCATGGAATCGTTAACACACTTCAAAACAATTAACATACAATCAAGTGCGTTTTGAAGTTCTTTTGTGCAGATACCAATGTCGCTGAAGCGCAGCAAATCTTTCAAAAGAAGCTGGTATTTCGTAATTCTCTGAACTGGCTTAAGCAAATATGCCGCAAGTGGAAGCTTATGACCCAATCGTTTCTGACACTCTTGAAGAAACAAATGTGTATCCACTAAAGTTTCGCGCAAGCGCTCTGAGCGGGGAATGTTTTGACAATAGAATGAGTACAGTTGATAAAATGTGTCACGCTATTAAAGATAATGTTAAATATGATACAAGCTTTTCCTTATTTATCAACTTACCCTTTGAACAAAACATAGTGCTACGAGCTCAGCGGTTGAAATACAGCTTTCAAGATCCTTAAGGAAAACGTCATTATGAAATGTATAGAGCTCATGCAGGTTCCCAAATAGCACATCCTCTTTTCCTTGAAGACTAGTAGGGATTAGATTTTCTGATTTCAAACGATCGTAGTAGCCCTACAATGTAAAGTTTTTTGAATAGTTACAAGACCGTGCCTTTGGATGGGACCCTGTAGTTAGTTGTAGTTACAAAAGCGATTAACCGCTCCTTAAATACACTAGTGTAACAAAATACGGTTCAAACCGATTCAAATATAATTTTCCAAAATCTTTAAAGAAGTGAGCGCAAGACACATTTCAAAATCTTTTAAGGCGACGACATCAGACGAATTTTGTAAAAACAAGAAAAGGAGTTATCTTCGGCCAGCGGATGTTTATGTACCGTTGCAGGTAAAGTAAATATATTACTCCTATTTAAAAAGATGTTTTTAAAATGTCAAAAATCACAACGCCCACTTCCTTCAAAGTAATATTCGGGTGTGTCCCAGAAACTACTAGAGTTTTCTCGGAGAGTTGTTTTTAAAAACAACAAAAAATTCTCTTTGTTTTCCTTGTGTAGTACACAATGTGTACTCAATCAAAAGCAACTCTAAAACAATTGCCAGGTTTCTTAAAATCCGAATTTGATGCTTTAAAATAAAAAATATTTTTCGTCCTACATTTTGTTTAAAAAAAAAATTTGAAAATGTCTGTATAATTTTCAAAAATGTCCAAAGCTTTGTTTACCATTTTTGTTTGTTGTTTTTGAGAGCAACTCTCCGAAAAAAACTCTAGTGTTTTCTGGGACACACCTGAATATTGGCTACAAAGCAAGAAATTGTCAAAAATGTTTTTCAAAACGCCTCTGGTTATAGAAATGTACCACAGTACCACCGTGATATCAAAGCACCTTGCTTCCAATATTTTACCTCATACCTATTTTTTCAATGTTACCACTCTTTCGCCGTATATTCGCGTTAGAAGAAAACACAAAATCAATATTATCTTCCGAACGGAAGACAAAATTTGTATGGTTCAAAAGCAGAAAAATCTGTCTTTCCATGGCCGATTACGAAAAAAAATGGATTTTATTAGACCGTAGATGACCAAGGGATAACGTTTTTAAAGTCGTCCAAAGGGCCAGTATGCAAAAATACCATTATATTTTTCCCAGAAAGCTATTGTTAGCGAACGCGAACCAAATAAAATTTATAAACATTTACAACAACACGAAGATTGCATGCAACGTTAACCCTTACCCCACACATATTTATCCAACAATTTAAAATAACCACATTTATTTTAAACCAAATAAAAATTATAAATATTTACAACAGCACGAAGAGATTGGATACAACTTTAACCCATATCCAACACATATATTTGTCCCACGATTTAAAATAACCACATCTATTTTAAACCAAATAAAAATTATATATATTTACAACAACATACAGAGATTGGATACAACTTTAACCCTTATCCAACACATATATTTGTCCCACGATTTAAAATAACCACATCTATTTTAAACCAAATGAAAATTATATATATTTACAACAACATGAAGAGATTGCATACAACTTTAACCCTTATCCAACACATATTTTTGTCCCACGATTTAAAATAACCACATTTATTTTAAACCAAATAAAAATTATATATATATTTACAACACGTTTAAAAACTTCTCATACATTTTAATATAAGAAAATTATTCCAGTCAACAAATACTCACATATTCTTCCTAAATCTCGAAATAACACCATAAACAGGGTTATTTCATCTATTCCAACTGAATTCCGACAAAATATTCATATATTTCCATCCGGAAATAGACAGGCTCGATTGCCATTCTTTAATTTGTCCCACGAATACCTAAGTCTCTGACTATCTAACAAGATTCCTAACTTCGACTCACATTCAGTAATCACAGGGTAAGAAAGTAAAAAAAAATGTCTGCGAATAGAATGTTTTCGTTTTCCAACTCTAAACTTCTCCAATTCTCCGGCAAGTCAGACACATTTGAGTTAGATCCGCGCGAATCAGTGACTTCGGAACGCCTAGCTCGATTAGACGCAATGTTCAACGAGGTCGACCGAGATTTTCGAAATGACATGACCTCAAGAGAAGAAAACTGTGATCAATCCGACGCTTTCGATACATTTAATAAATGCAAAGATGAAATGTTTCGAGTCAAAGCACATCTTAAAGATTTACTCGCACTAAACAGGGCCTCTTTAGACTCATCGGGTCTGACAAACTCAACCAACCTTTTTGACGACTCAAGTCACATGAAAGTACCACTGTGCGACACCGAACCATTCCATGGGGATTATGAGAACTGGCCCTCGTTTAGGGACATGTTCACAGCTGTCTATACCAACCACCCAAAACTGACCAAAGCTCAAAAGCTATACCATCTTCGACATAAAACTCGCGGAGAAGCAGGTTTAATAGTCAAGCGTTTTCCCCTATGCGACGATAACTTTCAACTAGCTTGGGACGCTCTAAACGATCGATTCGAAAACAAAAGACTCCTGGTAGACACCCAATTAAAACAGCTCTTTGAAATCAAGCGACTCACGAACGAGGATGGCAAGGAAATTCAAAAAATCCAAACCACTATCACAAGTTGTCTCGCAGTACTGAAAGCGCAAGGTGTACCGAACGATAACTGGGATCCATTTATAGTCTTTCACTGCTCGTCCAGGTTACCACAGCTGACTCTGTCGTTGTGGGAAAAAATCTCTTGAAAAAAAAAAAGAGTTACCAACCTGGCAGCAGCTGACAACTTTCCTCACATTCCGTGTAGAAGTATTAGAACGACAAGCAGCGATCACCCCAGTAAAGCCCTTGGTCCCTAACAACACAACACTGTCTCATTCAACGTTATCAGACCAGAACTGCAAGCATTGTCAAGGTTCCCATCACTTACGACAGTGCATGCAATTTTAAAAACTTAAACCTCAAGATCGTTTCCAATTTGTCAAAGCATCAAAAGTTTGCATAAATTGCTTGGCATACAATCACAAGATAAAAGACTGCAAAAGTAAAAAGACATGCAACGTATGCCTAAATACACACCACACGTTGTTACACTTTCCTTCTAGACCCAATGAGCACGATTCTCAAGAAATAACAGCAAACCACGCATCTCAAAACCAGCAGGTAATTCTTCCAATTGCAATGGTGTACGTAAACTATAAAGGCGACAATTTTCGAATGCGTGCCTTAATAGATCAAGGTTCGCAACGATCCTTTATCACTGAAAAGGCTCAAAATCGCCTAAGCTTACCATTCCGAAAAATTGAACACTCAATCCATACGGAAGCAATAGTTCTTAAAAAGTTGACAAATATCCTACCTTCAATATCAGTCCAGAAGCCAAGTGACTCGATTTTAAATCAACTTGAGCTAGCTGATCCAAATTTTTCAACAGCCGCAGATATAGACCTTGTATTAGGCAGCGACGTCACCCCTCAGATCTTTTTAGAAGGTATTCAAACTGCGCTTAATGGCCACCTTCTCGCTCAGTTTACCATCTTTGGATGGATAATCAGTGGTCCGTTATCCAACAGTCATCATACGTGCTCATTCTCAACAATAGTGGAAGACTAAGGACCAGAAATCGGCAGAAACTGTGGGAAGTTGAAGAAATATCTGTACCTAAGTTAGTTTGAAGCTGATGAATTCTGCGAACAATACTTCGCAGTCACAACGCAAAGGCTTTCAGATGGACGATATATGGTTCGTCTCCCGTTTATATCCGAATTTCCCGAAAGCGTGACACTGGGTTCGTCCAGAACCACCGCCATGGGTCAATATGTTCGCTTGCACAAATCCGTGAGCAAAGACAGCGACCTACGAAAAAAATACGACAATGTTCTGCAAGAATACGTCGACCTGGGCCACATGACAGAGGCCGAACCTTTCGAAGTCATCATTAAAAACAAAGATTTCTCCTTCTATCTGCCTCATCACGCGGTCGTTCGACCTGAAAGCAAAACGACTAAACTTCGTGTAGTCTTTAATGCGTCTCGTCGCACGACCACACAATTTTCTCTAAACGATGTACTTCACAAAGGGCCTACACTCCAGAGCGATTTGTTGGGAATCCTACTCATCTGGAGACTGTACAAATAGGTCTTCAATGGTGATATTGAGAAAATGTAGCGCCCAATCCTAGTCCATCCGGACGATCGCCAGTACCAACGACTTCTTTTCCGACCACAATCAAGTTCAATTATAAAAGACTTTGAGCTAAAGACAGTCACCTTCGGTGTTACTGCGCACCATTTCTCGCTATACGCACTCTCCGGCAGCTGGCCCAGGATTGTAAAGAAAGCCATCCCATGGCCAGTAAAATAATTCTTCAGGAAACCTATGTCGATGACATTTTAGCCGGAGATCACTCTATAGAAAGAGCAGAAGTCGCTCAATCCCAACAACAACGTGATGCTCTCAAATCAGCAGGATTTCTGCTAAAAAAAAAATACGGCCAAACACGAACAACTTTTACAAAACATTCCTAGAGCAGACTTGCTAGACGAAGATTTTCTGAAAGTTGCAGAGGCAAGCACAACTAATACGCTGGGAATTAAATGGAACGCAAGCAAAGATGTTTTCCAATACAACATCCGCGCACCCACTCCATGTAAGACCATCACTAAGAGACATATCTTATTCCACGCAGCTACTTTGTTCGACCCGGCAGGATGGCTCACGCATATTGTAATTCAGGCAAAAATGCTTCTCCAATCCCTTTGGAAAGAAGGGCAAGATTGGTACGAATGCGTTAGTCCAAACACTCTGACCACATGGAATAAATTCATAGCCGCATTACCTGAACTAAAGCTTCTCACAAAACCCAGGTGGGTAGGGTACAGTTCAACCCAAGAGGTCCAAATACACGGCTTTTCGGACGCGTCTGAAAAGGCATATTGTGCGGCGATATATGTCCGTACCGCTACGTTAAATTCCATGCAATCTCATCTGCTAGTCACAAAAACCAAAGTAGCACCATTAAAAACAATCAGCCTCCCAAGGTTAGAACTCTGCGGCACCCATCTGCTTGCTAGGCTTACATCGCATGTGTTAAAAACAACTCAGCTACCAAGCGAAAACATATATCATTGGTCCGACTCGACTATCGTGCTAAATTGGTTAGAAAAGCCATCCACGGCTTGGAAAACCTTTGTAGCTAACCGCACAGCTAGCATCAAATCTAAAGCTCCCAATGCTCAATGGAACCACGTCCAATCCAAAGATAGCCCTGCGGATCTGGGCACACGTGGATGTAATCCAAAAGAGTTAAAAGCTACTCCTCTATGGTGGCACGGGCCAGAATGGCTCACTCTTTCGGAAGATAAATGGCCAAAAGGTGACATGCCCTCAACCTTTTCATCACTCAATCCAATGACTGTGAACAATATACGTCATACTCACGGGCCTTAAGAGCAACAGCTCGCGTACTAAGTTGGCACCCAGCACATTCAAACTGCGATAGTACAATGGCCTCCCGAGTAAAGCTTGCCAAAGTTAGATTAATAATAGCTGCCCAACGGTTCTTTTATCCCAAAGAGTACTCCCAGTTACTCAACAAAATACCGTTGTCGACAAAAAGCAGCCTGTGCCCACTAAATTCCTTTTTAGACTCTGAAGGACAGTTTGGCGCCAACGGTCGATTGGCAAATGCTAACATCCCCTACAAAGAACGGTATCCCATACTGTTACCAACCAAATCACGACTTAGTTCGCTTTTTATAGAATTTATACACCGTACACTACTTCACGCCGGGAATCAATTAATGATGCGAGCAATCAGACAAGAGTTCTTAATTCCAAAACTAGCCATGCTCGTCAAAAAGTGCATCCACCAATGCGTCGTATGTACACGCTTTAGGAAGAATGTACAACAGCAAATAATGGCGGCTCTTCCTCCCGAAAGAACGCAGCTCACCCATGCGTTTGCAATCACAGGCGTTGACTTTGCGGGTCCCTTTAACCTAAAGGCCTCTCTACTAAGGACTAATCGACTAGTTAAAGGGTACGTCTGCATATTCGTATGCTTTTCGACCAAAGCAGTCCACTTAGAACCGGTCTCTGAACTTAGCTCCAAGGCGTTTCTGCAAACCTTTGAGCGCTTTGTCAGCCGTCGAGGAACACTGAAGAAAGTGTTTTCCGATAACGGAAAAAACTTCGTAGGCTCTAGTAAAGAACTTGCAAAGAACTTCCACGTCTTTATGCAATCCGCAAGTGCACATATCGCCACCCAATACAGTAGCCATGAAATAGAATGGCATTTTATACCCCCTCGTGCCCCACATATGGGTGGCCTATGGGAAGCTGCTGTAAAGAGTTTTAAAAAACACTTTACTCGAGTAGCAGGCAATCGCATACTCACCCTAGAAGAATTCACCACTATTCTTGCTAAAATAGAGACAGTTTTAAACTCAAGACCCCTATGGATCCCCAAATCCAACCCACAAGACCTGCTACCACTAACCCCGGGACATTTCTTAACTGGAGCCCCCCTAATGGCCCGTCCAAAAAACTTAAACGAAAGCGTGCCCATCCAAAATCGTTGGCAGAAGCAAAAGGTCATGTATCAAGAGTTTTGCACCCGATGGCGACATGAATACCTACATGAACTCCATCGTAGGTATAAATGGAAGCACCCTGCGGCAAAAATTAACTTCGACGATATTGTTATCATCAGAGAGGACAACTGCACTCCAACTGAGTGGAGACTCGGCAGAGTCATCAAGCTACACCCCGGTGGCGATCAAAACACTCGCGTGGTTGATCTACAAACAAGATCAGGCCCACTAACCCGACCAATTGTAAAACTAGTTCTTCTTCCCAAAAAAGAGACCCCTTCTCTACAAGATCAATAAGACTACTAAGCTCACGAACCGTTAGCACCCTCCCACCAGTTCATCAACACCCGATAATGAAGCATCACTAATAAAAGTTTATCTCTCCAATAGATGGGGCACAAATGCCGAATGTGCCACAAAGGCCACCCACTTCGCTTCTGCCCGAAGCTGGATTCCTTAGAACGACGACAGGCGGCTCGACGATTGGGATATTGCGCCAACTGCCTGGCATCCACACATAGGCTGCACGAATGCAAGTCAAAGGAAGTGTGCCATCGATGTGGAGATTTGCACCACACCCTCTTACACGCTGTCAACAACAGAGGACGTTCCAAATCACCAACCGACAAGCAGAAGTCTAAGGTTGTGGCTAAAAGCACCACACCCAAGCGGAAAGTCGAGGAAAGAAGAAGCCGTTCAACGACACGTCGTGCTTCCAGCGACTACCGAACGCAGCAATATAAGCCACCAACTCGCCCTTTGCTGCATCTGCAAGAGGCAATCCGAAATCTCACCAAGCTGAAGAAAATTTTGGACTAAGCTCGGATCCTTGCCTGGCAAAGGGGGCGGCATGTTTTTTGCGTGTTTTTGCAGATCCTCTGCCAACCCAAAATCACAGATTCGGACGGAATTTGTACAGCTATTAGAAGCTTAACCCATGGCTGTATTGTCGTTTCCTTATAATAATGGTTTTTGATTATTTGGAATCAGTTCTACTTTAAAACTTCTTTACTTTAGATTCAAGTGGCAAAATAATTTGTGCTTTTACACAAGTGAAACCTTTTAACAAATTCTACATCATTGTAATGGTCGAAATAATATCCTTGCCTTGATATCTGCGCCGATAGGTTTGCACTTAAGAGTTTGAATATAAATCGCTCTGAAATTCATTTTTAGAATTAATTGGATGACTTTTACTTAAACAATTTTGATTTATACTTAACTGTAAATTGAATCAGCTGCTTTCGAATGAAGAGTGGAACCAGATTAACAACGCTCGAATGTCTGGCAACGCTTGCAAATGTCCGCACAAATTTGAAAGGGTGGATGAAGTACCCCGACAAAATTTATCGCTATCTGTGCTAACATAAGGACGAGTAAACCATTTTTATTTATCGCTTCGTTGTCCCGGCAGGCAAATTAAAGTACGGAAAAGAAAGCGGCCCTTAGTGGCACAAACGAAGATAATGCTGCCACTCAAACATCTACGGCCAAGAAACCAAGTCCACCACCCATTTATTTTGGTCACGACAATTGTGCTAATCAAGTTAAAAAACAAGAGAGAACGCTATAGTCGGGTGCCCCGACTATCAGATACCCGTTACTCAGCTAAGGGAGTGCGAGGGAGATAGATATATAAAATCTTTGATCGGACATAATTTTTTAACGAATGGTCCGATTTGAAAAATGTCTTCTACATTTCGATAGGTATTGATAGTCACAATAAAACTGCATTATTACTTTACCAAAATCTTTAATGGTGTGTTCGCCAGACACCTTTCAAAAAATGGTTTAGGGCGATTGAGGGCGTTAGAGGGGGCGTGGCACCATTTTGAAATAAACTTGCGCTGCGTAGGAACTCCAAGAATATGCATGCAAAATGCCAATCCTCTAGCTTTTATAGTTTCCTAGATCTCAGCGTTCATACAGACGGACAGACAGACGGACAGACAGACGGACAGACGGACATGGCTAGTTCGACTCGGCTAGTGATCCTGATCAAGAATATATATACTTTATAGGGTCGGAAAAGCTTCCTTCTCCCTGTTACATACTTTTGCACGAATACAATATACCCTTTTACTCTACGAGTAACGGGTATAATAACTGACCAAGTTGAAGCTAAAAAGTTCTATGACACTTCTATAAAAGTGGGTTACATAAATAAAATACAAAGTCAAGTAAACGACGAACAATATTACACTAGTTTACAGACAAAATGGTCCACAGTAATTGATAACAAATTATAATACTGTTAGAGCCCTAGATCACGAAAATACTACTTACTTGTTTTTCGATGGCACATTTTTATACCCGTTACTCGTAGAGTAAAAGGATATATTGTATTCGTGCAAAAGTATGTAACAGGGAGAAGAAAGCTTTTCCGGCCCAATAAAGTATATATATTCTTGATCAGGATCACTAGCCGAGTCGAACTAGTCATGTCCGTCTGTCTGTCCGTCCGTATGAACGCTGAGATCTCGGAAACTATAAAAGCTAGACTATTAGCATTTTGCATGCATACTCCCACGCAGCGCAAGTTTGTTTCAAAAAGGTGCCACGCCCCCTCTAACGCCCTTAATAGCCATTTTTTGAAAGGTGTCCTATGCCCACACCATTAAAGATTTTAGAAATTTTTCAAATCGGACCATTCGTTAAAAAGTTATTCCCGATCAAAGTTTTATATATCCATCTCCCTCGCACTCCCTTAGCTGAGTAATGGGTATCTGATAGTCGGGGCACCCGACTATAGCGTTATCTCTCGTTTTTTTTTTTATAATTTTCTAGCTTTTAATTATCTGGTTTATCTATTTTCTGACCCGGCTGAAAAAAGACCGAAATTTAACATTTTTAACTTTAAAAAATCTTTAAAAAAATGGGACCCCTAGTCACAATAACAGAATTTCCCATCTATTGCTCTGGAGCATGTTGGCTGTAAACTAGTGTATTAGTCTATCCTTATCTAAGCAACTTTGATCGGTATCAACATGGCCCAAATCGGGAACACAGTCTGAAGTTTAGACACTTTTTCCGTTAGTTCCCTTTGCACACGGCACGCATCGGGTCCAAGGGCAACAGATGTTAGTTCACGGTGCATCCTCTTTGAGCTGGTCCAAAGTCAACGAGGTGCTTTCTCCTCCCGGGCGCACTCAGGCGCCGCCCTTGTTCCAGTTCCTCATTACTTCTTCTCGACGATTCTTTCTCCTTCGTTGCTAATCCTCGCCTCCGGACAGAATTTTGAATTTCCACGCCATTTCCCCGTAGAAATCCACCGCTTCTACTTCCGCCGTCTGGCAACTCCGCTCCAACTCACAATGGCGTTAATCGATCATTGTCGACCATGTCGTCGATTCCAACCGATTCCAGCGTTGCCATTTTCGTTCCAGTCGCAGTGTGATCATTAGTGTGGCCATTGTGAACAATCTAGTATTTCCAATCTTCGATTCCCTATCAAACGCACTATCAATCGACCGCCGCTATCGCAGCGCCCTCATCTTTTTCTGCAGATTTGTAGCCGATTTTTTACGTTTCTTTACTTTTCAGCACCATGCCGATGTATGTATGCTCCTGCAGATGGGGGGTGCGGACCATGGCCCCCGCGCGCCTCGGAAGACGTATTTGCCGGTCCGCGCGCCTGGCTTTCGCTCCCCTCGGATCCGCTCCTTGCATGGCCTTTTTTTGTTGTTGTGTGTTGCTGTTAGTGCTGCTGCTTTTGTTGTGCGCTGCCTGTTGCGCTTATGGTTGTTGTTCCCGGTGCTGTTTTTGGCGCATTTCGCAGAGCATTTTGCTGCGCATGTTGTTGTTGTTGCCGGTGCTCTTTTTATTGGCGCCCGCTGCGCCTGTTGTTGCTGGCGCCTGCTACTACTACTCATGCAGCGGCGGTGACGGTGGTGGTGGTGGTGTGCACGGCGGTGGTGCTGGCGGCAAGTTACCAATTTTCACACTGTCCAGACCCTAGTTTCATGTCTCCATAAAAACGCTTGTGGATGCAACATTTTGGCGCACAACGTGGGGCACGTGTGTAAGTTAAATTGTTTAAATAAAATAATGATTACCTATTAAAACTTTGCCTTTGTCGCTCGCTCCGTTTGCACACAGCTGCACACATACACGCAAGTGCAGTCCAGTGTCGCTAAACAACGGGACTATTCGTCATCGCTTGCACTTCTTGAACTACTCTCGACTCAGAAACGAAACGATTCGTTTTCTGCATTGCTTTCGATACTCGATCTTTCTTTGCACCGGTAGGCCGCCTGCCTTTACATTTGTCGCCCACAAAATTTGTCGCTTTCGTAACGGCAAGACTTCGCGCTACACCGTCGCAGAACCTTTTCTGTCGCTTCGCACGCATCAGTTTTAACTTTAACCTTGTTAGCGCACGCTAACCCTTGAAGTAAATCATTGTAAACACTTCAATGTAAATAGCCTATAATCATGTAAATAGCCTATAATCATGTAAATAGCCTATAATTCTACATTGTTTTTCTTTTTAAACCAAGTGTTCCTATCCCACCATTCCCAAATAAGTAAAGACCAAAACTGGGGGCTCGACCTTTACAAGAGTTTCCGGGCACTTCGAATAAAAACGTTGATCAGAGAAGACAAAAGCTCCGCATTCTTTCTTAGTTTCTGGGAAAACTCATCGACTCTCTAGCTGTGGAACCTAGCGTTATCCTCGGCATCCTCATCATCTTCAGCATCAACATCGACCTTATCATCATCACCGCCACCGCCAGCAATAGCCCCACAGCGCTACGCCAGCATTTTTCCCATCATCAAAGCAGCAGCTATCAAGCTCCGTCACTTAGCTGCCAGCTTTTCATGGTCCATCTCGCTAACATCGAATCATCGCCCTATTCCAAAAAGGTAAATGATCGTGGCTAACCTACAAGCCACGTTAAAAAAGAAATTTTACATTTTTTCCCTTAAGTACAATCAGGGTAACATCACCCTTAAGCAAATAAATACAGTCCACAAGAATAATAAAGTACACAAACTCAAATAAGTTAAAATTTTAATTTAAAGATCTGTCACACATTATTACACACACTACAACATAACCACGTGCATTATTGCACGCTCACACTAAAACATTATTACACACACTACAACATAACCACGTGCACACTTTAACATTATTACACTCAATCCAATAAATATTTTGTAAATTTTAATAAAAAAGGACAGTCCCTCTGCCATATAAATGCATTTATCAGAAGGAACTCAGTTGGTTTATTAATTAAAAATCTCGCTCTTTAAAAATCACACTCCGTCGCAGTTGCAAAAGTTGCAACAGCGGGCACTTTCAGTTTAGTGTTCGCAGGTTCACATCACAAGTTTATCCGTCGCAGTTGCAAAAGTTGCAACAGCGGGCACTTTCAGTTTAGTATTCTCAGGTTCACATCACAACATTAATAACCATCTTGAACAGAAAAAAAAACAAAAAAAAACACAAATTTAACTTAATCACACTTATGTCGAACAACACACGTCATAGACTATAGTATAAGCAATCAAGAGTGAAAAGGCCAGTTTCGAACACCACCAAAGTGTAGGAAACAAGGTTAAGTAAATCTGTAAGTAGACATATTCCATTCTACTATTCAATATTCGCTCTCAATCATAACACAAGCCTCCGGCTAGTCCTTTCGCTCTCAATCATAACACAAGCCTCCGGCTAGTCCTTTCTCTCTCAATCATAACACAAGCCTCCGGCTAGTCCTTTCGCTCTCGACTCAACACAAGCCTCCGGCTAGTCTTTTCGCTCTCGACTCATAACACAAGCCTCCGGCTAGTCCTTTCGCTCTCAATTCGCTCACACAATCAGAAAAATGACTGAATATCGGGCATTCAACTTCTCAAAAAACCGCTTTCTTCAGTTTTGCGAAAAAGCCCAAACACTTAACAGAACAGAGACAACCGTAAAAGAATGCATAGCTCGTGTAGACACTTTGTTTGAGCAGGTTGATCGAGATTTCAAAACCGCTTTAACCTCAGGCGAAGAAAACGACGAACTAGCAGATGTCGCAACACAGCATTTCAACGTATGTGAAGACGAGTTGTTCCGCGTGAAAGCTTCTCTCAAAGGGTTTCTTGTCGAGAGTTCAGTTGTTAATCCATCTCGAAATCAGAGCAACCTAAGCGGATTTGGCAACGAGCTCCATAACTCAAGTCACATTAAGGTTCCACCATGTGACACAGAGCCATTCCATGGCAACTACGAAGACGCCCTCGTTCAGGGACATGTTTACAGCAGTCTACACCAATCATCCCAACCTTACATTAGCCCAAAAGCTTTATCACCTGCGACATAAAACGCATGGGGAAGCAGGCACAATTGTAAAGCGCTTTCCCTTATGCGATGAAAATTTTTATCCAGCATGGGATGCATTGAGCACAAGATTCGAAAACAAAAGACTCATTGTAGATACCCAACTCAAAAACATTTTCGATTTAAAACGAATTGGTTCCGAAGATAGCAAGGATATCCAGAAATTCCAAGCTACCATTACGAGCTGCCTGGCAGTTTTATCAGCGCAGCAAGTCTCCACCGCCGACTGGGATCCCTTCCTAGTGTACCACACCTCATCTAAATTACCTCAGCAGACACTCTCCCTATGGGAACAGTCACTAGAATCCAGGAAAGAATTGCCTACATGGTCCCAATTAACATCCTTCCTTACGTCCCGTATAGAAGTACTTGAACGTCTGTCCGCCATTAATCCAATAAAAAATTTCGTTCCAACCCAGGCAAAGTTTCACACCAAAATTCCCACTTTAGCTCACGCAGCTACTACAGACACTTCATGCAAATACTGCAAAAGTTCACACCACATACGCCAATGTGCAGAATTTAAAAATCTGTCACCCAAAGACCGCTATCAAGTTGCAAAAACAGCTAAAATATGCATTAATTGTTTGGCTTCCAACCACGCAATAAACGAATGCAAAAGTTTAAAAACAATAAGCAACATCATACTCTGCTGCATTTCCCGCCTCGACAGCAAGAATCCCAGGTGGTCGACGCACACTACGCGGGTCAAAAGCCGAACGTGATATTACCCACCGCGATAGTCTACATTCCCTATAAAGGCGAACTTATTCGCATGCGAGCTTTGGTCGACCCAGGCTCCCAAAGGTCATTTATCACTGAAAAGGCTCAAAAACGCGTCAGTTTGCCGACCATAAAATGCCACTCAAATATTTCAGGGATCGGAGGTCATTACGTCAGCTCATCGTCCAAAATATGCAAATTTAAACTCACCAACGGGGAAGATCTGTGCTCTATACCAGTTGAGGCTATCGTACTCAAACGACTAACCAATCTTCTCCCGTCTGTTTCCGTTACGAAACCAAAATCCCAAAGTCTAGATCAATTAAATCTGGCAGATCCCAACTTTTCAACCGCTGCAGAAATTGACATAGTACTGGGAAGCGACATCACTCCCCAGATATTTCTAGAAGGCATAACAACTCTCCTAGACAACAATCTACTCGCTCAGCTCACGGTGTTCGGGTGGTTAATTAGTGGTCCACTACCCAACACCTCCACAGCCTATGCTTTTTCAACTCTAGTGGAAGAAGACACAGCAGACGTAGGAAAACAGCTACAAAAATTTCGGGAACTCGAAGAAATATCCGTAGCCAAAACCGTAACCGAGGTGGACGAAAATTGCGAAACCCATTACGTCAACACTACGCAAAGGTTACCGGATGGTAGATATATGGTGCGCCTCCCGTTCAAAAGTGAATTCCCCAATACCATGTCCCTAGGTTCTTCCAGAAATATCGCTATGGGGCAATACGCTCGGCTCTACAAAACATTGCTTAAAGACGAGGCCATAAATTTGGAATACTCCCGAGTCCTTCAAGAGTACATTGACCTTGGTCACATGACAGAAGTTCCACCCATGGAAATCATTCAGAAAAATCAATATCTCTCGTTTTACCTTCCTCACCATGCGGTCGTCCGGCCCGAAAGTAAATCCACCAAATTACGCGTGGTATTTAACGCATCGCGTAAAACCCATTCTCAATTTGCATTAAACGATGTTCTCCATTAAGGCCCCGTTCTCCAAGGGGACCTTTTAGGCATCTTACTCAATTGGAGACTGTACAAATTCGTGTTTAACGGCGACATTGAAATAATGTACAGGCAAATTTTAGTCCATCCGGACGATCGCCCATTCCAGCGTCTAATATTCCGTCCCAAACAATCAGCAATCATGAAAGATTTCCAGCTGAATACGGTCACATTCGGGGTAAACTGCGCTCCATTCCTAGCAATTCGCACGCTACAACAGCTAGCTACGGACTGCCAAGAAAAATACCCTAGGGCAAGCCAAATCCTGCTCCAGGAAACTTATGTCGACGACATACTTGCCGGTGCTCACACTCTCGAGGACGCAACAAATGCCCAAAGCCAACTTATTGCGTCGCTAAAATCCGCAGGATTTCTCCTCAAAAAGAACACTGCAAATCACATCAAGCTGTTGGAGAATATAGGTGTTGCAGACCGGTTAGATACCGAATTTTTGGAGGTGTCCGAAGCAAGTACGACCAAGACGCTAGGAATAAAATGGGACGCACAGAATGACGTGTTCCAATACAATATAAAAGCACCCACTCCATGCAAAACCATCACCAAAAGAGCAATGCTATCCCACGCATCCACTTTGTTTGACCCGGCAGGATGGCTTACGCCTATCGTAATCCACGCGAAACTGCTGCTCCAATCCCTTTGGAAAGAAGGTCAAGACTGGGACGAGTGTGTCAAGCCAACTACATTGACCACTTGGAACAAATTTCTCGAAGTTTTACCAAATATAAAGACCATCAGCATACCCAGATGGGTAGGATACGAGCCAACGCAAGACATCCAATTGCATGGTTTTTCGGACGCATCAGAAAAAGCATATTGTGCCGCAATATACATTCGATCTAGTTACGCTGGATCACCCGCCCAATCCCATTTATTAGTTGCTAAAACCAAGGTTGCGCCACTCAAAGCATAAAGCTTGCCGCGCTTAGAATTATGCGGCGCACATCTCTTGGCACGGCTAGTACAACATACATTCAAGACAACGCAACTTCCCGAGCTAAAAACCTTCTTGTGGTCGGATTCCACCATAGTCCTAGCATGGCTGGAAAAACCACCAGGTACATGGAAAACGTTTGTCGCAAATCGTACGGCCGCCATACAAGAAAAAACTCCCAATGCCAAATGGAGCCACGTAAAATCCCACGATAACCCGGCCGATCTAGGCACCCGCGGCTGTACCCCCACCGAACTCAAAGACTCGCTATTATGGTGGCACGGGCCAAAATGGCTATCAATCCCAGAGGAAAATTGGCCTTGCAGCCAAGCTCCTGCCTTCACTCCTCCAGAACAGAAGAAGGTTCAGCAGTTTTTCACGGAATCTGAAAACTTTGATATATGTGAACAATTCACGACTTACTCGCGAGCACTACGAGCAACAGCACGAATTATGCGTTGGTATCAAGCAAATCCCGCAACTACCAAGGACAGTGCTCTCCAAATCAAAGACGCCAAAACTAGGCTTATTATAGCAGCACAACGCCTTTTTTATCCCAAAGAATATGATCAGTTACTCAACCAAC
Organism: Drosophila pseudotakahashii; assembly: GCA_035046095.1. Taxonomy (NCBI): domain Eukaryota; kingdom Metazoa; phylum Arthropoda; class Insecta; order Diptera; family Drosophilidae; genus Drosophila; species Drosophila pseudotakahashii. The sequence continues at coordinate 556,150 of JAWNOE010000276.1, forward strand.
ATCCTATCTCCAACAAAAGCAACTTAAGTACTTTATGCCCAATCATTGATTCAGTTGGGCAAATTAGAATCAATAGTAGATTAGCCAACGCAAACATACCCTACAAGGAACGATTTCCCATACTATTACCACCCAAATCGAAGCTTACCACCCTGTTAATCGACTTCATCCACAGCACTCTTCTTCATGCTCAAAACCAGCTGATGCTAAGAGCGATTCGGCAAGAATTCTTTGTCCCCAAACTAGCCAATCTCGTTAAGGCATCTATTCGCAAATGTATAACATGTACGCGTTTTAAACAAGTCACAAAAAATCAAATTATGGCCGCACTTCCCCCCGAAAGAACACAATTTTCTCCCGCGTTCACTATAACCGGAGTTGACTTCGCAGGTCCATTCAATCTAAAAGCCTCCAATATACGAACCAAGGTAGTTCTCAAAGGCTACGTTTCCGTGTTCGTATGTTTCTCCACCAAAGCTGTCCACTTGGAAGCCGTCTCAGAACTTAGTTCAAAGGCATTCTTGCAAGCATTCGAACGTTTTGTCAGCCGTAGAGGCATCCCAAAAAAGGTTGTGTCAGACAATGGCCGAAATTTCCTTGGCGCCAGTAGAGAACTGACAAAGAACTTCGCAGAGTTCATGAAATCTGCAATTGATCATGTTTCCAGCCTTTACAGCAGTCGTGAACTAGAGTGGCAATTCATACCTCCACACGCTCCCCATATGGGTGGACTCTGGGAAGCTGCCGTTAAGAGCTTCAAAAAGCATTTCACTCGAACCGCAGGTACCAGAATATTCACATTCGAGGAGTTTGCCACATTACTTGCGAAAATAGAGGCCGTTCTTAATTCTCGTCCGCTATGCATACCCAGATCCAATGTTGAAGACTTACTGCCACTAACTCCGGGTCATTTCCTTCGAGGAGCACCTTTAACGGCGCTTCCTGAAAATCCCAACGAATCTCTCTCCATACTAAACCGGTGGCAGAAGCTAAAACTTCTTCATCAAGAATTCAGCACCCGATGGCGACATGAATACCTTCATGAACTCCACCGAAGGTATAAATGGAAGCAACCAAAAGCCAACCTTTCAGTTAATGACATCGTCATTATCAAGGACGATGCCTGCCCACCCACGCATTGGCGTCTTGGAAGAGTCATACACTTACATCCAAGCAAAGACCAAAATACGCGCACAGTGGACCTCCAAACCCAAACTGGACCGCTCACGCGACCCATTGTAAAACTCGTGCCTCTCCCAATCAAAGACAACCCGTCCTCGGTTGAACAATAACCGAAATCCCAACCCATTCTCTATCTCTCTGTTAAAGTTGTCTCATTTACACAACCATACTAATTCCGTAATTAATTCCGTAGATGTACAAGTGCCGCATGTGCCACAAGGGTCATCCTTTGCGCGTATGCGCTAAACTCATCAAGTTGAGCATCCTGGAATGCCGTCGCGCCGCACGAAGAATGGGCTACTGCTCAAATTGCCTGGCCACCACCCATCGCGTACATCAATGCGATTCCAAAGAAGTGTGTCACAAGTGTGGAGACCTGCACCACACTTTGCTGCACCACGGCTACACCACCACGGAAGCTCCAGAAGCATCAAAAAAGGAAGGACGTCGACCGCGCAGCCCACGAAAGGACAGCTCTTCACCAAACAACTGACCCGTTCGAGCGAGTCGTTCCAAAACAAGGAACACTTCCGAACGCCGCCCTCCGAGACGCAGCATCTCACCATCTCAGACGCTTCGCCAGCTGCAGGAAGCCATCAAAAGCCTAACCAAGCTTAAAACCGCCATCCGGCAGGGGGGGCGGCATGTTAGCGCACGCTAACCCTTGAAGTAAATCATTGTAAACACTTCAATGTAAATAGCCTATAATCATGTAAATAGCCTTTAATTCTACATTGTTTTTCTTTTTAAACCAAGTGTTCCTATCCCACCATTCCCAAATAAGTAAAGACCAAAACTGGGGGCTCGACCTTTACAAGAGTTTCCGGGCACTTCGAATAAAAACGTTGATCAGAGAAGACAAAAGCTCCGCATTCTTTCTTAGTTTCTGGGAAAACTCATCGACTCTCTAGCTGTGGAACCTAGCGTTATCCTCGGCATCCTCATCATCTTCAGCATCAACATCGACCTTATCATCATCACCGCCACCGCCAGCAATAGCCCCACAGCGCTACGCCACCATTTTTCCCATCATCAAAGCAGCAGCTATCAAGCTCCGTCACTTAGCTGCCAGCTTTTAAAACCTAAAAAAAAAATGACTGCTAAGGCGCGGGTGGCTTGATTGTAGAATTGAGTCTCAGGTAAAATGCGGGTGAAAACCGCGCAGAAATTATATCGAAAACAAGGGTAGGAAACTTCGGGTTATTACGCGATATGCGTGTGTATATTTGGACACTTGAAAATATGAACCGCTTAAGCCTAACTTAGCTAAGGGACTCCAAAGCGGAGCGGAGACTTGCGGAAGAGGGATGGAGAGGGAAGGGCAGTGCGAGCAAGCGAGATGTGGACATCTGGAGAAATGTGTCGCTCGACAATGCCTCCAGAAATTAAACGCCCTTTTGGCGTGAGCAATGACTGTTTGGACCTTGTCATAAATTCGTATTTATTGATTTTTATTGTATGCAGTTATTTCTTTCCTTGGAATCTAAATTTGTATTATTTACTCTATCAACATTCATGTATACCTTTTTTTTAGAATTTGGAGACATTAACCTTCGGTTCTTAGTTAAGGGCTTCCCGATCAATAAACGACTTGAAATCAGACCAGCAAACCGACTGCACGCGTTTTGGTTTCACCCTAGATTCACTAGGGAACGTACATTTTGGCGACCGTGACAGGACTCACGTTCTGTATCAAGTTCAATTCGCATACTTCAGGGAACTCGTTGGAGAAAGGTCAACCGTAGATTTGATCAATCGGGTCAACACACAGCGTTTGTGGCGAGATATCGTTCGCGCATCTACGTTCCGGTACCTAATTCGTGACTTTTCTCCCTGACAACATAATCTTCATCGCCGAAAGTATTCAAATCATAGTGCCTCCAATTTTGTGTTTTGTGCACCATTTCTATTTGTCCGAGCAGCAGAATAATTAACCAAAATGATTGGAGCATCGTCGGATCACTTACTTAACCCCAGGTTTGTAACCGTCTCATAACCCACACTTTCGTTTGGTTCTCTCTTTTGGTTTACATTCTTTATCTGGCAACACAGTTCACTGGAAAGTGGAATTGCAAGTACTGATTTATCGATATTTCCTACAAACGGTCACACTCAGCAGGGGCTTTTGGGAACACATCACCAGTGGAAAAGCGGCACTTGGAAAATAATTACGACGCAATAAGATGACCAAACCGGAAGAACGTTTAGCTACTCTTTTACAAGTCCCAAATTCAATCCAACATTGAGCGTCTAAACCCAGAAAACAAGGAGAGTGATCCTCGATGAGTTTTTCATCACAACCAAGGCAGCCATTCTCAGCAGCTCCTCCAAACTTAAACGAGAAAGAATAGACGACACCAGCATTCTAAATTCTACTTCTTCCCAGTCCCATCACACTCGATTGCCTTCATTCAAATTACCCAAATTTGATGGAAAATACAGCGAGTATAGCCGATTTATGACTGCATTTACGCACTTGATGGACGATGACGTCACAATTATCCCAGTCGACAAGTTCAATTATCTCCTCAGTTGCTTGTCCGACACCGCCTTGAATGTCGTGTCTTCCCTTCAAGTTTCGGAGGACAATTATTCCAAAGCAATGAATCAGCCCAAGGAGCTACACGACAAGAAGGTACTCATCTTTCTGGAGCACATATCTAGCTTGTGCGCCCGCAGATGCAAATTCGCTTCGTGGTATCTTGGACATTGTCTCTGCACTGCGCGGTCATTGTTATCACTCGGCTCAGAAACTGATATTCTCAATGCAATTCTAATCCACAATGTTCTCCTGAAGGCCTGCTGGGCAGGAAAACAATCGATCTCATGACTATGATAAGTTATCATCTTGGGACAACTGTTATAAAACGCTAAGCCAACACAGCAAATTCCTGGACTGCAGCACGACATGCAAGCGCCACGTAAAACCATCCGACAAACGCCACGGCATTTGTCGCGGTCCAGAACAGCTGTCTGAAGTGCAAATCAACGGATCACAATATCGGTAAATGCCTTTAATTTCCAGCACTCACCGTAGATGAGCGGTTCAACATCGGGAAACAACTATCGTTTTGCATAAATTGCCTTAGAAAAGGGCACATGGGAGGCAAGTAGAGATCCAAATTTAAGTGCCGCGTATGCCGGGGATTGCACCACACTTCTTTGCACCGATTCTCACAGCCTTCTCATTAGGTCATCACGGCATCGCCAATGGATGAGAATTCTCAAGCGGATCACTGCACAACTCACAACACACTGCACTATCCCTTCTAGCCAGACAGTCCAGACGCGCTCTTATACCAACAGCAGTGGTTCTCATCAAGGACAACTGACAACAAGCACGAACTCTCCTCGACTCGGGATCGTAGATCAACTTCATTACCGAAGAATTGGCAAAGTGGCTCCAGCTGACCCGCGTTCGGCAGCAATGTGAGATCTGTGGCAATGCAGATGCACGTGCTAAAATGAATGTCTCAGTCTCCACAACAATAAAGTCAAGAATCCGACACGGGGAGTGGTTACTCCAATTCGCCATAACCAAATCCATCACTCAAAGCCAGCCGGAGAGCATTGTTGAAACCAACGGATGGAAACTTCCGGTCGGAATCGAACTGGCCGACCCTTTCTTCTACAAACCAAGCTAGATCGACATTTTAATTAGTATCCAGGAATTCTTCGGTCTCTTGGGAGAAGGAAAAATCTCTCTTGGTCCAAATCTACCCTATTTGAAGAATTCCTCACTTGGGTGGCTGCTTGGCGGCAGAATCGACGAGCCTGGAAGTATAAGGGCACACGCATTCATATGCAAAACGGAAAGTGTTCGCGATCTGAGCGTCAATTTGCAGCGTTTTTGAACATCTAACACTTACAGAGGAAATTGAAGGTTCTTGCTTCCGAATGCGTCCTGACGCTCTGGGCACATCAAGGGAGACAGCTGAATCTCGATTCCTCCAACTGGAGAAGCGCCTAGAGCGCAACCCTTTGCTACGGGATATGTACAGCCAATTCATGAGCGAATATCTCTCGCTTAATCACATGCAGATTAGAGACCATGTTGATCTCTCCCAGCCTCACAACTTTATTTCCCACCAAGGAGTTTGTGGACGAAAGAAGAACACGTGTATATTGATTATTTTATTAGTTGGTTTTTTTTTTATGTTCTTGCTTCCGCACTTTGCTTAAGACTGACTTCGCTGCGTGATCGCAACTTTCCAACAACCCTGTTTTCTCTTATCTTCTTTTCAAGAGAGTGAGATAGCTATATTCTAACGGATCGGTGACATGTGTTAGAGAGAGACAACTATATTGTACATTCTAACGGAACTTAATAGTAAACAACAACAAAATTGATATGTATCATAATCGCAAAATCTTGGCTATTTTCCGTATTCTTTATCGATATTCTCTGTTATTCTGTACACTCTAACATACCAAAAATACCACAGCTATACAGAGCCTAATAAAGTCAGTTGGACATTTAATCTCAACCCGATCTGTCGTCTCCTTTCAATCGGAAAACTTTTCTGGCGACGAGTAAAAAAAGGGCCGCAAAATTTTCTTGGACCAGCAGACATATGAACAAATAGTAGAGAAACTAACAGATCATTTAAAACAAAAACGTCACATTGTTGCTGCGCGGTACGAATTTTTCAAACGTCAGATGCGGGACTTACAGACACATAACGAATCGGTCGCCGACCTACGTCCCATTGCTCGAGAGTGTCAATTTGTTTGCCAATCTGATGGGATTTCCTTAATCTAAGTTAATGAAATGATACGCGATCAAACAATAGTGCACACTCCATTTGACGCAATTCACAGCCGCTTTGCAGAAATTGAAGCCTTCACTCGAAGACTTCTCTCAATTGCCGAAACTTACGAGGCAACAACAAAGACAGTGGCAGTAATCAAAGAGAATGAGAAGAGAGCTTTTGATACAAACACACAAAAGGCAAATCAGCAAAAACGCAATTTTTCTGATGGCAAAGGCCGAAAAACTGCTTTAAAATCGAGCTCTGGCTGTGGTCACCCTCATTTCCGCGAGAATTGCAAATTTCGGGAGGCAATTTGTCATAAATGTGCCAGAAAGGGACACATTGCAGTTGTTTGCTTATCCAAGCAGTGCAAAGACAAAAAAGACACCGATCAACAAAAAACCCGAAACAAAAACACAGAATCAATTCAAACAATTTACAACGTTTCCAGCCTGGTCAAGTTTAAAGGAAACAAAACTGTGAAGTGGAGCTCTTCAATACAATCGTATCCTTTTTAAATGGATTCTGGTGCAACTGTGTCAGTATTAAATGTCAATACATACAAAAAGCTCAACAGCCCGAGACTGCAGAAGTGCGATCGAATCTTGCACGCACTTGGCCAACAACAAATTCCTGTACTGGGTGAGCTACACACTGTAGCGAAGTGTGGCAACGAACTGGCAAATGTGGTGATTATTGTGGCTAATGTGAAGAACTCCAATAATCTGTTCGGCTTGGATTTGTTTAAAACATTCAATTTTGAAATTCAGAAAATCGCAAACAGCAGTGAAGAGCAGGATACTCAAATGACAGATCTTTGCCAAATGTTTGAGGAGGTATTTGAGCCGGCAATTGGTATAATTAAAAAATTTAAATCTTTAAATCCAATTCCGTACCAAAATTCTACAAAAGCAGGCAAATTCCGTTTGCCCAATTGGATAAGTTCAAGGAGGAAGCGCAGCGTCTTACAGAAGCAGGTATTTGGAAACCCATAAAATTTAGCAACTGGGCATCGGCAATAGTACTAGCACCGAAGCCAGGTGGAGCACTACGAATCTGCGGAGATTTAAATAAGGCGTCAATTCCCAATTGGACATCGAGCAATATCCATTGCCGACACGTAAGTCTTTGTTACACAAAATTCGTCACGGCACACATTTTTTAAAGTTGACCTCAAAGACGCTTACCTACAAATGGGGTTAGACGATGCAGCGAAAGAAATTATGGTTGTCAACACGCCGTTGGGTCTCTTTCAGTACCAACGTTTGCCGTATGGAATAGCTAGCGCCCCAGCTATATTCCAGCGTCACCTTGAGCAACTTCTAAGTGAAATAGAAGGTTGTGCAAATTATCTCGACGACATAATTATTTCGGCTCCTAAGTGGATCAACATCTAGCCAGACTTGCACAAATTTTATGCATTTTACAGGCGAATGGCATAAAAAGTTCGAAAGAGAAATGTTTCTTTCTAAGGGATGAAATTGAGTACATCCTTCCGGATTCGTCAGGACTAGAAGCCGTTAAGGAATTAAAGCCGCCCTCTAATCTACAACAGCTAGATGCGTTCATGGGAAAAGTGAACTATTACTGCAAATTCATTCCAAATTACTCTCAGTTAGCTGCACCCCTAAATCAATTGCGTAGAAAGAACATTCCCTAAGCAACAACAAGCTATCTCAGCTTTGAAACGGCATTTCCTTGATGCTACTGAGCTAGCTTATTTCAACAAGAATCTTCCGCTTGTTTTAGCCACAGATGTACCCTCTTTCGGCATTGGTGTTGTATTGTCACACATACATCCAGATGGCAAGGAAAAGCCTATAGCCTTCGCATCGAAAACCCTTGACGTTCGATACAACAAAACAGCATCGAAACCACGATGCTGACTTTACAATAGGGTATGATGGAATTTATGTCCTTCATAAAAACAACAATGGAAAACCTTATGCAAAATCAAAACATTTTAATAAAATTGCTCACATCCCAACAATCTAAATAATCGATGTCTTGCCTTCGAATATCCTTGTGGAATGCCAATGGCGTTTACACGCCAAGCAAGAAGCGCCGGAACATCGAGAAACTGTCGCCGACCAGTACAAAGCATCCTTTGTAGAGAGCTCACCCAAACTTAAGCTTTCCGATAGAATCAGTCACTCCGATTAGAAACTTCTCGGGTACTTGGGCCCGCAGTGACGAAGGCAGAGCCGAAACATTTGCTCTACACCTAATGTATTTCAGCCAAACACCGCCACAAACTCTTTTCAACTACCCCCGCTTTGCTCTGAAATTGCAATTAAACCGATTTTGTTTCAAGTGACTTAAATTTCTAATGTCATTAGGAAGCAACTAAAACCAAAAAAGGCTCCAGGGGGCGACCTAATAACCCCAAAAATGATAATTGAACTTCCAAACTGTGTAGTGGATGCTATATGCAAGTTATTTAACGGGATCACAAGACTTGGCTACTACCCCGAAAAATGGAAAAAGTCTGTGGTTATAATGATTCCTAAGCCTGGGAAAGACCACACACTTCCCTCATCCTATAGGCCAATAAGCTTACTATCGCCTGTTCAAATTACTAGAAGAGAGATGCAATATAACGACATCCAACGAGTATAACATTAAAGCCGGAGTCCCACAAGGTAGCGCACTGGGCCCTACCCTGTTCGTCCTATACACAGTAGACATCCCTACGAACGACAGGCTGACTACGTCCACATTTGCTGGCGACACCGCAATCCTGAGCGCAAACTAGCTGAACATTTGGTGGTAGTTGAGAAGTGGCTATCAGACTGGCGAATCAAAATTAATGAACAAAAGTGTAAACATATAACGTTTACCCTTAATAGATAATCGTGCCATCCGCTAACTTTGAATATTACGCAGATCCCCCAAGCCAGCGATGTAACATATCTGGCCGTCCACCTCGACAGACGCCTGGCGGAGGCACATTGAATGCAAGAAAGTACAGCTCAGACTTAAAGCTAGCAGCCTACACTGGATTATAAATTCTCGATCACCCCTGTGTCTGTACTTTATAGTTCTTCTCTACAACTCCACCCTTAAGTCCATTTGGACTTTCGGCTCCCAGCTCTGGGGAAATGCGAGCAACAGCAATGTTGACCTCATACAGCGCTCACAATCAAAAATCCTGCGAACAATCACTGGGGAACGAAAACATCCACAGGGATCTGGGCATAGATGAAATATCTGGGCAGAAAGCGGCCTACCATAAAAAGCTTACACAGCACCCAAATAATCTCGCAAGAAACCTAACACGGGTTTCGAACAGAACTCGTCTGCATCGAAACGATCTGTCAGCCCAGCAATAAATACTAGGGCCCGTTAGTATAAATTCAGTCTACATGACTGTAAGTTAAGTTATATTCTTCAGATTTGATATACTTATTGTTAGTCTCATATAGAGAAGATTCAATAAATAAAGCACAAATAACAAAAAAAAAAGTATTTATATGATCACAATGCGTTGGTCACAATCTTTAATCTTAGCAAGCATTTGTCAACAACAACTGGTTGGCCAGAACAACAAGATGATCCCGAAATACAACCTTACTTCAGCCGTAGATTTACATTGACGATCAACAACAAGCTGCTATGTCTCCATTCTGATGTCAACCGAATTATTATTCCTCGCAAGCTTCGAAGTAAAATTCTAACACTTCTTCACGACGGTCACTGGGGAATAGTTCGCATGAAACAACTATCACGTCAGCATGTTTGGTGGCCAGGGATCGACGACGACATAGTTGAACTAACTAAGAGTTGCACAGTAAAAGAGTTTCAAAGCTGGCCAAAAGCTACAAGTTCATGGGAAAGGATACACATAGACTTTGCGGGTCCTATATTTGACTCAATGTGGTTAATATGCGTCGATGCTTATTCTCAGTTTCCGTTCATAACTCAAATGTCGTCGACTACAAATGCAAATACAATCTCAGCGCTCACAGCTATATTTCCAATTGAGGGTTACCCCAAAACAATTGTCATACAATATCTCATATTTTGTGATATGGATTTTGAAGTTGAAGGTATTATCTATAAATCGAGATGTGTATAATAATCGTACTTGTAAAATTGTTCTCGTTATATCAATTTGAAGTAATACATGTTTTGTGTCTATTTTGTGAACGTCTTTTTTATGTTTAGCTAAGGTTTTAGTGATGATCCCACAAAATTCCACAATTTGTTGGTATGCCAATTTGTTCGTCTGGCTTTCAAGTAACATGTGTGTTAAAATTGGCTGCAGAAATTTGCAGATGTGGCTACAATCGTAAAAATACTAACACCTTCATACATTTTTCAAGGGCAAAACTGGCCGAAAAACCTTTTTTTTCCGCTTTTTTCTTGTTTTGCTGTTGCTTTGTCTTCGTCTTTCGTGATTGTGAATAGTTTTCCAACACTAAATATTGAATTACTTGTAAACATCTAGTTAATATTAGCTTTAAGTGTGAATTGTGTATATATTTATAATCGATAAATGATGTGATAAATGGTCACACATAAATGTCACTTTTTAGGATTTAAGAGAAAATGAGAGAACGGTCACCTTTTGACCGGTTTTTGGAAAAAGAACACGCTTTGTAGAGTAAAAAAACTAATTAAATAAAACGAAGCCCATCCTAGTGGCTTTTTAAAATCGAATAAATAAAGGTGATTACAAATCAGGTGTGGGGTTTGCCCCAGATCTTATCGAGATGAAATATTCTGATATATTGATCCTGACAAAGGATGAACTAATGAGCGTGCTAATTGCAAAAAATGTACCAGTGACCGGCACAGAGGCCATACAGCAGCTGCGGGCGATGGTAAAAGCCTTACAGCCATCATCTACCATGGAGTTGGACAATGTTACTGAGAAATCGGATGAGGATGCCGATAATGCAGCTGAGAGTGTGCCAGGAGGGGACGACCGCAATCCCGACGAAATGGAAGAAATGGCCGAAATTCTGAACCAGATGACCCTGTACAAAGCCCGGAAAGAACTTGCCGAGTTGAAAGTGCAAGTGGCCGCTTTGGAGAGCGGCACCGTGGACCGAAAACTCACCATTGACATAAAGGACATAGAATCAACCTTGCGAAATTTCTCTGGAGATGATCACGTTGGCGTTCATGCATGGATCCGTGAGATGGACTTGGCTGCTGCTACACACGGTTTGAGCGACTCCCAGCGTTGGCTACTGGGTAATCGCAAGCTGCAGGGGTCGGCCCGTTCATACACGATGTACGAAAAAACCACCACCTGGAAGGAACTGAGCGAGTGCCTACTAAAAGTTTTTGGGTTCCAAATGACGAACCATGAGGTTGCAAAGCAGTTGCAGAGTCGCTCAATCCTTAAAGGCGAATCGCTGCTACAATATTTTATTGCTATGCGTAATATTGCTGGACAAGGGACGTTCGAGGACATGGACGTTATAAAATACATTGTGGATGGCTTGCAGGATCACACCGGCTGCGCAGCACCGTTGTATTACTGTGTTTCTCTCGATGAGCTGCGTGAGAAAATGATGCGTTATCAGATCGTACAGGCCGAGTTTAAACGAAAACCACAAGTCTCACGCACGGCTGTACCTTTGCGGCAGTCATCTTCCGCAAACATTTCCGATGCTCGAAATGCAGACGCCAACATAAGGTGCTTTAATTGCCGCTCAATGGGACATTTCAGCAATCAATGCAAGAAACCGAGGCGGCCAGAGGGAGGATGCTTCCATTGCTTTGAGACTGGGCACCAGTTTCGGGAGTGCCCGAAGCTTAAACGAACAGCTGCGTTGTGTACCAGTGACGAGAAGGAAGAGGAAGACGATTCTGTCGGCGGAACTTCGTTTATTCAACTAGTAAGCATTAAATTACCTAGTAAACAGGGATGCATTGATATTGATAAAATTTTTGCATTACTAGATACCGGAAGCCCCGTGAGTTTTATAAGTAAAGAAGTTATCCCGCAAGCTACTAATTATGAAAACCTAGAAGATAGTCGTTTCCGTGGCCTTAGCGGACAAAATATTATGATAATTGGAAAAGTTAAATTGATACTTATGTTTAAAGAAAAATACTACAGAATTGAAGCTTTTGTTATTCCTAGTCTTATATTACCGACGCCGTTGTTATTAGGCAGAGATGTATTGAAACTATTGTCACTTAAGTTAGTAATACGTAAAACTGTACCAAATTATGAAAATAATAACTCACTAAACAATACTGTTGCGGTGGCTTCCAATTTATACTGTGCATCCCTATTTACTAAGAAGTCAAATTTTAAAAACATACCTTGCAATAGTTTAAATAAGCAAAAAGATAAATGTTTAGTTGTAAACACAATTGCATCCCCGGTGAAGACTGAAGTGTTTCATGAATGGATGAACGAATTTGCGAACTTGGTGGTGTCGACTGATAGTGTTGCAATCGTAGGCGATGAGTTTGGTTGTGTTCGAATGCAGGAGTGCCGGGATATTATAGCAAGCCATTACGTTAATAAGTTTTCGAAAGGTTGTAGCTCGCCAAGATTCAAAATGTGCATTCGTCTTACTGAAACAACCCCGTTTCACTGTGCCCCTAGAAGATTGTCATATCATGAAAGGGAGATTGTTTCTAATACAGTTAATAATTTATTGGCCGATAAAATAATTCGCCCAAGTAACTCCCCATATGCTTCGGCTGTGGTACTAGTTAAAAAGAAAGATGGAAATATAAGAATGTGTGTTGACTACCGTGGGTTGAATAAGAAGACAGTTCGTGACAATTTTCCTTTACCGCTTATAGAAGATTGCTTAGAATACCTCGAAGGTAAATCTGTCTTTTCCGTTATAGATCTTAAGAGTGGTTTCCACCACATAGGTGTTGAAGAAGAATCCGTGAAATATACTGCCTTTGTGACTCCGGACGGGCAGTTTGAGTATTTAAGGATGCCTTTCGGGCTCAAAAATGGTCCGGCTGTATTTCAAAGGTTTATATCTGACGTATTAATCGATCTGGTTAGAAGTCGTCAAATTGTTGTGTATATGGATGATATAATTCTGGCATCGAATACCGTAGATGATCATCAAAAGGTACTAGCTACGTTGCTGAGTATTCTTGTTAAGTTTAGCCTCGAAATAAATTTTAAAAAAAGTAGCTTCATGCAAAAACGTATTGATTACTTAGGTTACGATGTTAGCGCTCAGGGAATTTTGCCTAACGATACTCATTTGAGAGCGATCAAACTATATCCGGAACCACTCAACAGTAAAGCTTTGCATTCTTGTCTCGGTTTATTCTCGTATTTTCGTAAGTTTGTCCCTAATTTCTCACGCGTGGCAAAGCCCTTAGCCGACCTATTAAAAAAAGGAGGGCCCTTTCCAATGCCAGATGCCGAAAGAAATGCTTTTCTGGAGTTAAGAACAGCATTGTAGAATCCGCCAGTCCTGTCAATTTTCAACCCCCATTACGAAACGGAATTGCATACGGATGCAAGCTCTCATGGGTTTGGGGCGGTATTATTGCAGAAACAGTTAGATAAAAAGCTTCACCCCGTTTTCTTTTACTCAAGAAAAGCCACCGCAGCCGAGTCTCGTTACCACAGCTTCGAACTTGAAACATTGGCAATTATATATGCTTTACGTCGCTTCCGTATATACTTAGAACACAAGCCTTTTCTAATTGTAACAGACTGCAGTTCCTTGGTGAGTAAAAAATCCATCAATCCTCGTATTGCCCGTTGGTCCCTTGAGTTAGAAAGTTTTAATTATTCGATAGCCCATAGGCCGGGTTCAAGTATGGCTCATGTCGATGCGCTTAGTAGGCAGACGGAGTTGTTATCTAATGACTTGGTTGAAGAAGTTTCCGATCCGTGTGTGACACCCTCTATGATTAAAAAACCGATTGAACCTTGTACACCTGAAAACCCGATTGAACCTAAGGTACCTTGTGGACCTGAAAAACCGATTGAACCTTGTACACCTGAAAACCCGATTGAATCCGTGAAAGTACTTCCCGAAGTTGATAAACTTGTTGGAATTGTTGGAGCAGACCCGTGCGACATTGATTTGCTTTTGCAGACGGAGCAGATGAGGGATGATGAGGTGCGATCTTTGCGACAGAAATTGGAGAAAGGAGAGGTAGGGCGTTTTGTTTTAATGGATGGTGTAGTGTATAGGTTGAATGATAATGATAAACTGTGTATGTATGCTCCAAACCGAATGCAAGAGGAATTAATAAGAAAATGCCACGAGAAATTGGGTCATTTTGCCTCAGATAAATGCGTAAATAAGTTGAAAGAAAAATATTGGTTTCCTGCAATGAAAAGTAAAGTGGATTTATTTATAAAGAACTGTTTGCCGTGCATTCTACATTCTGTGCCGAAGAGTATTCATGATAGGGCTCTCCATAGCATACCCAAAATACCGGTTCCCTTCGATACAATTCACATAGATCACCTAGGTCCCCTTCCTTCTATAAATTCGAAGAGAAAACACTTACTAGTAACAATTGATGCATTTACAAAATTTGTAAAATTATACCCCGTGAACTCCACCAGCACCAAGGAAGTGAACTCTTCCTTAGAAAAATACTTTGAATATTACAGTCGTCCCCGTAGAATCATATCGGATAGGGGTACTTGCTTCACGTCCTTTGAATTTTCTGCATTCCTCGAAGCAAGAAATATTGATCACATCAAGGTAGCTACTGCTGCCCCGCAGGCTAACGGGCAAGTCGAGCGTGTCAACCGTGTTTTAACTCCTATGTTAGGGAAGTTATCCGAGCCCCTAAATCAAGCAGACTGGTATAAGTTACTAAATCGAGTGGAATTCGCTATAAATAACTCAGTTCAGTGCAGTACAGGCAAGACACCCAGTATGCTGCTGTTTGGTTGCGATCAGCGTGGTCCAGTTGTGGATGAGCCTACGGAGTATCTTGAAGACAAATTTAGTTCCGAAAAGCCGCGTTGCCTTAGGAGTGAGAGAGACGAAGCTAGCGACAGAATAAAACGGTCACAAACTCGTAATGAATCCATATATAAGCTAAGACACAAAGCTCCTATGACCTATAATGTTAATGACTTTGTTGCTATTCGCAATGTTGATGTGAGGCCTGGACATTGTAAGAAATTCGCACCCAAATACCGTGGGCCATACCAAGTTAGCCGAGTACTCCCCAACGATCGCTACGAAGTAACCGATATTGAGGATTGTCAGCTCACACAACTGCCTTATAAAGGAATCCTTGAAGCTGCTAGACTGAAACCGTGGATGCAAGTGTGTACTAAGACTATAGGATTGTGTGTGTGATGATCGAGGCCGATCAAATGTCAGGTTGCCCGAATGTAAACATCTAGTTAATATTAGCTTTAAGTGTGAATTGTGTATATATTTATAATCGATAAATGATGTGATAAATGGTCACACATAAATGTCACTTTTTAGGATTTAAGAGAAAATGAGAGAACGGTCACCTTTTGACCGGTTTTTGGAAAAAGAACACGCTTTGTAGAGTAAAAAAACTAATTAAATAAAACGAAGCCCATCCTAGTGGCTTTTTAAAATCGAATAAATAAAGGTGATTACATACTAATAGATTATATTTCTTTTTGTTTATTTCCTTGCTTTTAATTTTTATAGGTGTTTCTTATAAGTGCGTATTTGCACGTTCTTATGTTATTAATTTATGGTGCGATGAAGATGGAACCAACGCAGAAAGGCAAAAAAAGCTCATTAAGGATATTGAAGCGAACATCACAAAACATAGATATAGTGTTGACTTGGGGGAACTATCAATGCGATATGGCTACATAATGCAAAAGAATTGTAACGTTTTGGGAAAATTACAAACGCAAGAAATCGTCAATTCTCCAATATCAAGCTGATTGGATGAATAATAAAGAAAGAATTATCTTAAGCTGTGCCCAAAAGGTGTCTCAATTAACATCCAAAAGTTCTGACCGTGGACGAGCGAAAAAAGATTTCATTGAAGCTTCTGAACGCACAAAACGACGAAGAATTGCTGAGCTGTCGAAAACCGACGAATCTTTTGGTAATGCCCTACGCTCATGCAACTCATCTCAAGCAACGCTTACCGAATTAAATGTGGATGAAGTCTGGTCACTCTTCCTTGATACAAATATGAGTAAACATCAATATTTGCTTATTCGTAGTTTTATAAATAGTAAGTGTTCCTTTAATTTACTACCAAGCTACGAAAACCTTCTGGCGGCCAAAGCATCAACATATCCTGAAAACATCAGTGTCAGCGAATCCTACGCAGAAGTTGAGCTGCAAAGCTTACTGGATCACACGGCATTGCGCATTGTCAAACTTCAAGATGATATTCTTAAGTGCAATGGTGATGATAGCGTGGCTGACTTGATTTTAATTGGCAAATGGGGATTCGACGGCAGTACTGGTCATTCCGAGTATAAGCAGAAAACAGTCAACAATGATCCCAAGAAACGCAAAGTAATTTGGAAAAATCCCCGTCCGGCGTCCACACGTTACTGCAGACCAATAAGGTTTTAATTCAAAAAAGAATCAACACAATTGTCCATAGACGAAGCAACATACTTTAGACACAAAATTTCTGCGCTGAAGCCGTATACATGTAAAGTACTATCCAAAATTTTTATAATAACACATCGTTTGCAGTTGACCATGGTCGATGGAAAAGTTTGTAGTGCTCTCAGTGAAACATCCACTTGTAAATGCTACATATGTGACGCAAAGCCAAGCGAAATGAATGATTTGGAAAAATGCTTAAACAAAAAAGTTAACGAAGAACATTATGAGGTCGGATTGTCTCCATTGCCCTCATATATTAGGTTTTTTGCAGAGCTCGTAAAATACGGTAACCCGAATTTTTCTAGTCGGGCTGCTTAGTTGAAAGACCCCAAAATTTAGATTATCTAGCTCAGGGTCTGAGCAACAACCCTTTTTTCGTTTCATTCGTGCTCTCGGTCTCGGGTTTTTGATTGACCGGAACACTCGGGTCGGTCCCCAACTGACCGCTCGATACGAACCAAATCGTTCGTCGCTCATATTTTGACAGTCAGTAGGTGAGCAAAACAACAAAAGGGTTCCTACCTTTTGTCTTTATTTTTATACCCATTACTCGTAGAGTAAAAGGGTATATTGTATTCGTGCAAAGTATGTGACAGGGAGAAGGAAGCTTTTCCGACCCTATAAAGTATATATATTCTTGATCAGGACCACTAGCCGAGTCGAACTAACCATGTCCGTCTGTCTGTCCGTCCGTATGAACGCTGAGATCTCGGAAACTATAAAAGCTAGAGGATTGGCATTTTGCATGCATATTCTTGGAGCTCCCACGCAGCGCAAGTTTATTTCAAAAAGCTGCCACGCCCCCTCTAACCGCCCCCTCATTTTTTGAAAGGTGTCTGGCGCCCACACCTTTAAAGATTTTGGAAACGGAAAAATGCAGTTCTATTGTGATTATCAAAACCTATCGAAATGTAGAAGAAATTTTTTAAATCGGACCATTCGAAAAAAAGTTATGACCGATCAAAGTTTTAATATATTAATCTCCTTCGCACTCCCTTAGCTGAGTAACGGGTATCTGATAGCCGGGCACCCGACTATAGCGTTCTCTCTTGTTGTTGCTGGGTTTGTTTGTTGTGGCCTCAGATATTTTGTGACAGGAGAAGCATTTAAGAGAGAGCGAAAGCGAGAGAGAGAGAGAACAAAAATTATAAAGAAAATAAAAGAGAAAAATATAGAGGACAACAAAACTTTATATTCAAATATTTTAAAATGTAGATACATTTTTATATAATGAAATAACCCAATTATAATTATTATTTATTCAAGTTTATTTCTTTAAAATTTCAAATTAAGCATTGAAATTGTTGAAGATATTATGTCTTTTGTTGAGGATATTTGTTATGCAAAAGAGACTAGCACCACTTTCGCAACTTCCTTCAAATAAGGTGACTTAAATTATAGGCAGAAAAATTAATTTTGTTGGTCATTAATGGTAGGCGACCATGGAACAAAGTACAATTTTCAATTTCCGTGTATAGGTTTGACCATCCAGAATGGTGAAAAAAAGAGATGACCCCTGAGAATCATTAAGGCTGCTCGGTGGAGAAAGAGCATCCCAATTTTTATTCAGCTATACGAGAGCAACAAAGCAAGCTGTGTAAAAATTTTTACCGAGCTATACGAGAAGCACACATACATGCTCAAAAGACCTTTTGCCGAGTATTTTCGATGAAAAGGGTCTCGGGTGAACACAGACCCGATCGAGCAAGCCAAATCGCTCATCGGTTGAGCAACCCAGGGGCAAACGAAATTTTGGGGTCTCTCTCTGACAGGTTCGTATGGGGTCAGTATGTGAGGGGTCTTTTCCTGACAACAAGCACAAGTGAGACCTTTTTTACGAGCTCTGGATTTTTGAATATTTCTTGCATTTGGCATATAGATTGCACGTGAAAACATTGGCGAATTTGTACCATAGACGATAACAAAGCCTTTAAGGATAGGAAAGCACAAAATCAAGCAGACTTCCACGCTCAAATGGGATTACATGTGGACAAACCGAGGAGTGGAGGTAGTGGAACCTCAAATGACGGTAATACAGCACCAACATTTTTTAGCGATACAAAATTGTCTGCACATATAACAGGATTGGATAAAAATGTTTTAATTAGGTGTGCAACATTATTGCAATGCATGGCATCTGGCTATGCAATAAATGCAGAAAAATTCGAATACTATGCACTTGACACCGCAAGAATGCTGATAAAATTGTACCCATGGTACTAATTCCCACCTTCACTTCACAAAGTTCTTGTACACGGCTCCGAAATTATCAGACATGCGCTTGTTTCGATCGGAGAGTTGTCTGAAGATGCTGCTGAATCAAAAAATAAGGACATTAAAAAGTTTAGAGAACACCACAATAGGAAAACGTCAAGAGTTGACACAAACAGGGATTTGGTGAATAGATTGCTCTCAAGCTCAGACCCTTTTATAACGGGGCAAAGACTCTTACCATGTACTAAAAAAACCAAATTGATACCCGGTGTGCATTCGTTGCTAGATGAATAAATTTAAAAATATTAAAAATAAATCTTGAAAACCCAATTTTATTAAAAGTCGCACAATCCGTTTGTATGGGAGCTCAGATATATAATATAATGGGCCGATGTACACCATTTTTTTAGTTTATGTTTAAAACATTTTTATACAATTTTGGACAAAATTTCAAAGCGATATCACCACTAGAAGTATTTTTGACCACACCTCCCATACAAGCCCAACCACTGTGCAGCCGTTACAAAATACCTCAGTTCGTATCGTTTCACCCCAAATTCAGAAGGAAGAAGTCCTGCCGAACTTCTACATGGTCACCCTGTGCGTACGATCTTAAGTCAACTTTTTAAAAACAAACTGAAAGCCAGCACATCGAACCAAAAAAGTATTCGCCGAACCAAAAAGAATTTGCCAAAAATTACGCCAGAGGAGAAAAATGGATAAAAGCAGTCATCGATCGGTCCGTAGGCCGTATGGTATTTTTTCTTCGGACATCCACAGGTGTTATTAAGCGCCACATAAATCAGATTAAGCCGAGATCTGATCAAGATGACCTCAGTAGCAGCTTTAAAGATGACAACTCTTCGTTTTGGTTGATGCCAGACACTTCTAGTCAGTTAGACATTTAATCTCAACCCGATCTGTCGTCTCCTTTTAATCGAAACACAACAAAAATTAAAGACATGTATATTTATAATGCGCAAATTTCACTTTCGCCGTCCTCACCATCTCTGCCATCACTATCGACAAGTTCACTGCTCGGCAAAATAATTTTTCCTGGAATATATGAATTTCCATGAAGATACATTTTTCCTAGAAAATTATTGCTGCTTTCATCTCCGAGTCGAAAATTCTTTAAAATGCCAAACGCGCGACCTTATTGCATTATGTTCTGCTCCATTTGTACGATCGCCGAATCGCCCTGTCCACCGTTGGCTCCCTCAACTTCGACAGCACTTGCATCCATCAAGCCCACAACTCCGCTTTGAACCCCGTGGTGACCAATTTTACCGACGCCAACCACTTTTTAATAGCACCATTCTGGCGTTAACAACCTCAATGTTTTTGTCCATTTTGACGTGGGCTTTTTAACCACTTCTGATTTTGTGGACGAAAGAAGAACACGGTATATTGATTATTTTATTATTTGTCTTTTATTATTTATCTTTGATGTTCTTGCTTTCGCACTTTGCTTAAGGCTGACTCCGCAGCGTGATCGCAGCTTTCCAACAACCCTGTTCTCTCTCATCTCCTTTTCAAGAGAGTGAGATAGCTAACGGATATTCTAACGGATCGGTGACATGGTTTAGAGAGAGACAACCATGTTATACATTCTAACGGAACTTAAAAGTAAGCAACAGCAAAATGATAGTTATGTGTTCATAATGCGCAATTTCAATAACGCCTGTTATAACTGTAACCAAAATCACAGATATAAGTATTCTATGTATTCCTAATGCGTAATTTTAATATAGCCTGCTATAAGTTCTACGCCCGGACAGCTCAAAAACAAAGATACGTGTAGTATTCAAAGCGTCAGCTACAACATATCACTCAATGATATTGTTATGGTCGGCCCAACTATCCAGCACACGCTCTACTAACTCTCCTCCCATTTCGCATTCACAGACACGCTCTCACTGCAGACATATCTAAAATGTACTGACAAATTATGGTACACCCTAGCGATCGCAAGTTTCAACTGATATTTTGGAGGTATTCAGCGGAGCAGCCACTAAAAATCTATCGGCTCAATACGGTGATCTATGGAATGGCATGCACACCGTTCCTAGCAATAAAGAGTCTCCAGAGTCTCCCAACGAAAAGAAGAGCAGAATCCTGTTGGCGCCTCTGTACTCCTCGAAGACATGTATGTCGACGATCTACTGACGGGGCAGATTCCGTTGAAGATCTACAGCAGAAGGTCTTGGCTCTTGCAAAATAGAACGCAAGAAAAAAACACGGAGTTCCATATCAAGCCGAACGGAGACAAGGCTCTCGGCAAGTCTTGGAAGCTGCTATCGGACGTATTTTATTTTCGATATGCGACGCGTAATTTCAATCCTGGCTCGTCTCTACAACTTACTTCGGTTGCTCAGCCCAGTAGTCGTTCGTTGTAAAATCTTTGCTCAAAAACTTTGGCTGCAAAGATTTGGATGGGACGACACTTTGCCATCTAACCTCAACGTGGACTGGCATCGAATTGAGTTGGATCTCCAGAACGTCAACCAAGTCGAAATACCTCGATTTGTAAATTCGTCGCCACATCATTTTGGACAAATCCATGGGTATTCAGGTTCATCAGAGCATGCATGGCTGTTGCATCGACGGCCAGTTTATATCAGGTTTGATAATTTCAAAGTCAAAGGTAGCGCCAACTAAGGCACTCTCGCTACCGAGATTGGAGTTATGTGGAGCAAGTCTGCTCTGCAACGTTTGGCAAAAAAAGACAAGTTTACAAACTTAATCATTTGATAAATCTACATTTGTCACAGCTCAAATGCTTTATTGCCAATAGAATATCAACAATTCCAGAACAATCGGTTAATATAACTTGGAGACATGTACCAAAAAAGACCAACACAGCAGACATAGTCTCACGCGGATGCGCAGCTTCTGACTTATCGGACACAATTTGGTTCTCTGGCCCTAAATTCCTAAGATCAGATCCGGAGTTCTGATGACAATCACCTCCAGATTGTGAATTTGATGATCTCTACTTAGAGAAGCGGAAGGCATTCTCATCCCCATGCAGCAGCATTCAATTTGCGGATGACAAAACAAAGATAGCGAGTGATCCACATCTATAGGCGTATTCTTAAAATAGTAGTATACGTTAGTGTATTTAACAGAGTTCAAGTTAACTGGAAATTCTCAGTTCAAGAAGCAATGGCCATCGCCCCCTTAGAACTAAATGAGGCATCAACACTCATCGTTGTTGCAATTCAAAATGCTTCGTTCTCAAAATAAATCTCACAGCTTGCTAGGAATGAGGAAATCAAGGACAAAACTATTAGAAGATTCTCGCCTTACTTGTCAAAGGTAGAAGTAGGAACCCACACACTCACCGTTCTACGAGTAGGAGGTCGACTAACAAAAAAATTGCATCATCTGTAGTCAGGCAGTGCGTCCACTGCTACCATTACAAGCCCAGACTTGCTAACCAAATAATGGGTTCGCTTCCTTTTGACCGGCTGTAAACTGTCAGACCATTCACAATTCATAGATCTATGTATGTGGACCGTTTTCAACATCCTATCGCATACGCAGCAGTGTACCATATTAGACTTATTTTGCGATCTATGTTTGCTTCTTATCAAAGGCTGTACACATAGAGCTGCTCTCAGACCTTTCAACTAATACATTAATTCTCTCGTTGAAGCGCTTTGTTTCTCGTCGTGGCAGCCCTTGTCGCATATACTGTGAAAATGCGGCAAATTGCACTTTAGCGTCTTAACTTCGAGCCGATGGTTAAGGGCTTCCCGATCAATAACGCGTTTTGACTTCACCCTAGATTCGCTAGGGAACGGACAATGACTTAAATGAAAACAAATGGTACCGAGTAAAAACCCACTTGACAAGGCAGCATATCAGCTCAACACGGGCACAGTACAGGACCAGTGCACTTAGAGTACAGTGGGATCAGAAGTCAGACACATTACTATTTGCTTCCACTCTTAAAAACGTGCCCACAACAATCACAAAGCGTACGATACTCTCTATCGCGTCCACGCTATACGACCCACTTGGATTGCTGTCACCGCTTATTATCGTCGACCGCTAACAGGACAATTGAAATATCTCAATCCATTCATCAAATTTACTTCAGAGTTCTTGATCATCTGAATCGGTGGCAGGCTCAAAAAATCCAATAATCCAGTAAGTGAGAAACATCCGATGTTCGACATCTTTATCTTCGAAACTTTCACGCTGGACCAAAGGCGTTGGTGGAGTTCACTCGCTTGGATCGTCAACGTCAGAGACGTCCGATCCTGCGTTTCTTGTGTTTGCTACAATCCGAAACCACAAGAGCAATTAATGGGATCACTACCTGCTCAGCGTCTGTTGCCGCAACAACCCTTTCCAAATGTGGCATAGACTTTTGCGGTCCAATCAACACTTATCTTCGCATACGCGAAAAGGGTCCTATCTGGCAATCTTCGCCTGCATAGCATCAAAGGCCGTACATATAGAATTCGTGTCAGAACTATCTACTAACGCATTTCTCGCTGTTCACAAGCGAATGATTGCTCGACGTGCATTACCATCAGACATTTATTGTGACAATGCTACCAACTTAAAGGCGCTGCTAATCATCTCCACGAACTAAAGAAATTTATGTTCGATTGAACCACGCAAGATGCCATTAATGTATTTTGTTCCTCTGACTTTATTAACTTAACATTTTAATTTAATTTTTCATTTTTTTATTTCAAGGAGTAAATATGGTTATTAACTTCTCAACAACAATTATTATTTATTTCTAGAGCAAAGCATTTAGAAACGGTTTCGGAATTCGTTTAGACTGGTTGTATCTTTTCTGCATATAAAAAAAAAACGCGTAGAAAGGCGCCATAAATTCCATGAGAGCATAACCATTCCAACAGCATTAGATTGACAGTGGTTTCAATTTTCGTTTCCAAAAAAACCTCTTTAGTACACATTTTGATCTTTTTTAAATTTGTTTTAAATTAACGAACTTTAAAATTTTACTTTAATCGTAAATTCCCATTTTACGACCTATTTGAGAAAACTTAAAATTGTAAGAAATTTTAAATACGCCTATAAGCTAGGCAGAAGACAAAAAAATATTCTTTTATTTTCTAACGTACTCGTGTCATGTAAAAGCTTAGATTGGCTATCTGAGCGCGCCATTTTGACAACGAAAAATGAAGGAACAATCGGAATTAATAAATTAATCATAAACACGGGCACAGTACAGGACCAGGAACATTTTAATTTAATTTTTCATTTTTTTATTTCAAGGAGTAAATATGGTTATTAACTTCTCAACAACAATTATTATTTATTTCTAGAGCAAAGCATTTAGAAACGGTTTCGGAATTCGTTTAGACTGGTTGTATCTTTTCTGCATATAAAAAAAAAACGCGTAGAAAGGCGCCATAAATTCCATGAGAGCATAACCATTCCAACAGCATTAGATTGACAGTGGTTTCAATTTTCGTTTCCAAAAAACCCTCTTTAGTACACATTTTGATCTTTTTTAAATTTGTTTTAAATTAACGAACTTTAAAATTTTACTTTAATCGTAAATTCCCATTTTACGACCTATTTGAGAAAACTTAAAATTGTAAGAAATTTTAAATACGCCTATAAGCTAGGCAGAAGACAAAAAAATATTCTTTTATTTTCTAACGTACTCGTGTCATGTAAAAGCTTAGATTGGCTATCTGAGCGCGCCATTTTGACAACGAAAAATGAAGGAACAATCGGAATTAATAAATTAATCATAAACACGGGCACAGTACAGGACCAGGAACATTTTAATTTAATTTTTCATTTTTTTATTTCAAGGAGTAAATATGGTTATTAACTTCTCAACAACAATTATTATTTATTTCTAGAGCAAAGCATTTAGAAACGGTTTCGGAATTCGTTTAGACTGGTTGTATCTTTTCTGCATATAAAAAAAAAACGCGTAGAAAGGCGCCATAAATTCCATGAGAGCATAACCATTCCAACAGCATTAGATTGACAGTGGTTTCAATTTTCGTTTCCAAAAAACCCTCTTTAGTACACATTTTGATCTTTTTTAAATTTGTTTTAAATTAACGAACTTTAAAATTTTACTTTAATCGTAAATTCCCATTTTACGACCTATTTGAGAAAACTTAAAATTGTAAGAAATTTTAAATACGCCTATAAGCTAGGCAGAAGACAAAAAAATATTCTTTTATTTTCTAACGTACTCGTGTCATGTAAAAGCTTAGATTGGCTATCTGAGCGCGCCATTTTGACAACGAAAAATGAAGGAACAATCGGAATTAATAAATTAATCATAAACTTTGAATTCAGCAGGGATTCCGCAGCATAATCCGTAATGTTGTTCCGAAATTTAAGTCTCCCATAGTTATGCAATGGGACACGATTGCAGATTCAGCAGATTTTATCTGTCAGTCTGCCTGTCTTTTTGTCTGTATGAATGCTGAGGTTTCGGAAACTACAAAAGATAGAAAGTTGGGATTAACCACATATATTATTTGGATTTCTACGCAGCGCAAGTTTGTTTCAGCCACGCCCACTCTAAACGACTTTATAATGTGTGTGGCGCCATCATTAAAGATTTCGGAAAACAATAAATGCAATTTGGTTGTGTTTATTAATAGGGGAGAAGGGGGCTCGAATAGTAAGAAAAGTTTGGTTAGACATACCAGATATAAATAAAAAGCCATTGGAATGAGAGTGGTAACATCGGAAAGGCTGTTCTTTTGGCTATAACTCTTTCCTATATCATTTTGAAGTCAATTGCAAAGCCTTCGAGGAACGCCTTCGAGGAAAGCCTTCAACATACTTTTTAAACTAGTCTAGCCCTAGTAATGGGGTAATAACAGTACTAAACTTACTTTCGCTGTTAGCGGTATAGGGTAAAAGAGATCATTTTCATACAATTTTATTGGACCCTTTGTATACTTATCCTTCGATCTAAAATGGAGTTAATTTGTTGAAGTTTTTTTTTCGAATTTTTTTTTGCTATTAAAAATGTGGCTATAGCTTTTTGACGCAAAGGTCCATAGTTTTGTAAGTTTAGTTTGACTACAATTTGACTCAACAAGGTCTCGCTTACAGATTCGACCAACAGCGCAACCAATACTGCGACTATGACCAATAGTTCTACTAACCTGCGAAGTCATAAAAAATAAATCATAGACCATGTGTTATCTTACATAACATATAGTACCCTTAACTATTTTCACACCAGAAGGAAATTTTCAAGTTTTGCTAAAATCCACGAAGATTGAAGATCAGCAAAATATTTAGTAAAAGAAACGCGTTGGGCATAAAATTTCCCTTCAGAAAATAAAAATTTCAAAAAATCTGGCGAGCGACCAATGTTTAATAAAGTACCCCGAACACAATGAGACTATTTTTACAAATTTGACATTGACGAAAATTGGTTCGTAATATCTTCAACTGATGGCGCTCAAATTTTTAATGAAGCCCTCTGGTGTTCTAAGGAACCTTCAGTAAATACGCCGCGCAATTTAAACGAGCCGTTTGGCCGCTAGGGCCACATACTATTTTGCCCCTTTTACTATTTTTGCCCCCATCTCCCATATCTTTCGAAATGAAGAAGAAATTTTTTAAATCGGACTATTCATTAAGAAGTTATGACTAAATAATTAAATTCAAGCAGTGCAAGCAGTCGCTTTTCTGCATGCAAACCTCCCTCGCAGTGCCATTAGCTGAGTAACGGGTATTTGATAACACTAGTTTACAGCCGAAATATATAAACGCTGGGACCAATTTTTTTCGTTTACTGTTGGGTCACTGATCACAATTAAAAAAAAATTTTTTAAAGAATCGTTTTGGAGATATTTGAAATAGCTAGATGTTTGACCACTTGTTTTAATCAATGTAACACCCCTCAAAAACCGATGGACCAAACAAATTTTTAACTGGCACCCTTCGAAAGGAAATAGATGCACCTTTCCGAAAAGGTATGCCGCTTTGTGATCGGACCGAAATTGATGGATTTATAGCACCTTCTTTTCGGAAAGGTGCATCTATTTCCTTTCGAAGGAGGCCAGTTACAATTTTTTTTGGACCATCGGTTTTTGAGAGGTGCTACATTGAATAAAACAAGTGGTCAAAAATCTAGCTATTTCAAATATATCCAAAACGATTCTTTGGAAATTCTTTTTTATTTTTTTCATCGTGATCAGACCCCCAACAGTAAACGAAAAAAATGGGTCCCAGCGTTTATATAAAAAAAAAAATTAAAAATTGTAAACTAGTGTAATCGAGGTACTCGACTAAATCGGCAAATTTCACAATTGTTTTTTGTCGTGTGTCTGGCGCCCACATCTTTAAAGATTTCGAAAAAAAAAATGCAATTTGGTTGTTCCAATTAATATCTATCAAAATGTAGATGACATTTTAAAAGCGGATCATTCATTTAAAAGTTATGAGCAAATAATGAAATTCAAGCAGTCGCTTTACAGCATATGCATTCATCCATCTCCATCCTCAAACAACATTTTTTGTTTTAGCCACTTATCAAAAATGGGTATTGGCCAACAAAATGGGTCCAAAGCCCCATAGTGCGGAGCTTCAAGAATAAGTTTTGTGGTGTGGAGTTGCTGAAAAAAATTTCTTCCCTAACTAATTTCTTATGGTTACCTCGCGGTTTTCGTCGATGTGAGTATAGGAAAATTGTTTTGAAAGAAATGATAGAATACATCGATGGCCCCGAACAGTGTAACTTTCAAGTATCTAACATCTTAATTTCCCAGCCCATGGATAGCACCAGTTTACAAAATAAAATAGCCTAATTCCTTATAGAAGACAAATTGGCTTTTCGATAAAAAACATCTCTTTGATTATGAAATGGGTACTTAAAATTTTATGGTGTTAATTTTTTTTTAAATTTAAAAAACGTTTTTAGCCCCTGTTTTATTTACCATCTTGAGTTCTTTTAACCCGATTTCCGTCATCGAAGACTAATTTTACTGGTAATAGAATGTCCTTTAATTTTCTTATACACATCACATCAGCCATTAGTTTAGAAACTACACCTCGTCAAAGTTTGAAAGTATTAAACTAATTTTGGTTTTTAGGTGTATATTTTTAAAAAATCCATTTATGCCAGCGCTTTTGCAACTTTCTAAACTTTGACGAGGTGTAGCTTTCAAACTAATAACTTATCAGAACTCGTGATAGAAAAAAAAAGTTTTTTACACTTTACAAAATATTATTACCAAACAAAAAATTGTAAGTGCCCATTTTTTATGCGGTTATTCCACGACTTTGTTCGGCTCATTAATTAGAGCGTTCATTAGAGACTTAGAAAGGGACAAATATATATCCATTTACTAGGATTTGCTTGGATAAGATGGCATGGTCACTTAGAATTTAAACGTAAAACTTATAATTCAAATAACTTTAACTGGTTAAATGTTATAATTATAACAACCTTTATCATTTAATTTGCATTTCAACTTCTATCCCGGTTTTAAAAACTAATATTTTAACTCATTTGCTTCACTCCTAATTGCTTCTTTAATTTCATTATGTGTCCCGTCTTTTTTTGTTTTGTGTATTCTTCCTCGCGAACTCGCATTCTTGCCCAAATTGATAAAAGGGCCCGCGCGTAACAAGCACGTGCTTGGTGTCGTTGGGCCATTTGTTTGTACTGCTCGTAGTGCATCAACGTCCATATATAAAAAAAAATCATTAAGGTTCAAAGATGAAAAAATAATAGTGTGTATGGCCATAAAATCAGAGATTTTTAACAGGTTTTTAAAATATTTTGGGCTGTACAAAGTACATATGTAATTGTTTTTAATTTTATCATATCCGGCAGTAGTTAAAAAGGCATTAATGTCTTCATTTTGAAGTGTGAGGCCCAGGTAGTACCGTATGGAGGTATTTTTAAAAACCAAAAAAATACCAGAAGTCCCTATCGGTTTTTTAAATTTTGCTCGTTAATTGATCATAGCAGCTGACATATATCTGTCTTGCTCGCACGTAAAATTTCCGAACAATGTCGTGGAATAACCGCATAATCAGTGAGATGTACCTTCTTTACCGGAAAACCAACGTTGTCTTCGGTGAGGAATTAGTCGATTTTATTTTGTTAGCTGGTGTAATCACTTTTCAGGAAATATTATGATAATTCAGACACTCTAAAAACTTGTACGGAAACTTTATTTAGACAGACTTCACTAATAAAGAATACATGCAAGTGCGTTTTGCCAATTTTGAAAATAATAATATAAAATGAATATAGTAAATTATAAAGGTTTGCTCCAAACAAATGTAGAATTGTATTACCTTTAAGATTGAGTTCATTTCATGTACGTAGATGCGCTCCGTCTCCAAAAGTTCCTTTAGTATATGACCACGTCTAAGGCGTCGTCGCTCAACATCCTTAAAAAAATATAAATTTTAAAATAAAAACATTGATTTTAACAAGATATAAAACAAAACTGTTTCCCATAATAATAAAATGAACCATTTAAATGTATTTAATTCGAGTATATTGAAAGAAGAAGGGTGATAAAGAGATTGGTGGCACCGATATAAATTACACTATTTTACAGCCAAAATACATCAATAAGGATGATAGTAGTTTCTGTTAAAGTAGGACTCCTAGATCTAAAAGCTGATAGCAACATTGCAGACAGACAGACAGACAGACAGACAGACAGACAGACAGACAGACAGACAGACAGACAGACAGACAGACAGACAGACAGACAGACAGACAGACAGACAGACAGACAGACAGACAGACAGACAGACAGACAGACAGACAGACAGACAGACAGACAGACAGACAGACAGACAGACAGACAGACAGACAGACAGACAGACAGACAGACAGACAGACAGACAGACAGACAGACAGACAGACAGACAGACAGACAGACAGACAGACAGACAGACAGACAGACAGACAGACAGACAGACAGACAGACAGACAGACAGACAGACAGACAGACAGACAGACAGACAGACAGACAGACAGACAGACAGACAGACAGACAGACAGACAGACAGACAGACAGACAGACAGACAGACAGACAGACAGACAGACAGACAGACAGACAGACAGACAGACAGACAGACAGACAGACAGACAGACAGACAGACAGACAGACAGACAGACAGACAGACAGACAGACAGACAGACAGACAGACAGACAGACAGACAGACAGACAGACAGACAGACAGACAGACAGACAGACAGACAGACAGACAGACAGACAGACAGACAGACAGACAGACAGACAGACAGACAGACAGACAGACAGACAGACAGACAGACAGACAGACAGACAGACAGACAGACAGACAGACAGACAGACAGACAGACAGACAGACAGACAGACAGACAGACAGACAGACAGACAGACAGACAGACAGACAGACAGACAGACAGACAGACAGACAGACAGACAGACAGACAGACAGACAGACAGACAGACAGACAGACAGACAGACAGACAGACAGACAGACAGACAGACAGACATGTTATTCCACGACTTCGTTCGGCTCATTAATTAGAGCGTTCATTAGAGGCTTAGAAAGGGCCAAATATATATCCATTTACTAGGATTTGCTTGGATAAGATGGCATGGTCACTTAGAATTTAAACGTAAAATTTATAATTCAATTAACTTTAACTGGTTAAATGTTATAATTATAACAACCTTTATCATTTACTTTGCATTTCAACTTCTATCCCGGTATTAAAAACAAATATTTTAACTCATTTGCTTCACCCCTAATTGCTTCTTTAATTTCATTATGTGTCCCGTATTTTTTTGTTTTGTGTATTCTTCCTCGCGAACTCGCATTCTTGCCCAAATTGATAAAAGGGCCCGCGCGTAACAAGCACGTGCTTGGTGTCGTTGGGCCACTTGTTTGTACTGCTCGTAGTGCATCAACGTCCATATATAAAAAAAAATCATTAAGGTTCAAAGATGAAAAAATAATAGTGTGTATGGCCATAAAATCAGAGATTTTTAACACGTTTTTAAAATATTTTGGGCTGTACAAAGTACATATGTAATTGTTTTTAATTTTATCATATCCGGCAGTAGTTAAAAAGGCATTAATGTCTTAATTTTGAAGTGTGAGGCCCAGGTAGTACCGTATGGAGGTATTTTTAAAAACCAAAAAAATACCAGAAGTCCCTATCGGTTCTTTAAATTTTGCTCGTTAATTGATCATAGCAGCTGACATATAAATTATAACAAAAGTTATTTCATTATATTTGATTTATTTATTAATAGCCCGTTTGGGCAGCTTGAGCTCTGTTTAGAAACTAAAAGTACAATTCAAAAAGAGACTGCAGCTCGCCAGCTCGTCCGGCTAAGATGCTGATGCCGCACTTTTGGGCAGCCGCTGCTGGCGGCCCGCAACTCTGTTGCTGGCCGAACTTTGCTGACGCTGCGCCTCGTGACCGTGACCACTCAGCGCTTGCATGGGCCGGATCGGGTTTCGCCGGCTGGATTCCCGCTTACGCGTGCATCCGGTGCTGGCCCAAGATCGATGACCGTAGTCGGGTTAACTCCTCCCAGTTTTAAGTTAAGGCCGCCCTCGGTCTTTCCAAGTATGTCAGCCAGCAGCTTGCTCCGGTTCCTCTTGTCATTCCGGCGACGGATAAGGAGGAACAGGGCAAAGCATCCTAATAGTAGGGCAGTGGTAGCCCCACAGCTGAAGGCGGAACCATTGGTAATTTGGCCCCCAAGATCGCCGATTCGCTGCAGATTGCGCTGACTTAACTCGTGCAGAAACGGTAGACTGAGGAGTTGGTGGTGCTCAGTAATGTTGATTCTAGCCATGGCTGGCACTGCTGGTGCTTTCCTTAGAACCCCATGATGATTGATGTATGGGGTACCATTCAAGCTTATTTGGTCGTCGAAGGTTACAAGGAACGTGCCGGCAATGTTTTGATGAGTACTGCCGCTTGTTATGTTTGCAGCAGCGTCGTTGATGATTAGCATGCCCTCGTCCACCATAACCACGGGCTGGAGATGGCTGGATTTTGTGTCGCAGTGAGCGAGAGCGCCGGTCATCAGCTGTTGAGCGCATGTTCAACTCTCCAAAGTTTTGCAGAAGGTTGTTCCCACGGCTATGTCGCAGTTAGAGACGGCCAAAATTCGCTCCCCGCAGTCGGCTATAGTGTTGTGTTGATCTAAATCTAATATTACGTTATTGTGCTGAACGGGATAGATCATTAATTTTTTGCAAACTACTTTCGGTTTTGGGAACTTAACTAGAAAATACAAAAGGTTATTATTTTGAAATATTTTTACTTTAGACACCGCCAGCACATCAGCCACACTGACATTTGTAAGGTGTTCATTCGTTATCTCTTTCACATCAATGTTATCTAAAATAACCGGACTCAACAGATTTACTTTGGCTAGAGTTATGGATGTTATTAAGTTTTCCAATTCAGTTATTACTGCTCTATTTTTTGCAAGAACTGTCTCGTACAGGTGGTCGGAGTCTATCTTATCTGACTTGCTAATGGAATTTACTTGCTGGGACAGAATATTAAATTGGGTTTGAATCTTGCTATTGATGTCTATCTGATTATTTTCAGCCTGTATTAACTGCAATTGTCTGAATTTTATTTGTTCCCAGTCTTCAAAGTCTGGAGTCCCTGCTATTACCTTTAATGCGGATCCTAACATGTTAATACTACGACCCTGTCTATGGTGTATTTTAATTGTGTCTACTAGTGTACGAATTTTTTCGACGTCGGAGAGTACTACTAGTTCCATATGTTTTCTTGGGAACTTTGTCGTTAATGATGATGTTTCGTCCCCGTAAGTCTCGTAAAATGTTATATTAGCTGTGTGTCCAAGGTATCCGTACTCGTCCCAGATAGTTACATCCCCGTCGGTCACCGGTATGTAATCAGCGTGTGAATAATCACTAAGTCGGAATGTCGCGTTCGTGGTCAGTATTGTCAGGAGGAATATGACGACGTGGTTTAGCCTAAAAGGAACAAAAGGAAAATGGTTAATACTAGTTTATCTTAGGTTGTCCTTATGGACCACTCTCCCTTTTATTAAAATCGTTGTCCCCAGGTCCACCTCAACGGTTTCCTCGGAACAAAGTGGTGATAATTTGTTTCCTAGCCGTTTATTTGTTTTTAACCAAACTCTATCCCCTGCTTGAAATTTTTTGTAAACCCTGTCTTTGTTTACGTGGTCTAGGGTCTTTTCCTGAGCTTTCTGTATTTTTTCTCTGATTTCTATTTCAAGTTCGTTCGGGGTTGAATGAATAATTTCGACAGGTTTTGTACCTGTTACGGAATGAATTGTTTTGTTATATTCTATGGTTGCTAATAGCACAATGTCGATGGTATCGTCAAGTTTTCTGTCTATTTTAAGGCAACGAGCTATCTCGGCTAACGTACTATGAAAACGTTCTACCGTTCCGTTTGACGTGCTATGCAAGGGGGGGTGTTCGGTCATGCCGCAGCCTAATTAAATCCTAAAATTCAAAGTCTTAACGTAAACTAATTTCTCGATGTTTGTTTTTGCCTTTTTCATTTGCCCTGTGTTGGCAGCTCTGTCATTTGCTATAATTGCTACTCCTTTTTGAACTTCATCTTGTCGTCATTCTACGGCAAGCATCTATTTTAGTTCGATTTTGTACTCGCTCGCTGAATGCACGTTCGCTGATCGCCTGCCTATTTTCTTTTCGTTTAATACTTTCGCTTGTTAAAGGCACAGACAAATCGGTCTGCCTGCCCAACCAAATCAATATAAACAAAACCCTTGAAATTAAGGCCTTGTTGCCATAGAATAAACTTAGTGCATAATTAATTGAAAATTTGTGCGAAATAATTTAATTATTTTGTTTCGTTCGCATTTACATAACTTGCAAAGTTCTATGTACATAAGCGCAAGCGGTAACTGATAAGCTCCGCTAAAAACAAATAATACAAATAAATTTATCAAAAATGCCAAATGACACAACTTTTGCTGCTCCAGAGCAGGGAGTGAAGCATCTTAAATTGAAGGCGGAATCAATGCTTGCTAAGGCTATAGCCTTTGAGCAGGCCCTGACTGTTGAGAAGCTCCAGGCGATGAGTGAGAAAGAGTTAGAGCTTCGTGTTAAGTTCTTCGAGGAGAACAAAACTACATTTACCCAGGCCCATGACAGTCTTGAAAGGCTGGATTTTAATGAAATCGGCAGTCAGGTTCGCGATGATTTCGAAGAGCTCATCATATCAATTCAAATCAAGCTAAGTCGTGAATTGGGTAAGCGTCAACGTTCAGAAATTCGAAATTCCACGCTCAGGCCAGGTCCATCTCTGGATTTCCAATCTATGTCGGTTAAAAGATCGAATTTGCCTGAATTGAGGTTGTCTGAATTCTCTGGTGGCTATACCGAATTTGCTGATTTTCAATCCATGTTCAAGGCTATTATTGACAATGACGTTGAGCTCACTTACATTGAGAAGCTGCAGCATTTAAAGTCTTGCTTGAAGGGTTCCGCCTTGGACACAGTGCGCTCATTAGAAATTTGTGATAGAAACTATACAGTAGCCTTGGACTTGTTGAACAACCGTTTCAATAATAAGCGTCTAATTTTCCAATCCCATATAATGGCAATTTTGGGTCTCCCTAAAGTGGACATGCCGTCCGCAACGAAGCTCAGAGATATGTCTGATAAAATAAATGCTAATCTCCGTGCTCTTCAGTCAATGGGTTCCCTTGAGCAAATTTCAAACTGCATTCTGGTTCACGTTTTACTCCAAAAATTAGATAGCAAAACTCAGGCCAATTGGGAGGAGTCTGCGGCTATTGATGAAATTCTTTCGGTTGATCAATTTACAATATTTTTGTCCAAGCGTTGTCAAAAATTGGAAAATGTAGAGCACACTACAGCCTTGTACTCAAATAATACACAATCAGGAAGAAGCCGCAACAGAAGCATCTTAATTGCCACAAACACTTTGGGAACTGGATGTGTTGTGTGTGACAACAGTGGCCATTCAATTTACAGCTGTGTTCAATTCGCCAATCTGTCAGTACAAGAGCGGATTCGAAAGGTAAAGGAATTAGGGCTCTGTCTTAATTGCTTAAAAAAGGGACATCAAATACGCAACTGTAAGTCAAGCTGCTGTCGAACTTGCAGGTCCAAGCATCACACCCTTTTGCATCTTGGCACTCAGTCCTCGACCCAGGTTCTGCGAGCTCCCGTTGCAGAACAAACTACGCCAATTGCAACTACGTCAAGCCCTTCTACCTCTTTGCTGGCTCAGAATTTGGATTCTGACATTGTGTTTCTTGCAACTGCAGTCATAAGCGTTCAAAGTCGATCAGGCGCTTGGATCCCATGCCGTGCGCTGCTAGACTCGGGATCTCAAGTCCATATTGTGACTTCCCGGCTCGCTCACCAGTTGCAATTGCATAAAACTAAGTCTACCGTATCAGTTGCTGGTCTTGGAGATTCTCGATTTGACTCTGAAGGAGTTTCCGTTTGCATTAAGCTAAAGTCGCATACCTCAAATTACTTCGCATGCCTGTCTGCTCTTGTTGCTTCAGCGATTACTGACAATCAACCCAGTTTAACTGTTAAACCCGATGGCTGGAAAATTCCCTCAAATATTCAGCTAGCCGATCCTGAATTCTATAAATCTCAGCGAATAGATCTTCTTATTGGTGCAAGCATGTTTTTTGAGCTATTATCAGTAGGGCAGATAAAGTTGGCTGCTGGGTTACCCCTATTGCAGAAAACGAGGCTTGGTTGGATCGTTACAGGAGGTGGATCTTCTCCTCTCAAGACAACTGCATTACACTGTCAAACTGTGCAGCGTGAATTGGATACTGCCGAAGTTCATATGGATGAACAAGTCCGTCGCTTTTGGGAAGTTGAGAGCTGTGGTGAAGGTGTGGTCACAGCCACCAAAGAAGAACTGGAGTGTGAGGCTCATTTCAAGGCCAAATTTCGTCGATTAGACTCTGGTGAATATTCCGTACGACTACCTGCAAGGAACACTTTAGTGCTATTGGGTGAATCGTACAATCAAGCTTATCGTCGGTTTCTCAATTTGGAGAACAAACTAGAGCGCAAGCCAGAAGTTAAGGCTCAATATTCGGCATTTATTCGTGAATACTTGAATTTTAATCACATGTCCGTCGTGCCCCGAGACTCCATTAACCTTTGCAAATATTTTCTGCCCCATCATTGCGTTTTCAAGGAAGACAGCACCACGACTAAACTGCGAGTCGTTCCCTTAACGAGGTTCTCATGGCAGGGCCTACCATTCAGCAGAAGCTGTTCAACACGCTGCTACAGTTTCGGACTTTCCCCGTTGCATTGACTGGTGACATCTGCAAGATGTATCGATGTGTTCGCGTGGCTGAACCCGATAGCTATCTTCAATGTATTCTTTGGCGTGATTCACCGGACCAGGAGGTGCAGGTATTCAAGCTTGATACCGTAACCTATGGAACTAAGCCTGCAGCCTTTTTATCCGTTCGAACGATGCATCAATTGGCGAGTGATGAGAAGAGCACATTTCCAATAGGTTCAAAAATCACCTTGCGGGACTTCTACGTGGACGATCTGATCACAGGAGGCCAATCAACACAGGAAGTCTTTGAAATCATGTCTCAAACAAAGGGCTTGCTTGCAAGAGGGGGCTTTAAGCTCAGAAAATGGTGTTCCAACGAGCGTGGTGTCCTTGACCAAATTCCGGACTCTGAAAAGGAAACATTCCTGAAGTTTGACGATGGCAGCGACTTTACCAAGACTCTGGGTCTTGCCTGGGACCCTGCAGCAGATGTCTTTTGTTTTTCTTTTTCTCCCATGCAGCTCTCTCCAAAGCCATGTAAACGACTGGTGCTTTCCACAATTGCTCGGGTTTACGATCCGCTTGGTCTCATTGGTCCTGTGGTTGCCAAGGCCAAAATCTTCCTGCAACAAGTCTGGAGAGAGAAGTTAGAGTGGGATGAGAGCTTTCCTGAGGCACTCAACACGTCATGGCTGAAACTGTCGTCTGACATGGGTCGTACCCAACAAATTAAGTTTCCTCGACTGGCGGTGCATCTGAATGGCGCCATTGAGGTCCACGGATTCTGTGACGCCAGCATCGACGCATATGGAGGATGCATCTATCTCGTTTCAATAGCAGACGGCAAACGAAAGGTGCATCTATTTTGCTCAAAATCTCGTGTGGCGCCTTTGAAGACTCTCACGGTTCCTAAACTAGAGCTGTGCGCTGCTGTACTACTGGCTCAACTGATGCGGGACGTACGCAACATGAATCTCTTCGATTGCCCGTTTTATTGCTGGTCGGAATCTGCTGTAGCGTTATCATGGATAAGCGATGAACCTCACGTTTTCAAGTTTTTATTGCTTATCGAATATCTTTAATTCAAGAGCTATCCAGTGGCATGAATTGGCGCTATGTACCGACTGACTGCAATCCAGCCGACATTTTGTCAAGAGGTGCTTCCCCGAGCGAGCTTATGGAATCTACCCTTTGGTTCAGAGGCCCAGAATTTCTTCTCAAGAATCAGCACGGTTGGCCTGAATCGTGTTTACCTGTGAAGACTCTTCCCGAGCTCAGAAGGCGCATTTTAGTTGGCGTCGCTAGGGAAGTGGACCCATCTTTAAAATGCAAATTTGTGAACTCTTGTCAAAAGATGACCCACACCTTTGGATACGTCTACAAATTTGTTCACCGCATAAGACGTCCTGGTCTCGACGTCGAAGATGTAAAAATGGGCACTCAGATGCACAAACAAAATTGAATCAGTCGCGTGTAGACGTGTTTTCTTGATGCTCCGGAAAAACAAAAGAAAAACAATCTTTCACCCAGTTGAAAACGTTCGAAAATTTAGAACAGCGTGGTATTGCGTTTCGCGATGCTAATCGCATATTGTAAACTAAAGTTTTAATTAATTAATTAATTAATCTTTACGCACTAACAATAAGCAAATGATTAAGAACGTGGAACAGCGCACTCAACGCCAAAAACAACAAGACGAAGCCCGTGAAAAAAATTCAGAGAGAGCAAGACAAACGTCGTCTTTCTTTGGCCCGCAACAATGCTTATTTCTCTTTTACGAATAATACTCTAGAACCGAAAGTGCAAGAAAATGCAAGTTTACTGACCGCCGAAAACCAGAGAGCTAGTTCTTGCTCTCCCGCCCTGCTTCTCAACGCTCAAACGCCATGGAGTGAGCAATGCAAAACTCCAACCGAGCTTCAGCCACCTGGTGCAACATCAACAGCAACAACGGCCTCTGCCGCCAACATTGCAATAACGACTCCACTCTCTTCTTCTGCAGCGGGTAAAGCAACAACACTATTAAGTGCAAAAATCGGGTCAATCAGCAAAAACAAAGCTACGGTTGAAGAAATGACAAATCCGCAAGCGGGTTCGGCCATGCAGACAGGCATGGATCGCTACATAAATATTTCCAAGCGCAAGCTAACGCCCTCAAAAAATGCTGACGGCAATAAGCCCAAAGTAAACCGTACCAGCAAAGGCCCTGAAAATCTCGGGCCACTAAATGAAAATAGATTTTCCATTCTGGCGGAGCACGAAACAGAGTCTGAACAATTAGCCCCAAGGAAACTGAAGCCGCCACCTATATTTATTCGGGAGAAGACCTCGAATGCCCTAGTCAACAAAATAGTTGAGCTAGTCGGAAAAGATAGCTTTCATGTTATTCCGCTTATGAAAGGGAATATAAGTGAAACTGAACTGCAAACCAGAACTGAAGACGATTTCCGAGCAGTGTCAAAGTACTTAAACGATGCCAAAAAGAATTACTACACGTACCAGCTAAAAAGCTGCAAAGGCTTGCAAGTTGTGCTTAAGGGAATAGAACCCGATGTGACCCCCTACGAAATTACAGAGGCTTTAAAAGAAAACGGCTTCTGTGCAAAAAATGTTATAAACATTATGAACAAAAACAAGAAGCCGCAACCACTATTCAAGGTCGAGCTGGAGCCAGACAGCAGAACTTTGAAAAAAAACACAGTGCACCCGATCTACAAGTTGCAGTACCTGCTGCATCGTAGGATCACAGTAGAAGAGCCGCACAAACGGAACGGGCCAGTGCAATGCACGAACTGCCAGGAATACGGACACACCAGGGGTTACTGCACCCTCAGGTCAGTATGTGTAGCTTGTGGAAACATCCACGACTCCGAGCCCTGCCCTGCCAACAAGGAAGACTCTCTCACTAAAAAGTGTGTAAACTGCCAAGGAAACCACACAGCAAACTACAGAGGCTGTCCAGTCTACAAGGAGATGAAAAGTCGGATGCAACGAACGACAACGGCACGCTACCAGAACACACAGAACAATTACATGAGATCACAAACGTCACCGGGAGTTTTCTTCGCAAAAGCAGCCAGGTCAGTATCAGCTGCAACGTCCAAATGCATCATATGATTCCGAGCTAAACCACAATTAGCTCAGCATTTAATGGCTGACCTACCTAAGGATCGTGTAAATGCAACGTCAACGTTCATGGTTACTGGTTTGGACTTCTGCGGGCCATTTTGCTACAAAACTGGAGTTCGAAGCAAGATGCCTGTCAAAACGTACGTGTGCGTTTTCATCTGTTTTGCGACGAAAGCGATCCACCTGGAGCTTGTTCAGGATCTTTCAACGCAAGCATTCTTGGGAGCATTGAAGCGGTTCATTCTCACCAGAGGAAAACCTGCCCGGATATGGTCAGATAATGCTACGAACTTCGTTGGAGCTAAAAACGAGCTGGCTGAGCTGAGGAATTTATTTCTGTCGGGCCCCCACATTCGAGCTATAGAGGAGTTCTGCCTGGAGGATTCAATTGAGTGGCGTTTTATTCCCCCTCGGTCGCCTCACTTTGGAGGCCTCTGGGAGGCTGCAGTCAAAACGGCCATTTCATTTCTATCGTGCTGTTGGCCCATCTTTATTATCTTTCGATGAACTGCGTACACTCGTTTGCCACATTGCGGCAATTATCAACTCACGACCTTTACTCCCTCTTTCAGAAAATCCGGCAGATCTTGAGGTGCTAACTCCTGCACACTTTCTTGGCACATTTCCGTTGGTGCTGTACTCTGAGCCTGATGACCGCTGGCAGAGAATCGCATACTTTCAACAAATCTTCTGGTCACGGTGGCGTGAAGAATATCTGACTCTGTTGCAGCAGCGGTCAAAGTGGCGTACCTCCAAACCTGCGCTACAAGTAAATGATGTCGTCCTGGTTCAAAACGAGAACTTGCCTCCTCTTAAATGGCCATTAGCCAGGGTCATGGAATTGGTGCCTGGATCTGATGGAGTTGCTCGTGTGGCAGTAATACGAACAGCAACTGCCACCACTCGAAGAGCTGTCCGCAAGTTGTGCGTGCTGCCGAAGCAGGATCTGGTTGAAAGCCCTGGACTTCCAACGGGGGGAGAATGTTCGGTCATGCCGCAGCCTAATTAAATCCTAAAATTCAAAGTCTTAACGTAAACTAATTTCTCGATGTTTGTTTTTGCCTTTTTCATTTGCCCTGTGTTGGCAGCTCTGTCATTTGCTATAATTGCTACTCCTTTTTGAACTTCATCTTGTCGTCATTCTACGGCAAGCATATATTTTAGTTCGATTTTGTACTCGCTCGCTGAATGCACGTTCGCTGATCGCCTGCCTATTTTCTTTTCGTTTAATACTTTCGCTTGTTAAAGGCACAGACAAATCGGTCTGCCTGCCCAACCAAATCAATATAAACAAAACCCTTGAAATTAAGGCCTTGTTGCCATAGAATAAACTTAGTGCATAATTAATTGAAAATTTGTGCGGTTTCTATTTTATTTCGGCAAGGTTTAGAGTTAGTGAAAAAGCTCACTGACCCAACAGGGGGGAATTTGCAATACTAATTCCAAAGTTTCCTGTTAAAATTGATTTTATAGTTTCTGAATTAAGAGAGCGTTCGTTGTCGCAGTATAGGGTCTTTATTTTTGGAAACAGATTGACAAGTTGGAGTAGAGGTGTTTTAATGTCTATAATTCCTCGCGAGCCTATGGGTTGAACGGAGGCAAACTTAGAGAACTTATCCACAGCGGTTAAAAAATATTTTCCGTCTGTGGAAAAAATGTCGACATGTAAAATTTCTCCTACGTAGGTTGGTACGGGTGTTTTAGCAATAGTCTGTTTTTCGGGATGGCGATTGTATTTCCCTCTCGAGCATACTCTACAATTTGTTACTACTTCAGTAACAATTCTTGTCATTTTGGGAAAGAAGTAGTCCAAAAGTATTTGTTTAACGTTTTCTTGAGCAGCGCGATGCGCTCTGTTGTGTTCAGTCACAGCTATTTCGAGTTGCTCTGATTTGTCGGTTACATTAATTACAAGAGATTTTGAATATCTAAAGACGGTCGAGGGGAATTCCTGAATCAAAGCGTGTTAAATAAATGCAAGAACGGGGAGTTCGCAATGTATTGCGTTGACGACTTCTGGCTTCACAACATCTCTTAGAAGATGTAGTAGAGAGTCCTTGTCCCTGAACTGGATAATATGTCTCATTTTATTTTGGAACAGAACATAGTTTTTGGTTGCTGGATGCAGCGATTCTTCAATCACAATTTGGTTTGCGAAGCAATTTATCGGTCTGTCCGTTGTTTCAATTGTATATGTCAGGGACTCTTCACTGTGAATAGTGGCGGCGTCAGAGTCACCACTATCTTCAAGCGCGTTTACATTTTGGCGGGAAAGAGCATCCGCCACTTGATTCTGTTTGCCAGGGGTATAAACGACGGTGGCATTGTGCTCGTCGACAAACGCCTTCCAACGTATTATTTTGTCGTTTGTGTTTTTTGGTGATACAGCTGATGTCAAGGGCTTGTGATCTGTGTAGATCGTCAAATTTTTTACCCCATATAAATAGTTTCTCAAACTCTTAAGTGCCCATACTATGGCTAAGAGTTCCTTTACATTTGCCGCCAGGT
This sequence comes from Drosophila pseudotakahashii, assembly GCA_035046095.1. Classification (NCBI taxonomy): domain Eukaryota; kingdom Metazoa; phylum Arthropoda; class Insecta; order Diptera; family Drosophilidae; genus Drosophila; species Drosophila pseudotakahashii. Next base: position 597,777 of record JAWNOE010000276.1, read on the forward strand.
GCTCCTCGTCATTGCGAATTGCGCGCGAAATCATTGTAATAGGCCGTTTACCTTGGGATAATACGGCTCCTATGCCGTGCTGTGAGGCATCTGTAGTTAGGTCAAAGGGTTTACTAAAATCGGGATACATGAGGGTTACTTCCTCCGATGCTAAAATGTTTTTCAGTCGTTCAAAGGCCTCTTTTTGGGTTTGATTTAAATTTATCTCAATTTTTCTGGACTGATTTGCACCTACTTTACCATTGTCGCCCTTTAGAAAAGTTGTGAGCGGACGAGCGATGGTAGCAAACCCTTTTATAAAACATCTGTAATAACTAGCTAGCCCTAAAAAGGATCTAAGATTAAATAATGTTTTTGGGGGCAAAAAGTTCTTTATGGCCTGTACTTTTTCCGGGGAAGTTTTGATCCCCCCTCGCGATACTACAAATCCAAGATATTCCACGCTTTCTTTAAAAAATTTGGATTTTTCCTGGGACAGGCGCATACCTGCGGTGCATAAACGACATAGGATATCATCAACATGTTTTATGTGATCCTCCTTTGTTTCGGAAAAAATGATCACGTCATCTATGTAAACGTAACAAATTTTCCCTATGACGTCCCTTAAAACGTCATCAATAGCCCTCTGAAAGATACTAGGGGCGTTTTTTAGCCCAAAAGGCAGTCTGCAGAACTCATACTTTCCATTGTTTACTGAAAAAGCTGTTTTCTTTCTATCTTTTTCCGCCAGCTCTATCTGGTGGAATCCCGATTTTAAGTCCAACGTTGTGAAGTATTGGGCTTTTCCTAAATTTGACAGTATTATCGATATGTTAGGAATCGGGTACTTATCATCCTCGGTTTTTTTATTTAGTTTCCTAAAGTCAATAACCAGCCTCTTTTTTTTGTGGCCATCCTTGTCAACACCTTTTTTATCAACAACCCAGATGGGATTATTGTAGGGTGATGTTGACGGTCGAATAATGCCATCAGCAAGAAGTTGTTTAACTTCCTTGTTGACGAAATCCGATACACCTTGAGGGTAGGGGTACATTTTTGAATAAATGGGTTCTTCATCCGTTGGGATTGTAGCAACCGTGTTTATATTATAAGGAAGGGACTCGTTCGGGTCCGCAAATGCGTTTGATCTAAATTTGATAATTTTCTGAAAAGAATCTTTAATGACCATCGGTACGTCTTTATCATCAACTTTTACAAAATTTACATCTTTAAATTCAGCGAATTGAAGGGTCTCTATACCGCTTTCGTATTCTATAATATTTTTTACTAAATTTATTTTAGCATTTACCTCCTTTAGGAAGTCTAAACCCACAATACCATTAAATTCCTTTAGGCAATTTAAGATAAAGAAGGTGGTTTTTTTATTAAAAAGATGGATAAAGCATTTCTGTCTTATGAATGTTCCACCATGAATGGAGTTTACTGTAAAGGTCTTCTCAACCGGCATTCTCGTATTCAATATCTTCGCTTTGCTCGGTAAGGTTTAGTTTCTGAGTTCTCATCGAGACATCCTTATAAACATTTTTGTTGTTCGCTTGCAATTTTGACCGGGAAGTAGGGTCTACTTCCATGGCCTCGGGCATTTGGTATTGGTTCTTTTGACCAAACGGTCTTTGTTTAGAACTACCGGGATCCCTGTACTTATAAGCCTGGTCTTGCCCAGACTTAACGTAGTGCGGATTTTTCTGTCCGTTGCCCGTTTTCTGGCTGTGTTGACTGCCAGTTTTTTGGGGCTTTTCTTTGTCGCTAGCGAATTTGGCCAAGCTTGCGGCGTAGGCGCACCTGTCATTAGCCGCTTCCGCTTCTTGTGCGAGTGCTAATGCGGAGGGCATATCTTTAGGTTGGGCTGGGAATACTGCAAGTCTCAAGGGCTTTCTTAGCCCGGAGACAAAGGTGTGGAGAGCGTCGCTCCTAAATTTGTGGTTCAACACGGCAGCCGCGGAAGGCTCGTGTGACATCAGTGTTTTGTTTGTAAGAAGCGTTAGCTTCTTTTCTATTTCGTCATAATACCTATTTAGAGAAAGTTCGCCCTGTCTCATGGTATCTAATTCTTGCTGAATTACGCGTACCGGCGTTTTGTCAGCATATGTGAAGTCAAGACGCGCTACAATGGCGTCGAAGTTCAAAACTGTGTTAAAGGAGGCTAGCACGGCATCTGCATTGCCCCTTACCTTGTTCCTTATAATTGCTACCGCTTGGTAGTGCCTGGAACTGCCATTAAAAG